>CM060180.1:44264095-45464095 GCA_030549775.1 Tamarix chinensis | reverse complement strand
AACACTTAATTCAACTAGTTCAGTTATTCACTTTGAATCACATTTTTTCCCTAATGACCAAAATACCCTTCAACCTATAACTACCACATTTTCCTTTACTTTATTAACATGTTTATCTCCATAGGATATTTGTTATGAAAAAGCTAACATAAAACAGTTAATGATAATTTAACATATAATAATTTCTTCAGTACTACAAAAGACTATATTACCCCTAAGCATTCACCATACAGGGTACATGTATACACTCTTAGCATGCATTTCAAGTATCTCATAAAATTCATGCAATTTCCACAAATAACTTTCAAATACAAACTATGGTATATAGAATTTACATTTTTACCCCTAGAACATGCAACACATAATAATCACCACTTAAATACATTTATACTCTAAGTTAACATGCTATATGTCCAAAATTATCTAAAATATCCAAGGGACATATTTAATTCATTTATAGGTCTTACTATGAAACATGACAAATTTTCGGTTGGATTCTAACCCTAAACATGCACATTTCTTTTTAGCATAAATCTATATACGCTATTATAAGCATACACTCTTAATTTTTAGAATACTACCTAGGTATATAAATATTAGCATGGTAACATATATTAGTCTACACATCATAATATTCACATAGAAATGAACTACAACATGCTTATATTTTCCACAAAATATAAGTCATTTAATATCCTCAACCTAGCATGATTTTTATCTTAAAAAACTAATCTATCATTTTCACACAAGATTCTACCATCTACGGATTAGTTGGATTTACCTTTGAGCTAAGAAAAATAATACCACGAAGAGCTTCTTCCAAGGATACCTTAAGTGAGGTTGATATTACCTAAAAATAAATAACACCATCCATAACTATGCATGCATTAGTATCTATGCTAAATAGAATAATACAATGACAACCTATGTGAACTAATACCCACAATAAGATTAGGGAATTAACTAAGGCTATCGGTGCATGGAATTACTACGTACCACACATACTAGAGGGTAGAATACTTATGCCAGAATTAATTCTGCTTGGAGAGGCAAATCACAAGGGGAGAGGGAAGCTTGGCAAGGCTGCAGGTTGAATGATTTTTGGGTAGGGGTTCGGTGGTGAAAGGGAGAATTTTGAGGGCTACAAACAAGAGTATCTAGTGCTGGAAGTCAGGGAAGAAGGAGAGGATTTGCAGGGAGAAAAAGAGAGGACCGAAAAGGAGAGGGAGGAGGGGCTTTTGCTGCAATTCGTGACTGAATAAGGGAGGGGGAAAATAGGGGAAGATGGGGCTGCAATAAAGGTTGGTTGGGTTGGATGTTGCAGGTAGGTTGAGGGGAGATGGGTATCAAATGCATGGGAGAAGGGAAAGAGGACTGCAAGAGGTAGGTTGGTTGCATGAAGAAGGAAGGAAATAGATGGGTAGATAGCTAGGAATGTTGAGTAGGTGCGCAGGTTGGGAGGAAAAGGGAATGGAGGCTACCGATTGGTTGGGGGATGGGTTATGTGTGTGGGTTGCTACTGCAAGTTGTTGGGTTGGTTAGGGAGGTCAACTAGGCTGGTTTGTTGCGGGTTGCAAGGCTGGGATGGTGTGAGGGAGGAGAGTAGTAGGGAGGGTGATGGGATGTGTTAGGGGAAGAATAAAGGCTACATGATAAGGATAGGATAAGTAGGAGTGTAGGGTAGAGAGGTGGTGCACATGCATGGAAGAAAGGTGGTAGCTGGCTGCATGGGGGAGGAGAGTGCTCGACAGGTTGGGGGGAGATTAAGCTAAAAATAGAGTGGGAAAAATGATGGGGATTGGGTTAGAATTTAGTTAGCAAAAATACCCCATAGTATTAGGCTTTTAAGAGTATAGATACTAAGGAAAAATCCTACCTATTCAAGGTTTTATTTTCACCATTATTTTCACTATTATTATCATGATCAATATTATTATTATTAGTGTTATCACTACCACTCTTTATTATCATAATTATTTCTAATATTATTATTCTCACAATTATTGTTATTGACATTATTTTAAGAGTGTTACTCATCATAAGGCTATTGCTATTACCATCCTTTCTATTTTGATTACTATCTACACTCTTATTATCATTATTATTACCTTCATCAAATTTTATCTTCCTCTACTCATATATACACTAGTCTGGGTTATTATCATAATTTAATAACTATAGACTTACTCGTAACGACAAGACGTTCATTCTAAAAATAATCCTATGATTTATTATGCCTGCTAATCAAATTTTAAGTCTTGCATATTTAAATTAATAATTTATTAAAACAAGGTATTACATATATTCTCTAGATCACCCATGAATAAAGGTGTATGCAAGACCATTTAAAAGTACATGTTTACTTTATCACAAAGATAGTGCAAAATTTAAAAGTTTGATACGCATTATGCTGAAGTGATCCAAATCTAGGTAGTTTAAGAGAAATTCACTACTTAAACTATATTGTAACCTTATTTCTATGTATCATTTCAATAGAAAGATATTGATACTTATGTATGGAGCTTTTCTTTTGTTAAGATATTATTTTGTTGGTTGTTTTGATTCTTGTCATTAGTGGGGGATTGTTGGGTAACCATAATAATAAATTACCACATTGTTCAGGTTTGGGTTTGAGTAACTTGATATGATTCAATCGCTTTTTAGGAATCGATTTCTTTATCCAATTACTTCAACCATTCCCACTCCATTTATTATTCATTCATTCATTATTACATCTTCACTTCTCATTATTTATTGATTAACCATTATATTTTCACTTTTCATTATTATGTAATAGCTAAGGTTTTGCTATTCATTGATTGTGGATAATAGTAACATATGCTTTATTCATTGCTCTTCATGAATAGTGGTTACATTTCCTCTATTCCTTATTCATTAATGATGAATAATGATTTCTCATCCTTGATTGATAGTGGAGATTTGTAATCTCTTCCACTTGATCTATTTATTTTCAGTAGATTTTTAACTTTTTAATAGAGAAAATTGAGAAACCATTTATTTCTTAACGACCATTCTCTTATCTTGGGTAATTATTTTACACCTCTCCATTTCTTCACTCTCGAGTGCACGAGTTTGAGGAAAGTTCTGTAAAATTTCAAGAAATGAATGACTTTATATAATTGTACCCTATTCAATCTTAATTTTATTTTAAGATAGTATAATACCGTGACAAAACAATGTAAATTCTCATATTTTCATCTTCGCAAATTCTTAGATTTCATGACATGGCACATCTTACCTCCGAAATTGATTATTTACTATATGCTTGCAACTAACAATGATAAATGAGCTGATTATAGCTTGCTTGGGGTTAGGATGATAAAATTTAATTCAAGTCTATCTTTTTGTGTGTAGGAGCTAAGCTTGATCAAACATCATCTTTGATGTCGAGTTGAGCTCTATTCCACCATCACCAAACTAGTGATGAGAGTGTGTCAACTTGATTTTGAATATTATAATTCAAAATTGAATTGATCATTTCAATATATGAAATCAATTGATGATCAAAGTTGGATTATCTCGTCTTAACCAGATACATTGAAATGTGCAAATATTAAACCAACAAGTTCACCAATCCCCTATGCTTGAACAATCTAACAAGACTTATTAGAGAAAGTAAGCCTTAAAAGAAAGGTAGAAAGTTAAATTTAAGTGCCATATTTTAGGATAATCAAATAAAATGTGATACGTTTTAGTCATACTCATTTATAATCATTTGGTTTTTATTAAATGCATAGTAAAGAAATAAGTCAAACCTCCTTTCTAGAGGCGTCAAATAGGCCATACAGGCTAGGTTTGGGTTAGGTTAAAATTGGGTTACTATACAATCAAATTGGATTTGGGTTTGGATGTCCTTCGGATTTGGGTCAAATTTAGGAAATGCTGATTTATGTTAAATTTGTATTGTGCGGGGTCATTTTGGGTTAGAAGAATATCAGGTTGGGTCTGGGTCTAACCCATCAGATTTCTTTAGGTTCGATTCGAGATTACAGACTTTGGGTCTGATTGGGTTTGATTCAGGTGGATTCGATCTTACAGACTCAAGGTCATATTGAGTTTGGGCCATGTTACCAATTTAGAATTTATATTAACATTGATTATTATCAATTTAATGTAATTAATAAATTAAATTTTGTGAGTTATTATTATTATGCTTATTAAAGAAATTTTTATCATAATATATGTAATGATATAACAGATTGCTATAATAAAATATGTAATACTAATAAATTATTATCATTATTAGTATTATAGTTATAATTATAATTATTGTTATAAATACAATTATAAATAGTATTATATCCATAAGTACCATGATTGTTATAATAATTATAAGTGTTATGTTAATTGTAATAATAATGTTTATTATTATTATTATTATTATTATTATTATTATTATTATTATTATTATTTTGTTGTTGTTATTATTATCATATCTAGAATTATAATTATTAGTAGAAGTGGTAGTAGTCATACAAATAAAAATTTTATTATTACTATTATTAATATATATAATATGTATATTATAGTCATTATATTTACTATTATAATTTTTATGTTTGTAATGATTATAATTACAATAATAATAATAATAAAAATTATGATCTAATATAATCGATGCTAATATGATATTAAAGTAAAGCTAGGAGAACAAAGGCTTACTAGTTTCATTTTATTTGTTGTTATATGGGTTACATATTTTTTTAATAAAATTTTATTAATAAGATAGTTTATTCATATTTATGTATCAATTTACAAGAGAATAAATGTTATCTTTATGGATTAAACTTGGCTTTATTTTGGATCAAGTTTAAAATTATATCTAGATGTGGGTCGGCTTAGAGTTACATCATTTTGGGTTTGGTGTTTGGTTCAAGTCATTATTGAGTTTTTATCCTGATATATAGGATTATAAAAGAGTTGAGTTGAGACAAATATCCTTCAGCTTGAGTTCGGCTCGTTTAACTTAACGAGCCTAAAATAGGGTTCGAACTCAGCTCACTTAACTGAATGAACGAACCAAGCTCACGAATTAAAGCCATAAAATGAATCGAGCTTCATCTTTTGGAGCTTGAGTTCGGCTCATTTAAATAAACGAATGAGCCGAACCAAACTTTTAACAGGTCGAGTAGAACCGAATATCGAATTGGATTAGCTCATTTACAGCCCTACTATATGGGTCAAGTTCAAGTCGATCTTTTTATTGGATTATTTCGGATACATGATACTATTGGATTATCTAAATTTAGGTTGGGTTCGAATTGATACGTATTGTTTAAATTTTTAAGTTGAGATCGAATTTAATGTTTTAAATTTCAGATCGAATTATTTAAGTTGTATCGGACTAAATTTATTTGGTCTACTCATCCGTACTTTTCTCAACTTATTTATAAATAACTCAAGCTTGACCCTCGGAATTTATAATCACTTCTTTATCAAACAAGCTTGGTTGAGACATCATGAAGGCCGCGAAAGATAGAACTTGTCGATAATAATAAATATGCCGTTCAGTGTAAGTCATGCCAAACGGATACTAATATGTATACACTTCATATTATTTAGAATAATACAAACATTTCTACCGGCAAAGGTAACTCTCCATATTGAAGTTATCGAAATAAATTGTAATATTTTTTAATGATCTTAAACAAATGGTTATTGGCTTTGCTATATAAATCTAAATTCGCTATTTTTATTCATTAAGTGTGAATAGCTACATAAATAGAGTGAAAAACTAAAGCACAATCCATGTAAACAAAATGAGAGGCGGAATGCGAATACGAATAATGGGAAAGATGAAGTTGATAGGTTCGTCACTATTGTATCAATTTAAAAAAAAATATGAATTTTAAAAAAAAAAAGTTTGTTGAGATTATCGAATATGGAAACGATAATCTAATGTCTATAGCGCTTAGAACTCCAACCGAAAAGTTCCTACTTTTCATTGACTGCGAATGGAGGAAGAATACATAATTGTGTGGATAGATGGATGGGTCCAATGCCAGTGCATCCATGGGCCTTTCGACGACATTACTTAATTGAACGGCACACAAAGGCTGTCAAGCGTTCCTACGCATTTAATTTAATTGAATCAGAAGAATTCAGAATACTTTTCCTTCGGGCATATAGCATGATCGGCGTGAGTGCAAAGTCTTTCTCCCCAAAAAATAGCTACAAGCCGTGACCTGATCCGGTCCACCAAGAGACTAGTCTACGAGCGGCCCCGCCTGAAAAGCCCTCCTACCAAAATCAAAAAGAAAGGAGACACAGCAGTGAGAATGGCAACTGCCCCCTACAAACTTCATTACTCGCACCCGCATGAGCTCCTCCCCCACTAGCGGGATGCTTCGCAACCCCCAAGGGCAACTGATGATAGCAGCAGGATTGCTCGTAGAATTGGCAACTACTAACAGCTTAGCATCAGATCAGACCTGTGCGCTTCAAGAGATGGATTATATATTACCGAACACACCCTCAGGCGTTGAACATACACAAGCTGAATGCGACGCTGCTGTAATTTTACTTACCGCTATTATCTAATAATGCTATCGGCTTCAAACCCCTAATCTTTGCTCTTATCTTGGATTGCAAGGTCATTTTGGAGGAATTCACGACGGTTTCCGTCAAACACGTCTATAGAGAAGCCAATCAAACAACGGATAAGCTTGTACGTTAAGAATGATTCATCATGAATATGGATTATGTATTATTTCATAGTTGTGCAAATTTTCTTTCCCGTGGACCAAATAATGATGATATTGGGCTTATAAACCTCGTATTTTAACAGCTTCCAAACATTAATTGAAGCACCTATTTCACAAATAATATAAATAACAAATCGTACATTACATGTTATCCATCGTAGCTTTGGACATAGACTATTGAAATAAAAATATCCTTAGCCTAACTACATACCCACACACTACGTAGGCAGAAAAAGCAAAAAGTTGCACACACTATTTACACGTCCTTGAGTCTGTACAATTACAAATTTTAAATCACATTTTAGTATACCACCTTGTGGTTCTATTTTATTATTCTCTATCATAGTTACCTGCATACGTAAAGTCGATCGTGATTGAAAATTAATTAATTAATCGGTTCTTGACATTATATAAGTATCATATCCATAAAATTTTATCGTAGTTGATACTCTCAAAGCAAAATTTCTTGCCACAATGGCTACTAAAACATAACTAAATTGAAACATATAAACATAAAATAAGTTAAATATAAAGAAAAATTATAATAGAGTGTAAATTTATCGGGCTTCTTCATCGTCCAACTTTTGAAATGATTACATTATATAATATATAATAAGTCGGCATAAAAATAAAAATAAATATAATGCATGAATATGACCAAACCACATTAAAAGTACTTCAATATACTAAAGTCTTGCAAATCAAATATTTTTTACACAATTTTTACGGCAGCTCAAAGAATGTATGTGTGGATGAGAAGAACTTTCTCATGTGAGACGAAATTTTGGTTGGGGGGAGGGGATGCTAGACCATATTCATAGGGGAGGAAGAAGCATATACGACACTTTTTGGTTTTTTATTTATTTATAAATTAATATTTTTTTATTTTGAATATAATAGCACATTTTGATCATAAGAATAAGTATACGACACTATTATGACTATATGGTATATTGATTAACTTCTTGTTCATGTGAGCAGTGATGAAACGCATATGACAATACACATTGATAACATGAAACTCAAAGGATGCAATTCATGCACAGGACTTAATTCTAATGGGAAATTTTGATTTATTGAAGTCCATAATTTTTTCTCTTCTGCAGCACTAATGTATGATGCAAAAAGTCATAAGTTAGAACATCACAAATTGAAAGCATTGATGTAGTAAAAGATAGGAGCTTAGTCCATTTGTTAATAACATGTTGCAAATTGAATGCAATCATACTAAGAGGGAAAGGAATGGGAACATAATTATTCTTGGTTCTTAATATAATATATGTGTGTGTGTGTGCGTGTAGACTCCCGACGCTTCATCCTCTATTGCTTGCTAACTAGTGAGTTTCTTTAAAGTCACAATGTGGACTCAAACATTGAATTAACTCTACATACCTTTCTCTCGTACGCGAGCTTTAGCTGCCAACTCTGAATACATCTCCTTCGGTTATAATTGACGCAATGGTGTACCAAACACATCACAATCTCAGGTTACTGTCCAGAACTAGTTTTGTCATATCATCCTTTGCTTCTCATGTTCATGAGCAGGGCGTAGGGCTGTTAACGGACCAAATAAATCAAACATTTTTTGTTGTTGTTCAAACTTAACTTATTAATGAAACGATTGGAGTCGAATCAAGCCGGCATGTTACTAGACAAGTCATCCATATTAGTCTTCAAGTTTGTCTTATTTATAAACAAGTCAAGCAGAATCGGCTCGAGAGTCAATTTAAATTATAAAAATAATTTATATTATTTTATTTTATTCTACTATATGCTTGATCACTGGCTCAATTCATATATGTATAAAAAGGAAATGAAGTTTAAGATTGAAATAGTTCATATTATATTCTTATTTTTATCATACCCGATTGGTTTATATACAATGCAATATTTAATTTGGAACTAATTGTCATAAATAAATGTATAATTGCTACTTATACTATTGTAGCTCATATAAATGAACCTCTAAGAAATATTTAAATGAGTCTTAAATGAACTTTAAGCGATCACCAATCAAGCTTCTAAATAAGTTTATAAACAAACTCACTCACAAACAAACAAGCCAAACTTATCTTGAACCTAAAAATAAAATTTGAGCTTAAATCATTAAATTAAATAAATAAATCGAGTCAAGTTTTTATCTAGTTAAATTGAGTTGGCTTGTAAGTCCCTTTGGCTAAGTAGTAGCCTTACGAACGCGCCAACAAATAAATTGGCATTTAGGGAAGCAAGGAATTAGCTCCAACTATCCTCCACCGTATCTTAACTGGTTCCTTCCGGTAAAATGATTATAAATTGCGATATTTGGGAGCTCATCAAATACAAGAAAAAAGAGCCTCACGTTTTTTTTTATAGATATTGGTGTTCAGAGAATTTATAGATATTGGTGTTTAGAGTATAAGATAAAGGTACAAATTACAGGAGCTCAAAACCAAAAGGCCTAGCACGTGCCCTGGCAACAAAGCTAAAGATGGACACTCTATCTTAATAGGGCCTGAATATTACAAATCACCTCATCCAATCTGTAGGGGAACTCCTTTCTGCCACATTTGATCCAAAATTCTATTCTCAACTGAATAAGCAAAAAGTATCAATCCCCTACAAACGTCGATATTATCGAACACTCTTCTATTTCCGAACTCCCAAATGGTTCCTATAGTAGCACAGAATGCGGCTTGCCAAATATCTCCCCTCAGACCTTTACCGGAGACTCCCAACCAAGCAATAGTGATGTCCTCGATTGAGTTGGGCATTACCCAGGAGTACCCAATCCAATCGCAGATATTGTACCATATCTTCCCGGTCACCGAACAGTGCAAAAAGGTGGTTCAGCGATTCTTCTTCCGTTCTATAGAATGGACAAGAGGCCTCACTCGAGTCAATGATTTGGATCCTGGCCAACCTTTCCTTTGTGTTGAGTCTTTGTTGAACCGCAAACCACACTATGAGTTTACACCTCGGGGGCGCTAAGCTTCTCTACATTAAGTTGGCTGGACAAGTACTTGACACATCCCCGCAGATATGCTGATAATACCTCTGGCAAAATGAACTCACTGAGAAGACACCGGACTCATCATGGGTCCACACAATCGAATCTTGTTTATTCTTGCATGGACAAACCTGCTGAATAATTTGCTAAAGTTGTTCCACTAGGGCCTCTTCCCAGCTGAATAGTTGCCTCCTCCATGCTAATCTCCATTCCCAATAAGGTCCCTCCCAATTGCCCATCCCTGCCACCTTGTGATCTTGATGCTCTACTATACTTAATAGCCTTGGGAAAAGAACCTTAATGAGGGCAAGTCTTAACTGGATGTAATACCCCAAAATTTTAATCTCGGAAATCACGGCCGAGTAGGGAATTATTAGGTAATTAATTAATAGAAATTAACATAAGTGAAATAAAAGGGAATTAATCAGGATAAATCAAGAAGGAATTTATAAGTGTTTTGAATAGGAGGACTTTTGGGTATTTTAAGGTAATTAAGGGTTTTTTTAAGGAACTAATTTAAAAAAATTATTTTATTTAAATTAGGAAGGATAAAATAGCATAAATTACTATAAACTTAATAAATAATTTAATTGGAAGAAATTTGAGTATTTTTCCTAATTAGTATGGAGGTTAAGGAAATTTATCTAAAATATTCTAAATTAAGTAAAAAGGGATTTATTTAATATCTTATAAATATTAATATTCTAAATAGCCAAAAAAAATATTCTAAATAAATTATACAAAATTCCAAAACCCTAATTAAAGCCTTTCTTTTCTTTTTCCTTTTTCTTTTCCTTCTTTTTTTCCTTTTTTTTTTCTTACCTCCCCGCCGACGTTGGGCCTCGCCCGGCCCAACACCCACCTCCCGTTCCTTCTCCTCGCAGCGGCCCAGCGAGCCCAGCCGCCCGCGAATCAATACGCCGCGCTTCGAAGATAAATTCGCTGAAACGCCGCGTCACCGTAAAGAAAATTATTACCGTTGCCTGACCGACTCAGATGCCGCGTTTTTCCCAAGTATAACCCAAAACGCAGCGTTCCATTTAGGGGCGAAATAACCACCGCGCCTGGCCGGTTTTCCCTTTCCTTTTTCCCTTCCCCCTGGACCGCCGGTCCAGCCCCCCTTTCTTCTTCTTCTTCTTCTTCTTCTTCTTCTTCTTCTTCTTCTTCTTCTTCTTCTTCTTCTTCTTCTTCTTCTTCTTCTTCTTCTTCTTCTTCTTCTTCTTCTTCTTCTTCCTCGCGCCGTCTCCGGTTACCACCTGCAACACGAAATCTTGCCGGAGACGCAAAGCCTACCATGACAGCTCCAGCTCCGGTCGTGTCGCCTCCTCTCCCCGATTGAATTCCCCTAGATGTGACCAATCCTCGCAGCCTTCTCCCACACGAAAATTCTTCCTCTTTTCAAGTAATTATGGCCTGAAAATTATCAGACCATACGCCGGCCACACACACACCGGACGACCACCCCTAACCCTAACCCCCTAACCTCCCACTTGATTCTTGTCGTTTTTCGTCCAAATTGTCCTATAAATAGTCTCCCTCACCGCCTTAATCGGGTTCGAGAGTTAGAACCCTGAAAACCTGAACTGCACCGCCGCCCCACCTTTAGACACCCTTTCCTCCGCCTTCGGCCACCATCGCCGCCTGCCCGCGCCACCAACATCCTCCCTGCACCTCCCTCTACACAACCAGACTATCAGTTTCCCCTGCCTTGCTTCGCACGCGTCGCCTTGGCCGCGCGAATCTACCTTCCCGAAACAGTCTCTCGACCCCTGGCGCCGCCTCCACTGCAGCTGGCAGCACCACCACCACCCCCCAAAACAACCATGGGTTCTTGCTCTACCACCCTATACCTCCCATTTCTCCTGGTTTTCCCTTCCCTAGCCTCCACCTCCATTTTTTTCCCCTCTCTTCCCTTCCTCCACCACCATCGCGCCGCCGCTTCTGCCACCGCGCCGCCGCCACCGCTGCCACCACCTCAGTCAGGTTGCCAACACCCTGAACCCTAAAGCTTAAATAAATAAATAAAAATAAAATTGATTAATGATTTAATCTTATTAACTACTATTATTAGTATTATTATGATTAATATTAACATTATCCTTATTATTACTAATATTGTTGCTATTACTAATACAACCCCCCCTTATTATTATTACTAAAACTCAACATTACCCTAAGGACTTTTAAGTAATAGTGTTAATTAACTATAGGGCCTTGTTAATCTATTATTATTATTATTATTATTAGCATTACTATCATTATTATTTCCATTAGTGTTATTATTATTACTATTATTATTATTATTAGTGTTATTATTATTATTAATATTATTATAAGCATTACTATCATTATTATTATCATTATCGTTACTGTTACTACTCCTATGGTTATGCTGCCATTATTACTACTATTATTATCATTGTTATTATTTTACTATTAGTGTTATTATTGTTATTAATATTATTATTATCAATATTATTATCATTATTACTATTACTGTCATTATTATTATTATTATTACTATCTTTACTATTTTTATTATCAACATTACTATTGTGGTTGTTACTATTATTATTATTATTACTAGTACTATTACTATTATTACTATTATTATTATTATTATTAACAGTATAATTATTATTATCATTATTATCCTTATTATTATTATTATATTATTATTATTATCCTTGTTATTATTTTGTTGTTGTTTTATCGATTACTACTATCGTTATTATCCTTAACGTTATACTTTGATATTATTACCTTAGTATTTTATTATGCTTAGTATTGCCACAACTATTGTATTATTATTATTATTACTGTGATTATTATTATTGTTATTTTTATTATTATTGTTATTTTTATTATTGTTATTATTGTTACCATCATTATTTCTATCATCACTACTATTTTTACTATGATTAATACTAGTGTTATTATGTTTATTTTCTCACTATTATTATTATCGCTAATATTCCTATTAATATTATTTCTAGTGCTCTTACCATCATTTATATTATTACTATTATTATTATTATCATTGATTGTTAATATTAATATTATTATTATTGCTATTATTATTGTTGTTATTATTAAAATTACTATTAGTGTTGATGTTATTATTATTGTTGTTATTATTAATATTATTATTGTTGTTATTATTATTATTAGTACTATTATTGTCGTTATTCTTATCATTTTTATTATTATTGCTATTATTATTTTCATTACTGCTACTCCTTCTGCTATTATTATTATTATTATTATTATTATTATTATTATTATTATTATTATTATTATTATTATTGATACTGTCATTATTTTATTATTATCGGTAATATTACTATCACTAACGCCACTACAATTTCAATTATTATTAATATCATTATTATCATTATAGCCATTATTATTCTTATTATGAGTATTATTATTATAATTAGTATTTTTATTATTGTTAGTATTATTAGTAATTATTATTATTAATATCGAAACCCTCACCCTAATACTTTGGATTTTGCTAAAACCCACTTTAATTAGTGATAATCCGTTTAAGCTATTGTAAGAATAGTAATAACCCTACCCTTAATTTATAAACCCCTATTATTAATATTGGCATTAGTATTAGGCCATGATAGGGGTAAGATAGGAATTTTGATAATTCCGGTAGAGGGAGATTAACCCTAAGTATTTCCCTCTTATAGGTGAACCGGGTCAAACCCCAGGAGGTGTAGGAGTGTGCTCCAAGCCCGGCGCCGATTTAGGTAAGGACGTAACTAAGGTCACTTGTGTGTATTGCATGTTTTACATGTCTTGTATGCCTTGTGCGGTTGTATGCTATAACTTGTATATTATCTGTGTATTGTGTAGCGCAGCATGGAACCGAGGTACGTTCTCGTGCTCTTGTCTGTCTGTACTAATATGTTGTGGTACAAGTATGGTGTGATGTGATGTGACGTGTTGTGATGTGACCCCTACGACATGCATGCTAGGTTTTGTGAGGAAGTGTTGTGAAGTGGTGACTTGAAAAAGAAAAATAAGCGATTAAGATAACTAAAGGGAAGTACGTCGGTTAACATAAGTATGGACGATCTAAGGAATTCATAATTTGTGAGATGATGAGGAAGAGGGGAAAACAAATAAATAGAAGAATGGGAATAAAAATAAGGTTGCATGGGGGAAACTAGGGTTTGATGGAAATGATAGAGTTGACATGGGGAAAATGATAGGGTTTGCTTGGGGAAGTTAAAGTCTGCATGGGGACAAACCTTACGTATGAAAAGATACCTTGGGATGTGAGGGAGTTAGTGGAAGGCCCATTTGGGAGTCTGGAGGCTCGAGGTAAAATATAGTACGTAGGGTCTTATAAGGTACCCGATTAAGGTTTTGGGAAGAATTAGTAATATGAAAAAGGCGAAAGGAAAATGGTTAAGGGTGAGTGGGGTGCGGGCTGTGAGTGAGGGTTTTGTTATAAGGAATGATTATGGGAGTTTGAGGGAGAAGGAATATTAGGAGAACAGGAGAGGTTACTGTTGGGAAAAGAAAGGTACTAAAGTTGAAGTGGAAAACTAGAGTTTTAGGGTCACAGGTAGAATCGATGGGTAAAGCGATATGAGTTGGGGATTGGACTAGAATGAGATGAGGTGTCGAGGATAGATGAATCAACGGTAGTGAAGTAAGAGGAGGTTGGACCACATAGGTCCAACTAGGGCTTCAAGGGAAATCCTAGAGACTAGTGATAGGTGGAGTCCGATATCACGAGGTGTTGCGTGTATAGCGGGGAATTGGACATCGAGGGGCGATAAGGGGTGCACGAGTTCCAAGATATAGGACGGGCCCTCCTGGAGGATGAGTGTGGATATAGTCAGCCATGCATGTCAAGGGTAAAACACCTTCAAATAAGATACGTTAAAATACTAATCACTTAAAGAGAAAGATGCTGAGCCGGGGCCCAAACCGCTCCACCGGCGAATAATAGTGGCCAGGAGCCGAGGTGCCCTGGAGACCGTGCCACCGGCGAACAATAGTGGTCGGGAGCGTTTTGTCCTGTATGATTTCCGGTCCACCGGCTATAATAGTGGGGGTTACCGTGCTCAGCAAACCAAATATAAAATTGATAAGACATAGGAAAGATACTAAATACTTACAGTGGAACACCATGTGAGTCGGGGCCAGACCGGTCCACAGGCAAATAATAGTGGCCAGGAGCGTTTTGCCCTGGAGACCGAGCCACCGGCAAATAATAGTGGCCAGGAGTGTTCTGCCCTGTACATATCTCCGGTCCACCGGCTATAATAGTGGGGTTCCCGCACTCACGTGGATTGATAAAGACTATGTGTGAAATGGACATATTATTATTAACAAGGATAAAGAATAAGTCACCGAAAAGTACTCAGGCCTTATCTTGTTGTTATTGCATGTGTCTTATATGATTGTGTTATGTAGACTACGTGGTATGATTGTATGCTTGGCCCTAGCACCTACGCCCTTACTCAGTACTGGACCCGTACTGATACTACGCTGGTCGAATGGGTCCTGTGATGATCCACCAATGGTGGGGAGCAGACCTTTGATGCAGGTTTTGATCGGTTGCTAAATTGGGGTGGAAGGTTGACTTGAGTGAGTAAGTGGTCCGGATATTTACCCTTCAGAATTTGTTTTGTTTAATCAAATTCGTCTTGGAAGTCACAAGTGTTGTACTTAAATTTTCAAAGGTTTTATCGTACTTTGTTATTCCGTATTTTAAGTACTGTGATATATGGATTTTTAAATTGTATTTTGGAATGTAACTCTTGACTTTCGCACTCTGATTCCGTAAAACTTATACCTTATGAAAGATTTGTTCTGAATCTATTCTTTTAGCCTTAGCACTTAGTATCGGGTCGGTAGGTATGATTCGATCTGGTACTAAGTGTGGCGGTAATACCCCCGGATTTACAATTTCATTTGCTTGCTTCCGCTAGACTTCTTTTAAATTTAACGAAATTTTTCAGTAGTAAATTTGGGGGTGTTACAGTTCCTTCCGGTAAAATGATTATAAATTGCGATATTTGGGAGCTCATCAAATACAAGAAAAAAGAGCCTCACGTTTTTTTTATAGATATTAGTGTTCAGAGTATTTATAGATATTGGTGTTCGGAGTATAAGATAAAGGTACAAATTACAGGAGCTCAAAACCAAAAGGCCTAGCACGTGCCCTGGCAACAAAGCTAAAGATGGACACTCTATCTTAATAGGGCCTGAATATTACAAATCACCTCATCCAATCTGTAGGGGAACTCCTTTCTGCCACATTTGATCCAAAATCCTATTCTCAACTGAATAAGCAAAAGTATCCATCCCCTACAAAAGTCGATATTATCGAACACTCTTCTATTTCTGAACTCCCAAATGGTTCCTATAGTAGCACAGAATGCGGCTTGCCTCAAACCTTTACCGGTGGCTCCCAACCAAGCAAAAGTGATGTCCTCGATTGAGTTGGGCATTACTCAGAAGTACCCAATCCAATCACAGATATGGTACCATATCTTCTCGGTCACCGAATAGTGTAGGAAAAGGTGGTTCGACGATTCTTCTTCGTTCCACAGAATGGACAAGAGGCCTCGCTCGAGTCAAGGATTTGGATCCTGGCCAGCCTTTTCTTTGTGTTGAGTCTTTGTTGAACCGCAAACCACACTATGAGTTTAAACCTCGGGGGCGCTAAGCTTCTATGCATTAATTTGGCTGGACAAGTACTTGACACATCCCCTCAGATATGCTGATAATGCCTCTGGCAAAATGAACTCACTGAGAAGACACCAAACTAATCATGGGTCCACACAATCGAATCTTGTTTATTCTTGCATGGACAAACCTGCTAAATAATTTGCTGAAGTTGTTCCACTTGGGCCTCTTCCCAGCTGAATAGTTGCCTCCTCCATGCTAATCTCCATTCCCAATAATGTCCCTCCCAATTGCCCATCCCTGCCACCTTGTGATCTTGATGCTCTGCTATACTTAATAGCCTTGGGAAAAGAACCTTCAAGGGGCCTTTCTCGGACCAATATCGTGTCAAAAACTAATAGTTTGCCCATCCTCAAGCATAAGCTTTAATCCCGATCTCATGTGAGGCAAGGCCCTCCCTATACGGCTAATGTCCATCCACGGGGACCACCTTGTACTCGAAGATGGAATTTCTAGATACCCTAGCTGATCTCTCGAGTATATTGAGGAAATGATTTTCTTCCATGATGCCCCTTCCATTGTGAAAAATCTCCACCACAATTTGAAGAGTAATGCGTTGTTTATTACCACAATATCCCCCACTCCCAAGCCGCTTAAGGATTTAGGTTTTTGAATGAGACTCCATTTGACCAAAGGAAGCTTCTTTCTATCTCTGTCACTGCTCTAGAAAAAATTCCTCTGAATCTTGATGATTTCCTTCACGACCCCGTTCGGAATTCTGAATAAGCTCATGAAATACAATGGCAGATTGTTCAGAACGCTTTTAATGAGGGAAAGTCTTCCTACTCTTGATAAGACCCTAGCCTTCCACCCAGACAGCCTCTGCTTTATCTTATTGATCACTGGTTTCCAAGTTTCTCTTATTCCTGCATGAGCCCCCAACGGTAGGCCGAGATAATTGATAGGTAGACATCCCTCTTCACAATCCATTATCTCCGTTGCTTACTTCTAGAAAGTCCCATCCACTCCCAGGCCGATTAAAATCGATTTGCTATAGTTGACTTGCAATCCCGATAGAAGATAAAAGCAATCGATCAAGCTTCTCTAGTTCCTGACATTTGTAGCCGATGCCCCACAAAAAATCATCGTATCATCTGCAAACTGGAGGTGTGTAACTTCCACGTTGTCCTTCTCTATCTTGATTCCCTACAGAAGTCCTTGATCCACTCCTCGCCTGATGAGTTAGTTAAAAGCCTCCACAGCCAGAACAAAAAGAAAGGGTGAAATAGGATCGCCTTGTCTTAGTCCCCTTTCCATCTTAAGGGGTGCTGAGGGGGATCCATTGATAAGGATCGAAATGCTTGCGGTTGAAATACTCTCTTTAACCCAGCCTCTGAATCTGTGTCCAAAACCCATAATATCCAGAATGCTCTCAACAAACTCCCATCTGATACTATCATAAGCCTTCTAGAAATCTAGTTTGATCATGACTCCCTTCGATCGTTTCCGTCTTCTAACCCACTGAACAATCTCATTGGCAACCAAGGCCCCATCCAGAATGCTCCTCCCCACAATAAAAGCTGATTGGGAATCTCTCACCAACTCATCCACCACCTGTTTCAATCGATGGGCCAGGATCTTCGCAATCACCTTGTAGATACAACCAATTAGACTAATTGGTCTAAACTGTCTAACCTCCTCGACGTTCGCCACTTTGGGGATTAAGGTGATCAAAGTGGTGTTGAGGGCGGGCGCAAGTCTGCCTATGTGGAAAAAATCCATAACAGAGTAGGTGAAGTCCTCTCCAATGGTCCCCCACATTTTCATGATAAAACCAAAATGATATCCGTCATAGCCTGGCGCTTTTGATGGCTCTCAAGACCACATTGCTACCAGAACGTCCTCCCTTGTAGGGGTCTTTTCTAATTCTAGACTTTTCTCCCTGGTTAATCGACGGAATCCATCGGTAGATAGGCTAATAACCGGAAGGTTCGTGTGCTTGTACAGCTCCTCGAAATACTCAGTAATCAACTTCTTGATTTCTGGTGGCTCTACTATTATTTCACCCTTCTCTACTATTCTGCTAATAGTAGCCTTCTTTTTTTCTTACCGCAGCTACTGTGTGGAAGTACCTCGTGTTTCTATCACACTCTTCAAAATCTCGAACCCTAGCCACCTGCTTCCAGTAGGATTCTTTTCTTTTGTGCCATTTCCAAAGTTGGGACGTCAAAGCTGATCTTCTAGCAATGTCTGTTTCACTACAGTTGCTATCTTTAACATCGACATCCACCTTGGCCAATTCCTGTTCCAGAGTGTCTATCTTCAAATCAATATCCCCAAAGACATCTATATTCCAAATCCTCAGCATGCCCTTCATCTATTTCAATCTTGACTGACACATCCTCCCTCCTAGCTTTGCCCAACAATTAGAGACAAAATTCCAAAATCGTGGATGAGAGAGCCACATATCCCAAGTCCTAAAAGGTTTTGGGCCAAACCCATTTGTCCTCACCCTAAGACAAATTGGATTGTGGTCCAAAAGTGATCGGCCTAGCCCCACACAGGAAAGTCCCGAAACCATAGTCAACTAAGAGGGGCTGACTAAGAATCTATCCAAAAGGCTTGCAGACCTCGCCCTATGCCACGAGAAATTCAAATTAAATGTCTTCAAGTCGATAAGGCCCATTTTGTCGATCCACTCGTTAAAGTCCCGAACACTACTTTGATCCATCCAACCTCCCTTCCTTTCATTCTAACTTCTGACCTCATTGAAGTCTCCCATGACTAACAATGGAACATTGCACAGATGGCATACCTCCCAAAGTTCATCCCAAAGACTCCTCCTCCCTCTTGGGTCTGAGTTTCCGTAGACCAAGAGAATCCCGCAATGGAGCTGGTGAGGGCCCAACCCTCCTTCTAAAAAGATCCACCTGTTACCACTTGAACATTGTCGTAGTGTGAAAACCTGGGAGTCCCACCCAATGATTAGACCTCCGCTCCTACCAAGAGCCACTGAATCCCTCCATTCAATCGACCCGTTCCTCTAAACCATATTCTTCCAAGAGTCCTTCAGATAGCTGTGCTTGGTTTCAATAAAACCACAATCCCAAGGTCTTTCTCTTTTGATCAAGCGCTGGATGCTTGAAATTTTACCTAAAGCCCGAATCCCCCTTACATTCCAACTAATGATTATCATAATCAGTGACTCTTTCTCCCTTCTTTCCGATAAGGCCTACTATAACTGCCTTCTTCGGATCTTTCTCTGACTCCTCCTTAACCCCGCCAATTTTTCTATACACTTTCCTTCCTCTCCCGAAGAAAGCCCAATCTACTTTCCAAATTGCCAAGTTTGTCTCGCTTTGCTTAGCTCTTCCCCTTCCATCCTACTTTCTTCAATTTCTAATTCCACTCTCTCCTCCGTTGCCATTGGTCCATCTTGATCATCAGTCCCTCCCTCACCTTCGAACTCGGGTGGTATATCAAAAGAGCCCATTACCTCACCATCCTGCGATCCATCATTGATAACGGTCAACCCCTCGTCTTCACCACACTCCCCCTCTCTCCTCCCCTCCACTTCTGAATTAATCTTTTTTCGCCCTCTAAGTCATGATCCACACCTGCAAGTTTTATCTTAATGGATTATGTTTCCTCTTCCTCCCCATTCTCTACATACTCCTTACACTCCCCTCCGGTTCTTTTCCTTCTACTTTGTTCCCCATTGCCATCCATTATTATGTTTTCTATAGGTCGGCCGATCCTTCCAGCTTTATATAACTCCCAGCTAAACGGTTCCTCCAAGCGTAATGGGAGCCCCAACATTTGTTCATCCGCTTCACTCCCCTTTAACGAGTATGTCCTACGCACCAAGGAATGGATAAATTCCTCTTCTCCCCATTCCATGCGACTATGTCGGCCGAAACACAGCCACTGGCTTGGTGCAGTAACAAGTCTATCTTCACCACCCTGGGGCCCACAACTCCCATCATTGCTTACCTCTTTTCCCTGCGCACACAACTACTCAGGGGTTGTCAGTAGAGATTTGACGAGTTCAATCCCAATGAGCTGGTTTTGCATCTCCCCACTCGCACGCCTACTCTACGGGCTATCAAAGCAACTCATCTCCTCCGTTGACCCTCTTTCTACCTCTCCTTCTGTTCCATACATGGCTGCCCCTATCGCATCCCCAAGCCGCTTGTCCTCGGCCCCCAAACCCCCCTTTCCTCCTCATCCTATGTGCAGTCATTACTCAAGAAGCAAACCTGCAGGCCATCATTACGGAAATAGTTGTTGGACAGACGGACGGACTTGTCACCGGATGATGAAGCCTCCGATCTCTCTCTGCATCCCCCTGGGATTTGGTTTTTCCATGGGACGTAATTTTGCCCGATCTCCTTAGCTACCACCACGGCTGTTGTCTCCCCGATTTGTACCTCCAATGTCTCTTTTATTTCTTCCATGCATGTCGTGTCCAGCAATACTCTCATTGTCTCCATTGAAAGGCCATAATCTCCCTCTTCTTCCCAACACACCCAACATCCTCGGGGGGTGACCAAGGCCGGTAAAATTTCTTCCCTCCAGGTTGCCACGGGTAAGCCTCTAATTTCTATCCATGTGCGACGCAGCGCACAGACATCCTCCAACCTCCATCTCCTCACAATTGAGAATGATTCACGGAGCAAACTATCCTCAGCAAGAGCCATGTTGCAGACATCTAAAGACTCAAATGTAATTAAAATTTTAAAACGTCCTAGATCTCCTACCTTGGTGGCTGATCTCCATTCTTGCATAAGCTTTGGGATGATTAGCTCGGGCAGGAATAGCTGAAGTGACTCCACTACCACACTTCTGTCCAGCCACTATTTCATAATCTCGTCCATTAGAACAGGAATGATTCTCCACTGTCTTTCTGGTGAGAATCTTCCATCACCTCTAGCAACCGACGCAAATGTCCTTCCATCCCTTAGCGCAGGTTGCCATCTACCGATCACCTTGGTAACACCTTTCTCTTTGGCCTCCTTCGTTGAGCTATTACACTCCTTCGACTGGAATTTATTTCCCCTCTCGAATACTGCTCGCCTAACGTAGAGTCGAATACCGTGGAGCAACATATTATTGATGCTTCTCACGGCCTCGACAGCCTCCCTCTCATACCCATAACTTATGAACCCGAAATGCAGGCTTGATGATCTCCTTGCCTTCCTGCAGATGTATATATCCAATACTGCTCCAACCGACGAAAATAGCTCCTTAACTTCCTCAGTAAGGATATTCTTCGCTATATTGTCGACGAACACTGTGAATGTCTTCCGGCCAACGTATCTATCAAGTAAAGCAACCGTAGACTTTTGGTACGAGAGATGATAAGAATAGTTGTGTAGACGGCTTGGTAAGGTGGCCTGATCAAAGTTGGGGCGAAGGTTGGATCGAGCAGATGGCTTGATCGGGATGAGGTTAGGGTTTGGGTAATGTTGCATGTTCATTTTTACGTGTTTTTAAACTTTAACCATATATATATATATTATGATCGAGATGACCATGAATCAGCTGGCCTGGCACAATGCAACATATGAAATGTCTTACTGTAGTACAAATATGCTTTTTATCCATAGAGCTTCTCTTTTCTACTTTGCCCCTCTCTTTCAATTTATCATGAAAGAAAATCTTATTATATACCATATCATCCCTAGTTTATGTTCACATATATAACTTTCTATTTGTGTTGCAGGTGTAACCAGCGTTCCACGGGTATCGGAATGAGGATGGGGAGACGGGGATGGAGAAAAACATGGAAACATTGTCTCTTAAAACTTTAGGAAATAGGGACGGTAGAAGACATAAAAATATATATATATATGTGTGTGTGTGTGTGTGTATATATATGTGTATATTTTAAATATATCTAATCTAATAAAATTAAAAGAGAAAAAAATTCTAAAATTATTACATATATTAGTTAATTTTTAATAAAAAATATTAATTAAATAATTTTAACATAAATTCTAACACCAATTTTTTTTAAAAAGACGGGATGTTTTCTAATGTTTCGAGGACAGGGGACGATACCCAACTACTGTCCCGATGCTTCACAGGGTGTAACTCGTTGGGACTTTGTATCATAGCTTTCTGAACTCCCCTTTGAGCTTGGAAGAAATTCGTGCACGTTCAACGAATCCTGAGATAGTCTTTGTTATACCTTAGTCCGGTAGGTCTCAGTGAGATAATTTTTGTGTCGGGTGGGTCTTGGCCTTCTCCAGCTTAAAAGCTTTGGGCCTTCTCACCTTTATCAGCTTGTAACTTATCTAGAATTGTTTTGGTTCATATAACTCAACTTATTAAGCTTGCAGGACTTCATGAAGAAATGGATAGTCCACAAGTTGCTTGATATGAAGGGTTTCAACTAATATTGGATCAAGCTTTGTAGCTTGACATGTAATCGACTGTGATCTAAAAGGCAATGCTCCTGTCCTACCAATAGTACATCCCCATATTTTTCAAACTATTCCTATAGTTCCCCAAACTCCCACCAAGCATACATTGTCCTCTATATGGTGAATCTTGGTTATTACACCAAAGACCCAAGCCAATTCATCCATACCAGCTTCATCCCTCCCCCTCTCCAACTTCTCTTAAGCGGGCCTAATGACACTAAAATAGTCAAGGCCATTCAAGCACTAGTATTTGCTAGTAGATCATCTGAAATAATAATATGTTTGAAGTAATAATAATATTTGATAGATATATTTTATTTATGTCTAAAATAATAATAATATTTAATAACTCATTTCATTAGAAACTAATTTATGTATATTTAACTTTTTAAATATTCTTTATTTAATAAATAGTTATCAATTGGTATATTTAATAAATGCACAATAGTAATAGTATAGGATAATTTAAATATTTTATTAAAATAGTGGGAGCCTACTCATCTAGTAATAATATGATAGATAATGAGATTCTAAAGCATATATCCAAAACAAGCAGCCTAAAATTTATTTGAACCAGTAATATAGATCGTGAGATACCCATCAAACAAACACCTAGTCATATCCTAACTAATTTGAACAAAATACTCCCCTAGTACATTCCGTCTAAAGGGTGGAGTAAAATGTGTACCTAGCAATGTAGGAATTGTGTTGATTCTCTTATGGCTTTTTTGAATAGTGGTTAACCTAGGTTAATAGATGTTAATTCTTTAGTTCACCTCGTTTGGTAACTTATTAATTTTTAGCCGAATTTAACCTATATTAAATTAGGCTAAAAATTAATCTCTTTTAAACTGTTTTCACCTCTATAACATTAACCACAAAAGTGGTAGTTAAAGAAAATTAATGTTAACTTGTTCATAATTTAGAGTTTTTTAAGAAAAATAGTTACGATTTGAAAAATTCAATTACGGTGTACAAACTATAAATCATATATATATATATATATAACTAGTAATATTACCATCAAGTAAATATTACTTAGTACCATTTTAACTAATAGCTATATTATAAATTTATGTATTCATCATGAATCTTTTACCATAATAATTTTTCTATTCATTATATCCCTAAAAGTATTCATATTTACCTTTATTTTTATAACTACTAAGAGATTTGCTTGTAAAACTTGAAATGTATTTCTATTATATTTTTCTTACAATCACAAATATGGCTTATACATAAATAATATTTATATATACAACCATATATTTATATAAGTTTATAGTATGTTCAGTATTACTAAAAAAATGACATATTTAAGTTACAAATTAATACAGATTATTCATTAGTTTTATTTTTTGTAAGAATATTAATGTAATTTTAAATTGAATGATTAATTTATAAAATTTAAGATAAAAAATCATAAACCAAATCAAACCAAACAGTAAACTGTTATTATGCTTAAGTTTGGATCATTAAAAAAAATAGTTGGATTTACTTTAAATTTTTTTTCCAAATCACAAAAATATAGTTTGGTTTGATTCTGAAACTACACTAAACCAAATCATGTTTACATTGTCAATACTTAATATTTTATAGGCCTGCTATAATGGTCATCGATGTCTCCTATGAAGCTAAACAATCAAATGAATAAACCGCTTTGGAGGAAATTCGTTAATTCAAGTATACAACAATCATGTCTACACCTAAAATCATCACAAGGTTACCCAAAATGGAATTGTTATGACGACACGCGTTGCGCGGACATATAAATACAAATAACAGAGGACAATACAAAAGAAAATTTGAAATCTACATTGGACTAATAAAAAAGAAGAAAAACGAAACAAGTATCTTTCAAGCCAAATGGAGATTACAACTCAAAATAGGCATCATCTCAAAATCTGTAGAATTTTTTTAACAAAAAGAATGTTAATAGATTAGGCTAGTCACCGCAATGTAAATATAGGCGTCGAGATTTTCATTGAAGCCAGAGGTTCTTACCTAAATCCACCTCTCCTCCCTCTTCCTCTTCCTCGTCCTCTGCCTCTTCCTCTCCCTCCACTTCTTGCCCCAGATCCACTTCTTCCATGCTCTCCACCTTCATCTCTTTCAAAACTGAACATGCTCATTCTTAAATTTTCAGCTTCATCCTTGTACTGAGTGCTTTGCCCCTGAAAGCATGACATATATAATCCAGTTAACCTTATACATAACCCAACCCTGGATAAAACTCTGATCAATGAAAGCAAACTGCAGCAGCTAACACCTCCAGTATGGTTTTCAACATTTGTTTATAACCAAGTGAGCCTTACATATCCAAAGATTTCTATTTATCCCACGGACGTAGAATAACCTAACTTACAACTTACAAGCAATCTCTAAAATGCCCAAAATATTCTATAATAGTAGAAAACAAGAGAGATCAACCAACATCGATCATAAGCTCGTGATATGTCTCCAAATGACATTGTGAAGGAAACTTAAGGTATCAAATTGCACAAGGAAAATAAACCGAGTTGATAGCCATTCAACTGATATAGCTGTCATATGCATTATAACCTTTTACTCATCCTTTTCATTATTATCCCTTTATCAATGCCAATATACCATCACATATCCGTTATCAATTTGCCATCACCACCAATGATGCATTGATCCTCACCTGATCTTCCAAATCAAATTGGTTCTGAAGTCGCCAAGCAAGATCCTCATCTCGACTAACATCTGAAGTTTCTTCTCTAGCAGGCAAACTACCCCCAGCTTTTCTCCTTTCCCACTCGTCCAGGGTGAAAACTGGCGTCTCTTCTTCTCTACCCTTTCCTCTGTATCTTTGACCTCTGCCCCGCTGATTGTTCTGGTGCTGGTGGCTCATTCTCTGGAGGAGCTTTTGTGCAGCTGCTTGATTCTGAAGAGGGGTGTGTTCAACAACTGGAAGAAATAAAGGCTTACATCAGCATGAAAAATGCAAAAAATTGCAAAGCATGAAAAGCTCCACCTCCTGCAAGGATAGAAATCACTGTCACATAAAATTGTCATGCAGAGGTCCTTAATGCTCACAGATAACATCTTGTTAAGTCCCTTCCAGTTTTCATCCTAAATGCAACAGCAAGAGTATATACTATATATAGGTGAGCAGGTATGCATTCATTAACAGAAAAATGAATTTTTTTTAGTATAATTACAAGTATCGCCTGCAGGTTAAAAATGTTTTAGAGAAATAACAAAAAAATACAATAGCTGAAATTGATCGTGAAAATTTGTCACCAGCAAATTTCCTCTCTTTCCCTGTTCCCACCCAAGGTAGCAAGTAAAGCAGCCCACTACAGTGAATAAAGAGATTAAGAAGGAACAGGTGACACGGAGGACCAAGTCAGATTGGTTTCACAGAGATCGACTCATCCCCAACAAGTGACCCCATGCCTTGACAGTTCACATAACAAAATACTATAGAATAGTTGCGTCATCCAACTCTATTCCAATGCAATTGAAATTCAAATGAGAAACAAAACCTAAACATTCCATAATTTGAAAGTCATACCATCTTTAAACTCTGCAGCAGTCAAAAATTTTCATGACTTGACCAATTGTGAGAAATCAGTGAATCTAGCATATGGATAAGAAGGAACCCACTCAAGAAAAGTACCTTCTCTGGGTCTTGACTGAGAGCTGCTCGCATTTTTTTCAGTTACTTGAGAAGTTGAGGCCCCTTTCTGTTCTTCATTAATGCTATCTCCTTTAGTATCAGCAACCTGTTTTCTACCTATCGACTTACTAACAGAACTGCCACCAGATTCGGCAATAGTTGGTATGACATTCCTGGACACTGAATAAGCACAAAAGGCATTTTCATCACCTCATGAAATTGATGCTCAAATGCAAGGACTAGCAACAAAAGCAGTTTTTTAACTAGATATACAGTCATACTCTAATCTAGTCAAAGCATCGTCAGAAGCTAGCACTGCTAATTAATAACAACTGGTAACAATTCATCCAACAAATTTAATGTCATCCTTCTATCTCCGTAATCTACTTCATCGTTTACTCCAAGCTTGAGGCTCTTCCAAGTACATAGAAGATAAACAACAGCAACAACCAATAACAACAACAACCAAAAAGAAAAAAAGAAAAAAGAAAGAAAAGAGGAATGATAGAATACGCTAGGCAATAAACTTCAGAGACTAAATTTAATCTTGGATATTTAGCTTGTAGGGTTTCAGAATGCATCCCTATGAAAGGAAAAGGGTCGTCAAAATTTCAATAAATAATCAACTGCAAACTAAGTCATTGACAAGGGTCCACTGATGCAGGTTAAACTCATATCACACAAACATCAAAAGGATTAATCGGAGGAATCAGTAGAACAAACAAGCAACCATTATCATTCATCAGATATCAAGTTAACACATATCAAACAGTTTTGCTTTTCCTTCTCACTCTCACTCTTTAATACTAGAGTTGACAACTGGAAATACCAAAAGACAAGCATATGAAAAAATTAGAAGAAGTCCTCCACGCCATGAAATTCATAAAAGGACCAATAAATTACCATTCTGGGCAGACCCATGTTTAGGACCACCAATCTGAAATTTTTCAAATGCTGGAGGGCCGCCAACATCAGTTTCTCGTACTGTTTTCATAGATGAGCGGGCAAAACCAGAATACTTTTGACTCATTTGCCATTCTTCATACAGTGATTCCACAACACCTCCCAATACTGTTATCACGTCAGGACTCAGACAAACTATACCATTATGTATGGAAGCTTTCTTTTCCAGCCGGACCTGCCAACAAGAAGTTGAAAGCAGAAAATTAAATTAACATCGTAAATAGCTAATTTTTATGCACTGCAATAATAATAATAATAATAATAATAATAATAATAAAGAGTTTCTGATGTGGGAAAAAATTCATAACCATGCCGTAGATGAATGCAAATAAAACAAACATTGAACTATGTCTTCTATCATAATGGGGGCATAACTACATAGTACAACTTAAGGCTAAAACGCTCGGGAGGTAGAATTTTATTAAATGGCTTCCAATCTTTTTTTTTAAAAAAAAAAAGGCTAGAAATCCATGATGCAAAACATAATGAATTTTAAAACTGAAATAAAAATTAAACAAACAAAGTTCGAGCTTTAACATTAAGAAAACAACCATCTAGTAACTAGAGTCATTAGCAAGTAATCCTACAACCATTTTGCGTCCGCAATTAAACGCTAGCAATCGGACAAGGTCACACAAATGGACGAACTAAATGCAAACAATTCCTAATTCCGGCAAGAAGGAACACCAACCAAAATGTCATACACCAAAACATATTAAAAGCCTCAAATAATAGCGAAATAAAAGAGAACCTTAGTACCAGGAACAACATCATCTGGTAATGACGGAATATGAGAATACTCAACCGCAATAATATCAGTATACCCATCCGTCAAACTCATCTTCAATAGCCTCCGCCGATTACTCGAACCATCAGCTGCACTACTCTTGCTAATATCCCTTGCCGAAGCTATCTAATCAGGAAGAAAACCACCAATCAAACTCTAAAACACATAACAAAACCCTAAAACAGAGGAGCTAGCTAAGGAGGTCGACCAAACAATGAGTAAGAGAGATTTGCCTGAAGAACTTTAAGCGGCTGAAGATTTGTGGCTTTACGAAGGTGAACAAGATCAGGAAGTGCCTTGCCGCCTATTGAACGCATGTCCAAGTTGCACAGCTCCGATTCGACGGAATCGATGGTAATAGCTCCGCCGCGAGAGGCGGAATAGGATGTGATAATGGATTTGACTTGGTCTAAATCGCCGAAGCACCAGCCTCTACTCGTAAGGGATTGGAGAAGATAATCTACAGCTGAAGAGATTGAGCCTGCCATTGTCGAATTTTAGCGCCTATTACTACTTGAATTCAACTAACGGTGTTGGAAATCGGATTGTTATGAACGAACATAAGAAGTTAAGAACCTTTGGAAAGTTGCGGGCAACGCGATAGGTGTGCATATTTGGGTGCGGAGAAGGTATTTCGGCCATTGGGCTTCTCGGAGGCTGGATCAGGCCTTTTTCCGCTAAAATTTTACCACTAGTGCACGGTAACTTAACGAAGTATACGCAACGTGGGTCTCCATTATTTTACCACGAAGTATTTAAGCGACTTTAGGCTTTAGCTGCTCATGTCAACCTCAGCAGAATTAGGTGGCGGTGTTAATATATTTCTGTTTTGTATAATTGTTATTTATTTCTCATATAAAGTGTTTGAATATATTAATTATAAGATGCGGTTTATATAAAATTAGATAAAGTGTATAATAAAAAAGTTTATTTTATATGGTCTGAGGTTAGTAATTTAATTTAATTATCTCTTCTATTATTTTTTTAATAATAAAAATAATTGTATAGTGTATATGGATATATATATCGTAAAAGATATATGTACATGACATATATAAATAGCAACGAGAGAAGAACTAAGACGATTTAATTTTAAATATGTTGTGTAACATTCTAAAATTATTACTTAAAATTTTTATTTTTGTAGAAATATTAATAATAAAATATTAAGTAATATGACAAATCAAACATTAAAAAAATCCCAATCTTCTATTTCTATCAAGTGCAAGACTAAAAAATAATTCGTATTTAAATATCAAGCATAGAAAATACTTAATTCTATGAAGATATAAGATTGCAAAAATATAGTAAGAATATGTATAATAGAAAATAGAAGACTAAAAGTCCAAAGAGGTCCAAATAACCATACACTTGAATCAACCCATGATTACTCACTATAAGTAAGCACAATGAAATCATTGAATCAACATATATCTACAAACAAGGTGGTAAATACTTGTGGGAATAAGCAACACATATGAAAAAGTTACTCACTATATATGCTACATATTGAGTAAGATAACAATATACATCCAAAAATAATAACTTTTACATATAAAATACCGATGGTATCCTTTTGGTTAGTATTTCCAATTTAAGCATTTTCAATAAAATTAAACCTTATGCTATTCATAATTAATCAAAATACATCAAATAGCATACTTATAATATTTTAACCCTTTAACCCATATAATACTTTTGCAACACCAAAATTCAAGATTTAACTAAAAAAAAATCAAAAGGCCTCTATTTCATCTAAATATCTCGAATTTTATTATTTTTTCATAACTTAAATCATTCTTATCCAAAACTTAGTATATCATATATCAAAATTATTGTAAAAAGCTCCAAGGAACACAATGACATATTTATTTTCTTCAAAAACCCACAAAAAAAAAACATTTTACCCTTATGGTAAAGACTCCCACATAATTTACAAAATTTTATAAGTATCAAAAAAAATTACCAATTTTACATATAACACCACTTATATTATTCTCAACCTAAAAATATAATTTACTAAAAAATAAAATAATCCACAACACCAAAAGAATCATGTGGCTAATGCCTCCTAAGAGCACAAAACCCTCAAAATTAGAGATTTCAACACATTATACTAATTTATATACTAAGACATATTTTAATCTACTCATCCCAAAGCCTAAGAATATAACAAAGTATATCATCACACTTCAAATTTTATGACAAAGGTTAGCAAGGCATAAAATATAGCACTTATACATAAAATCACAAAACTTATAAAAGTCATATATTTTACCAAATAATACATGGATATGAATTTAAAAGAAATCCTAGCATGATTTATAGTATGAAACATGATAATATAAAAATTTATAAATTTATTACATAATCATAAAAACCCCTAAATTAGAAACATGTATCCTTACCAAAGACTTCACTGGTTTCAAAGAAAAAATATTTCTAAACAATATTCTTCCACACTTTAATCACCTAGAAGAAAAATGTAAGAATTTAATAAAGGAAATAACAAGGGTTAGAATAAAAGAGAAAAATAAAAGGGAAGGAAAATACATCCTCTAAGTTCAAAAATAAGGCTCAAAATAATCTTAAATTAAGCTTTTCACCAATTTATGAACTTAGCTCTCTTTTACTTAGAACAAGTACCAAAAGAGTTAAGATTCAATATTTAGGAGTTTAAGGATGAAAGGAAAACGAAGAGGAGAAGAAGGGAGGGTTTCAATTTCATCTTGGAGAACAAAAGGGAAGGTGTTCTTCAACACTTAGGCAACAATTCAAGAAAAGAGGAGAGCTGAGAGAGTATAAAACACCAAGTGTTAAAGCCAAAAAAAAAAGAATGAATAAATGAAGGCACAACGAGGCAAAAGGGGAGTTAGCGGACAATCATCGAGGAGGGGAGAGGGAGAGCTGGCCAAGTTTGTTCCCCAAATACATGAATGAAAAGTTGAGTGTAAGTACAAAGTGTAAGAAAGTGGGTGAGAGAAGAGGTAAAGTAATTATCATTAAATTTTTTTATTAAATAAGAAAAAACCACATGGCATCTGATCATGGGGTATGGAAAAATCAAAATTTCAAATTTCTTAAGTCCAAGAAAGTTGACAATGCTAAAAAATGGTTTAGGTAAGGTAGAAAGTCCAATAAATTATTAAAAATACAAAAATAATTAAATAATATCCAAAAATAGTGAAATTTAGGAAAAGGTGAGGAATTAATTTAGGAACCTAATTATATTAAAATATTAGGTATAAGAATTAATTTAATATCAAAATAAAATAAGAAAATCTAAAATAGTGAAAAATTACATAGTAATCGATCACCTGAGGCCCTAGACGACAAGGTTTGGAACGTTATTGGACGGTTGGCGCAGGTATTTCCTGGTTAACTAATGCTTTGAAGGGTAGAAAGGTAAAAAGGTTTTGAAATGTGTGGTCAAAATTTAAGGGTTAGAAAGAAGATTAGGATACTAATCACCTAAGAATTTGTATAAAAAAATTTAGCGTATTACATCTTATTAGATGTGTAATGGTTTAGACCCATGTTGATTTTTAAAAAGCATTAAACCATTTAAAATTATAGGTAGTTATTGCGCATTCGCTCAATATTTAAAGGTTAGAAAAGATATTAGGAGACTAATCACCTAATAATTTGGATAAAAAAATAGGGTATTACATGTTATTATATGTGTAATATGTTAGACCCATGTTGATTTTTAGAAAGCATTGAACCATTTAAAATTATAGGTAGCTCTTGCGTATTCAGTTTTCATGCTTCTTCTTTATCCTAATCTATCCTATACACTTATATTTAATTATAGAAGAAGAGATAATTTAGGGTTGTGATAACTATTCAAGTTGAAAAAAAAATAAAAGAGTGAGATTGTAAAAGTCCTTACTCTTGCATCTATTAAGAAAACACACACCATCAAATCAAAGGTTCAAGGGCTAGAGTAGTTAATATCAAGTTTTGATCATTGATTTTCAATTGTGTTGTTATTAATCTTGTCAATAATTGGAGGTATGTTAAATGTGATCCTTATAATGTATTTTACTATTCATTTCTGCATAAAAAGTATAAGATATCACGCATATAGTGTTTTAGATGAAATTATGACATATCAAACATGAATTTGGACTATAATTTGTTGTTGTTTTCCATTCATGTCACTAAAATATATCTTGATCTTGCTCAGAAATGACTACACATTTGGAATAAGAGAACAAATACTCCATAGATATATAGTGTAACATCCTGAATTTTTAAAACTTAAAATTTGAAGGCTTAACCTTTTCTCCAAAAAAATTTTAATTATTAATTTAATTTATTTTGTGAACATTTGACTTAAAAAAATAGTTAAAATTATTTATTAAACTAATATAATAACTTTTTATCATTATATCTTAATATTCTAAATTCCATAAAACTTCAAACTTGTAATTTTACCAAAACTACTGTCCTTAAATTAATACCCTAATTTTTTGATAAATTAATTTAATATTTTTTCCGATAGCCTAATTTTAATTTAAATTCTAATCCTAACTCTAAAAACATTTTCCTTTTCTTTTTCTCATTTTCCTTTTTCTTTCCTTTTCTTTATTTTCCTTTCTCTTTCTTTTCTTTCCTTCTCCTTCTTCCTTGGCCCAGCCTGAACCACCCCTTCCTTTTTCTTTCTCTTCTTCTCCCACATGGGCCAGCCTAGGCCTTCCCCTTTTCTTCTCTTTTCTTTTCCCTTCAGGTTAGCCCAACTTCTCCCTTCCCCTTCTTCTTTTTCTCCTATACGGGCTAGCCTATTTCTTCCTTTTTCTTTTCTCCCCTTCATGACCCATCTCCCCTCCTTCTCCTTCTCCTTCTCCCCCATCTACACCCCTATGCTAAACACATATCGCAAGCCCTTCTTTCCTCTACACCCCTACATATCTGCACATTCCCCCTCTGCCCGACTAGATGTCCTACACCACTGCCCCCTCTACCTATCTCTTTCTTTCCTTTTTTTAACTTTGCAGCCCCTAGTCCCCTTCATTTGCATGACCTTCCCTTCCCTCATGTCCCCTACATGCCACACCCTATTTCCCAGCTTGCACCATCTATCTAACATGACCAACAGAAGCCCCCTCTCCTCCTCCTCCTCCTCTTCATATTCTCTTCTTCCCTTTCACTCATCTCCCTCGTGCCATGCCCTCTCTCCCTAATCCTCTCTTCTCTTTTCTCTCCTCGTGTCCCTAACCCCTTTTTTTCCTCATTCTTTCATCTACAACCACCACTGGCACTTCCACCACCAACCGATCCTCTATCGTCGGCCACCACCTCTTTCTCATTCCTTCCTTCCTTTCTTCTCCTCCTCTACCTCATTACCTCTCCTTCTTTATCCCTATGGTATCCTCTACCGATATCCCCTGCCTTCATCCATTTCCCCTGCAGTAACCCCTCCTCCACCATAGTCTTCACCATCTCCTTTGCCACATCCTCCTTGACCAGTAGCCAACACCCCAACCATGCAGCCCTACCTCCTCTTCTTATCTTCCCTTCAACACCTCCACCCTACAGTCACCGCTCTTCTACCACCTCTCACCCTCCCTTTCCTCCACCACCACAGCTCCTTCCAATTGTCTACCACTAGTCACCCACCTCCTGCACCATACCCCACAGCCACCCAAGCCAAATACACCTGCTTGTCCCTCCTTTTCTCTTTTTCTCCTCCTTTTTCTTCCCTTCTCAACACCCTCCTCCCTACATCCATCCCATCGCCTCCGCCACCCTCAAGCCACCTACACCACACCCTTTAACCATCAACCACCTTCTCTATCACCTCTAGCACCCAACAACCCAAGGCCACACCCCCACCATCCCTTACTCGAGCCCCTCTTTAACCCTTTCCATTTTGTTACCAAACTTTGCATGGCTCACGTTGTATGTTATGCAATGTATATTTATGTGTTTTGGATGATAATTAAGTTATAAGGACATTTGGTAATTTTATATTTAGTAAATTTTTTTTAATAAAAATCATTGTTTCATTTATTCAATGTTAATATGGTATTTGTGACATTAATTTTAGGTACAAAATTTTATTAAACGGAGCCTAACCATTTTTAATCGATTACCAGTAAAGTTTGATTTTTGATGGAATACCCCATTAAAATATTTAGATATCACATTTTAGTACATTAGGGTTTTTGACATGTGATTTGTGTGGATATAATGTGTTATAACCAATTACATATTTATTAATGCTATCTTAGAAAATAGAAAAAAAATGCATGTTATTTTGTTATATGTGTGAAAGGGGTGATTCTAATGTTAGATAGTAATAATGTATGCTATATTAGGTATGCATTGATACTTGTGATGAAAATATTACTACTATGAGCCCTAAAGGCAATTTGATTATTTAGACACATCATGATATTTAATCCTCACTGGGGTGTCAATTGTGCTATAAATAATATTAGGAATGGAGGTAGGAGTTTGGTGTATCATAAACATATGATTTAGCATGAATATAAATATTTTAGGGCTAGGGGTGTTTTGATAATTTTTAATATATTATGGTGATCATTCCAATAAATATGATGGCTAAATATTATGCAGATTTGAGAGGGAGAATATAGTTTGGTGGCATTAGTAATACATATTTGGGCATGAATAGTGATATTATATGACCTAGGAGTATTTTGGTCATTTTAAAAGTGCAAGGGTAATTATCCTAAAATGTGCATGCTAAGTAATAATTGGTGTTAAGCATGAAAATAGGGTTTTGTGGCATTAGTAATACATATTTGAGCATGAATAGTGAGATTATATGGCCTAAGAGTATTTTGGTAATTTTAAGGTTACAATGGTGGTTATCTTAATAAATATGCATGATAAGTAATAATTATTATTAAGTGTGAAAATAGGGATTTGTAGTATCAGCAACTTGTGTGAGAGCATGAACATCAAATTATTATGGTATAGGGACATTTTGGTAAATTTACATGTACTATAGTGAGTAGTATAATACACATGCATAATAATTTTTAATTAGTGTTGGATACAATAATAGGGATTTATAGTCTTAGTATCAACTATTTTAGCATAGTTATCAATATCACATGGCATAAGGACTTATTAGTAATTTGGCATGTATTAGGGTGATTATTCTAACAAACGTACATGGAGCAAGTGAAACCCAAGGGAGCTATGACCATAGGTGATAAGAGTAGGATTTGGTTGCTATGAGTGGATATGAGGGTCAATGATGAAATGATTGAATAGCTTTGCACATTTAGGGAGTCCACGAAGTGTTAAAGGATGAAAGGTTACCAAAAGGGTGGAACTAGGGTTTCAAGAAGGGCCCAATTTGGACATAAGAAAAATGAGGGAGTTAGTCTACAAAAACTTAAGAGATGGATAGTCTTAGTAATATATGTTTGTTTGTGGAAAATTAGGGCTAAATAAGTAGTAGGGAAGGGATTGGCCAACTCGGGAAAACTAAGGTTTTGAGGAATAACCTTAGAGGCCAATTACTATCATATGTGAGAAACAAGGAAATAGGCTATGAATCATGGACAAAAGGGGTTTCTAATGGCAAGTTTGGGTTGATGGCTAAATCAGAGTCTCAAAGGATCATTTATGGTGAGGACGTATTAGGCCTAGGAAACTAGGGTTTCTAAGGGACCAGAGGTGGTAATAAGGCAGGAGTCATCCTCGATTTGTGCATGGTTATGTGTGGTATCTAAATAAATATGATACTAATCCTTTAAAGTGGAAGATCACTTAAGTTTGGGTTGGTTGTACCCTATTGACCAATCCACCAGTGAGAATAGTTGCCAAGAGCGTACTACCTTGAATTTTTCCCTCATTTACCTATCCATCAGTGAGAATAGTAGGGTCCTACGTTCAAGTAATTAAAACCATTGAAAGATAATAACTCTGGGAAGACATTAATCACTCAAAGTGAAAGATCACTTGAGTTGAGGCCGATTATACCTTGTTGACCGATCCATCAATGAGAATAATGGTCAGATGCGTGTTTTCCTAGAGTTGTACCTTATTTACCAATCCACAGGTAAAAATAGTGGGGTCTCAAACTCAGACAATAATAACCTATGGGATGACACTAATTACTTATAGTAAAATACCATGTGGGTTGGGGTCGGTTGTACCTTATATACCGATCCACCAATGAGAATAGTAGTTAGGAGTGTTCTATCCTTGGATTGTATCTTATTTATTAATCTATCGGTGAGAATAGTGGCTAGGAGTATGCTTTCTTGGTGTTGTACCTTATTTACCGATCCACTAGCAAAAATAGTGGGGTCCCAAACCTATGTAGATATAAAATTCATGAGTCGACTAATTACTACACTAATATCATGAGACCAGATAATAATAAATGAACTGATATGATCTATTGATATATATGCCATTCTTATTGTGATGTTGTTGAGAAGTTTGTGGGTCAATTAAGTGAGTTGTGCCTCCTACTAAGGATGATGTGGTTTTCTAATTATACTATGGAGAGAATCACTTGGATGTTCTAATAGTAAGTTATGTTATTTCTTAGTGAATGCTTAATGGTAGCATATGACCTTGATGCATATGGTTATAGGAATGGTTATCGCATCTTAGTTAATATATCTATGATTCCATATTCATGTGATTGAGGTGATGCATCTGATGTGTTGCATGTGGGCCATACATATTAGTCTTTTATAATGAGACTCGGTACCATTATACTAAAGGGTTCATTTCTTGGGCCCTTACTTATTCAATGAGCAGTGACCTTGCAGGTTAACTTACAAGCTCACTTCAGGATTATTCATCAGGGTAAAGAGCGTAAGGTTATTCGAGATGTTGACCGATGTATTGAACTATGAAGTCTTTCTGTATCTTTCTTAAAACCTTTTGTATTTATTTTCTTCTAATATTCTTTTTATAACCATAGTTAGTGGGTTTTATTTGGAAGGTGAATTAACCTTCCTAACTATTGCACTACTTTATTTTATAATTATATTTTTGACATTTAAGTAAAATAACATTTTAACCTTAACACTTGGTATTGGGATGGTAGAGGAAACCAGTCTGGTATGTAGCAGTTGCACCCCGAAATTTGCTATCTTAGGTTCCGCTTTTAAATTTTAGAAACAAAAGTTTTGAATAGTAAATTTTAAGGGTGTTACAAGTTAGTATCAGAACATTTTGTAAATATTTTTCTGTTTTAAATGGATACCATAAGTTGGTATAAAATTTTTGGTTCGTGAGATTGTGTTTTAGTTAGAAATTATGTTTTACCAACCCTAATGATTTAATCGGAAAAGCGTTATGTCCTTCTTGCTGTGTTTTTGAAACCTGAATTAACCTTGTGGGTATTGAGTGTGGTTAGATTAAGTGGCCTTCGACATGTGTTGATAGGCTATGTGCAGGTAGGATAGAATCTTCCTAACATGTTTTTGTCTTGTAACTAGCTTGACATGGCCTTTAATTGATGTGCCGATAAGTTGGAGAGAGCATTCAAGAATTTCATGGGGTTCATTCAACATCCTCCTGTGTCTCAACCTCAACCTCCACCACCCTCGTATCACCCACAGGTGGGTATCGAAAAGGATTGGTTCGAAAGAGTCTCACGTCCTCGACCCCTGACCTATAATGGAAAGGATGACCCGTTGTTGTAAAAGGTTAGATACGGAATTTCAGTAGGACCTATAAGGCAATCAATTGTCTAAGAGTGCGAAAGGCGAGCATAGCTACATACTTATTTTGAGAGCTAGTTGATGATTAGTGGAAGACATTCCCACTCAAGGAAGATTGTCATTTTCATGGGGAAATTCAAGACTACACTTCACATGTGTATTTACACCAATAGTTGTAAGGGGAAACAAACTCAAGTAGTTTATGCGCTTGACTCAAGGATGTTTGACTGTACGAGGGCTACATGCTATTTACGAAGTTGTTGAAGGTTGCACTCGACATAACAACTAGCGAGGCTACTATGGTCTTCCAGTTTGAGCAAGGACTTCACTTCAGTACCCGATAGATGATAAGTGCCACTGTCTTTCATGACATGTCTACGCTGTAGGAATGAGCGTGTGTCACCAATGCAGAGTCCCTAAGCATACTTCCTTCCCGTGTAAGAGAAAGAACATAGAGCTAGACTTCAAAATATAGAGTCCACATCGTAGTGTCAGAATTCGAGTATTTAACATCAGTATTAGGTTAAGGTTCGACACCGGAATGGTTAGCTTGGGCATAGGAACTTTGAATGTTACAACACACCCCGTTGTATAGTTCAAAGGTTCCAGAAATAACCAGCTTAGCAGGACCTGATATTTGGAGCAACCCGCTTGGACACTTCATTAGGACTTAGTAAGTAAGTAATCAATCCCAATGTGTCTCATTCTGGCATACCAACAGTTCCTTCCTTGTTATTTTGAACCATTAGCTTGCTTTTGTTATTTGTTTCCCTAGTCGCCTTCCAAATGATTAGGATTTCCCTTAAGAGAGTATTTACCCTGGGTGCCATAAATTTCCTCATACCAATTCTTAGTAGTAAGGATTGCCCTGGGTGCCATAAATTTCCTCATATGAATTCTTAAGGGCATACCAACAGTTCCTTCCCTGTCATTTTGAATCATTGGCTTGCTTGTGTTGTTTGTTTCCCTAGACTTCCAACTGATTAGGATTGCCCTTAAGAGAGTATTTACCCTGGGTGCCATAAATTTCCTCATACGAATTCTTAGTAGTAAGGAGTAAACTTCAGAGATAAAGTTTGTTTTAAGGGGTTAGTGATGTAACACCTCAAAATTTTAAAACCTAAAATTTAAAGGTTTAATATTTTATCTAAAAAAATTAATCTTTAAATTATTGATTTAATTATTTTTGTGAACCTTTAACTTACAAAAAATAGATAAAATTATTTCTCTTATACGGGATCTAGCAAAAGAGATGATTGAATATTTTGGTAGCTTGCCACACACACTATTAACTCTAGCATATGCTTTGATTGGAGAGGAATTGTTAGCTTGGAGGGATATTGCTTCCCATTTAAGAGAAAGGTCTCTTGATAAAATAGGAGTTTTTGATAAAGTATGGGAGTTATAAGAGGTAGTCTCAATACTTAAGCCATACAGAAGGACACGTTATATTTTTACTTTGTTGCCTTTTCCAGAATATTGGAACATAAAGGTTGAGGCGCTGATGAATTATGGGATTAGTTTGGGATTGTTTGAAAATGTTACACTTATCTAGGCAATAAATAGAGTAAAGACATTGACCAAGATTCTCATGTCTCAAAGTTTATTATTAGAGGGTAGCGAGGTAAGAATGGTGAAATATGCATCATGTTACTAGAGATACAAGAATGCATATTGCATAAAAAAGGTAAGGTGTACACACACACCCAGACACAATGATTTATATATGATAAAGATGAAAATAACATGCATCAAGCTTAGGTTTGTTTGGTAAATTTATGTGTTGAAATGAAGATGTTATAAAGTGATTTATACAAACAATTTTTGATATGTATGTAGTTATTTTTTTATGCAATAAAAAATAATTTATACTCTATTATGATAAAATATAATGGTAGTTTTGAATTTCAGAAAAAGACATAGATTAGTCAATTAAAATGAATTATTAAGATTATAAATAATATCAGTGCCCTACAAACCCTTTGAATATGGATATATATACATTTCATTTGGTTTAGTTTTGACTAAAAATCAAACCAAACTGTAATTTTGTGGTTTGAAAAAGTCTCAGTCCAGACAAATCATAATTTTACTGTGTCTTTCAATTTGACCTATAATTTATGCATCTTAAATATTAATATTTGTTTTGATATTTGTTTTACTTATGTAAATCATATTCTTGAAAATCAAGCTTATAATATGTTTTTACAAATATACAACCAAACTAAAGCTCAAATTATAACACTATTGGAATTAAATTAATTTCATAATACTTAAAAAATAAAAAGAGAACAAAAAAAATATATTGTAGTTGTATGCCATAAGAAGAAAGAAGAAAATTAGATTTACAAGTCACAAATTATCACTTGAAATTTAAAATTTGCTACACAAAAATATTTTCATTAGAAATTATGTGTGTGCATTAACTTGTGATTTAATTCTTGAGACCTTAAAAGAACAAAATTTAAATGTTAAGCAAAATTGCAATTTTTTAAATAGTAATCGTAATCAAACTATGAAATACAAGTTTGTTTAGTTCTAGTTATAGTTTTGATCATAATATGAACTCTCCTACTTTAGAGTCTTTATTTCTCTTATATATATATATATATATATATTCATCTGTACACATATTATTTATTTTTATGTTATAAAACAAAAACAATTGGGAGTTACGTCCTAAAAATAAACATTGGGTTCATTCTATTTTTTTTCCAAAACAAATTCAATAAAAGATATAAATTCTTGGTCTATACTAAAAAAATAAAATTTAATATTAAAATAATATTATTTTTACATGACTAATGTATTTTAAACATATATATGTTCATTTAGAATTATACCAATTTCTATTTACCTAATATAGTTATTAAATTTAACTTAATTTAATAAAGTATTATTGCATAATTTTTATGTTAATATTTTTAATATTTATTTTTATCCTTTATCTATTTAAATTTTTTAATTTTTAGCTAATGGGAAGTTAGTTATTTTCTACTTTGTTTTTAATTTTATATATTTCTAATTTATTAGTTTACATTTTTTATTTGTATTATACTTATTTTATTCTAAAAAAATGCAACATTATAAAATTTCAATTGTGGAAGTCAAAAATAAAATTAGAAATGAAAGAAGAATGTTACTCTAAAATGAAAAAAAAATACCCTTAAAAACTAAAAATTTAATATATATCAAAACTAGTATATTTTATTTATAATTCTTTGCTTTTTTTATTATATTTTTGAATCCATACTAGTTTTAAGATATCCATCTTCATTTTAATTTATTTAATAATTTTATTATTATTATTATTATTATTATTATTATTATTATTATTATTATGCATTCATTAATTTTTAAATTTATTAAATTATATGAAATTAATATTATTCTTGTCATGTTATTTTTATTTTATTATTTATATTTATTATCAGATTTTTTAAAAATTAATTATTATTCAATATTTTTTTATATAAATACTCCCATATTATTTCATATAAAAAATGTAAATACAAATAAACTAAATAAATAAATAAATATAAAGCTAATTAAATTAAAAAGTAAAACCAAGCGATGGAAAGATAGTGAAGAAAAAAATTAATGAAATATGAATTGGAAAGGAAGTTATAAGATAGAGATTATATCAATTATCAAAAAATGGAATATAAAATAATAGTTTCTTTTTTTTTTAAATTTAACTAGATGTATTTAATGTAATTGTCTATAAATATGTGTAATGCATATATATATATATATATATATATAATAAAGTCTTTTTATATGTCAATTTCAAACTTTTTAAAAGCTAATTAAAATACATTTTATAATTCAGTCGATTACGCCTCTCGTTGAAAAAGACAGAATAACTTGTGCCTTTAAGATTGAGAAGCTAAAAGTGGAAATTATGCTTTCACTTTTCAAAATAATTTTTTTAAACAAAAAATTATTCTTAAAGAACTAAATTTTTTATAAAAGGAACGTTAATATAATGTATTATTATTATTATTATTATTATTATTATGAGAAAAATCTGGCATATCTTTATTAAAAATATTTATTCTTCAATTAAAACAAAGTTCAAATATTTAAAAATATATATTTAATACTACCTTTCACTAGTTTATATATTCCATACGGTCATTGTGTTTAACCTTAATTTATGGATCATGAGTGTAGGTGAATTTGACTTTTTTGCAAGAGATTACCATGGGAGTAGGATTGTCGTGTCAAGCCATGACAATAAAAATATGCCATCTCATTATCCTCAAAGACATGCATTACGATATTTATTTCCTACAAGATCACGCGATGAAGTATCTTAACCTTCAGATCATACATTTATATGGGATCAGGGATAATTATGATGGGTACGGGGAGGATTTTCTGCCACAAGGGATGAGAAACCTGAAAGTGTTGGAACTGCGGCATAAGGAGATGACTAGTTTTCCAACCTCTCTTGTTTCATTAAGAAAGAATCTCCAAACTATGCATTTGAACTGGTGTATGGTTTCAGACTTCATTGAAGTTGGTGAGCTGAACAACTTGAAGTCCTCGATTTGTGTAGTTCAAGTATCCACGGTGGGGCTTTATGAAGCAGTCCAACGACTCAGAGTGTTGGATTTGAGGTCCACTATTTGATATTTTGGTAGGAGTTCTTTCTCGGTTGGTACACGTACGCTCAACATGACAAATAATAACTACAGCAAATCAAATATAAAAGTAATGCTGAGTTGGAAGTGGTAGAGAGCCTCACGTTGGAAGTCCAGAGCAATTGACTAAAAATTCTCTCTCCGTACTTAGTAATCTTAAATCCTTCCAGCATATATGTATCTGAACAGGTAATGATCCTTAAACTCTGTGGAGGAGCTCATAAACGGGTCAGCCAACAAGATTCTAAGTTTTGCCAACGTCACTGCTAGTAAGCATCTTCAACATTGTTCGGGTCAGTCACTCAGAGTAGCAGGCATTTTTCATTTCGAGTATTGTAATGGTTTACCAATGGTGTTCCGACATGCAGATGATGTTTCAAACTTGGGATATCTACCTTCATTCATGTGATGATGTGGAACTTGTCATAAGCGACCTTTTACCTTAACTATTTCAGTGGCTAGACAGCTTCAGAGACAAGAAAATCTTGAGATAATAAATTGTGGGGAAATGGAGGAGATATTCACTATAGATACTATACATGGGGTAATTCATCATCATTTGAAGAAATCAACTACGAAAAAATGGATGATGTCTATTCTATTGTTCTCCCTTCCTTGTAGATGCTTGAATTGGGCGATCTCAAACGGCTAAAACATTTTTCAACTAAAAACAGAAGTCATGGTGCTCGATTGGCTAGAGGCCTTGTGCTACGAAACATTTTCCGTATAGGTAATTGTGGTGAGCTGGAAGAAGTCGTAGTGCTTGAGAGTAGGAATGATGCTGAGCAAGAGGAAGAGAGTAAATTTAAATTCCCTCAACTTGAATTCCCATACCTAGAAGCTATTGAGATGTCAGGGAATGATAATGTCCAAAGATTCTTGTACAGATCCCTCCATACTCTCAAGGTTAGAGGTCGAGATTCCTGAAACACAATTGTAGCCGGCGATTATGAAGAAACAAAGGTGCCTACACATGTCATTAGATAAATAAATCTTATTTCAAGCTTTCATGCATTACACTCCATATAGCTAGCTAGTCCAATAATACACTTTCCGTTGTCCTAATAATTTGATTACAGAAAGCGATGGCTTCAGAAAATTCAAAATCATGTAACGTGCCTGCACTGGCTAAGCCAGCTAGTTTTCGATCGGGAAGTCCTCTGTTTCTGATCAAATTTTATATCAGAAAGCAGCCCTGTCTTATAACATTGATGAAGAATAAGAAGAAAGAGCTTCATTTGTGTTTACCCACTTGTCTTCGTGGACCAACTAGCGGTGCATATTTCTCAATCTTCAGGCTTTAGCTGGGCGGGCGGATGGAGGTATTGTTGATCGGTAACATACGGCTGAGTTTGGCATCGATCCATCATTTTGATGTCTCTTGAGATCAACTTTGAAGTCATGAAGTTCATGCATGCAAGTCTATCTGAATTAGTTCAAAGACGTCAGGGGAGACAAGTCTGTTTCAGCAACATAACGCCTAGCCTAGCTCGGCCACCCACGGAATCACTACCAAACAGTAATACATAAAACTTTACCGAAATACACCTGTAGTGCTATTATAAGATTTGTAAAAGAATCTCCGTTGGTTTGCCAGCAGTATTGTTCTAAGATTGTAGAAAAATGAAAGAAGGTTGCTGTCTTTTCTTTTTTTTTTTAACGTACAAGTCCTAATGTTTGTTATCGAGTATATGCGTCGGTAAGCACGATGCCCGTATTATATTTTTCCTCATCCAATAGAATATGGTAGGATTTGACATAATTAGTTTGCCTTCCGTACTTTCTATGGTCATCTCTGAGCTGAGAATTGTGAATTATTGATCTCGTATTAAACGTTCAATGGCGGAAAGATATGCATACAAAATATCAATCGATTAACGAAGATTTATGATTTGTTTGGAGCTACTTATTAAAAGTAAATATATAAAAAAATTATTTATTTTAAAAAATTTTAAGTTAATTATTTTTAAAATAAATAATTATTTTAGATAATTATTTTTGATAAATAACTTTAAATATAATAAGTAACTCCAAATAAGTAGTTAGATGAATGTCGCATAATAATCTATTTGACCACGAAGTCTACGATTGATCATCTATGTGAATAACCATAATTTCCGGACGAGTTGTTACCATGATAATGGTGGCCAGAACCGAATTGTCTTACTATTATCCACTTTATCTCCTGATCCCTGTCTGAATTAAATGATTTGAATTTGATAGGTCCCCTAGCTGTAATAGAATTGAATTAGTTATCCCCTTCTATGTCCCAATGTCTCTCTTGGAATTATCCTTGGCGATACAGTCGCCTTCCGGGAGTAACCTCGTCGATCGATCCAACCATAGGGAATTCTTTTCCTCGCGAAATCTCCACCACCTAGAAAAGCTCGCTTTTTCATTTCAACGCTATCAATACAAAGGCCACCCAGCTGCTTTGGATTTTTTTAGCAATTCTTCCCTCCTTTGCTTGATTCCATCTAGAACCATGCAAATATACGGCAACCCTTCGAACTAGACCCGTTCACTATTTTTAATTGGAACGGCTCATGAGACCCATAAATATAAACCGACGTTTTTTTTATTTATTTATTTAACACTCACTTAAATATGGACTTATCCTACAAAAATCTATGGGTATTTATGAATTTTTATCGATATGATCATCCTTTAATTTATTATTAATATATCTATTAATAAAAATAAAATAATTATCATTTGATGTTACTTGTTCACGCTTATGATGTCATTTATTTAAAAATACTTTTTTTTTGTAAATTAGTCATATTTTAGGCAATATTAATAGTGATAAAGTTGTGGTTAATAATAGTACAAAATAATAATAATAAGTACTTCTTTCTTTATTTTTTCCCTTTAAATTACAATTAAAGCGTTGAAAAAATAAAATAACATCAAATTCGTGTTAAGTTAAAAGTATTTTTTATATAAAATATGGCGTTAAATGTAGATTGCCAATTGATAAATATTATTAATCCTACAAGAATTAATTATATTTCAACATCCTATTTGAAAGTGAGAATTTGATAAAGTAAGACATTATACGAATTTGTTGATAAACATTCACTAAGGTAGTATTAAAATTACTCTGTGTGTGGTAATTATAATTTTCTTTATTTTTTTTACTTGTAAAAAGTATTAAAAATATTCAAGTAAAATATAATAATATATATATATAAGGCTTATGAAATGACTCTGCTGTGCCCGGCCCAACCAAATTTAGTCAATGTTCGCTTAAGGTCCACCGAAAAAATGATTGGGTTGTTCATAACCCGACTTGTCTCCAATCCAACACAAGTATGTCCAATTACTAGGGATGTAAATATTTATGGGATGAAAAAATAGAGACATTTATTGAGTACGAAGAATGAGAAGGAAAAAAAAATGGGAGCTTGAACATGCTTACAAATTGTCAACATGAAGGTATTTTATACCCTCACTCATTAAGTCGACTAACGCAAGCTACCTTATTAGCTAGTAAGATTAGTACAAGTTTTTATTTAACATCAATAAGAATTAGAAGAAATATACAAGTTATCTCCTAATGATTACCCATATGAGTTGACCCTGTCAGTTCATAGATTGTTATGCCTGATGAGTTCCAGAACCCTTGAATAAAGGGATTTCCTAACTACTTTCATACTTCACATCTTTGCTCTATCTGTATCTATGTCTTCTCCCTTAGCCTTGGCTAATATACAAAGCCAACCTAAGCTAAAAGTTTCCCTCGACCTTGACTTGGCCAAGCTCTTCTCAAATCTGGTTTGCAGACTAAACCCATTAGTTGGTATTATGCCAACTGACGCACTTTTGTGCCCAATGCACTTTACTTGGCTTATCTACTTTGCTAACCAATGCACTATGTCTGGTCGATTTACCTTAGCCAACTAATGAATTAAGGATGATCGACCCTTCTAGCTGATTGATCAATGAGATTTATCAACCAACAAACTCTACTTGTGCCTTGGCATTAGTTCTCAAGACACTTTCTATATCAAGGAACCCTAATAATTTTTTACTTTAAGAAACATGGAAATAACCCCCGTCTTCTCTACTGAGAAGAACCATGCACCATGCTCAACCCAACTTTAATGCAACACATATTATGCTCACTTTTGGGAAAAGACTTTGTAAGCATATCTAATCCAAGTTCATCAGTATGGATTTTTGCTAGACAAAGTTGGTTCTCCTTGAGCGCTTCTTATATCCAATGATACTTGATCTGGATATGTTTAGATCTTGATTAAAAAGATGGTATTCGTGCTAATATGGATGATGTTATGTGAATCATTGAGTACCACAAAAGTATTCTACTTTAAGCTAATCTCCCTAAATGCCTATTCATCAGCAACATCTCCTTACACCCCTCAATAATGGTAATGTACTCTGCCTTGAATATAAACAAATCCACACATCTTTGTAATGAGGATTTCCATAAGATAACTCCCCCACAAAAAGTGAACGAGAATCCTAAGGTTAAACACTTTATATCAGCATTATCTGCCATATCTAAGTTAGTATAACCCATTAAAATGGGCTTCACCTAAACAAAGACTTAGCTTGGATGACCCTCATAGATATCTCAATATCCACTTTACTATCTCTCAATGATCTATACTTAGATTTGATAGGAACAAACTAACAACTCTGAAAGAAAATGTAATGGTAGACCTTATATACACCATAGCATACATCAACCTCCCAATTATTGATACATATAAGATCTAACTCTTCTTCTCCTTCTCATCCTCATCCCTCAGAGATGAGGTGTTACTCAGCCAAAATTAGGGAGTAAGGGGACAACTAACTGGCTTTATTTGGTCTACGATGAATCTCTCTAGTACCTTCTTTATGTAATACTCTTGAAATAACCAAAGCTTGTCTTAATCTCAGTCATGTGTGATGTGTATGCCTAAGATTTTCTTGGCATGACCCAAGTATTTTATTAACAAAGACTTATCCAAATATTGCTTTATCTTTGAAGTTTATTGCCTATCCTAGCCCATAATTAGTATGTCATCCACGTATAGAAATATAAGGATAAAATTACTAGCCTTGAACCTTCTCACAAATATATAATGGTCTGCTAACATCTTCTTGTACCTCTGTCAAGCCATGAATGACTAGATCTTCATCTACCACTGCTTCAGTTCCTACTTCAGTGCATACAAGCTCTTCACTAGCCTACACACCATATATTCTTTGCCCTTGGCCTCAAACCCTTTCAAGTACTCCATGTATTCATCCTCGTCGAGTTCACTATGTAGGAAAGTTTTCTTTTTGTCAAGTTATTCCACCTCTAAATCTAGAGTAATAGCTAATTCCAAAATTACATAGATAGATGTCATCTTCGCCATAAGATAGAAAATATCATCATATGTGGCCCCCTATCTCTAGCCAAATCCTTTAATCCCCAATGTTGCCTTGCTCCTTGACTCAATTTTTCCTTCCTCATGCTTGATCTTCAATACCCACTTGTTCTTCAATATATTCCTCCCTTTTTGATCCCTGGCAAAATTACCAAACCCAAAATTATATCCTTGAAACCTAAAACTTAAACCATTAAGGATAATTGCCAAACTAGGTTCTAACCACCAAATACTTTTCGCCCACTTGTCACATCCGAAGAATAAATATTTATAGTAAAAAAACCCTAAGCATAACATCCACCAGATAGTAGCACAATACCATCCAACTAAAGTTCTTACCACTTAGTCATATGGTCAATATTCCACAGTCAAAAAGCAGTGACTTCATCTCTGATGCTCAACCATATATAATATCCATACAAATCCTTATAGTTTCATCCATATCCTAATTTCAAAAAAGAATATCAAAATGGAGAACAAAGAGGCTGATCCAAAAGATAGGGAAGGCAAAATGATAGGCGCTAAAAAAGCCCTAAAAATAAATTTGTCAGCTTAGAAGCAATTCATTGATTTAACAACAAGTTCTCCAACCTTAGAAAAAACTTTACTGATATAAAAGTAATTCATTTATTTATATTAGTAAAAAAAATGAGCAAAAAACTTGAGGCAAGAGGAAGGAGCATTGTTGTGATTAATATACTAAAAGGCCTAGAACTAGAGTTGATGACATATTGAGGAAGACGAAGGGTGAAGGAGTGGAGTAGGGTGGTTGACGGAGGCTTGGACAAATGTTTGAATGAACTAAAGTTCTCCATTTAAAATTAGCTAGCATCTGGAAGAACGAAGTCGAATTGTTGAAGTGGGGTGATGTGTGAGGGCTGGTGTTGAACATGTGACGATAGTGGGGGTAACGAAGTTAAGGCATATAGCAGTGAAAGAGCGATGATGAGGAGTGGAGTACCTAAAGTGATACTAGATAGAAAGGACTTGGAGTGGGATATGAGTATAAGATTGATTCATTAAAGAATAAAAGTTTGTACTAATTATTCTAAAACATTCCTTAAAAAATATAATATTTTCCTTGAACCTAACCCCAATATCTGAAATTTCTCCTGAACCAGCTAGGGAAATCCCTAACAAATCCCTATCCCCACAGGTGAGATTTCCATCTTGCGTGTAGAGCTTTAGGTGAGTTAGATTGTTGGAGTTGTACTATGTTGAGTTCATGATCTTCGTGGCCCATTGCCTTGCCATAGTGCTTTGGCATCACTTCATTAGTGTTGGAGTGTACCTTGGCATGTTACCTCAGTAACTATTCATAAAAGTTAGATTGTGCCTGTAACACCCCCATTTTTACTGCTAAAAAGTTTCATTTTGCAGAAGCATTAATTATAAAATCAAGGGTGTTACCGCCACACTCAGTATAAGTCTAGCATCAGCTACCATTCTTATACTAAGTGCTAAGACTAAAACATTTCTTTACACAAATAACATGATGACAAAAGTCGGAATACAGAGAATAATAGATGAGTAAAATACTAGTTAAAAACAACATCAGTAGTCTACCAAAACTTAGAAGAGAAATTACAGGAGGACATAAAAGTACAAAATAATTAGAGACCTGATAACAGAAGGGACATCGAATATTCCTAAGCTCTCAGAACTAACTGACAGCTTTTAACTGGACTCGGAAACTGACCTGCAAAGTTCATTGCCCATTGAATAGTTAGGGGGCCACGAAAATGAACCCTACGGTACTGAGTAACCCTTTTAACCAAACTAATATGATAAACAACATTGAATACATACAAGGCATACCATTAACATTGTATAAGACATATACATATACATACAAGGATTGAGATACAACAGTTATTCAGATAATCAAATTCCATCTTGGTCACAGACTATTCATATTCAATCTTTTGAAACAGCTGAACTTATCAAATGGACAACCCAGAGATACTATCTGAAGTATGATTAAAAGAAAACCCTAACACAATAACTATAAAACATTATGAAAATACATGGTATAAACATTAAGATATACATGAGATGATCCAACATAATAATCATAACAGGTAAGCAATAGTCACTAGCTACATACTATTCATGCATGCTTATTTAGAGCATCCTAAATACTTTCTGAAGCGATAATCAAAACCTACTCTACGCCACCATTATAATCTTTATAGCATAATTCATGTCTCATCATTAACTCTAACCAATTACATAACATCACAGGTATATTCATAGATAAAATATACTCAGATCCCCAACATTGCAGATATACTTACAAGTACAATACAATAAGCTACATAACGTCACAAGTATACTTACAAGTACGGTATAATTCACAGGTATACTTACAAGTACAGTATAATAACATTCATAACCTCACAGTTATACTTTCAGGTATAGTATAATAAAATGCATAACAACACAGGCTTACTTACAAGTGCAGTATAATGAAAACCATCACATCACATATATGTTTACAGACATAATACCAACACAGGTGGACACAAAGGTTGTTACCCCAAACCACAGGTAGGCACAACAGCTGCTACTGAAACCCTAGGTAGGCACAATGGCTACTACCGAAACCACAGGTAGGCACAATGGCTACCACCCAAAACCACAGGTAGGCACAACTGCTACTACCAAACCAATCCAATATCCAATAATAATTGTTCCAAATAAATCATATCATTTACATTTTTTATTTACTCGAGAGGGATACAATAATAACCCGGAGACATAACAATACATCGGTCATACCTGCGCACAAGGTAACTCGATACCCTCCAACCATCCAACCTAGAGGCATAACAGCACTCTGGTTATACTGATGCACAAGGCACATAGTACTCTCCTCACCTCGGACACCAAATCCTTAAGTATCGATACCCCCTTTAGGGCCTGTAGGTCACCTATAGAGTAGATTAGAACCTTACTGGGGCACAACCAGCACATCAAAAACCCAAACAAATTGAGGACTCCTACCTCATCTCTAGGGTAGCTACCCATAGAGAGAAACCATTCCCAAACTCGAGGTCTTTCACTTTATGTATTAGTATTTTTATAAAGTGATCACAGATAACACACATTACACATTTATTCTCATTTCCATACTTATTTATTTTTCCTTTATTTCCAATTATCCAAGTCAACCAGACGGTCAACGGTATAAAACAAATTCAAATTCAATACTAAGGTCAACCTACCAAAAGTCTAAGGCCATCCTATATCCAATTATTCACATTTGTGCGTACTAGGCCGAAATGACCAAAATTCCCCTGAATCCAATAATTATTAGATTAGCATCCATTTAAATACTAAATCTATCTTATTTATTAATTTATCATGAAAAGGCTAAAATAAAATAATATAATTGTTTATTATATAATTTAAATCATCGATAATGTCAAAAGACCATTTTGCCCCTACACAGATTTCTGCATATGAAATCCTAGCATACACTTTTGAAAAGTACAAAACACACAATTGTATAATCCACAACAGATAATACATATTAAAAATAATTTTCAGGATAGATATCACAATACACAAAAAATGATTAAATTGCCCCTAGGGCACACATTCCTAATAATTATTCCACAAGTATATCTAAACATACTAAACTAATAATTATATACATAATTATCATACCAAATATTTTTCCATCATTAGAATCATTTTTAAATCATACTTTTGTACCTGAAATATTTTATATCAAATAACATGCTCGTTTTATCTGTTTTTATAATACTAATAATTAATACATAATTATATCGAAATAAATCATGCTTAACATATTCTATACCCCAAAAATCCTAATGTGCTATCACACAATATTTAACATTTTAGTAAGGTATAACGGTTACCTGAATTGCAGCAAAAACGTAAAATTAGTTGTATCCATTAAAATTTATTAGGTCCTGCAAATTAAACTTTCATACCTAAAAATAATACCACGATTGTAGAATTAATATCTATCAGATAAAATAATAATTATAGCATAAAAATATTTATTTTTATGAAATTACCAAAATATGCGTACAATTAATATTGGTACCAAAAATTCATGGGACAAAAATTCACTCACGCAGCACATGCAGCATGAGCTTGCATGAGCGAAAGCGAGAGGGCTGTGGGGAGGTTGGCTAGGGTGGTGCTGTGGGAGAGGGGGCTCGGTGTATGAGAAGGCAGGGAGGTTTGATGCTGCAGGGAAAGGGTGTTGCGATCGGGGGATTGTTGGGTTGGTTACTGGTGCAGGCATGGGGTGCTGCGAGATGACGAGCTGCGACGGTGGTGATGGATGGTGAAAGGCAGGGGCCGTGGGGTTTGAGGTGCTACTTGGGCTGTTGGGTGATGTGCTAGATGAGGAGGAGTGGGGAGCTGAGCGACGGGTTTCGATGTAGTGGAAGTGGCAGGGAGAAGGGGAGAAGGCTAGTCGAGGGCATGACAGCAAGGAGGAAAGGGTGGTCGGCAATTTTGCGATGGTGTTGGGGTGCTGGAAACAAACGGGGTAGGGAGGGGAGTAAGGGCTATATGGGAAGTTGGGGGCTACTTGGGGTGGGTTGTTGAGAGAAAGTTAGAGGGAGCTGGGAGGAACAATGGGTAGGGAGTCGGAACTGGGGTTGGTTGAGGAGTGTATGTGTGTGTTATAAGTAGGGAAACCAAATGAAATAGGGAGAGGGGCTTTTTGGGGTGGTAGAGTGTCGTGTGTATGCGTGTGTTGTGTTCTGCAGAGAGGGAGTGTTGCTGGGTTTGGGGCTGGGGAAGGCTGCGCCAAAAGTATGTATATAGGGCTTTGTTTGGTCGGGGCTCGGGGAAGGATGTCATGTGCAGTAGGGGGAAAGCTGGGATGAATAGTGGGTTGGGGTTGTTTGTAAGTGTGAGGAGATGTGTTGTGTGTGGCGTGTATATATGTGTATAAATGCAGGGATGAGGGGATGGTTGAGTAAAGTAAGAAAGTGAGGGAGTCATGGAGATTATTTAGGGGAAGAGACAACAAAATGTGGCCGATGGAGATAGGGAGAAGAAAACTATATTTTATAAATATATTTTAAATTCAATTCAAATAAATTAAGATATCAGGTAAAAATATAATTCAAGAAAAATAAATCGGTTTAAGATAGGTTTATATAAAACGAAAAAGATAAACATAATCGACGATAAATTTTAAGAATTTATTTCAGGTTACGAGTTGCGGTTATTAATAAAATAATTACCATAAGATTTACGGATAAAACTAAGATTAAAATAAGTAGTAGGTTTCTGTCAAAGTCTTAACCTGAATATTTTTATATCTAAAATTGCTGAAATAATACAAATAATAATAACACTTTTGATATTAAATCTTATAAAATAATAATTATAACTAATCATATGATTATTAATTTATAATTAATGATTCTAGAAATGGGGTATTACAGTGCCTCAACTACCCCTATAGGATTAGCCTTTCTCATCAAGTCACTTACCTTAGAATCATCACTAGATTTCATTGGGTCATCGATGTAGGCCTTTAGCCTCCTATTTTCGACAAAGTCATTGATGTTCTGATCCTCAAAGAGTACAACATTCCTACTTTGGATGACCCTATTGGTTACTTGGTCAAATAATTTGTAGTTAAACTTCTCTTCACCATATTCGATGAAGGCACATTTCAAGCCTTATCATCTAGATTCATCCTTTCATCCCTTGATATGTGAAAAAATATGTCAAAACCAAACACTCTCAAGTATTTGAAGTTCACATATCTACCTAACCACACCCGATCAGTCAAATCACCATCAAGAGGACTTTATGGGGATAAGTTGTTGATGTGACACACCATCTATAAATCTTCTCCTTAGGCTCACCAAATTGCTGGGGATGACCTACTAGGAAATAGGCTAGATTCATTGGATGATACACTCCCTTGACTAGTTGAGTACGGAATACAAGATTGAGAAACACAAATAATTTAATTCTTGATTCATTAACATAATTTATAAGGAAATATACAAGTAAATTTAAGCATAAGAATAAATATTTATAAAAGGAAGAAATTGAGCCTTTTTTTAGTATGAAGAGTGAGAGAAAAATGGTATATTGTACACACTTACAAATGGTCAGCATGAAGGTATTTTATACCCTCCTTCATTAAGTATATGTACCACTCCCGTGCTTTCAATTATACTTGTGTTCACATCTTCTCCCTCAAAATTGGTTAATATACCAAGCTAACCTAGAATAAAAGTTTCTCTTAACCTTAACTCAGTTTATCTATTCTCACGTTAGATATGCTAAAAGATCCTATTAGTTGGTCTTTTACCGATTGATGCACTTTGCACGGCTGGCTAATGCACTTTACCTAACTGACCTACTTTGATGACAGATGCGCTTAGGGCTGTAAATGAGTCGAGCCGAGCTAAATACCCCTAGGCTTGGGTTTGGCTCGTTTAACTAAACGAGCCTAAAATAATGTTTGGGCTCGGCTTGTTTAACTAAACAAATGAGCTGAACCGAGCTTTTAATGAGCCGAGCTCATGAGCCAAAGCCAAAAAATGAACCGAGCCGAGCTTTTTTGAGCTCGTGCTCGGCTCGTTTTACTAAACGAACGAGCTGAACCGAGCTTTTAACGAGCCGAGCTGAGCCGAATACTGAACTGGCTTAGCTCATTTACAGCCCTAGATGCCCTATGTCTAGTGGATTCACTTTATTCGATTAATACATTCAGGATGTTCAACCCTCATGGCCAATCAATCAATGCGCTTTGCTTGCTAACCCATTCTATTTGACTAACTCACTTAGGATAACTAAAAGACACTACTTATGTGTCAACATTGGTTCTTATGGCACTTCTTATATCAAGGAACTCCAACACCAATGACTAGGTCTAATTTCATACAACCACCCTTGTTGCTTTTGCTTCCTCTTTTATGTCATCTAGAATGTATCCCGATCTAGTAAAACTTTATACACTTAACCATAGCTTTACCATTACCATACCACCATCCCCTTTAACATCAATTGATGTCCACCCCTTCTCGTAAATGACTTGTAGAGTATAATAATTGATTGTTAACCAACAAAAAAGATGAAACAGTCATGCTCACAAAAACACAAATCTTCCACACCACCCTAATTACCATTCTGGCTATCATTGATGATCCTGTATTGGTGTTTTCCATCTTATAATGTTACTAGATTAGTAGTTTCCATCTCATAGTGTTTGTCTATATTTTCTTCTAGATCTTGATCTTCTTCCGAATGATAGGATAAGAGATTATCAATATAATCTCTTATCTCTTCTACACTCTAGACTCTCCCCCCAAAAATAACATCATTAGACCTCCATCATATAGCTCAAGCGAAGGTAACTTTCCATGCAATTCCTACCTCCTCCATCATGCACAATTGTTAACTACATCTCTTCCATCCTGACATGGGTGTTTAATGTTCGACGGGTAACGGTCATATTGCCATATATGTTGTTCTTATCTACATCAACATTATGTTATATGAGCTTGATTTTAGGTAATGACTGCAACCCTTTTGGGAAATAGCCAGAAAATTCACAACTCTAAACTTCATGTGTCTCTAAATTCAAGCATTTGTTAGCTAATGGTGTCATCTATTGACCCATTGAAAAGATTAGTGTGAAAACTTATGCTAGTTAGTCTATTTCCACTGTTGTGTATACCATTTAGGCTATTCACACCCAAACTAGCATGACCAATTCCCAAACATACAATTTTAAATTATAAGTTACTGACGCAACTGTAGTTCTCCCTATTAATTGGTAAACTTTGATCTTGATATTATGCCCCTCTTATTTCTCCCTTTTTAATCAAAATATGGTTCATTTAGCAAACTAAATTACCAAAACAAGGATCTAAATACTTGAGAAAGTGTCAAATTAAAGGCATTAACAATTATAGTGATGCATCCCTGCAAGGAAAAAGAGAGGTAAATCTATACATAAGCATCATCAGCACCTCTAAATCAACAGATATGTTGTAGGTTCTTCGTCTTGTAGAGATGGGAAGAAGAGACTTAATTTTAATTGGGATGATTTATCCATTATTTAAAGGGTGATTTCCTAGACTTCATGGTTTTTCCTCCAATCTAGGTAAATATATGCCTTAAAATTGCAAGGGGTAAAGTAAAGGCAGAGAGGCTCAAACCAACATCAATAAGGCACCATGGGTTGCAGATCCACGCAATTAAGAGAGCTATTTATTTCATCATATATCTATAATTATACACACACACACACACACACACACACACACACACATAATGTAAGATAATCAAAACCAATGGTAAGCAGATTGGAAAAATAAATTTTCTTATAATTCTCAAATACGACATACCAAATGAAAAATATTATTGAAGGCAGTGGTAAATATTAAAATAGTTATTCTCAAAATACAATATACCAAAGAAGATGTTGTTCATAGAGAAAAAATATTAGATAGGTCAACTAAAAGCATGGAAATTCATAAGATCTCTGACGATGTAAATATACTACAAGATGTACTATAAAAACTACAAATGAAAATTAGTGTTGGGTTAAAAGATTCCCTTTTAGGATTGGAATTCAACCCTCAAATTGAACTTTATGACTGAGCATAGTTTCTATATCCAAGTTTATTTTCCAATAGCAATGTGTCATGAGATGGTTGAAAACAATTACATTCCGAAATTCAAAAATTTGAAGCAAAATTTGGCAACAACAACAAAAAAAAGACGATGATTATATCCTAATGATTTCATTAATTACATAGCATTCTTTAAGCTAATGATTTATTAAGATGGTGGAAAAGATCATGTTTCTAGATTCTTTAGATGTGCCAAGGAGGTAAAGAAGACTAAGTTGCAGCAGCGATGTAGGGTAAAAGTGGTGACATATGACAACGAACTCAAAGTGGTGGTATGGCAACAAGGTTTGCATCTTGACGGAATGATTAATAATTAATAAATAGAGTATACTTGGTTTGGGTGTGTCACATTATTTCACTGCTTGGATGCTTGTTATGGGGTAACTTCTTTCACCTAAGTCTTTTCTATATGGCACTTAAAAGTACAACTCCTTTAGTGCTAATTAGGTGAGCCTTTCCAACATTAAGGCTATTACCAAGCCTTCGAGGATGAATAAGAATATCAACACTTATATAACTTTAGGATACTTAGAGAATATAAGCGAGAGTGTGTATGAAAAGAACTTTTTATTGATGAGAGAGGAAAGAGCTTACAATTTGGATGATGGGAGCAAAAGAGGGTTCTCTTCTATTTATAGTTAATGCCCCCCTCCCCACTTTCCTACCGTGGAAGGCTATAGATCTTCTGCAACCTTATACATTTACAAGATAGTTCTAAAGAATTCCTTGTAGGCCTTCATACATTCTTTTAGATTTTGAGAGATCTAAATAGTTCTTCCATTATCTAAAATACCTCTAGAATATTACATTGTGCTCCACACAATTCCACTAGAGTTTACACAACTTTAGGGTATTCTAGCACCTTCCGGACGAAATCCAAAAGTAATAAGCAGTTTGTGACATATTTTGTAACACTCCCAAAAATTACTACTGAAAAATTTTATTTAATTAAGAAGGTTTGACGGAAGTGAAATAATAAAACTATAAATTCAAGGGGCATTACTACCATACTTAGTACCATATCGGTTCACTCCTACTGTTCCAGTACTACGTGCTAAGGCTAAATAGGTTGACACCAAGCACAAGTCATTAATAAAACACAAGTCATACATAAATTAGAGTACAGTTTAGGATTACAATCTAAAGAGTAAGCAACTAGAGTTTTCCAAATACATAAAACATCGTACAACATGAAATAACTAAAATAAAATGATACATGGTCAAGTTAAAAGAAAATAGAGTCCGGCCAAGTCACTCTCGATCCCTAGGTCAGGTGTAGGCTCAACGCTCAGCCCCACCCGATGCCTCGTAGGTGTTGTAAGTGTTGAAAATATCGTCCCCTACCTACACAAACTCAGATGGGTCTTCTACTCATTGGAATGAGCGACACCCATGAAACGAGTGATCAGTACGCTACGTACCGAGTAAGGTAATCATGTGCTAAGGCCAAACATACAAACCATACAACATAGCACACATGGCATAATCAGATAAGCAGAATGTAGTAATACATATGATGAAGGCCGGTTGTGGTCTGGGTAGACTTATTCTTTAGATCTCTGGTAAATATAGTCGATTCACATCATAGTTCTTATCAATCCATGTGAGTGTAAGAACCCCACTATTATAGCCGATGGACCGGTCATGTAGGGCAAAATGTTTCTGGCCACTATTATTTGTTGGTAGACCGGTCATGCAGGGCAAAATGCTCTAGGCCACTATTATTCCCCGGTGGACTGGTCTGGCCCCGACTCACATAATGTTTCACTGCAATTGCTTTGTATCTTTTTCATGTCTTATCATCATTACGTTTGGTTTGTTGAGTACAGAAACCCCCACTATTATAGCTGGTGGAACAGTCATGCAGGGCAAAATGCACCTGGCTACTATTATTCTCCAATGGACCAGTCATGCAGGGCACCCTAGTTCCTGGCCACTATTATTTGTCAGTGGACTGGTCTAAGCCCGACTCAGTAATCTTTCTCTTTAAATGGATAATATCTTATTCATGTCTTATTCCATAAATATTTCACCCTTGACATACATGTTACTAATATTCTACCTCTATCCTCTTAAGGGGGTCCTTCTCATATCTTAAGACTCCTACACCCCTTATCAAGCCTTGACATCCTTTCCCCCTTATACTTACAGATAATGAAAACTAACTCCTAAGGGTGTGTGTTAAGGCCCAACACCTCATGACATCAAACTCCACCTACTATCACCCTCTAAAGTTTTTCCTTGAAAATCCTAATGGGACCTATGTGGCCCAACTTTCTCTCACTTAAACTACCATTACTTCATTTATTACCCTACACCTTATCTCATTTAGATCTAATCCCAAATCATATCGTTTTACTCCCTCAATTCCATATGTGACCTAAAAATCCTAGTTGGCCACTTCAACCCTAGTACCTTTCTTCTCCCACAAGTAACCACTCTCTTTTTCCCCCAAGGTCTCTTTTCTCCCATGGAACCCATACTCACCACTTATAAAGTAAATTTTCACTTTTAATTTGTACTTCACTCTCCCTTATTTATTTTTACTTCCACATTTTCTTTTCCAGATTAGCGCTTCCTCTCAAAACCCTAATTGAGTCCCTTATACACCCTTACACCCACCTACGTACTATTTTTCGTCCCAAGTCTCCAACCACTCCACAAATCTCCCCTTAGCTTGTTTATACCCTAAGATAACTTTTCTCACGTAAAGATCATCCCTATACAAGTTTCATACGCCCCATACAAACTCTCGAAGTCCCCATGCAAACCCTAGAATTCTCATGCATGGTTCCCACCTCTTTTTTATTTTGGTCATCTATTTCTCTTTATTTTCCTCTCATGGATCATGAGGTATTTTGGTCAACCTCATATCCCCTTTAGTAAACTCACTTCCCATTTTCTTTCTTTTTATCCTTTCATTCCTATATCATATTAACAACCATCCTATCATGTATTTCCTAGAGGATTATATCATATCACATCATAATCACCATATATACATATCATACTCATGCGATAAGGAACACATAAACATACATCAACTCTAAGCTACGCTACACATAAGACAAGTTAATGACAATCATATGATACACGACATATCATGATATATATAGCATCCAAGGCATATAAGTCACACAACACACAGGGGCCTTAGCTACATCCTTACATAAAACGACGTCGGGCTTGGAGTACGCTCCTACGCCTCCTTAGGGTTTTGGATTGATTCACCTATAAGAGGGAAAAACTAAGGATTAGTTTCCCTCCCTCCTACCAAAAATACTATTATTTCTTATTTTAGTCTAAGATTAGGGTTACTATTATTAAAGGGGCTTTACAAGTAAAAATTAGGGTTTTTATCCTCAAGTTAGTCTACTAGCTAGATATTACTAGTCAAAATATGTTTATGTTAATATTTATAGCTATATTTATATTATTAACCTAATGGCTTTATTTCTTCTAATAATAGTACTAGTACTAGTTATAGCAAAATAGTGATAATAATAATACTAGTAATACTAATGCCCCTAGTAATAGAAACCTTAGTATCTTTAAGGCTAAGGCTAATAATGGATTTAGGGATAAAATAATAATATAATATTATTAATGCTAACCAAGTACTAATATTACTAAAGGTAATAGTGATAATAGTCCTATTTGAAATAATGATAATATAAGGGTTTGAATATTTTTACCACAATAATAGTAGCAAAATAATAGCAATAATAACAGTAATAAATAATAATAATAATAATAATGATGATGATGATGATGATGATGATGATGATGATGATGATGATGATGATGATGGCAATAAAGGCATTAGGAGTAATATTAGCACTATTTGAATATTAAGTAATAATAATATTAAGGCTTAAGTATTCTTCTTCTATAATAACAAAATGATAATATGCCAACTTCAGTTTCAATAACATTACTACTACTACTACTACTACTACTACTACTACTACTACTACTACTACTACTACTACTACTACTACTACTAATAATAATAATAATAATAATAATAATAGCAACAACAACAATGATGATGATAATAATAATGTTAAACATAATAATAATAACAATAACAATAATATTAGTAACGAAAATGATAATAATAACATAAGGGTCCAAATATTTATATTAATAATAAAAAGTGATAATGGATAAATTTAGTATTAAAAATATTAGAAAGAAAATAATAATAATGATAATGGTAATAATAATAATGATGATGATGATGATGATAACAACAACAACAACAACAACAACAAGGGCTATCATGATAATACTAAAATTGTAGATCTCCATTAAATAATAATAATAATAATAATAATATAGATAATACCATTAATATTATTAGATAACTAATAATTGTATAAAATAGGTTTAAGGGTTGGGAAGGTTAGAGAACCACCTAAGGATAGTGGTGGCACCGGGGCAGCGCACAACGGCAGCGGCTGTTGTGGGAATTGGAGGTGGTGGAAGGAGGAGAAAGGAGGGAGGAGGAGAGGGAGGCAAGGAGAAAGGGAGGTGTGGGGAGGTAGAGGAGGATCCCTAGTTTTTTTAGACGATAGAGGTGGCGTTGGTGGCGGTGGAATTGGCAGCAGACGGTTGTGCGAAGGGCAGCAAGCACTGAAGTTGGTTGTTTGGGAGGGCAACTTTGCACGACCGGGGTGGATCGTGTAGGAGAAATCAAGGGATGAGAAGGTATAGTTAGGTAGAGGGTGGTGCAATGATCGGTTCTAGGGGTAGTTTGGCCAGCGAAAATGGGCAATGGTGGTGGATTGCTCGTCTAAAGGGGCAACGGCGAGAAGAGGTGAATTGTGGGTTTCGAAATCAGAAACCGAATTAAGGAGTCCTATGGGGTATTTATAGGTCTATTGGGTGGGCATTGACAAGGGGAAGAAGACAAGGGAGGCGCAAATACCAAGCATGCCACCCGGTGGTGGCAATTGAGGTGGTTCTGTCATGGCAAGGGCGGCAAGGTAGAGGGAAGAAGGAAAGGGAAAGGGGTAAGGTGCTCAGGAGAGGGGAATAGGTCAGTTGGGGTCGAAAACATGAAAGAAAGAGACGGGAGAGGGAGGGAAGGACGGTGGGCAGCGATGGTGGCCGGCGGAGGGCTGGGTTACAGCTCCTTGGTCGCTATAGGCCCCTTGGGGAAGAAGGGTCGGGATCGGGCAATCCAAGGAGGAAAAAGAAGGAAGAAAAAAAGAAACCGGACCAGCCTGGAAAGAAAGAAAAAAAAGCAGGAAAGCGGCGCGGGCCTGGGCTGCGCAGGGAGGGAGGAAGCTGGGCCGCACAGGCGGGCTGGCCCAAGTCGAGGGGGGAAGGAAAAAAAAAAAAAAGGGAAAGAGAGGAAGAAAAGAAAAAGGGAAACAGAGGAAGAAAAGGAAAGAAAAGAAAAGAAAAAGAAAGGAAAAAAATATGTGGGTTGAGTATTTTGGTGTTTTTGGGTTATTTAAAATAATAATATTTATAAAATAATAATTAATTCCTTTTTAGATTAATTTAGGCTATTTTGGATAATTTTTCTTTTAATCCCATTTAAATCAGCAATACTCCTTAATTTTTTCTAATTAACTTATTTATCATTTTTCCTTTGATTGTCCCTAAATAACTCCCTATATTTTAATAAAATAATTTATTTGATTAATTTTCCTAATAAATCTTTATTTAGCTAAAAAATTTAGTATTAAAATTTTGGGGTATTTCATATTTCTCTTATATAGACAATTTCATTTAGAGTGTGTTTGGTTTAAGGAAACTAATGAGGAAAGGAAAAAAAATTAGAAGGAAAATATTTAGATAGTGTTTGGTTAGTAGGAAAATTATAAGGAAAGAAAATAAGGAGGAAAGGGTGGGGGATTATTATACTGCATCGTTTTCCTCATGTTTAGCTGAGGAAAATCAGACGGAAGAAAAAAAAATCGAACTCCCCCGACTCAAGAGCCTGGCCTCCATCGGCTTCCTTCTCCTTCGTTCTCCATAACTGCGAAGCTTTCATTCTTCTCCATCAACTCCTTCCATCCATGGCTCCTCCACAATTTCGACCGAAGCATCCCGTGGGTCGTTCATTGAGTGCGAACTCCACGCTTCCAGGCAACCCGTCGCCGGCTCAGCCCTCTCGATCTGCTGGTGTATCATTTCGAAATGTCCAGGTATGTGTTAAGTCAGTTGGCAGCAATTGAATTTATAAGCCCTAATCTTATTTCGTTTTGCGTGGGACGAAAAGAAAATCGAGGGCATCGAAGAAATCGCCGACGACGTTTATCACTGCTGATCCGGCTAATTTTCGACAGATGGTTCAGCAAGTGACTGGGGTGAAGTTCGCTGCTGGTGGTGGTCCGGTTCCAGTTACGCAGATTCTGAAGCCTGAGGCAAAAAGGGTTGGGATAATTGGTGGTACCGGCTCTAATTCTGGTTTTGGGCGGCTACAGGGATGTCTGCCGACGCTTGATACTTCTGCGTTTTTTCTCGATCACCACCACCATCAGGTTTCTGCTGCTGGTGGTGGCGGTGGTGGTGCTAGCACGGCGACAGCATCTGGGGTTAGGAGCGGTAGTGGGTTGGGATTTATAGCACAGTCAGTTGTGACCGCGTACGGTGGTGGCGGCGCTGCAGGTGTTGATTTCGATGGATACCCGAGTTTTCCTACTCTAGAATCGTGTCACTTCTAATTGCCCTTTTCTACTTTGGGGTTTTTTTTTTGGGTAGAGTAGAGGGGTATGGTATCCGTATTATATTATCAGAGACTGTTGTTGGGGGACGAATTTAGTTTATCTTGTTAATATTTTGAGCAGGTACTAATTTGATTCCGTTTTTTTGTTATCTCTCTTCTATCTTGAGCTGGGTGGGTATACCTTGTAGTATCGTTGTATTACTGTATTATTATTACTACTAGCACCTGAAATTAATATTAATATGCACTTTTCATGTTCATTGAAGTGGCTTCGTTTACTTCTTCTTCTTCTTCTTCTTCCAATTTGGAGGTTATCTATCACAATCTCGATGAATTTGAAAAGGGATTATTCACTGTCCGGTCATCAGATATTTTTCCTTGCCGAAGATTACTAGAAGCCATGCTGATGCTGTGTACACGTAGGGTTTCAAGCCGATTTTGATTGCTGTGCTTATATGACTAAACATTAATGTTATGCTTACGATTATGATGACTTGTTTAAAACTTCCTTACGGTGCGTGGATGATCCTACATGTATCAATTATATATACGTGGAACTGTACCTTATGAGGTCATTGTAAATAAATTTATCATACCTTTTTTTAAAAAAAATATGTAAAAGCGAGAACCAATATTTCTTAAATATGTATTGATCATGCACATTGGTACTCCGCTTTTATATCCGCTCAGTAGAATGGCTTAAAATTTTATCCGCTTTTATATCCGTATTAGTACTCCGATTCATTTATCCGATATGAAATTATATTTTTATTCTTATTTATATAATTTAACATATATTTTCTAAGGCTAAAAGTGAATACATAATTAAATTTTAATAATCTAACCATATAATTCTAACATTAAATAAATTTCATTTTAAATTTGATGGGTTTTAATCAAAATCCAATAGATTTTATCCGATGGATATATAAACGAATATGAAAAAATAGACATAATTATAGATATAGAGGGGAAAAATATATTCACGGGATATGTATACGGATTTTTAAAATTTGGAATTAGTATTGATTTTATGGAGTTTTTATAAATTTTTTAGAAATTTTACATAATTTTTTATATATCAATATAATATTTTTAATAACATTAAATGTATATTACTATTTAAATAATGCATTAGATTTGAGTATGGATACGGATATAAATATATGTTTTGTTATCGGATTTGGATTTTTTCATACTTTTTTTAAAATTATTGTAAGTTATTCATGTAATATTTTAGAATATTCTATAAAAAAAAATTTAAATAAGTATTGATTTTATGGAGTTTTAATAAATTTTTTAGAAATTTTATGTAATTTTTTATATATCAATATAATATTTTTAATAACATTAAATGTATAATAATATTTAAATAATAACATTTAATTTTTCTTAGAATTTTCTTTCTATATACCAAACACTAAAAATATTTTCCAAGATTTCAATTTTCCACAAAATTTTCTTCAACAACCAAACAAAGGAAATAAAATAAATTTCTTTCATTTTTTTTCCTTCAATTTTCTTTCCTCTACATTTTCTTTTCCATCTAATTTTCTTCAAACCAAACGGAGCCTTAGGGAAGTGGCTCCTTTCCAATGTGTAAAATTTACTATACCATCCGGTGACTCCGAAGGTCGGGACACATGTTAGTTTTCTTTTCAAATCATCTCATTTCATCAAAGTTGCTTTATTTATATGTCGCCCTCCTCACAAAATTCATTCTCTTTTTGATATGAAATAATTAAAGAATGAAAGAAAGGGTGGTGGGCATCGATATGTAAAACTGCTCGTCCCAAGTCTTTCATCTTCCTTTTTATGGTTCTTTACTTCTGAATCTCTGATGATGGAGTTGGTTAGCAAGCTACATACATGAGAATGCGTCAAAGCTATTAACAATGCCCATGATGCATGCTTGCATGCACGGTAAGTTTGAATAAGAGCAACATCTCCATCAACACCAAATCAACAGTGGCAGCGATGGCTCTGAAGTAGTAACTTCATTGTTCGACTTAGATGGAAAGGAGTGTTAATTTCAATCAGGATGCTTTCTCTATTTTTACAAGGTGCACTTTACGCTTTTTCCTCTAATTCAGGTAATTAAATATATGCCTCAAAGGTGCAGTAACAGCGGGTAAAACAAAGAGGCTTAGATCAGCATCAATAAGGCACAAAAAAGAACCCATTGGCAGGGTTACATACTTGCATATCCACACTATTGAGAGACCTATTTAATTCATCATCACACACACACACACACACAAATATATATTTATATATAGCCTCATATATATATATATATATTCTTATGAATTATTGATTTATAATTATAATTAATTTATTTTTTTATATTTATGATTAATATTATTCTTACAAACAGTTTATGTATCATTAAAATTAAAAATATTTATATTGATTAATATTTTATAATTATTATTAATAACATTTAATTAATTATCAATTCATAATTATAATAAATAAGATTATAATTCATATGTTTTAATATTAACTAATTATTTATAATTATGAATGATATTATTGTTAACAATTATTAATTTATTAATTTATTATTATTATTATTAAATTTATTATTAATTCTTAATTATTTATAATTATAATTAATATTATTTGTATTGATTGTTTAGATCTAATTATGGCTAATAATACTTCATAAAAGTATAATTAATAATTATAACTAATAACATTCATGTTTATTATTTCTTTATAATTATAACTAATATGTTTTTTAAAATTATGATTAATATTATCTTTATATATAATTTATATATCATTAAAATGATTATTATTTATATTAATTAGTTATTTATAATTATGATTAATAATATTTTTATTGATTATTAATTCATAGCATATTGACAAATGACAACTATGATGTCCCCGCAATGAAAAGAACATGTGTCCCGATCTTGAAAGTTACTGGATGCTCCAGTAAACGTAATCTTTGCAGACCGGAGATGAGCTGCCCCGCAAATTCACCGTACGTAACGGGGGCGGTGGGGCTTGTTCACACAATAATTAACATGGACTTGACTCACTTGCCAGTTGCCATTAGCGTGTGGGTCTTCTGCGTCCCTAATATATATATTTATTTTTTAAGACAATGCTCGACGTTGGTGCGTCGGTATCCGGTGTTCAGTATTCTGGGTTTGGATTTTATTATTTTATTTATTTATTTATTTATTTTTGCATAAGATGTGTTAAAAATCTCCCTACCCTCTCATCTTATTCCCTTTATTTCTTCTAGCTAGTAAGTAGTAATAACATTTTTACGCACATAAGCAATCTTTCTATAATTCGGTTGTTGGATAAAGTTTATATTAATTGTATAAATAGAGTATGTATAGTATCCATACATACTATAATAAAAAAATATTATTACAAGTAGAAAAAATTATTTATGACATAAAATAACATTATTTTTAAGTTAAAAGATTCTTTATTTCGTGTATCAACTAATTCAACTCCGTGATCCCATGTGTACTTCAAATCTATAATTACGGAAATCAAATAAATATCAATATTATTCCCTAACTTATTTGAATCATATATAAGTAAGGATAGTATTATCCATTTCCACTTTATACATAATCATGGAGGAAGATTATAGATTACCATAATAACTGGTCATAACCTATAGTTGTTGTTTCTATTAAAGGTGTTCATTCTATCTAAACAAAGTGCAATCTATAGGTATCTAGCTTTAATACTAAAATTACGATATACATAATAAATCATCTTTTATCGAGGATAATCTACCAGATATATAAGCTTGTCATCAGAAATCATTCTCTTCACATGCCATATAAAGTTCTCTACATTTTCCTTATTACGAAGCATGCGTCGGAATCATGGTATAATTATAAAGTACCACAACACCTTATTAGGAACCTTAATCCTCTTGTATCATGACATTTGACACTGAGGATAATTATTTAATGATGCATATTCATTACAATACAAAATACAATCATTAGGAAAAACATAAATCTTTTCATAATTCAAACTTATAGAGTACAAAATCTTATTATCTTCATAAGTACGAAGAGGAGGCACATTGTCCTCCATAAGCATTTATTTGAATATCTAAAGAAGATAAGTGAAGTTTTTATCATTTCATCCATTATCCACCTTCAAGTTGTACAATCATAATACGCAGATAATTTTATAAATTTAGTACCACCATTATACAAAGCCGTATTCGAATCATTGACCAACTTTCCAATTTTTTTCAAATTGTCTCTAAAATATACTTCAATATTATTGGCTAGGTCCATCATCTAAGTAAAGTTATCTGCAGTTTCAATATCATTATGGTTAACTACACTAGTTTCACTAAGAAGTAACTCTCCATGCCATATCTACCTAGTATAACTCTTATCAACTCTACAGAGAATGAGATGATCTCGTATATCATTTAACCCTCTTTTTATCTTATTTTCACAATCCAGGCAAGGGCAATACATCCACAATGAATTTTTAGAATTTACTATTTATATATTCTCTAGACAACCTACTTTCATATATCTACTAACAATCCATAACGAAAAGTAAGTAGAATTTGGCTCCTAAATTCAAAATAAAATGGGAAATTTGATAATATTAGCCAAGTCAAGCAAAAACCGTTAGCATACCTCAAATACACATACACCATAATAATATTTGTATTAGTAACAATGCATAGTTTCTACAATACTATCTATTTTTTTATATACTTTGTTTTTAGAAGAGTTAGATAATATAGCTAATAAATGATTTTCCACCTTCACAGGACATCATCTCAAAAACTAATAATATACGGTGTACAAATATATACAAAAACATCATATAAAATATATATATATATATATATATATATATATATATATATATGAAGGAGTTCAAATATGAAAGACATAAGAAAAATTTAGAAAATAGAGAAATTTATAAAACAAGTTTGAAATGTGAAGAGAAGAAGAACAAAGGAATAATGAACATATTGTGAAAAAAGAAGAGAGAAGGCTGAATTTGGTGAACTAAAGAAAAGGAAAAATGAGCAAGAACTCTGGTGAAGAGAAGAGAGAAGGAAATAAGTGGTTGCACAGGTTCTTCCCTTTGAATAATTGCTATTAGGTTTCTTACTATTGGGAGGTAAAATTAAAAGTTAGCAGTTGAATCTAAGTTAAAGAACAATAAATTAAAAAAAAGGGGAAAGGGTATACACACCAGTTCTAAGTTACAACCGTTATGTATTAATCTAAAAAAGTACTATTCTCAGTAAGGTTATACACAATGGTTATATAAAAAAAAACAATTGTGTATACCTTTATCGAAAAAGTAATATTCTAGGTAAGGGTATACACGGCAGTTATATAACAAAATTGTTGTGTATGTTCACATTTTTTTTAACATGAAAAATAGAATATACTATGTTTGTACCTTAGAACTGATATGTATACTCTTATCAAAAAATTACTTTCCTCGATAATGATATACACCGCGATTATGTTTAAAAAAAACTACCGTATATACTTTCCATTTAAAATGTCAAAATGCTCATTCTATATTTTTTCTTACTAGACAATGAAATACACAACAACTTAATTTTAAACTATCTTATACAGTTTGTCGTGTATTCTAATTTGTGTACTAGTGTGCATGAAAATAATACTTGCAAAACACTAAAAATGGCTAATAATGCTTACTAAATGGCTAATAATACTTACTAAAATAACAAGACATGATCCCCACCATATTTACGCTCATAATGATAAAGATGTACAAAAACTCTAATGCTAAAAGAAATAATTGGGGCATTACAAATATTTTTTTATTTTTTTGGAAAAAAAATTGTATTAGTATTGAGTTTTTATAATTTTTAGAACTTTTATAGAAATTTTACGTATTAATGTAATATTTTATTTTTTTAAATTTTTATTGAATATACAAAGTTATTCAAATAGCAACATCACCACCACCACTGCCACCACCAACAGCAACAACAACAACCACCACCACCACCATAACAACCAACAATGATGATGATGACAATAATAAAAAGGTTTTTCTTAATTTTTCAGAAAACCAAACATAAAAAATATATTTTAAAATTTTATCTCCTATAAAATATTTTTAACGACCAAATAAAAAAAATTATTTTCTATTTCTTTTTCCTTATTTTCTTTTCTTTTCATTTTACTTCCCTACTATTTTCTATCCACCGAGGGAGCCTAAATGTCATGCAAAGTTTTAAAGTTGTTTATCAGTAGTATTGAATTCATTAAGAGTTAAGTGAGCCCTCATACACTTAAAAGCAATAAATAATTCAGCTGCCAAGCTTGCCACTAATACATCAAACTAGGGAAGGTAATGGGTCGGATTTAGATTGAGTTTGATTAGATTCATATCTTAACTCATTTATATTACCCGATTTAAGTCAGTCGGATCTCAAAAGTTATGATCTAGATCTAGATCTACCAAGTCTAATGAGTAAATGAATCTAACTAGTAAACGAGTCTTAAATGGGTCAGGCTACTTTTGAGAAAAATAATTAATAAACTATATAAATACAAATACATTTATATTTTATATAGCTTAATATGTATTAAAAAAATATCCAAGTGAAAAAATAAGCATTTAAAAATAGTTACGTTAACTTTTCAAATGATGTTTTAATACTTTTGGAATACAATATTATATATATTACTCATAAAGTAAATATATAAAAATAAAATTAAAAAAAATAAATAAAAAGTTCAAATAAAATTACAACAATGATGATAAATATAATATTAGTATGTATTTATATATGTATATACACACACACACACACACACACACACACACTTATATATATATATATGTATGTATACATGCATACATACATATAAATATATGTGTGTGTGTGTACTTATGTATGTATTGAATGAGTCTAGCTGTTAGATTTAGATTTGAAACTACTACATCTAGATCCAAACCCATTTAAGTATATATAAATCTAAATCCAACCCGATTCAAACCCATTGAATCCAAAAATTATAGACTCAAACCCATTAAAATAAGATAGATCTAGTAGATTTAGATCGGATTTGTGATCCATTAACATACTTACTTCAAACCAATCAATAACAAAAGAGCTTCATTGACTCTCACATAGATCATCCTCAATTTTTTAATCAATTGATTGCTTAGATAGTAATATCACCTTTGGTTCCTTGTAACAATTCTAACAAATAGGATATATTAGAAAAATTATGTTAAAAATAAAAAAGATGTTTATCTTACCTACCAACGGACGGTGCTACACATGAATCATGATTGAAAAAGATGATTCATTTGTCATGAACGGTAGGTCATCGATACCACTAAAGTATTTCTTTTTAAGATCTTATAAATAATTTGTCACAAGGGTGGATCGTCTGTGCCACTAAAATATTCTTTTTTTTTTCTTTATAACATGTATTCCTTTCTTGCTAATAAATTATCAAAGTTTTTTTATATTAATATTATTCATCATATATTTTTTTATATAAAAATAAAATAATTAATATATTTTATGTATGATATTTAAATTTTTATGCATAAAATTTTATAATGAACTATGCTTACCTAGACAACAATAACCTAGATATTTCTATGGATTTAGACAAAAAGAACCAAAATTTGGTAAAGACTCCATTTATTTTTTTAAAAAATATTTTTAAATTATTTATATATTTCTATAAAAGATAATAAATATATTTATATATTTATAATATTATAATTTTATTATTTATGAAAAATGATTTAATATTATGTGTCAAGTAAAAAATAAAAATAAAAATAAAAATAAAATTTTATTTTTTCTGAAAATATTTTTTAAAAAGATTTTATTTTTCTAAAGTAATTTTATTTCAAAAACAAAGGGAGTATAGGGTAAGCAAACTGTTAAATGTTATTTGGTTTTAAATTTTCGTTTGTTTTTTATTTTGAGTGAAAACTTTCATTTGTTAAAAGCACTACCTCATGATTACTATTATTGTAAAGTGATAAGTTTAATTTTGAACTCATCAACCTACTTAAATCCTTTAAGTTATCTTTAATTAATATACATTCTTAGGGTCCATTTTTTTCTCCTTGATAGTATTCCTTCATGATTACAATTATTAACATATATATATTAATCTAATATAATTTAAAGTGATGAGAATATATTCAACCTATTATTATTATTAATATTTTGTTTGATCATTATTTCATAGTTTTAATAAATACTATCCTTTTTAATTTTTTATTTAAGATTATAATCAACATTTTTTATATCGATTATTTATTTATAACTATGATTATATTAGTTTTAATAATTATTATTGTATCATTACAATTAATAGTATTATTATGAACTAATAATCATACTAATAATGTTTTGTTTTAATTATTTAATTCCAATTAAGAACAATAACATTTTTATTAATTATAATTAATAATTATAGCTAATGATTGTAACACTCCCAAGTTTTGTACTTAAAAATTTTATTTTAGTGGAAGCAATCATGAAAAATAAATGGGTGTTACTATTAGATCAAAAGCATAGTGAGATATGATTAATACCTAATACATACTAGATGTAAGGCTAAAATGACTCAAACTTGAAGATTAAGTATGGTCATCACTTAATCCAAAGTTGAGACAAAACCAATAGAAAACAATAGAGCAGAAGAGATAACTGATTTGAATACAATAAACAATAGTTTATACAACACTTGATGCCCTACTAAGGAAATAAAAGAACAAAACAAATACAACTAGAAAGTGATATCGGATAACCCTAAAAAAAATACTCTGATCCAACTGAAGCTATTATCGCTGTCAAAAAAACCTGCAAGATTAAGACTGCAAATTAAGTAGATAAAGAATCATAAAATGAAACTCATCAACATAACTACTACAAAACACTAAGTATACAAATATCACATGGAACACACAAAAAGTAATATAAAGAATCATGATGTAACACCTTAAAGAACACATATTATAGCTAATTACTCTATTTATGTTGTGGGTTTTTTTTTTCATGGACTAGGGCCTTAACCGAAATGTCGAGGCATCTAACAAAACCACCAAACTAAATCTATAGCTCCTGCCTTATCTTTAGGGTTGGTAGAGCAACTATTTCTAAATCTTTGAGTCTTCTACTTTAAATATTAATAAGATGATCATAAAATATCACATAATAATATACAATAATTCTAATTTTATACTTAACTTATTATTATTATTATTTATGTTGAGGTTAAGAATCCAAACCAAAGTCAAAGTCAATAATAAACTCAACTTAGAGCATTAAGATTATCTTAATTCAATTATTTATACTTTTTGGTATAACAAACCATAAATACCTGAAACATCCTTATATCTTAATTACTCCTCGGAACCTTGGGTTGGGTGGATCCCATTATTTCATTGCTTGGCTGCTGCTCTTAGATGGGCAAATTCATTCGCCGGGGGGGGGGGCTCATCTTCGGAGTGCAAAATTTACTAGAACATCCAGTACCTCCCAAGATCGGGACACGTGTCAATTTTCCTTTCATATCATCTCATTTCATCTAAGCTGCTTTATCTGTTTGTTGCCGTCCTCACAAAATTCATTCACTTTTTGATAAAAAAAAAATAATAATTAATGAATGAAAGAAAGGGCGGTGGTCATCGGTAGGTAAGATTCCTTATCCCATTATCTTTCTTCTTCCCTCTTACGGCTCTTTACTTGTCAATATTTGATGATGGAGTCGGCTAGCAAGCTACAGATAGTATTTGAATTAATCCAATGATTTTGGACGAAGTTATAATTCTTTTTTAGCTTGAGTTGCAAATTAAGCACTTTAAATCCCAAATTTGAAACTTGGGCACTTAAACAACTACATAAGCAGGAGTCACCAGCAATGTAATCAGACTGCAGACTAATGGTAGACAGCAGAATTAAAACCAGCAAACACTAGATTGGTTGCGGCTAATGGCCGATAATGAAATCAAATTGTGGTAGGAAGACGACGGCAAAGCCTAATACCGATGGTGAGCACAAACATAGAAAATAGATCCGAACGACGATGGACTACTCTGGGATGGTAATGAGTTTGGCTGCCGGATAATATGGTTTCACTATTATATTAGCAAAGAGGTTTATTTATTTGTTTTCTTTTTGAATGGGCTCCTAATGTCTAATGATTCCACGGCATTCAGATTTTACTTTCTCCTTTTTTATTTATCAATTAAAAAAAAAACAAATCAAGTGCATAATGTAGTTGGTCGACACTCGACAGTAGGAGCACACTGACTAATACGATGTCCCCGCAATGAAAAGAACATGTGTCCCAATCTTGAAAGTTACTGGATGGTTCGGTAATCTTTACAGACTTGTTCACACAATAATTAACATGGACTTGACTCACTTGCCACTAGCGTGTGGGTCATCACTCTTGACTCCCTAGCTATTAGGGCTGTTCACGATTCAAATATCCGATATTTCGGATATTTGATTGTTGGATATTTGAAATTTCGGATATCTAAAAATGATAGTTGATATTTGATTTGAAACTTCGGATATCCGGAAGATCGGATATTTAAATTTTCGGATCAGATATCATCGGATATCAAATATAACCGATATTATCGGAATACAATATCAAATATAAAAAAATTATCAAATAACAAATATATTTCATATTATCCGATTTGTTAAGCGAATGCTGAGCAAATATCCGATTCACTTAGCAAATATCCGACTTACTCGACAAATATCCAATGTTAAAACTAAAATAAGAAAGGAGTGGATGGAGTCTATCGGTATGCAGAGTATTTTTATTTTTATTTTTATAAATATCTAAAAAGGGATTGTATTAAAAATATAATTTCAATTAAATTAAATTTTTCCTCAAATAATAAATAAAGTAAGTAAAAATTATACATAGACACATATAATTTTATTTATATACAATTATATATAAAATAAAAAATTATAAAAAAATTTATAAATATTTTTCTTCGGATCGGATATTATTTGTATTTGTCGGATCAGATATTTTGTTTGTTTGACTTTTCATTGACCGGATTGGATATTTGATTTGAAAAAAAAATCGGATCGGTTATTTGCTTTTTCGGATCGGATCGCTTCGGATATCGGATCAAATAAGCAGATATCGGATAACATGAACAGCCCTACTAGCCATTAGTGTGTGGGTCATTTGTGTTGCCAATATACATTTTTATTTTTATTTTTTTCAGACAATGCTCGACGTTGTTGTGTCAGTATTCGGTGTTCTGTATTCTGCGTTTGGATTTTACCGGAAAAAGGGGAAGACGCGGGTATGTGGTCATGTATGCTTCTGCCTTATCTCTCTCTCTCTCTCTCTCTCTCTCTCTCTCTCTCTCTCTCTCTCTCTCTCTCTCTCTCTCTCTCTCTCTCTCTCTCTCTCTCTCTCTCTCTCTCTCTTTTCCCTTTTCTTTTGCATAAGATGTGTTCAAAACCTCCTTACCCTCTCATCTTCCTCCCTTTATTTCTTCTAGCTAATAACAACATTTTTATGTATAGTGTTAAAAGATAAGTAATCATTTTACTCTTCGGCTGTTGGAGAAATTTTATATTATTTTTACAAATAAAATATTTATAATATTCGCGTATACTATAATTGAAAAATATTATTATAAGTAGAAAAATTATTTACGACAAAATAATATTACTTTTTTAATCTCCCAAAATTTTTTTAAAAAAACCTAGAATTTAATAAATAACTTTTATTTGAAATAAATTAGCTTTTAAAATTATTTAGTTTAATTATTTTATGGATTTTTGAGTATATAAAGTATGATAGGAGTATTTAATAAATTAAAAATAAATATTTTATTATTTTATCATATTATTTTTAATTAAATAATTTTTCAAACAAAAAATTTAATAAAATTATCCATTTTAAACCAATATATTAAATTATATTGAATTAAATTATTAAATTAAATATTTTATCAAAAATATTACATTTTATTATTTTATAAATTAAATTATTTTATTCTTCCTATTTTTCCTTTTTCTCCTTTTCTTCTTTCTCTCTTTTTCCTTGCTTCGGGCCACCAGGCCTGCCTCCCCTCTCCCTCGCGTGACTAGGCTGTCGGTCCATCTCTCCCTCTTCCCTTCTCTTTCTTACACACGTCAACCTAGCCCCTTCCCTCCTATTCTTTTCCTTTCTCCCCCAGCACCTGGACCAACCCAACTTCTTTTTCTTTCCTATGTGACGGCTTGCTTCCTCCCTCTCCCTTTCTATCTTTCTTCTTCTTCTTCTACCTCGACCTAGCAGCCCCCCGACTAGGGCTGTAAATGAGTTGAGCTAATTCGGTATTCGGCTCGGCTCGGCTTATTAAAAGCTCGGTTCGGCCCGTTTGTTCAGTTAAACGATCCTCAAAATGAACGAGCCGAGCTGTTTACAGCCCAACCCCCGACCCGTTGTCATCGCCATAACTACCACCACCTGCAGCCTCCCGCTACCACCTTCTGCAACCACTGCCACCACCTGCCTCTCTCCCTCTCTCTCTCTCCCCTGTCCCTTTTTTCATCGTTTTGGAAACCGGCCAGTTATTGACCCCATCCTACATGGCCATCCTTTCCCTTCTTCCCCTTCCTCTCCCTGCCACCCTACCACCTGCCAGCTACCCTAAACACTGCCACCAACCGTCCACCTATCACCCCTATCCTCCCTCTTCTTTTTCTTCTCCTCTTTAACCTTTTTTCTACCCCATTTTTCAAGCCTGATACCTTCCCCGAGCTCCCTCTTCTCCCTTTTCTTCTCCTTCCATTTTCACCTCGATTTGGCTCCACCGCCTCCTTCTGATGCTTCCTCCGCCTCACCAACCACCTAAACCACATTCTGCACCCTTCTACTACCGCCCTGCACAGCCACAAGATCACCCCAAGCCATCCCACAACCCCTTCTTCCTCCCCACTTATTTTTCTCCCCATTTTTTCCGTTCTCGGCATCCCCCTGTAACTCCACCATTCGTCGTCGTTTGGCCACCTCTGCTGCCACCCAAACCACCAATCCACACCCTACAACCACCTCTACCACCCCATACCTTGTTTGGCCTAAACAAGCCCCCCTCACCCCTCCATTTTTCCCTCACTTTTCCTTCCTTCTCAATCTAGTCCACTTCGGCAGCCATCTTCGCCGCCTTGCCTCCGCCGCTCTTGGCCACCAACAACCTATCCCCAGTTGCCACCTATACCCCCTCTTTACTCCTGCACCATTTCCTTACCTCCAATCCTCCCCTACCTGCCCTATTTCCTAGCCCCAAATCCCCAACTAGAAAATAGCCTATTTTTCCCTTCCTTTCATCCAACTTCGAACCTTTCCCCTTTTGTTTTGCATGCAGCTCATGCTGCATGAGCAGGATGATCTACTGTATACCTTTGTCATTTTTGTTAATAATTTTAAGGTATAATAATATCTAAGTTAATTATTTCACTAAGTAAATTTTATAAAGTCTTATGTATTGGTTTTCTTATATCTAATATAATAATTATTGATATTATGTTTAGGTATTAGTTTTTCTAATCAAAGCTTGAATCTTTAACCAGAATACCGATAGGTTCTTTTCTTAGGAAATAAGGTAATCGTTAAACCCCACTTAAATGCTTAGATAAACGTATATTTGCACATTAGGATTTTTAATATGTTATTACGTTTGATATATGGTTGTTAGTATAATTTATATGTTTGCTTGTATTGTTTAATAAAAAAGAAAGTATGCTCTTTCATGTGCTATGTGTGGAAATATTGTCTAAGGGAAGAATTTGATTATTAATGAAAGTGTTAAGTACTTATCCATATCATATTATGTTATTATGACCATTTATGCTTGAATAATATTATTATGAGCCCTAGGGCATTTTAGTAATATTTCTTGTGCAAGAATGTGGCCTAATATGTATGGGCGCTAATAAGTATTATATTAAAATATAATAGTTGGTGTTAAGGGAGTATTAATATTATTATTTCATGTAGAAATATTAATCCAATAAAACTGGTGTAATAAGGGGACAAGATGATAGTTTTGGAAGAAAAGGGTAAAATGATAATTTTATAAGCAAAAGAGTAAATTTGTAGTTTGTAAGGAAAAAAGAGGTGTATTATGGTGATTTTGGATGTAAGGGCAAAATAGTAATTTTATAAGTAAATGACAAAATGGCAATTTTATAAGTAAATGGCAAAGTGGTAATTTTATAAGTAAAGGGTAATATGGTAATTTTGTAAGTAAAAGGTAAATGGTAATTTTATAAGTAAAGGGCAATATGGTAATTTTATAAGTGAATGGAAGATTGGTAATTTTATAAGTAAAGGGAAATATGGTAATTTTGTAAGTAAAAGGTATATAGTAATTTTATAAGTAAAGGGCAATATGGTAATTTTATAAGTAAATGGTAAAATGGTAATTTTATAAGTAAAGAGCAATATGGTAATTCTATAAGTAAAGGACAATATGGTAATTTTGTAAGTAAAAGGAAAATGGCAATTTTATAAGTAAAGGAAAATATGGTAATTTTATAAGTAAATGGCAAAATGGTAACTCTATAAGTAAAGGGCAATATAGTAATTTTGTAAGTAAATGGAAAATGGTAACTATATAAGCAAAGGGTAAAATAGTAATTTTGTAAATAAAATGATAAAGTGGTAATTATAGTAATGGAAAATGATAATTTGGTAATTATAATTATGAAGAAGGGTAAATTAATAATTATAATTATGAAAAAAGGTAAATTAGTGTTTTAAAAAAAGAAGGATGGTATTTATAATAATGGGGAAGGTTAAATTAGTATTTATAATAATGGCAAAGGATAATTTGGTAATTAAAATTATGGAGAAGGGTAAATTAATAATTATAATTATGGAGAAAGGTAAATTGGTATTTATAATAATGGAGGATGGTATTTATAATAATGGAGAAGGTTAAGCTGGTATTTATAATAATAAATAAGGGTAAAGTGGTAATTATAATTATGGAGAAGGGTAAATTGGTGTTTATAATAATGGAGAAGGGTAAAATAATAATTATAATAATTGAGAAGGGTAAAATGGTGATTGTGATAATAGAGAAGGGTAATTTGGTAAATTAACCAATCAAAAGAATAATTTGGTAATTATGATAATGGATAAGAGTAATTTAGTAATTATAATAATGGATAAGGGCAATTTTTTAATTGTGAGATCAAAAAAGGATAATTTAGTAATTTAACCAATTAAATGACAAATTGGTGATTATGATAATGTATAAGGGTAATTTGGTAAATTATCCAACTAAAGGGCAATTTAGTGATTATAACAAATGAGAAGGGAAATTTGGTAATCTAACCAACTAAATAGGAATTATGATAAGTATAACAATTATGAAGAGTGACCGGTGACCTAATAAGTGTGAAAGATAACTTGGTAACCCAAACAGAGTAAGGATGTGGCTAAGAATAATAATGTGTGTGTTATATGCCTTGGGTGCGTTATGCCATATTGTGTATGTAACACCCCCAAATTTACTACTGAAAAATTTCGTTTAAATCAAAAGTTTTAGCGGAAGCGAAAGAATTAAAAACCGCAAACTCGGGGGTATTACCGCCACACTTAGTACCAGATCGATCCATACCTACCGACCCGATACTAAGTGCTAAGGCTAAAAGAATAAAACCAGAACAAATCATTCATAAAGCACAAGTTTTACGGAATCAGAGTGCGAAGGTCAAAAGTTACATTCCGAAATATAATTTAAAAGGTCCATATATCAGAATACTTAAAATAACAGAATAGCAAAGTACGATAAAACCCTCGAAAAATTAAATACAAAACTTGTAACCTCCAAAGACAAATACGATTAAACCACACAATTTTCGAAGGATAAATATCCGGACCGCTTACTCACTCAGATCAAGCCTTCCACCCCAATTTAGTAACTGATCAACCTGCATCAAAGGTCTGCTCCCCACCATCGGTGGATCATTGTAGGACCCAGTCAATCAAGGTAGTATCAGTACGGGTCCAGTACTGAATAAGGGCGCAGGTGCGCTAAGGCCCACACACAAAGATATATAACATAGCAGACATAGCATAGATACGTAGATAGAATGCGATAACACATATTAACAGCACAGGTTATGAACCAGATATCACTTTTCTTTTATCAGGTCTCTGATTATAATCGATCATCGTCTTATCCAGACCATGTGAGTGCGGGAACCCCACTATTATAGCCGGTGGAACGGTCACGAGGGCCATGCCCTGCCACTATTATAGCCGGTGGAACGGTCGTGAGGGTAAGATACCCTGCCACTATTATAGCCGGTGGACCGGTCTGGCTCCGACTCACAAGGTATTCCACTGTAACCATTTATATCTTTCCCATGACTTATCACTTTTACCCTTCGAGTTTGTTGAGCACGAAATCCCCCACTATTATAGCCGGTGGAACAGTCGCGAGGGTAAGATACCCTGCCACTATTATAACCGGTGGACCGGTCTGGGTTCGGCTCAACATCTTTCTCTATAAGTCGTTAGTGTCTTAATGTATCTTATTCGAGGACATATCTTTGTCATGCATGGCCAGAGTTCTCAACACATCACATCAAAACTGACGACATAATCGTACTATCACATGTTAATAAAAACATAAGTACACGTCTTATTTCCAAGCCACATTACCCACGAAACAAGTAAGATAACGACATTTAGAATACAACACAACATTCATATAAGGCATCCACAGCACATAGGACACAGGTCACACATCCAATCTTATCTATATCCTCACTCGGTTTAGGTTACCGAGCTGTCTCCTACGCTTATATTAAGCCACTAACACCCTTTGTAATTAACACACTTCTCGCATCGGAAACCCAAATCATGACCCTCAACTCAACTCCCCCACATACTTCACTCTTCCTCATAAATTCTTATTATTTTCCTTTTCTTTTCCCACCTTCATAAGTTAGGGTTTCTTTCCCAAACCCTAATTGGTCCCTATGTACCCTTATTTTATCCCACGTACTATTTTTCACCCCGAGCCTCCAAAATCCCAAACAAACTTTCCATTACCTTCCCTACGCCCCAAAGTAACTTTCCATACGTAAGGTTCGCCCCCATGCGGACCTTAACCACCCCATGCAAACCCTAACACTTCCACCATGCCAACTCTATCATTCCCATGCAAACCCTAGTTTCCCCCAGGTAACTTTACTTTCTTCCACTCTCCCATTTATTTAATTCCCCCTTTTCCCATCCATTTGCTAATCATAAATTGCCTAGGTCATTCTTACCTGCGTTAGCCGACGTACTTCCCTTTGGTTATCCTATTCGCTTATGTTTCTCTTTCAAGCCCCCACTCCACAACTCCCCATCAAAACCCCTAGCATGCATGTCACATCACACCACTCCGTCCTTGTACTATACCGTATTAGTACATATAACAAGAGTACGGGAATGTACCTCGGTTCCAAGCTGCGCTACATGAATACACAGATAATATACAGATTAAAGCACACAACCGCATAAGGCATACAAGGCAGGTAAAACATATAATACACACATATGGCCTTAGCCTCGTCCTTACCTAACACGACACCGGTCTTGGAGCACGCTCCTACGCCTCCTCCAGGTGTCGACTTGACTCGCCTATAAGAGGGAAAATTGGGGTTACTTTTCCTCTAACCAAAACACTATTCTTTTCTATCTTACCCCTACTCTTTACCTTACCATTAGGGCTAAGAATAGTAATATTACTTTTATAAGTGAAGTATGGTCAATATTCTCAAGGTAGTTAATCAAGCTACTACTAATAAAAGTAGCTACAATAATTTAAAGTAATTTTAATAACATTTATTACCAACGGTAGTAGTTCAATGTTACTAATAATAATGATAATAGTGAATAATAATAATATTAATAATGATGATAGTAATAATAGTAATAATAATAATAATAATAATAATAATAATAGTAATACTAGCAATAATAATAGCGATCATGATGTTAAAATAAAATACTAAAGTTATGGGCCACTAGTATTAATAAAACCAATAGTTATAAATGTTTCAAGGTTAGGTGTAATAATAATAATAATAATAATAATAATAATAATAATAATAATAACAGTAATAATAATAATGATAATAATAATCATAATAATAATACCCATAGTAATAATAATAATGATAATGGTAATAATAATAATGATAATATTAATAATACTAATAATAATATTAATAGTGATGATAATAATAATAATAATTATAGTAAGAATAATATTAATTATACTACTAAGATAATTAGCACTTATATAATAAAGGTTTAGGGGTTGGGGAGTTTAGAGAACTACCTAGGGTGTGGGTGGCACAGGTGGCGGCGCACGGTGGCGGCGGCGGCGTAGGGGGAGTAAGAGGGTAGAGAGGTGGTGGAGGGGAAAGGAAGGAAAAGGAGGGATTGGCAGGGGAAATAGAGGGTCTAGGGAGGTTGAGGAAGTTCCCTTGGTGGTTTTGGGAGGCAGAGGGGGCGCTGGGAGTGGTGGCACGGCGGTGGGCGGCGGTGCGAAGGGTGGCGGGGTTCGAGGTTGGCTTGGTCGGGAAGGGCACTTCGCGCGCTTGGGGCGGCGCGTGCAGGATAAATCGAGGGCTGAGGGAGGCTTGGTTGGGTGGAGGGTGCTGCAGGGAAGGATTTCGGGGGTGGTTCGGGCGGCGGCGATGGGGCGGCGATCTGAAGAGGGGGCAGCGCAAGGAATGGTTTCTGGGTTGGGTCTTCGAAAAAGCCCAAGGTTGGGCTCGTGGGGGTATTTATAGGCTCGAAATGGGGAGGGGATCGAGAGAGGGGACAGAGGGAGGTACGGTTTGGCGGCGTTTGGCACGCCGGCCGGTAGGGGAGTCGGCGCAGGTCTGCCATGGCAGACCTCTGCGCTGGTCGGGAAAAAGGAAGGAAAAGGGTGCGGATGGCCTAGGGGGGGTATGGGGGGTGTAGGTCGGTCGAGAGAGGGTGGCCGGCAGGGCAGAAAAGGGGAGGCGGCATGCAGGCGGCGCGCAGGCGGCCTGAGCAGGGGGCGCCATGTTGCAGGCTGGCGTTGGGGCTGGCTGGCAGGCGCGAAGGAGGAAGAAGAAGAAAGGGCTGGGTCGGGCGGTTCGCGAGGAAAGAAAAGAAAGAAAAAAAAAGGGACAGACCGACGGTTCGGGTGTGGGGGAGGTGCGTTTAAATGAAACGCAGTGCTGCCGATAAAAATGGGTCAAAACACGGTGTGGCATGGGGCGGAAGGAGGACCTCGCGCGGTACGGGCTGGGCCGAAGGAAGAAAGGAAGGGAACTGGGCCGCCGGGCTGGCCCAGTTCGGGGAGAAGAAGAAAAAGAAAAAGAAAGGAAGAAGAAGAAAAAGAAAGAAAGAAAAGGAAAAGGAAAAGAGAAAAATACTTATTTTGGGTATTTAAATTAATTAAAATATTTGGGATGTTTAAAAGTAATAATATTTAAATAAAATAATATTTAAATTATTATTTTTTTTAGGCTTAATTAGGATTTTTGAAAGATTTTCCATAATTTCTATTTTACTTAGTAAAACACCCTAATTCCTCCAATTAAATTATTTATAAAGTTATTATTAATTTCAAACTATTTTATCCTTCTTATTTTAAATAAAAATAATTTATTTAGTTAATATTTTTTTTTTATAAAATGCTTAATTAGCTAAAATACCCAAATTCCTCCTAACTAAAATACTTATAAATCTCTTCTTGATTTTCCTTAATTAAATACCCTTTCATTTTAATAAAAGTAATTTATTTAAATAACTTTCTAATAAAACCTCTTTTAAATATAATTTATAAAATTAGGAATTTTTGGGGTATTTCAGTGTACTTTATGCACAATTATTAATCATGTGTAGCGCAACTTTGAGTATGTATGCTTATGTGACTTCATTATGGCATATGGATGATGAATATATATGTTGAACATACGATGTTATATGATATGACCCTCTAGGACATGCATGCTAGGATGTTTAATAATATGACGTAGGGTAAAAATATAAAAAGGAAGAAAGGAGAAGTGAGTTGATTAAGGGGACATGAGATTGACCTTATTATCTCATGATTCATGAAGGGAAAAAAAATAAAAAGGAGATTGTGGTCAAATTTAATGAGTGATGCAACTCTGGCATGAGAGATTTCTAGAGTTAGCATGGGATGGTCCTTATGTAAGAAAGGTGTAATCCCCCGAAATTTTCAAAAGCTTATAATTTAATAAATAAATTTTATTTAGGATAAATTAGCCTTTAAATCTATTTAATTTAATTGTTTTATAGATTTTTGAATATATAAGATTGGATATAAATATTTAATAAATTAAAATAAATATTTTGTTATTATATCATACCCTTTTTATTTAAATAACTTTCAAACCATTACTTTACTAAAATTATTCTTTTTTTAAACCCTGATATTTTAATTATATTAAATTAAATTATTAAATAAATCTATTACCCATAAATATTTTATTTTATTATTTTATAAATTAAATTATTTTTATTTGCCCCATTTTCCCTTTTTTTCCTTTTTCCTTCTTTTTCTCCTTTTTCTCCTTTCTTTCTTCTTTTCTTTTTCCTTGGGTTGTTGGTGCTCTGGCCTGCCCCTTCCCAATCCTCGTGCTTGGGCACTGGCCCGTTTCCCTTCCTCCTGCGTGCGTTGTTGACCCACCTCCCTTCCTTCCTTCCTTTCTTCCTTGACTAGGTCGGCCTGTTTCTTTTTCCTTTAGCCGCCTACCGCACCCAGTCCCTCTCCCCTTTCTTCTTCTTCTTTCTTTCTTCTTCCTCTTTCCCCGATGAGAATCCCGACCCCCGCCATCTCTGCCATCCCACCTACAACTCCCTCTCCCCCTTTTACTTCCCCTATCTCTCTCTCTCTCTCTCCCTCTAGTCATTTTCTTTGCCCCATCCCAGTCCTACCATCCCTGTCTCCCTTCCCCCATGCCCAGCTATACCTCCCTTCTCCCTCTCCTTGCCATCGCCATTCCCCTACAACCCTACCGCCACCCCCTGTGCTCCCTATCCCCTCCTCTCTCTTTCTCATCTTTTTCTTCTCCCTTCCCTGCCTCATTCTGTATTTTTTTTTTGAACTCCCATGCCTTGCCCGAGCCTCTTTTCTCTCACTTTCTTCTCTTTCCCTTACCCTCCTGCTTTTGCTTCACCGCTACCGCTACCGCTACCACCAACTCAACAGCCACCTGCACCACCCCTATCACCCTGTACCTCACCCCTGATCGATCACAATACCTATTGAGGCACCCCGCAGCCTCCTTCTTCCTCCTCTCTTTATTTTCTCTTCTTTACCCCCTTCTCGACAACCACCTTGTGCCACCCCGATTCGCCGCTATCCCACCTCTTCTACTGCCACTTGAGCCACCACAGTAATCCTTACAACCCCCTCTACCAACCCCAATCATCTTTTGCACGAAACTGCCACCCGAAAGCATTCATTTTCCCTCTCCCTTTTCCTTCCTTCTCAACCCCCCATCTCGACTCCCTCCTCGACCGCCACATTTGCAGCCTCACCTCCGCCACCCTTAGCCGCCTTCAACCCATCCCCAACCACCACTTACACCCCCTCTCCACCTCTGCATCCTTCCCTTTCCTTAAATATTTCCCCACATGCCCTTTTTCTTAGCCCCAAAACCCCAACCCGAGAACACCACTCCCTCCTCCCATTCTTGCCACCTTCAAGCCTCCCTCCTCATCTCCTTGCATGCAGCTTATGCTGCATGAGCAGTATGAGCTATTGCCTTTTGATGAATTTGGGTAATAAATTTTAAGGTATAATTATATTTTAATTCAAGTATTTGATTAATTAAGCATTATAAAGTTTTATAGTTTGATTTTATTATTTCTAATGTAATAAATCTTGATATTATTTTTAGGTATTGGTTTTGATAATCAAGGCTTGAACCTTAAACCAGAATATCAGTAAGGTTCATTTTTGCGGGAATCAAGGTAACCGTTAAATCCTATTTAAACGTATGGATTAACGCATGTTAGCACATTAGAATTTTTAAATATTATTTATGCTAATATGATATTTTTAACATCAAATGCATAGTTTCTTGTAATGTTGGATGAAAAGAAGCATGTTAAGTTCGTATGGAAATATTGTTTAAGGTAAGAGTTTGGTTGTTAATGAAAATGTTAAGTATTATCCATATTGTTTTATGCTATTATGATCTTTAATGCATGGTTAATATTTTGTGAGCCTTAGGGAATTTTAGTAATGTATCTTGTACAAGAATATGGCCTAATATATATATGTGTGTTAATAAGTATTGTGTTAATTTATAGAGTTATGGATGAGGTGTTAATATTAATATTTTATGTAGTAATAATAATAATTTAATATAAGTGGTGTACTAAGGGGCAAAATGGTAACTTTGAATTAAAAAACGTATTATGGTAATTTTATAATTGAAGGGAAAATGGTAATTTTATAATAAAAGGTATTACGGTAATTTTGTAATAAAAGGTAATATGGTAATTTTGTAATTTAAGGGTAATATGGTAATTTTGTAATTAAAGGGCAAGATGGTAATTTTGCGATAAAAGACAAAATAAAAATTTTGTAATAAAAGGGTAAAATGGAAATTTTGTGATTAGAGGGAAAAATGGAAATTTTGAAATAAAAGAGGTTAAAATGGTAATTCCGTAATTTAAGGATAAAATGATAATCTTATAAGTGAGAGGATGTTATGTCAATTTTGGAAGTTAAGGGGTAAAATGGTAAATTTGAAAGTAAAGGGTAAAATGGTAATTTCGTAAATAAGAGGGGAAAAGTTTGAAATTAGAAAGGAGTAACTTGGCAATTATAATAATTGAGAAGGTAAAAAATAATAATAAAATAGAAGGGTAACATGATAATTTAATAATGGAGAAGGGTAAAATGGTAAAATGATAAGTGTGACGGGCAATTTGGTAATTTAACCAACTAAAGGGGTAATTTGATAATTAGGATAATGAACAAGGGTAATTTGGTAAATTTGATAATGGAGAAGGGTAGTTTGGTAATTATGATCATATAAAAGGGTAATTTGGTAATTTAACCAACTAGAAGGTAATTTCGTAATTTTGATAATGGAGTAGGGTAGTTTGGTAATTATGATAATAGAGAAGGACAATTTGGTAATTTAAATAACTAAAGGGTAAATTGGTAAATATGATAATGGAGAAGGGTAGTTTGGTAATTAGGATCATATAAAAGGTAATTTGGTAATTTAACCAACCAGAGGGTAATTTGGTAATTTTGATAATGGAGAAGGGTAGTTGGGTAATTAGGATCATATAAAAGGGTAGTTTGGTAATTTAACCAACTAGAGGGTAATTTGGTAATTTTGATAATGGAGAGGGTAGTTTGGTAATTGATAATATAGGATGGTAATTTGGTAATTAACGAAATAAAGGGATAATTTGGTAATTAGGTGTATGAGGAAGGGTAATTTGGTAATTTAAACCAACTCAAGGGCAATTTATTAATTATAATAAAGGGAAAAAGGCAAAGTGGTAATCTAACCAACCAAATGGGAAATATATTAAGTTTAATAATTATGAAGTGGGGTTAGTGAGCGAATAAGTATGGGAGATAACTTGGTAACCTAAAGCGAGTAAGGGGTAACTTGGTAATTATGTAACAACGAGGGTAATATGGTAATTTGTCAAGTAAGGAAGGGATGACTTAGCAATTATGTAAATAAGGGGTAAATGAGTAATTTGTATCTAACATATCGTTGTGATTGTAGAATTTTGTAATATGACTCAAATAACACTAATTAGTGAGGTAAGAGTATTTGATAATTAGTAAGTATCACGAGAACAAATTCTAATTTAAAATTAGATGAGATTAGGATGGCCTTAATAATTATTCTATGTTACCTTGGACAACCATTTGAATAAGAAATATCTAATGATATCCGAACGATTAAAAGTGAATAACTATCTGATTTTTGTGCTTTTGTGATCATCCTAATTAAGACACTAATACTTAAAGTGAAAGACCTCAAGATTAGGAATGGTAGATCTTTAGGGGTCGATACCCTAAAGACGTGGTTTAGCCCATGATTATTCTAGTATTTGTTGTTGTGCCTTTATGCTCCAGCCAGACCCTATATCTACTCTATCTAACTCTATAGACCTAGTTAGGGGGTATGCATATGGATTAGGTGTCCTTGTAGGTGGGGTACTGAGTTAGCTTTATGCACCAGTATGACCAGGGTACCTTTGTGTCCCTGGGTTGATAGTTGAAAGGTACCAAGTAGCTTTTATGCACCAGTACAACTAGTGTACCTTTGAGTCCCGGGGTCTTAATCTCCCTATCGAGGCAAATAAATGGAATTGATGTATTGATTAAAAAGGAAAACACTAATCGTTAAAGTGAAAGATTAATGAGTCGGCCCAGTTGAATTATATTATGAGTACCAACTCACTGGATATAATAGTGGCCCAAGAGGTTTTTGCCTTGGATGATGTTTATGAGTACCGATCCATCGGATATAATGGTGGCCTAGGATGTTTTGCCCTGGATGATGTATATTTGTATTCCGATCTACCGGCCAAAATGGTGGGGGTCTCGAGCTCAATAAATTTGATTTAGCTGTGAATAAATTATGAAAAAATACTAATCACTTATAATGCAATACCATGTGAGTCGGGCCCAGACTGGTCCACCGATGAATAATAGTGGCCAAGAGCATTTTTCCTTGCATGACCGGTCTACTGGCGAATAATAGTGGGGTTCCCGCACTCACACGAATAATTATAATCCGATATGATTGATAAAGTTGGACTAAAGGCTTAAGGCCCAGAAGTATCAATTGTTCTCTATGGCCTATTAATATTTGATTGATTTGTTAAGTATATGGTTCTATAAACGTGGACATTCAGCATTTACCTTTCATTAAGTATGTATGTAATATTATGTGTTGCCTTGCGAGCTTGATGTTAAGTGTGATTTAAAGGGTTACTCAGTACCGTAGTATTGAAGGGTTCCATTCGTGGAGCCCATACCTATTCAATGGGCAGTGTTCCTTGCAGGTCGTCCTCAAGTGCTATCCAAGTGGGCTCTAGGGAAAGAATGTAAGGTACTATCCATTAAACCCTAGGGTTGTACTCTTTCACCTTTAAAATTTATGGTTTCAACGTATTTGTTGATTTGTAACCACCAGTGGTGTATTATACTTTTATAAAATGTTTTAATGCGCTACTCTAATTTCATCATTGGTTTGAGTTTCTTGTATGTTATATTTTTACCTTTTAGCCTTAGCACTTGGTACTAGAACGGTAGGAGTGAACCGGTCTGGTACTAAGTGTGGCGGTAATATTCCGAGAATTCACAGTTTTATTATTTTGCTTTCGCTAATTTTTTTAATAAAAAGAAATTTTTCAGTAGTGAATTTTGGGGGTGTTACAAAAGGTGCTAGGGTTTTGAGCGGCCAACTAAATGAGATGAGGTGTTGGATGATAAAAGAAAGGTGGGACCACATAGGTCCGATTAGGGTTTCGAGGGAAAACCTAAGAGAGTGGTAGCAAGAGAATTTGAATATCATATGGTGATGGTCCTCGACCCACACCCTTAGAAGTTGGGTTTTTATTATGAGTAGATGTAGGGGGGAATGGATGTCGGGGTGTGATAAGAGGCACAAAGGTCTCAAGATATAGGACAAACCCTCTCAGGAGGATGGAAGTAGAGGTTGGTAGCATACATGTCAAGGGTGCAATACTTTTGAATGAGATAAGAATAAGACACTAATCACTTAAAGTGGAAGATTATTAAGCCGGGCTAAGACTGACCCACCAGTATAATAGTGGTCAGGTGCCGAGGTGCCTTAAAGACCGATCCACCGGCATATAATAGTGGTTAGGTGTGTTCTGCCCTATAAGTGACCGATCCACCGGCTATAATAGTGGGGGATCCCAAGCTCAATAAATTGAATGTGATAACGATAAGATATGAGGAAGACACAAAGTAATTACAGTGGAACACCATGAGAGCCGGGGTCAGACTAATTCACCAGCATAATAGTGGCCAGGAGCATTTTGCCCTAGAGACCGATCCACCGGCATATAATAGTGGTTAGGTGTGTTCTGCCTTATAAGTGACCGATCCACCGGCTATAATAGTGGGGTTCCCGCACTCACATAGGTATAAAATCTAAGAGATGATTGAATAATGATGGACTAATGGCTTAAAGCCCGAACGTGTTGATTTTGCGCTATGACATGACTTAAGGTCCGAAAGCTTCGACTTTGCATTATGACTTTTTAATAATTGATTGTCTTATTAAGTTTGTTATTGCAGTGCATAGCTTTGTTTCACGTGTTACATTGCAAGCCTGCTTTTAAGTGTGTTTTAAAAGGTTACTCGGTACTGTAGTACTGAAGGGTTCCATTCACGGGGCCCCTACCTATTCAATGGGCAATGTCCCTTGTAGGTTTTTTTTCAAGTGCTATTCAAGTAGGCAACAGGAAAGAGAGTAAGGAATTATCTGGAGTTGGTAGGGTTTTCTTCTCTTTCTCTTTTAAATTTCTGGTTTTAATGTTATTGTTGTCTTTGTAACCACCACTAGTGGACTTCATTATTGTAAATGGTTTATCACGCTACTCTAATTTAAATATAGTTTGTACATTATGATTTACACTTTTAACCTTAGCACTTAAGACTAAAACGGTAAGAGTGAACCGGTCTGGTACTAAGTGTGGCGGTAATACCCCCAAAATTTAAATTGCTTCCGCTAACTCTTTTAAATAAAATAAAATTTTTTAGTAGTGAATTTTGGGAGTGTTACAACTTTCAAGTTAAAAGACTATTTATTTCATGCATCATATAATTTAACTTTGTGATTCTATGTGTACTTTAAATCTTCAATAATAGGAGCCAAATAAACATTAATATTATTACCTAACTGATTTAGATCAGATATAAGTAAGGATAGTATTATCCATTTTCACTTCATACATAATGATGGAAGAAGATTATATATTACCATAATAATAGGACATAACCTATAGTTGGTGTTTTTATTATAAGTGTTCATTATGTCTAAACAAAGTGTAATCTGCAGGTTTCTAGCTTTAATACTAAAATTACAATATATATAATTAATCATATTCCATTGAGGATAATCCGCAAAATGTCTAAGCTTTTTGTAAAAAATCATTCGCTTCATATGCTATAAAAGGTTCTCTACATTTTTCTTATGATGAAGCCCGAGTTGGAATCGTGGTATAATTAATTATAAAGTACCACAATGCCTTATTAGGAACCTTAGTCCTCTTGTATTGTGATATTCAACATCAAGGACAACTATTTAATGATATATATTCATTACAATATAAAATGTAATCGTGAGGAAAAACATAAATATTTTTATAATTCAAACCTATAGAGCACAAAATCTTCTTAGCTTTATAAGTATGAAGAGGAATCGCATTGTCCTTTAGAAGAAACTCTTTGAATAGCTCTAGAAGATAAATGAATCTTTTATCACTTCATCCATTACCTACCATCAAGTTGTACAATTGTAACACGATAAATAATTTTATAAATTTAGTACAACCATTGTACAAAGATGCCTTCAAATCATTGACCAACTTTTTAAATATTTTTGGATGGTCACTAAAATGCTCTTCAATATTATTGGTTCGGTCCTTCATGTAAGTCATCTGCAACTTCAATATGGTCAACTACACTAGGTTCTTTAAGAAGTGTCTCTCCATACCATATCCACCTAATATAACTCTTATAACCTCTATGAATAATAATATGATCTTGTATCTAATTTAAACCTCTTTTTTTCTTATTTTCACAATCCACAAATGAGTAAGATATCCACATAGGATCTTTCAAGTGTTTAACAAATATCTTAAGAAAGTAATCATTTAAATATTCTCTAGACAACCTATTTGCATGTATCTACGTACAATTCATAACGAGAAGTAAGTAAAATTTGACTTCTAAATTAAAAATAAAATAGTAAATCTAACAATATTAACAAACTATTTCTAAAAACATAGTGACAATACCATGATTTCTATAGTACTATTTTTTTATATACTATGTTTTTAGAAACAGTTCAATAATATGGATAGAAAATGATTTTCCACCTCCATAAGACATCAACTTCAAAACTAAAAACATATAGTGTACAAATATACACCACGACATCATATATAATATTAATATACATGAAGGAGTTTGAATATGTAAGATACAAGAAAAATTCAGAAAAAAGAGAAATTTATACAAACAAGTTTGAACTACGAAGAGAAGAAGAATAAAAGAATAATGAATATAACGTGAGAAAACATAGAGAAGGCCAAATTTGGTGAACTAAAGAAAAGAAAAAATTAGCAAGAACGTTGGTGAAGAGAAGAGAGAAGGATATCAGTGGATACACATGTTCTTCGCTTTAAATAATTGCCATATATTTTCTTATTATCGGGAGGTAAAACAAAAAGTTAGCAGGTGAATATGCATTAAAGTGTAATGAAGTAAAAAATATGAGAGAAGGGCATATACACTGGTTCTAAGCTACAACCGCTATATATTCATCCAAAAAATTACTATTCTCGGTAAAGGTATACACATCGGTTGTATAAAAAATGGTTGTGTATACCTTTATCCAAAAAGTAATATTTTGGGTAAGGGTATATATGGTAGTTGTATAACAAAAATGCCATATATACTCACATTATTTCTTAATATAAAAAATAGAATAAATGATGGTTGTACTTTAGAACTATTATGTATACTCTTATCAAAAAATTACTTTTCTCGATAAGGGTAAACGTTGCGGTTATGTAAAAAAAACTAACTTATACCCTTCCCGCTTAAACTTTAAAAATACTTATTTCATGTTTTTTCTTATTAGACAATGAAATATACAACAACTTAATTTTAAACTGTCTTATAATAGTTGCCCTGTATTCTAATTGGTGTACTAGTGTGCGTGAAAATAATATTTGCAAAATACTAAAAATGACTAATAATACTTACTAAAATAACAAGAAATGATCCCCACCATATTGATGCTCAGAATGATGCTAATAATACTTACTAAAACTCTAATGCTAAAAGAAATAATTGGGGCATTACAAATAGTTTCAAATTGTTTTAAAAAAAATTGTATTATTATTGAGTTTTTACAATTTTTAGAACTTTTATAGAACTTTTGTGTATTAACATAATATTTTATTTTTTAAATTTTTTATTGAATATATAAAGTTATTCAAACAGCAGCAATAACAATAGGACAACTAGCACTAATACCACCACCAATAGCATTACCACCACCAACAGCACCAACAACTAGCAAAATAATTTTAACAATCAAAGAAAAAATTTTATTTATTTTATTTCTTATTTTCTTTTCTTTTCATTTTCCTTTCCTACCATTTTCTACCCACCAAGGGAGCCTAATTGTCATGCAAAATTTTAAAGTTGTTTACCGATAATATTAAATTCATTAATAGGTAACTGAGCCCTCATACATTTAAAAGCTATAAATAATTCAACTGTGAAGCTTGCCACTAATACATCAAACTAGGAAAGGTAATGGATTTGGTTTGGACTGAGTCCAGTCAGATTCATATCCAAAACCATTTATATTACTTAGATCCAGATCTGACTCAAGTTTGTTGGGTCTCAAAAGTTCAGATCTAGATCCAAATCCATCGAATCTAATGGGTAAACGAGTCTTAAATGAGTTTGGCTATTTTTTTAAAAACAAATTAATAATCTATGTAAATATAAATACATTTATATTTTATATGGCTTAATATATATTTTTTTTGTTAAAAAAATCTCCAAGTGAAAAAATAAGCATTCTAAAATAGTTATATTAACTTTTTAAATGATGTTTTAATACTATTGGAATACAATATTATACGGATTACACATAAAGTAAATATATAAAAATAAAATTAAAAAAATAAATAAGAAGTTCAAATAAATATATAACAATGATGACAAATATAATATTAGTATGTATTTATATATATATATATAGACACACACTCATATGTATGCATGTATATATGCATACATACATATAAATGTGTGTGTGTGTGTGTATGTATATATGTGTTAAATGAGTCTAGCTGTCAGGTTTGAGTCTAAAACTACTATATTCAGATTCAGACTTATTTAGGTATATATGAATCTAAATCCGACCCTGTTTAAACCCATTGAATCAAAAAATTATGGACTCATATCCATTAAAAATAAGATAGATCTAGTAGATTTATATCGGATTTGTGATCCATTGACATTCCTACTTCGAACCAATCAAATAATAAAAGAGCTTCATTTGCTCTCATGTGGATCATCCTCAATTTTTTTAATTAATTGATTGATTAGATGGTCTTCTCACCTCTGGTTCCTTGTAATAATTCTAATAAACATAGTATGTAATAGAAAATTTTTGTTAAAAAAAGAGAGAAGGTTATCGTACCTACAGATGGACGGTGCTACGCGTTATTGAAAAAGATGATTCATTTGTCATGAGTGGCTAGTCATCGATGCCACTAAATTATTCCTTTTTAAGATCTTATAAATAATTTATCATGAGGGGCAGATCATCTATTCCACTAAAGTATTCCTTTTTTCTTTTTAATATGTATTCATTTCCTACTCATAAATGATCAAAGATTTCTTATATTAATTTGACTCATCATAGAATTTTTATATAAAAATAAAATAATTATTATATTTTATGTATGATCTTTACATTTTAATGCATAAAATTTTATAATGAAATATGCTTACCTAGATGATAATAACCTAAATATTTCTACAGATTTGGACAAAAAGAACCAAGATTTGGTAAATACTCCATTTATTTTTTAAAGAAATGATTTTTAAATTATCTATATATTTTTTTAAAAGATAATAAATATATTTATAATATTATAATTTTATTATTTATTAAAAAATTATTTAATACTATGTATCACGTAAGAAATAAAATTTAAAATTAATTTTTAATTTTTCTAAAAAATATTTTAAAAATATTTTATTTTTTACTAAAATAATTTTATTTTAAAAACAAAGGGAGTATATATTAAGCAAAGTGCCCAATGTTGGTGCTCCAGTAATCAACATGTTGAATGTGGATTTTACGGGAAAAAAATCGAGTTATTTCTATGATATTATATGGTTTTAGACTTTCATTTGTTTTTAATTTGAGGGAAAATTTTATTTGTTAAAAGCACTTTCTCTGTCTTTCTCTCTCCCCCTCCCTCCCTCCTATGTTTGATTTTGAACTCATCAAACTACTTAAATTTTATAATTTATCTATAATTAATATACATTCTTAGGGTCTATTTTTTCCTCCTTAATAGTATACTTTCATGATTACTATTATTAACATTATTATTTGGGAAATTTATTTATTTTTATCTAATATAAATTAAAGTGACGAGAATATATTCAACCTATTATTAATAATAATAATATGTTTTATCATTATTTTAAAGTTATAGTAAATATTATCCTTTTTAATTTTTTATTTAAAATTATAATCAACATTTCTTATATCAATTATTTATTTATAATTATAATTATGTTATTTTTAAATAATTATTATTGTATCATTACTATTAATAGTATTATTATGAATTAATAATAAATATAATTATTTGTTTTAATTATTTAATTACAATTAAGACCAATAACATTTTTATTAATTATAAATAATAATTATAACACCCCTAAGTTTTGTTCTTAATATTTTTATTTTAGTGGAAGAAAATATGAAAAATAAATGGGCCTTACTACCACATCAAACGCATAGTGAGATATGATTAATGCCTAACCCATGCTAGATGTAAGGCTAAAATGACTCAAACACAAAGATTAAGTATGGTCATCACTTAACCAAAGTCGAGAAAAAACCAACAAAAAACAATAGAGTAAAAGAGAGAACTGCTTTAAATAAAATAAATAGGAGTTTATACGATACTTGATGTCCTAATAAGGGAATAAAAGAACAAATCAAATACAACTAGAAAGAGACACCAGATAGCTTTAAGAAATGCTTTGATCCAACTCAAGCCGCTACCACTGTAAGAAAACCTACAAGATTAAGACTACTCATTAAATAGATAGAGAACCATAAAATGGAACTTATCAATAGAATGGTACTGAGTAACCACTGCATAATACTAAGCATACAAATATCACATGGAACACATAGAAAGTAACATAAATAATCATGATTTAACACCTCAAATAGTACACCATAGCTAATTACCCTATTTATGCTGTAACTTTTTTCATAGTGTAGGGCCTTAGCTGAAATGCTGAGGCATCTAACAAAATCGCAAAATCAAATCAATGGCTCCTATCTTGTCTCTAGGGTTAGCAGAGCAACTATTTTCAAATCTTTAAATATTTTCTTGTAAATATTAATATCTGAATAAGGTGATCATAAAATATCACATAATGTAAAACAATTCTTATTTTATGCATAACCCTTTTCTTTAATTTTTCATTATTTAAGTTGAGGTTAAGTATCTAAACTAAAGTCAAAGTCAATAATAAACTCAACCTAGAAAAGCATTAAGATTATCTTAATTCAATTATTTATACTTTCAATTATAATAAGTCATAAAAACCTAAAACATCCATATATCTTATTTACTTCTTGGATCCTTGGGTCCCATTATTTCATTGCTTGTCTAGGGATGTAAACGAGGCAAATTTTATCGGAAATCCAATGGAGTTTATCTAACAAATACTAAAATGAATATGGATAAATGGATACAGGCACATATATGAAGGATAGAAAAAAAATACTCTTAGGATTTGGATACAGATATGGGATGTCCATACCCGTATCTGTAACCGCAACCATACTTATATCTATATTCGTACCCACCACCAATGTAATCAGACTATATAGTAACAATAGACTACAAAATTAAAACCAACAAGCACTAGATGGGTTGCGGCTGATGGTTGATGATGAAATCAAATTATGGTAGGTGTTGGGCAATGGTAGAACAATTAGCTCATCTTTCTAGCTGTTGTTTGCTGAATTGTTTGTGTCCCACATTGGTAAGCGACATTAGTTTGACCAGTTTTTATATCCCTTCATCTATTGGCATGTTTGAGTTAATATATTAGGTTATTTTTTGTGGGCATTAGGTTGGACTATATACCACACGCACGCACGCATAAGCTGACGTCAGCCCATCCGGGCTAGGTTAGGCTAGGAGTGGGTGTGGGTGGATCATAGATCTAAATAGGCCCAATTTTCTTTTTTACCAAAATATCTAACTATTTTAATTCTTTTTCTCGGTCTTCATTAGTTGAGATCTTCATGCTAGATATGAACATTACATCCATCATGTGAGTGGAAGATATTCCGCTCTTCCACATTTTTTCTATTTAGCTAAGTGTTCTTCCCTTTATTTTCTATGTATATATATATAAACCGAGCTCTTCTATATTATTGAATTCCCGAGCATATTCTCTCTTTATTTTTTACAAATATTTTGGGTATTAATTTTGTAATTCCATTCCTTCAATCATAAGTTCACGAAGTCAAAGGTGTTATGTTAACCTAGGGGATGGACCAATTGAGAAGGGATTTGCACCAAATTTTGGTCAAATTTTACTATAGAGCAATGATGCTCAATGACAGCCCAACATTTGAAATTGAGAAGTATCGTTTACAGTTTTGATTTATTTCATCTATTTGCTACATATGCTTATGTTATATTATTCTTACAATATGACATGAAATTATGTTGAAAAGTATATGTGCTACTGGGTGTCCGATTTTATTTTTCCAGTGGTCTTCAGTTGCACTTGATTTATTGATTACGGTTCATTCTATTTAGTGGTATTGATTTATGTCGCTGGACTTTATGATGCTATCTCTTGATGTTATGGTGTAATTCGGTTATAAAATTATAATCATATATCAATTTGAAATTGAATTTTCTGCTTCGATGATTGCTTTGGGTTTAGCTATCAAATTCGAATTCCTTGTCATCAATTTCAGTTTTTCTTCTATTTACAAACACAATTTGTTTTATGATTTGTCTCCTGTGATTCCTTTTCAGTGAAGCACTATGTTATTTTGTGATAGTAAGTACTATGCTACACTACCTTGTTTTGGTCCTGTAGTTTGAGACATTGATATTAGCTACATATTGTCTATGTTCAATTGAAGTTCCAGCATTTCACAATATCAAATACCGCCTTTGGGTTAAGGATAGTTGATCAAGTGCTATAACTTGTTTTTAGTGCTACAGTAAGTCAGTGCTACAATGCTATTTTGATAGTATTCATATTAGTGCTTGTATGTCAAATATTGGTATTCCATGATTTTATGGCTACTACTGATGGGGAGCACATCTTTATGAAAAACTCATCCACTGCTAGAGTTTTGGGTAAAGGAATGGTTCTTCTAAAACTTACCTATGAAAAATCTTTGTTGTTGAGTGATGTCTTATACATCCCCTCCCTCTGTAAGAACTTAGTTTCAGGTAGCTTACATAATAGGGCTAGACTAAAATAGTTTTTGAGGTTGATAAAGTCGTGATGACCAGAAATGGAGACTTTGTGGGTAAGGGGGTACTTATCTGATGGAATATTTGTTTTCAATGTTGTTTCTACTCCTATTAATAAATTTGGTTCTACTTCTGCTTATATTACTGAGTTCATATCTTTATGGCATGGTAGGCTAGGGCACGTGAATGTGGCTTCCATGAATAAACTAAATTGAATAAACTTGATTAATGTATTGGACACTAATGATTATGAGAAGTGTCCTATTTGTGTGGAATCCAAGTATGCTAAAAATTCTTTTAAACCAGTCATAGTGAGATCAACATAATTTCTTAAATTAATTCATACAGACTTAGCAGATTTTAAGAACAATGAGATTAGAGGAGGGGAAAATGATATTATGTGACATTTATTGATGATTATTTGAGATATATTAAAGTTTTCCTCCTTAGGTCTAAAGTTGAGACTGAAGGTATGTTATTAAAATATAAGGCAAAAGTAGAAAACCAATTCGACCAAAAAATTAAGAGCCTTAGGTTTGATAGGGGTGGTGAATATGGATTTAGTTTTTCAAAGGATTTTTTATGATAATCATGGTATCATACATGGAACTAGTGCCCCTTATTCTCCTCAACAAAATGGTGTAGTTTAAAAAAAGAATATAACTCTAAAGAAAAAGATGAATGTTATGCTATTGAGTTCTGGTATGTTTGACCATATATAGAGGGAGGCAGTTTTATCTACACGCTATGTTTTGAATTAGGTTTCCCATAAGAAACTAGATAAGAATCCCTATGAATTATGGAAAAGTTTTGAACCTAACTTGAAAATTTTTAAAAGTGTGAGGGTGTCTAGCTAAGGTTGTTGTACCAAAATTTAGAAGAACCAATGTGCCATCAAAGACTTTTGACTGTGCATTTATTGGATATGCTCAAAACAATACTGCATATAGATTTTTATGTTTGAATGATTAGTCTATTTATGAACCTAGAAGAGTAGAATTTTTTTGATAATGTTTTTCTTATGAAAAAGAATGCATGTGACTCTGCTAGCTCTTCTAATGCTTCTTCAGTTCCCTTGTCTTTACCATCCTCTCTTAGTATTGAAAATGATAATGTCAATGAGCCTAAGAGAAGTAAAAGACGAAGGATTGATACTAGCTTTGGACTTGATTTTGTTACTGCTTTCCTAGTTGAAAATGATGATATTGATATGATAAATATGGACTTTGTGTCTACATATCTGATTGAGGAGGATCCTAAATCCTATAAGGAAGCGGTAACTTCTGTGGATGTTAGTTTTTGGAAAGAAGCAATTCGAATCTATTATATCCAATCACACTTGGGATTTAGTTGATCTCCCAAAAGGTTGTAAACCAATTAGACGCAACTGGGTCTTTAGAAAGAAATTGAGAATTGATGGGACCATAGATAAATTTAAATCTAAATTAGTGGTTGTACACTACAAGCAAAAAAAACATTGACTTTTTTGATACTTACTTTCCTGTGACTAAGATTACCACTATCCATTATTTGGTTGCCTGAAATACTATCCATAGACTTATAGTTCATCAAACGAATGTAAAAATAACCTTTTGAATGGTGACCTGAAAGAGGATATCTATGTGGAGCAGCTAGAGGGTTGAGAGGTTCAAGGTTAATAGAATAAAGTGTGTAGATTGAGACAGTTGATGTATGGCCTTAATCAAGCTCTTAAACAATGGTGCGAAAAGTTTGACCAGGCTTTAGTGAGCAATCGTTATGTAGTAAATACATCTGATTCATGTGTTTATTCTAATTTGATTGGACATGAATGTTTAATAATCTGCTTATACGTGGATGACATATTGATTCTTGGCACAAGTATGGCTTTGGTCGATGAGATAAAATTATTTTTATCTTCTCATTTTGAAATGAAAGATTTAGGGAAAGCTAATATAATTCTTGCTATTAAAATGAGAAAAATCAAGAACGACTTTTCCTTAAGTCAATCACATTATATTGATAAGATACTAGAAAATTTTGGTTTTTGAGATGAAATGCTTGTGAAAACTTCCTATAATCCTAGCATACATTCGAAAAGGAACCTAGGTGCTAGTGTTTCTCAAGCTAAATATGCTAAAATCATAGGTAGTGAGTTGTTCCTTATGAATTATACAAGACATGACATAGCCTATGCTGTGAGTAGACCGAGTAGGTATACTCACAACCCAAGTAGCGATTATTGAACTATCCTTCATCATCATTTGCTTAGATACCTTAAGAATACTAAGGATTGCGGTTTGCATTTTTGTAAATTTCCTACTGTGTTAGAGGGATTTGCATATGCTAACTAGATTTCTGATAATTATGAGGTTAGTTCTACCAATGGTTATGTGTTTACCTTGAGAGGAGTATCTATATCTTGAAAGTTTTCCAAGAAAACTTGTATAGCTCACTCCACTATAGAGTCAGAGTTTATTGCCTTTTATTTAGTTGGTCAAGAGGCAGAGTGGTTAAGGCCTTATGTACTGGTTTCTTTACATTATGATTCACAAGCAGCTATATATGTTACTAAGAACACTATTTATAATGGTATGAGGAGACACATCCGTGTTAGACACAATTCTATGAGACAACTATTGAAGAATGGTGTGATCTCTTTAAATTTTATTAGATTTTAGAGGAATTCAACAGATCCTCTCACAAAAGGGTCTAACAAAGAGAGTCATCCTTGAATTGTCGAGGGAAATAGGGCTTAAGCCTTTAAGTTGAAGAAAGTATGATGGATACCACTCGTGGTCAAACGAAGCCATATGATTACTCTATTGTACTACATTCCCATCTCTATGGTGTGTAGAGAGCAGCATCAATAAAGCATCTAATGAACATCCTTGCTCTAGATGATATATCAATATGACAGACAACGAATTAGATCCTACAGGCTAGCACCTGAATCTGAAGACAGATCGCTCTTGGAAAAACCAAAAAATGAGCTGATGTCTATTCATTTTGCTTTTATGTGTCTGGTTCAGTACATAAATTAGTATGTTCTAGCTTCAAAGTTTTGAATAGCCTTTATGCTGATTAAAGGGGCATTGCTGTAAGGTTTCATCACAGTACTGGATTTTCTGAATCCACTCTTTCTAGTGACTCATTCAAAGGAAAACGGAACAAATGTAGGGCAGTGTTTCAACATCCTCACGGTGAAACAAGGGTTACCTGGTCAGAGGAAACCCTCGTTGTTGATGACTGATTGCCGCAAGCATCATGATCAGATTTTTTATGATCCCTGATCACAAAATTACAAGTCAGTTGACCAACAGACAAATGTCAAAAGTATTTCATAGATCAAGAAATTGAATGAGAATTCAATAAACACACCATCTTTGCTTAGGATCCAATTTTTGGCAACCAGTATTTGAGGGCCTCGGTATGGATAAAGTATTACTCGCTACACCTTGGTAAAATGCTTCAGATCCTCTGGACCTTCCAACTGAAAATTACATAGATTCATGCAAACATACAGAAGTTTGAGAAGTGTTTCATCTTTATTTAAGATAGAGGGCACTTCAAAAAATAACAAACATGATGAAACCTTAAAATCACAATCCTTGAAATAGAAGACTATTTCTCCTGGGGAAAACATTTGTTGAATTCAATTTTTATTCGCTTGAGTTTGGTATTTAACATTAGATTTCTCACCGTTATTCTTAATTTTCTAATGAAGTTTCTTAAAGATTTCAACTCTTTCTTCAACATCATAATTCTTAATATAACATTTATTTAACAACAATATATCAATAGGTAAATATGGACCAACTCTATAGTTAACTTCAAATGGAATTGATTGAATTGAACTAGAAAGAATTTTATTATATGCAAATTTAGCATGTGCAAGTTTTATATCCCAATATTTTATACTCTTGTTAACTAGTTCTCATAGTAAAGTTCCCAACGTTTTATTGTTCACTTTTTTTTGACCATCTATTTAGGGATGATGGGATTTACTAAACAAAAACTTAGTACCTAAAATATTCCAAACCATTTTTCAAAAGTAGCTCAAATTTTTTATATCTCTATCTAACACTATACTTGTAGGGAATACTATACAACCTTACCACTTCTTTAAAATATAAATCCACCATATGAGTTTAATCCCATGGTCAAATAAGAACCAGTAAAGGAGTATATAAACCCATATTGAATAAATTATTACTCTTTTAACAAGTCATACATCTCCTAATAATATTTTGTACCAATTGTATCATTTGTGTCATATAGAAATATTGTTGTAATATTTCTATAATTTTATGCACACCAAAATGACCAGCGATACCCCTTTATGTACTTTTTTAACAATTAAATCACACACACTAGATCAAGGTATGTAAAATTTATTAAGCTTGAAACAAAAGTCATCTTGAAGATACCATGACTATGATTCTGTTTACATGCATCATAAACCTCAAGGAATTCTTCATACATTTCAAAACCTGATAACTTAGCAGCCAACATAAAAAGTATCAAATATATTCTTGATAATGCATCTGCTACCACATCTTATTTACCATGAAAATGTTTGACAAAAAATATAAAGGACTATAAGAAACTAACCCATTTTTTATGCCTAGGACTAATGTTCTTTTGTTTATGTAAATATTTCAAACTTTCGTGGTTTGAATGAAAAATAAATGGTTTATAGACAAGTTGAGCTTTATACTCTTAATGAGTTCATAGCCCTATGTTTTGGGTGGTCCTTGTGATACAGACTTGATGAATTCATTGCTTGAAATTTATGAGGTTGAACATGCTTATGTTGTTAATGGGTCCAAAACTAGGTTTGGTGGGTGTTTGTGAGAGGCATTTGATGGACTCACCTAGGTGAGTATGAAGGTGTGTCACATTCTATGAATGACTCAGACTATCACCCAAAGTGCGCGTATGACCATTAAAAGTGCTTGTTTTACTATCGAAGTTTGGGTAGTTCAAGACTCATTCACTTCCTAGATATGGTTGTTGCCTCACTTCACTACATATCAATTCAATCCTCATGACATTGATACTTAAGTGTTATTCCTTCTTTGTCCAGATCTTTTGTGAATTACTTATTATTTTCCATTGGTGGGGGATTGTTGGGCAATGGCATAATAGTAAGCTCATTGCTCCAGCTGTTGTTTGCTGAATTTTTTTGTGTCCCATATTGGTGAGCAACATTGGTTTTAACCAATTTTTATATCCCCTTACTTATTGGTATGTTTGAGTAAAAAGCTTTAGTTGTTTTGTGTGGGTAGTGGATTAGACTATATACCACATATACGCATGAGGGTGGGCCATAGATCCAGACGGGCTCGACTTTCTTTTTGCTAAAATCTTAAATGTTTTTTTTATTATTTTGCTCGGTCTTCAATAGTTGCAATTTTCATGCCAAATTTAAGCGCTACTTCCATCGTGTGAGGAGTGGAAGACGTTCCACTCTTCCACATTTTTTCTATTTAACCGGGTGTTCTTCCCTTTATTTTCTACATATATATATAAATTTGAGCACTCCTATGTTATTGAATTCCTAAGCATATTCTCTCTTCATTTTTCACAAATATTCTAGGCATTGATTCTGTAATTCCATTCCTTCAATCACAAGTCTAGGAGATCAAAAGCGTTGTAATAACCTTGGGGGTGGATCGATCGAGAAAAGATTTGTACCAAAGTTCGATAAAATTTTATTTCAAAGCAGTGATACTTGATCACGACGTAATATCTGAAATTAATAAGTATCATATATAGTTTTGATTTATTTCATCTATTTTCTATTTATTCTTATGTTATATTATTCTTATAGTAGGAAGACGACAGCTAAGCCAGACACTAATGGTGAGCACAAACATAGAAAATGGATCCGACTGGCGACGGACTACCCTATGATGGTGTGATGAGTTTAGCTGTCAGATAATATGGTTTCACTAATATATTAGCAAAGCAATTATTTATTTATTTTCATTATGAATTGGCTCCTAATGTCTAATGATGTCGTCTCATTTAGATTTTACTCTCTCTTTTTTATCGATTGAAAAAAAGGAATCAAGTGCAGATTTTACTTTCAGATTTTACTATTAAGATGTCCCCGTAATAAAAATAACGTGTGTCCCAATCTTGAATGTTACTAGATGGTCCAATAATCTTTAAAGACTGGAGACTAGCTGCCTCGAAAATTCAGCGTACGTAATGAGATGGTGGAGCTTGTTCACACAATAATTAACATGAACTTGACTCGCTTGCCATTAGCGTGTGGGTTAGGACTTGACTCCCTAGCCATTAGCGTGTGGTTCATTTGTGTCGCTAATATACATTTTTATTTTTATTTAGATAATGTTCGGTGTTGTTGCGTCAGTATTCGGTGTTCATCATTCTGGGTTTGGATTTTACCGAAAATAGGGGAAGACATGGGTATGTATAATTCTAATAAAAATAAGATCTATCAGAAAATCCATGTTAAAAAAAGATTATCATACCTACCGACGGACGGTACTACGCATGATTGTCATGAACGGTGGGTCATCGATGCCACTAAATATTCCCTTTTAAGATTTTATGAATAATTTATCTCGAGAGGTAGATCATCTATGCTATTAAAATATTTTTTTTCTTTTTAATATGTATTTCTTCTCTACTCATAAACGATCAAAGATTTCTTATATTAATTTGATTCATCATAGAATTTTTTTTATAAAAATAAAATAGTTAGTATATTTTATATATGATCTTTACATTTTTATGTATAAAAGTTTATAATGAACTATACTTACCTAGACGACAATAACCTAAATATTTCTACAGATTTGGACAAAAAGAACCAAAGTTTGGTAAATACTCCATTTATTTTTAAAGAAAAGAATTTCAAATAATCTATATATTACTTCAAAAGATAATAAATATATTTATAGTATTATATTTCTATTATTTATTTAAAATGATTTAATATTATGTATTAAGTAAGCAATAAAATTAAAAATTAATTTTTAATTTTTCTAAAAAATATTTTATTTTACTAAAACAATTTTATTTCAAAAACAAGGGGAGTATATAGTAAGCAAAGTGCTCAATGTTGCTGCTCCAGTAATCAACATTTTCAATGTGGATTTTATAGGAAAAAAAATCAGGCTCTTTCGATGATGTTATTTGATTTTAGACTTTCATTTGTTTTTTATTTTGAGAGAAAACCTTCATTTGTTAAAAGCATTGCCTCTCTCTCTCTCTCTCTCTCTCTCTCTCTCTCTCATGTTTGATTTTGAACTCATCAACCTACTTAAATCCTTTAATTTATCTTTAATTAATATACATTCTTAGGGTCCATTTTTTTCTCCTTGATAGTATGCTTTCATGATTACTATAATTAACATTAATATTTAGGATATGTTTTTTCTAATCTGATATAAAATTAAAGTGACGAGAATATATTCAACCTATTTTTCATTTAATGAATTAGCTCATGTCGTATTTATGTGAGGGTGTGTACAATATTTTAAAATATGCAAAGCTATGGATATATATATATATATATATAATTAACACTTCGGTGTCGTTACGGTCCCGAAAACGCTGAAAATATTTTATTTTTTAAAATAATTTTCAGTATTAAAATTATTTAATTAATTTTTTATTAAAAATTAATTTTAATAATTAAAATTAACAAATATAAATAATAATCTTAGATTTTTTTAATTTTTCTCATTTAATTTTAATAGATTTGATATATATATATATATTTGACATTTATAGCCGTCCGTGTTTTTTAAAAATTTTAAAAATGATGCTTTTATTTTTTTTTTGTTCCCATTTTTTCATCTCTAATTTCTATCCTTGTGTAACGTTGGTTGGAATTGATAATTATTTAAATGCTAAAGTTGAATATTGTTAAATAGATTGTAATATATATATATATATATATATATATATATATATAAGAGGGTTTTATTTGAATTAATTTGAAAAGTCATGATTGTTGAATTGGTGCATTTTCATTTGAATTAATTTGAAAAGTCATGTTTGTTGACTTGGTGTCTTTTCATTTGAATTAATTTGAAGAGTCATGATTGTTGATTTGGTGTCTTTTCAAAGAGACTTCATTAACTCTATAAATAGCCCCAACCATCAACCGAAAAGATCAATTTTGGAAAATCATATTTTTCAGAAATTCCAATAGATCTCTCTCTCTCTACTTTTTCGATTCATATATTCCTAGTTGAGTACAAGCATAACGTTGCGTTCGTTGGAATCCTATTAGATTAAAGTGCTACATCTAATAGGAACGAAAATCCGTTCTATCCTGGAAGACGATTGTTCACAACCTTGAGCACCGTGTGAGGGAGTAAAATCGTCTTAAGGACACATCGTGAATTCGGTGGGCTCAGATAAATTATTTCTGGTATTTTTATTATATTTCTATACTCTACACCCAACAATCTTAAGACAATTTTATTTATTTATTTTATATTTCCTTTATTTGTTATAGTATAGAAAGTGGTATTTATTTGATAAATAATTATACTAGTTTTCTTCTACTCCTTTGTTATTTGTCGAACTTCTGTTTTTGTAACAGAAATGGCTTCATCTGCAAACATTGTTGCAAGTTCCACAAATCCTATGGGTGTTGGTGAAAAACCACCAAAGTTCAATGGGTCAGATTTTAAGCGTTGGCAACAAAAGATGCTTTTCTATCTGACTACATTAAATTTGGCAAAGTATCTCAATGAGAGTCCTCCAAAGGTTGCTGAAAAAGAGACTCATGTAGTCAAAGTGGCTGCAATAGATGCATGGAATCATTCCGACTTTCTTTGCAAGAATTATATTCTAAATGGTTTGGATGACACATTATATAATGTGTATTCTTGTACTAAAACGGCAAAGGAACTGTGAGATTCTTTAGATACCAAGTATAAGACAGAGGACGCTGGAATAAAGAAATTTATTGTTGGTCGTTTTCTCGATTATAAAATGGTGGATAACAAGTCGGTAATATCCCAAGTGGAAGAGATTCAGGTTATTATTCATGACATTCATGCCGAGGGTATGTCCCTAAGTGAGTCTTTTCAGGTAGCGGTGGTAATTGAAAAATTACCACCATATTGGAAAGATTTTAAGAACTACCTCAAGCATAAGCGTAAGGAAATGAAACTTGAGGATCTCATAGTCCGTCTAAGAATTGAGGAAGATAACCGCAAGTCCGGAGGCTCAAATATAATGGCATCAAGAGCCAATGTGGTGGAAAACGGATCAAAGAAGAGCAAGAAAAGGAAGCACAATGGAGATAGTTATAATACAGGATCTAATGTCTCCAAGAAATTCAAGGGAAAGTGCTATGAATGTGGCAAGCAAGGGCACCGTGCAAAGGATTGTCGCAATCCGAAAAAGTCTAAGAAAAGAAATGCTCAAGCGAATGTCACAGAGATAGACAACTTATCTGAATATCTTGATGTTATCAATCTATCTGCAGTAGTGTCACAATGCAACCTTATAGGCAATGCTAAGGAATGGTGGGTAGACACTGGAGCCACTCGTCACATATGTGGTAACAAGTGGATGTTTTCTGAGTATCAACCTATAGAAGATGGTGAAGAACAACTCTTTATGGGAAATGCTTCATCTTCTAAGGTCATCGGTCGTGGAAAGGTGATACTGAAGTTGACAAGCGGAAAAAACCTTACTTTGAATGATGTGCTCCATGTACCGGATATCCGGAAGAATTTAATTTCAGGATCCCTACTAAGTAGGAATGGTTTTAAGTTGATCTTTGTATCCAATCAATTTATACTTATTAAGAATGAGATGTTTGTAGGAAAGGGCTATCTCAGTGATGGGCTCTTTAAGATGAATGTAATGACTATTGTACCCAAAGTTAATAATAATAAGAGTGTTTCTTCTTCTTACATGCCTGAGTCATTTAATATTTGGCACGAGCGATTAGGACATGTTAATTATGATACCATTCGAAGGTTAATTAATTTAGAGTGTTTGCCTAAATGTGAGTTTAATCCTAATCATAAATGTGAAATATGTGTTGAGGCCAAGATGGCAAGGAAACCCTTTCATTCTATTGAAAGGAACACCGAACCTCTAGATTTAATTCACACTGATGTGTGTGATTTAAAATTTGTGCAAACTAGAGGTGGTAAAAAGTATTTTATTACTTTCATAGATGATAGCACCCGTTATTGCTATGTGTATTTGCTACGAAGCAAAGATGAAGCAATTGATATGTTTAAACACTTCAAAACAGAAGTTGAGAATCAACTTGGTAGAAAGATTAAGGCTATAAGAAGTGATAGAGGAGGTGAATACGAATACCCTTTTGAACAAGTTTGTTTAGAAAATGGTATTATTCACCAAACTACTGCTCCTTATACGCCTCAATCTAATGGAATTGCAGAACGCAAGAATAGAACTTTGAAGGACATGATGAATGCCATGTTGATTAGTTCTGGTTTACCGCAAAACTTGTGGGGGGAAGCCTTATTAACTGCAAATTATATTCTGAATAAGATGCCTCATAAGAAAACCCACAATATTCCATATGAGTTATGGAAAGGTCACAAGCCTAACTATAAATACTTAAAGGTGTGGGGGTGCTTAGCAAAAGTAGCAATTCCCAAACCTAAGAGGACTAAGTTAGGACCGAAAACCATTGATTGTGTATTTATTGGTTATGCACATAACAGTAGTGCATATCGTTTCCTTGTCCACAAATCAGAGGTTCCTAATATTGATGCCAACACTATTATAGAATCAAGGGATGCTATATTCTTTGAAAATATTTTTCCCTACAAAATGAATAATGAATCAGTTTCACTAAAGAGGCGAAGAGAGTCTATTGGTGATGGGAATAAAGAAGTTAATTCAGATGAACCTAGACGAAGTAAGAGAGCTAGGATCTCTAAATCATTTGGACCTGATTATCTAACATATTTGTTAGAAAAGAGCCTCAAACATTTAAAGAAGCTATATCCTCTCCTGAATCTTCTTATTGGAAAGAAGCAATAAATAGTGAAATTAAATCCATCATGCAAAATCACACATGGGAAGTAGTGGACTTGCCTCCTGGGAATAAACCCTTAGGATGTAAGTGGATCTTTAAGAAGAAATTAAAGGCCGATGGTTCAATTGACAAATACAAGGCAAGGCTTGTAGTTAAAGGATACAAGCAAAAGGAAGATGTTGATTTTTTTGACACACATTCACCAGTTACAAGAATTACGTCTATACGTATGCTATTGGCAATAGCAGCTGTAAAGGGTCTTGAAGTACATCAAATGGATGTAAAAACAACATTCTTGAATGGTGAATTAGAGGAAGAGATCTATATGGAACAACCCGAGGGGTTTATTGCTCCCGGTCAAGAGAAAAAGGTTTGTCGGCTTATTAAATCTCTCTATGGATTAAAACAGGCACCTAAGCAATGGCATGAGAAATTTGACAGTGTGATGTTGTCAAATGGATTCAGGATAAATGAGTCTGACAAATGTGTTTATGTCAAAGACACTCATAAAGGCTACGTTATAGTGTGTCTATACGTAGATGATATGCTCATAATGGGTAATAATAATGATATTATTAACTCTACCAAATGGATGCTCACCCGAAGTTTTGATATGAAAGACATGGGTCTTGCAGATGTTATATTAGGAATTAAGATTTCTATAACATCTGATGGATTAATATTGTCTCAATCTCATTATGTTGAAAAAATACTTGATCGATTCAAGGAGTACAATATTAACCCAGCTAAGACACCATTGGAGGTGAATATTCATTTGATGAAAAATATGGGTGCTAGTTTTTCACAATTAGAATATTCACGTATAATAGGCAGTATTATGTATCTCATGAACTGCACGAGACCGGATATTGCTAATGCAGTTAACAGGCTTAGTCGCTATACCAGTAACCCTAATAGGGAACATTGGAAAGCGATCATTCGAGTTCTAGGATATCTAAAGCACACCAAAAACTTTGGATTGCACTACAAGAGATATCCAGCAGTGGTAGAAGGCTACACTGATGCGAATTGGATATCGGATTCTAGGAACTCTAAGTCTACTAGTGGATATGTGTTCACTCTTGGAAGTGGTGCAATATCTTGGAAATCATCTAAACAGACATGTATCGCAAGGTCAACAATGGATTATGAATTTATTACTTTAGATAAAGCCGGGGAAGAAGCTGAATGGCTTAGAGACTTCCTAGAAGATATCCCATGTTGGGAAAAACCTGTGCCACCCATACGTATCCATTGTGATAGCCAGTCTGCAATTGGTAGGGCACGGAGTAAGATGTATAATGGTAAGTCTAGACATATTCGTCGTAGACATAATACCATTAGAAGGTTGCTTTCTAGTGGAATTATCTCAATTGATTATGTGAGGTCAAAGGATAATATTGCAGATCCGCTTACTAAGGCATTAACTAGAAAGCAAGTAGAAAGTTCATCAAGGGGAATGGGCCTAAAGCCTATGGATATATAGAGTCTTCATGGTGGCAACCCAACCTAGTTAACTGGAGATTCCAAGATCTAGGTTCAATGGGAAAACTGAACTATGGATGACTCGGTGTTGCACGGAGGAATCTAATTTTTATCTACCCATTCCTATGATGAAACAGTGCAAAGAAAGGATAAGGTTAAGCTATGCTTTTAATGATCCCTATAACTTAACATGTTTAAGTAAAATATCTAAAGGATATAATAATTAGGAGATCACCTATGTGAGTGGGAAGGGGCAGCTTCTGTGAGAATTTTGAAGGCTGAATTCTCTAACACACTCACAGAACCAGGAGGTGTTCATGGCCGAAACGAACACAAACGTGAGAACCAACTATGCTTGAAGGAAGCTGTGTGTTTTCTATTGTCTCGGTTTACACTAGACGACTGACTGTTCAAGGCAGATCTGTCCACTGATTGGCCAGTAAATCCGATAGAAATTCACTATGGAAAGTTCAAAGTATCAAACTACTTATCCAGATGCAGTTTTCTTCACTTGTGCTCAGTTAGAGTAATTATGGAATGAAAGTTAATTTTATCTTTCATACAGGGAATGGACGCATTCCACGAAAAGATATTATTACTTTGTGGTAGGGTAATGTGAGAGATACTAATTTAAGCATAATTTGTTCATGCTTGTGATATATTACAATCTAGTGGGGGATTGTTAAATAGATTGTAATATATATATATATATATATATATATATATATATATATATATATATATATATATATATAATATATATATATATATAAGAGGGTTTTATTTGAATTAATTTGAAAAGTCATGATTGTTGAATTGATGCCTTTTCATTTGAATTAATTTGAGAAGTCATGTTTGTTGACTTGGTGTCTTTTCATTTGAATTAATTTGAAGAGTCATGATTGTTGATTTGGTGTCTTTTCAAAGAGACTTCATTAACTCTATAAATAGCCCCCACCATCAACCGAAAAGATCAATTTTGGAAAATCAGATTTTTCAGAAATTCCAATAGATCTCTCTCTCTCTCTCTACTTTTTCGATTCATATATTCCTAGTTGAGTACAAGCATAACGTTGTGTTCGTTGGAATCCTATTAGATTAAAGTGCTACATCTAATAGGAACGAAAATCCGTTCTATCCTGGAAGACGATTGTTCACAACCTTGAGCACCGTGTGAGGGAGCAAAATCGTCTTAAGGACACATCGTGAATTCGGTGGGCTCGGATAAATTATTTCTGGTATTTTTATTATATTTCTATACTCTACACCCAACAAATATATCATGTATTTATGCGTGTACTTTTTAGTAATTTATATAATTTAGATATAATTCCAAGCATTTAACACTTATATATTTGTGAACAATAGGTATATAGAGTGACTTGAATGATATATTCCACTCTTGCATATTTGCAAGCGATTTAGAGCTAATATAAATTTATCAATTGAAAGGAATATGCCGCGTGACATGATAAGAAAGGAACGTTTACACTCGTTCGGATATGATTAGGACCTCACACGCGCTACATATTATTGTTCACTGTTTAGGTCACTGGGTATGGAACAGTAATATTATATATTCAAATTTTAAATCAGGATAAAAATCTAAAATTTTCTTTTAAAAATATATATTAATATATTAGTTTAAATTTTTATTAATTATTAAGTGACATAAACTAATAATAATATATTATAAAAAATTATGACTTAAAAATATAATAAATTTATTATTAGTATTATTATTGTTATTATAATAAAAAATTATACTTTTATGTACCAATTTTCCTTTATTTTATATTATTATTAGTTTGTATTATTTAATAATTAATAAAAAATAAAATTAATATACATATTTTTAATAAAATTTAATTTTTGATTTGAGTTTAAAATTTGGATGGATATCATTATCATGTATGGAAATGTGGAGGCTGAGATTTTATTAGCTGTCGTATATTATATTATATAGACTATATAGTGGGTGCTACACTGTAGATAATTTATAGGGCTGTTAGATCAAATCCAATAGCCAGCGGCAAGGGGATCGGAAGAATTAAATTTCACACCTCGAATTAAGTTTACGACCGAGCACAGTTTCCTTGATCATGAGATGACCGGAAATAATTGCATTCTAGAATTCAAACAATCGAAGCGAACTTTGGCAACAATTTCCTTGATCTGTTAGGATGGGGGAAAACATCATGTTTCCAGATTCTTCGGACGTGCCAAGGAGGTCATGAAGACTAAGCTGCAGCGGCGACGCAGGGCAAGGGTGGTGACCGGCGACGACAAACTTGCCGCGGCGGCATGGCAAGGAACTTTGCAAAATAACGGAATGGTTCGACGGTAAATCATCGCCAGAGTACACTTGGGTTGGGTGGGTCCCGTTATATCACTGTTTAGCTGGCTGCTCCTGTCAATTTCAGCGTAATGTAGTGGTGGGGTCGTCCACGCAATTATTATTTACTAACAAAGACTCACTCCGACTCTTTTGCCATGTGCGTGGGGTCATCCGTATCCCCAAATTATATTCCTCTTGCACCTCTTCTCTACCCAGAAAGAAAAACGATCCCAGGCTCATTAAAGGTTTCACCGGAGACTTTGAAAGAACCAAAAGTATTCGCTCGACGTTGTTGTTTCAGCCTTCAGTATCCAGTGTTCATTAGCCATTTTTGTCTTTCTGTCCTCTTTTTTGCATAAGACGTGTTCAAAATTTTCTGATCCTCTCATCTTCTCCCCTTCGTTGCTTGTAACCACCTTTTTTATAATTATTGTATTCACAGGATGGACTCGATTATCGGTCCCCTAATCGAAAATACAGTAAAGCCAGCTTGTTCATTTGCGAAAAAGCACATCTCCTATGTGATTTGCGAGAGCGATTTAGTTAAGGAACTTCAAGATGAGCTGAAGAAGTTGGAATTCAAGAAAACGGATACTGACATGCGTGTCAGAGAAGCACGTGGGAAAGGAGAAGATATTGTACCATCGGTCAATCAGTGGCTCGAAGAGGTCCGGACGGTCATCGAAGAAGTAAATCGATTTTTAGAGCAGGAGAAACTTAACTCAGACAACAAATGTGGGTTCGGTCGGTGTTTTTGTTCCATCGGCGATCGTTACAAGACGGGAAAGGAAAGGAGAAGCTTCAACAAGCAGGAGAACAATGCTTTTCTGATGTAGGCACTGCTCCACCACCAGCAGATATGGCACTTGATCCAGCTGCATATTCTAAGGGATTTGATTCCAGAGAATCCCTCCTGGAGGAAATCATAGAGGCTCTCAAAGTCAAGAACATGATCGGGATTTATGGCATGCCTGGTGTCGGCAAGACGGTGCTTGTGAATAGGCTTGCTGATGTAGTCAAGAGTCGAAACTTGTTTGATGAAGTAGGGATAGCAGTGGTCTCCCAGACTCCGGATCTAGCTGTGATCCGGAATGTGATTGCAGATAGAATACTTCATCAGCATTTGCAGGGTGACAGTGAAGAAGGAAAGAAAGATGATTTGTATAGAAAACTTTCCGCGTTGATGTATCAACAGAAGAGGGTCCTTTTAGTTCTGGACGACGCTTGGGAACCACTCGATCTACACCAAGTTGGTATTCCCAAACCCGACAAGGGCTTTAAAATAGCAATGACCTCCAGACATGAAAAAGTATGTGCCCAGATGGGAGATAAAAAACCTTTCAAGGTCCGTGTGTTGGATAGACAAGAAGCATGGAGTCTATTTCGTCAAGAATTAGGAGACGATTGTAAAATATTAGACTCCGATGAAGGCATTAATTTAGCAGAAGAGATGGTCGAACATGTCGATGGCTTGCCGCTGCCACTAGTCACTCTAGCACGTGCTTTGATTGTAGAGGAATTGCCAGCCTGGAGGGCTATTGCGTACTATTTAAGAGAAAGGTCTCTTGATAAAATAGATGGAATGCCTGATAAAGTAATGGCAGCTATAAAAGTCAGTTTCGATTACTTGCGCCATAGGGATGCAAAATTCATCTTCTTACTTTGTTGTCTTTTTCCAGAAGATTGGAGTATAGAGATTCAGGTGCTTATGAAGTATGGGATTGGTTTGGGATTGTTTGGAAATGTTCCACTTGTTCAGGCAATGAATCAAACAGAGAGATTGACCAAGATGCTCAAGTCTCGAAATTTGTTGTTAGAGGGCGATGATGATGAGAAAGAGACGGTGAGGATGCACGACGTTACTCGAGATACAGCATTGTACATTGCATCAAAAGGTATGCTAATAATTATAATTATATATATGCATTAGTTACTCAACCTATCTATATACAATGATTTAAACATGATGAAGAGGATGATAACATTCGTTGGGCCTTGGTTTGTTTGGCAAATTATACGTTCAAATGAAGATGTAATAAAGTGATTTATATAAACATTTTCTTTTACGTCTTAACTACTTATTTTTTTATGTGATAAAAAAGACTTTATAATATATAATATAATTATATATTCAAATTTCACAAAAAGGTTATGGATTACTTAGCTGAAATGAAATATTAGGAAAATAGATAATATAGTTTGCCCTCCAGGCCCCTCCAGACCCAAAATCAAACTAAACTATAGTTTTATGATTTGAAAATATCTCAAACCAAACCAAATGAATCCACTTTTTTAAATTACATATACACCAAACCAAATTAATTTTACGGTCCACTTTGCTTCGATCTACAACTTATGGACTTTTAAAATTAACATTTGTTTTACTGATTATAATACGCTTTAATAAATTTACAACTAATCTAATGTTTGAATTATAAAACCTAGTAAACGATCAAAGATTATATTATTTTCATAGGACTTAGAAAGAAGAGAAGGATTTATTTTATGTTATTTTATTTTATTTTTGTATAACATAAGAAGAAAGAGTAACACTTGAAAGTTAAAGTTACCACTACTACTACAACAACAACAACAATAATATCATCATCATCATCATTATTATTATTAAGACACACACAAAATAATAATAATATCACACACAAAATTATTATTGTATATCATTTTATGTCAATATTTGTAATAGTTAAATTAATTTTTATTCTTATCTTATTTAATGAATAATTTTCATTTTTTATCCAATGATGAATTATTATTTTACTCTTGATTTTTACTTTGAAATTTTAATGTTATATTTTTTTTATTTACCATTCTATGGTTTTTATTTACATTCTATGTATTTTAATCTAAAAAATTGCAACATTATAAAAATTCAATTATAGAAGTTAGGAATAAAAATTAAAAATACGAGAAACAAAGTTACATGAAATTGAAAAAAAAACTTAAAAAAAAATAAAGAACTGCTATATAGAAAAACTATTATATTTTATTTATTTATTCTTCTTTAATTTTTTTGTTATATTTTTAACTTCATACTAGTTTTGTGATATCCATGTTCATTTGAATTTATTTAATGTATTATTATATATTCATTAATTTGTTAATTTATTAAATTATAGTAAATGAAATTTATTTTGATTATGCTATTTTTATTTATTTATTATTAAATTTTAAACTTCAAATTTTAAATTGTGATTCAATCTTTATTATATATATATATTTCTCTTATATAAATATTCTCATATTTTCTTATTTTAAAAAATTAAAATAAAAAAGATTAAATAAATAAAAATCTAAATTAAATTAAAAAAGTAAAATCAAACAATGAAAAGATTGTGAAGGTCCATAGTTGCTAATCGATAGAAACATCCAAAAGAAAAAAGCTTAATGAAATAAGAATTGAAAAGAAATTTTTTAGATACTGAGTATATTAATTACCAAAAAATGGCATAGAAAATAGTATTTTATTAACTTAAATACAGCTATTTAGTGTATTAGGTAAATATATACAAATAAATGTAGTTGTCTCTATAAATGTGTAACGTATTAGGCATTTATATAAAAATGCAAGCTCCATATAAAAAAGAAAGTCTTTTTTAGCAATTTCACACTTTTTAAGAGCTAATTAATTATTTCGCTGGAAAAAAAAATGGCATAATCAATGCATAGAAGATGAATGAGAAAATGCTAGAGTAAAAATGGAAATCATGCTTTGAATTTTCAAAAATAATTTTCTTTTATATATTTTTTTTTACGTTTTCTATCATTTTTATTTTTTTTATTTAAAAAAAATAAAAATTTTGTGTTTTTTTTTATTTCTATTTTTCTGTTTCTATTCTCGTGCCGGTGCGACGCTTGTGGTGGAAACCTTTGGATTTAGAATTTCATCCCCATCCCATCACGGCGCAACGCCGGTGGTGGGCCCTCTGGATTTGAAATTTCTTGCACCCCAGGCGGCCTGAAGTGTCGGGTCTACTCAGGAAGATGGGTTTAACTATTAGCATCTATAATGCTATCATTAAATTTAAGACTTTAATTATATTATTTAATTATTTTTTCTTTTTTTTTTCTACTTTTATTAATTTATTTCAAATTTAATTCAATACTCTACAATTACCAACCTCAAATTTACAACACCCAATTATTTTTATCAATCACATCATTATTAATTATTTACACTTTATATTATTTAACATTCAAAATATACTAAAAAATATCAAAAATTAACTATGCACAAAAATCTAGGAACTACATTCAAAATATTTGAGGTACCCCAAATTTAATGATAACTTTTTTTTTTTCCACAATCACAACCTTAAATTTGAGGTCCTCAAATTTGAGATTGGGATACCCTTTTTTTACCCCATTGCAGATGCTCTTATATTTATACTTTAGCTAACATGGATGTCCATTGTTTGTGACTTGTGAGTAGACTCACTTAGAAGTTGATTCGAAGTTTGTTTAATATATATATATATATATATATTAAAATTTTCAATTAAATATTTATTGAAGACTTATTTATAAATAACAGGTTATATATAGAAGTAGCATTTGTGTATTCAATTATGTAGATTTGAGTATACATAAATTAGATGAATATGATAAATATAACTATTATATTCTATACAAACTAGCCAGTTGAGTAGGACAAATATATATATATATATATATATATATATATATATATATCTATATATATATATCGAAGATTAAAGTAAAAATAGTTACTTTACATAAATTAAATCAATAATTGAAGTAGAAAAGAATCAAATTAAAATAACCAAACTTATTTAACTATTCGAGTCGATTCGTCAGTTATTTTTTATGGTTTATTCAACCAATAATTTATTTTTTTAATAATTTTTTATTGGGTCGTACTTATAAAAAACAATTATATTATATTATTATTTTATTAAAAAAAATTAGGATAATATATTTTTTCGAAGTCCTGGCTGATATAGTTCTGTCGTTTTTCGAAGGAAGCAGAGTGGTCAGTTCCATTCTACCCCTACAGATCACTATCTATCCGACTATTCTTGGCCAGCTCTGACTATTCTTGGCCTTGGCTTGCTTGCTTGCTTGGCAAGCTTGATACCTAGTCAAGTAATCACTTTGACCATTGTACCCGCGGGCCGCTATAATAAAAGCCAACACATGCCCGGGGGGGGGGGGGGAAGCACACAGAAACGCACCACACAAAATTTCAAAAATGCAAGTATTATTTTATTTATTATAAACTTTTAAACTTCAAATTTTAAAAATATCATTCAATCTTTATTCTAATTTTTTATATAATATATAGAGTCTCATATTATTTTATTTAGAAACACAAAAAAAAACTAAATTAAATTAGAAAGTTAAATTGAACTTTGAAAAAGATTGTGAAGGTAAGTAGTACTGATACATAAAAACTTCAAAAAGAAAAAGTCTTAATGAAATATGAAATGAAAAGAAAGTTATAAAATACAAAGTATCTTAATTATCGAATATTGGAATATAAAACAATAGTTTATGAACTAAAATATGGCTATCTAGTGCATTAGGTAAAAATATATACGAATTAGTGTAGTTGTCTCTATAAATGTGTAACGTGTTAAGCATTTATATGGAAATGCAACCTCCGTATTTAAAAAAAAAGTCATTTTTATCACTTACACACTTTTTAAGAGCTAACTACTTCACTTTTTATATTCCAGTGACACCATTCATCGAAGAAAAAAAATTAGAATAATCAATACATGGAAGATGAATGAGAAAATTCTAGAGTAAAAATAGAAATTGAGCTTTGAACTTTCAAAAATAATTTTCTTTCTTTTTTATATAGAAGCTACATCTAAAAGGGCTCCGTTTTTAGTAAGAGGGGAGTTTTTTTATTTTATTTTTTATTTTAAACAAGTCTTGAAATCTATACCCTAGTTAATAATATGTATTTCTTAATTAGAACAAATTTTGAACAGTTATAAATCAATTCTACCTTTTACTAGTTTTTATATTTCATATGATCATTGTGGGCAGCGTTTGCAGGTGAAAATAATGAGAAAATGCCAGAGTAAAAATGGAAATCATGCTTTGAATTTTCAAAAATAATTTTCTTTCTTTTTTGTAGAAAAAATTAGATCTAAAAGTGCTTCTTTTTTAATTGGGGGGGGGGGAGAGTATTTTTTTGTTGTTATAATTTTTTTTTATTTTGAAAAAACTCCTGACATTTATGTATTTCTTAATTAGAACAAACCCTGGACATTTCCAAATCAATACTACCTTTTACTAGTTTATATATTTCATATGCTTGTAGTAGGCAACATTTATTGATCATGTGTGCAGGTGAATTTGACTTTCTTGTAAAAGATTATCGCGGGAGCAGGATTGATGCGATAAGCCATGACATGCTCATTAAAAAATGTGCCATCTCGATATCCTCAAAGACAAGTATTATGGACGTTTTTCCACAAGATCACATGATGGAGTATTTTAATCTACAAATCTTACGTCTACACGGGATCAGGGATAGTGATAACGAGGATTTTCTGCCGCATGAATTCTCTGCTTGTTTCTTCGAAGGGATGGGGAACCTTAAAGTGCTGGAAATGTGCCACCTGGAGATATCCAATTTTCCAACCTCCCTTGGTCCATTGAAAAAGAATCTTCGAACAATGTGTTTGCGTGATTGTATAGTTAAAGATTTCACTAAGGTTGGTGAATTGACCAATCTTGAAATCCTTGATATGGAAGGTTCGAGGATCTACGGCGGGCTTTATGAAGCCATCCAACAAATGATTGAACTAAGAGTATTGGATTTGACATCCTGTTGTGTGAATGAATTGTTGGATAATTTGGTAGGACATCTTTCCCGCCTGGAAGCTTTATATATGCTTGGCATGGCAAATATGGATGCCACCAAACCAAATATAACAAGTCCAATTGAATTGGAACTATTGAATCGCTTGGAAGTATTAGAGGTTCAATTTGGAGGTCGAGAGCAATTAAGTTATAATTTTCTCGCCATCCTGGGTAAACTTTCATCCTTTAACATATGTGTATCTGAACAAGTTGTTATGGATGATTGGAACAAGATTCGGATGGGCAGGTTATACAAGAAGGTTATAAGATTTAATAATGTCACTATAAATGAGCTTCTTCAGCAACGTTTGGGTCAGTTAATTAGAGTAGCAGAGATCTTTATATTAGAGGAGTGTAATGATTTACCAATGTTCTTCCCGTATGGAGATGTTGTTTCACGTAATGATGTGGAATTTATTAGAAGGGGACCGGCCACAAAGACAGAAGAATTGAGACATGATGAGCTCACTCTATTTACAAAGCTGGAGAAACTAATTCTTAACAAGCTGCCAGGGTTAAAAGTGATATGCGCTCCCTCGCAATATGTCTACCTATCCAAACTCAATTGTTTGACTATCAAGTATTGCGAAATGCTACCATTTGCCTTTAATAATTTGGCAGCCGATCAGCTTCGACAACTCAAATATCTTCGTATAGCAGTTTGTGGGGGGATGGAGGAGATATTCACTATAGACAATGATACAAGTGGTAATTCATCATCATTTGAAGGAATCAACTACGAAGAAATGGATGATGCCAATTCTATTGTTCTCCCTTCCTTAGAGATGCTTCATTTGGATGGTATGCAAAAGATCAAAGTTTTTTCAACTAAAAACAGTAGTCATGGTGCTCAAACTTAAAATAATTTAATATATTCTCAGCACGTGCTAAAATTATTAACCTAATGTCATATTTTATATGACCCTCTCCCTCAATACTAATTATATAAGATATAGAATCTATTTACCTGGGAATGTGCTTGTATTGAATGATATACGTGTGTGTGCGCGAAGAAAATTCATTCGTAGTTCATTCTCAAGATGTTGGTAATTTATACGAAAATATACGATATAAAAGATATAAAAGATGTAGGAATGTGATTTGTTTATTTTGATTGTATAGGTTCAATTGCCAAGGCTGAAACAGATGTTTATGTGTCGCTTGCCATCATGTGAAAAGATATGGGAAAGCCACCACCCTAAGGGATCCTTTGGCCAATTGACGAAACTTCATATTATAGCATTTAAGGAGTTGAGGAATATATTTTCGGCAGCAGTAGCTAGAGGCCTTGTGCAACTATGCACATTGATTATATCGGGGTGTGATAAGTTGGAAGAAGTAGTAGTGGTTGAAAGTAGGAATGATGCTGAGGAAGCGGAAGAGGAAGAGAGTAGAATTATATTCCCTCGACTTGAGGGCATACGATTATGGAATTTGCCTAGCCTTCGCAGCTTCTGCTCGGCTAGGTGCTCCACCATGGAATTTCCATCCCTAGTCGATATTGATATTGCTAATAATATTAATATGGAAAGATTCTCATACGGATCTCTCCGTACTCCCAAGCTTAGAGGTCAGGATTCTTTAAACACAATTGTCGCCCGTAAGTATGAAGACAGAAAGGTGCGTACACATGTTATTAGATAAATAAATAAATCTATTTGACTCATTTTATTACACTCCGGCTAGTCCATTATAGCACTTAAATAATTATTTCTTTCTGTTATACTAATAATTATTTTTGTTACAGAGAAAGATGGTTTCAAAAAATTCAGAATCTAATGTGGGTGCTAGCTAAGCTAGATATCGAGAAGTCTTCTGCCATTTCATATAGAAGAGGAGAAAGAAAAAGGAGCGTAATGTGTATTTACATGCACTTATCTTGGTGAATTAGCCTGTCTTTGAAATAATTCGAAGAAGTTACTCTCTTGATGTGGATGAAAGTATTTCTCAATAATTTTCAGGTTTTAACTAGGCATGCAGATGTCGGTATTGTTGATTCGTGATTTTGATGTCTAGATTGATATCAACTTTGAAGGCATGAAGTTCGTAAGGCTTGGCCTGGACTAGACTAGGCCACCCCTAGAATTAATGTTAATATATCTTTGTTTTTTGCAATTAATGTTAAGTTAGTAGTTCATGCTATTCATTTTAGGTTTAAATCAACTTTTGTGAAAGAACCATTATTATTGTTGTTGTTGTTATTATTATAAGATTGTAAAATAATCTCTCTTATTTGCTTGGTTTTAGCTACTCTGCCGGTGGTATATATTCTTCTTAGATTGTAAAATAACAGAAAAAGATTGTTAGCATTGATTTTTTTTTTGATAGTTGGTACAGAAAACAGACAAAGGTGGTAAAACACCACATGAAACATAGGGCCTAACTTATGCCGACACCCAAAATGGTTTTCACATTATGAACTACCTCTTCACTTCTGTATGGAAAGTTCTTCCTACTCTACTTAATCTAGAAACCAATTCTCATTTTGACTATCAATAGCATCCACCTAATGCTGAATCTTTGATTGTCGAACACAACTTTGTTCGTGAACTCCCAGATGGTCCCCATAATTGCGAAGAAAGTTGTTGTCCAGATCTCCTGTCTCAGCCCTTTTCTCCTGTGCCCTAGCCAAGCCAGCGCGTTCTCATGAACAGACTGAGATACCACCCAGTCACAGCCGATCCACTCGCACACGTCATACCATATTTCTCCAGTCACAGTACAGTGAAGAAAAATATGATTGATCGTTTCATCCTGAGTTTCACAAAAAGGGCACCTAGCTTCACTTGCTTCAATGATGCGCAGTCTAACCAGTCTGTCTCTAGTATTGAGTCTATGCTGAATCGCAAACCATGACAAAAGTGCCATCCTCGGGGGCACTCCTCTATTCCACAATAAACTTGACACACTAAGGTGCTGCTCTGCCTGAGTCGTTCTCTGATAATGCTCCTGACAAACCGATTTCACCGAGAAAACTCCCGTAGCATCATATGCCCATTTAATGGAATCCCGTCTATCCTTACTCAACGAAAACTGCCGAATGAGGTTATGCAATTGTCCTGCTTGACTCTCCTCCCAAATGAAAAGCCGTCTCCGCCATCTGGGGGTCCAAGTCCACTGTGCCCCTTCCCATATACCCATATCCGCCAGCTTCTGGTCTTTTTGCTCTGACACCATAAATAACCTCGGGAACTTCTCTCTCAATGCTCCTTGCTCTGACCAATTATCGACCCAAAAACGAATGTTCTGCCCATTACCGAGCTCGACTTTCAGACCTGACATGAGCCTAGGATTCCTTCAACCAGTCTAAACAATATCCCCCCAAAGTGTCCACCGTCTGTAAGTATCCGGGATATCAAGAGGCCCCCGGTGCTCACCGGAATAGATAGAGGAGATAATCCTTTTCCACGATGCTCCCTCCATAGCATAAAACCTCCACCACCATTTAAAAAGCAAGGCATTATTTCTCAAGAGTAAATCCCTCACACCTAATCCCACCACCATTGTTAGCATTGATTAATTAACAACTAAATATGTTTGCATGAAATGGAACATAGGCATAGGTAAATATACTCGAATTATAGTTTCCTTAACCCCATATAATATGATAGGATTTGCCTTTTTATGGTCATGGGATGACGTTGATTTTCCTTATCAGTTAGGTTTCCAATCACGAAATTAAGTCCACACATTCCGGTTTAATTAAGAGGTAGAAATTACTTGCGTTGCGTGCATCTAAAATAAATATGGATCTGATTAGCAAGTGATGGTTTAACTAAAAATACCGGTTGCGGATAAACATTACCTTTGTGTTGTGTGGCCGCTTCTCTCAAATATGCCTATGCTATATTTATATATCATTTTGCTGCTGCAGAGCTATCGGATTTGTTGTCGGTCGATATCCATTAATTACATACGGAGTTAATCTTAATAGGAGTGGTATTAATTAATTGCTCGATATACTTTTCTAAGCATCCTAAAATAGTTTTGATCCCTAAAGCAAAGAGATAAATTAGTTAAATTAACTACTACTGCTAGTAGTAGATAGGAAGCAGAATATTAAATAGTTGGATCGAGACGCGCGCTTTGCAATTCTGATCGCTCCCTCGGTCCAAGTAAAGATTCGCAGCTAGCAGCGGTCATATCATACAGTTTAAATTTATGCTTACATAGTTACATGTCGTACCCCACTAATTTCGTTTCAAATTTTGAAGTATTTTTTTATTACGTTAATTTAAAAATATATGGATGTCAAATATTAAAAATTAATTGGTGCTATTAAAAATTAAATGACACATAAACATGGCATATTTGTACACATAAATATTAGCTAATATTAATCTCTTTCATATACACACACATATTAGCTAATTTAACCCGCTACCCAGATTTATATTATACTAATTAGTTAATATTAGGAGCAGCTAGTAATATATAATATATATAAAATTACGTACCTGCATCTTCGACTGATTTTCTTCATTTGCCCTTACCATGTCTTACCATGTCTTTTACACTTTGGTTTTGTTCCAAGCCGAGCAAAGCCGCAGCCGCTCGTCTTGCCACTACGCTAGCTGTAACTTTGCTCGGCGGCAATAATTACTCGCAAGTTGGAGGCAGAGTGCCCCAGCCCCCAGTAAGGCAGTCTTCATGTGTGAAGTAAAGTCAACTTTTCTAAGGTAGTGTTTGGTAAACTTTATTATTATTTTTTATTATATAATAATATATACTTTACATCCTTTATTTTATTATATCATTTTAAAATTTTTATAAAATTATTATTTACTATTTCTTTATACTTTATTATTATTTTATAAGTATGTTCCATCAATTTTATTTCAATACTGAAAAAAAGGACATAATATTTACTTTTATTATAAAAATATTCTTTATTAATTAATTCCACCAACTCCACCCACATGTCTAAAGTTTTCATTATATATTAATATATTTTATTTAAGATAAATTATTAAATACTATTATTATTCCAGACATATTTATATATAAATAATTTGTACTTTTTAAATACTCTACCAAATTATTACTTAATATATTATTAATTACATATTATATTTAAATTATATATTATATTACTCAAAAAGTACTTAAAATTATAAAATTGAACCTCAAGATAGCCTTGTAACGGAACGCCTATCTTCGATCCATATATGTTGAACCGAGTTATCTCACCATTACTTACTTCCCTCCTGATCCCTATAAGAATTTAATGATGTTTTGAATTTGATTGGTCCCTTAGCCGTAGGTAATAGAATAATATTATCTCTCTTAGAACTATCCTTGTTGATATGGCCTCCTCATTCCGATAGAAACCTTGTGGATCAGTCCATCTATACCTTAATTGTAATAGGGGGTTCTTTTCTCCACGAAATCTCTTGGCCATGATTTTGCTAGAAGAGCTTGATTTTTCACTTTTAGATAGGGCTATGTAGCAATACTAAGACCATTCGCTTGCTTCAATTTTTTTTTTTTGCATTTCTTCCCATTTAATTGTGTGATTTGATTTTTCATGATAATGAAATAATGTTAATAGATATATGATGAGGTAGAAATTGATCAAACTTCATTCAAACAAAGTTCAAAGATGTCGTGAGGTTAGAATGACAAGAACTATCATAAATCAGTTGGTCAAATTCAAAAGCAAATTACTATATGATATACTACTAGTTTAATTAATAAACTCGGCTATGACTAATTGATGCATATCAAATGCATGTTATGGGCACTTTATCACGAACTTTGATTAGATAATGCCTAGGGATATACACACATGACATCGCAACCGAATCTAGTTCTAGTGCCAATTGTTGGATACACCCATCCATACTAGGTAAATTTCTTCCTTATCATCTTTAATCCTTCCTAGAGGTCACTCATTCCTTTTCTCATCTCCCTCCCCCCTCTCCCTATCCCTTATCCATTACCAACTTAGGTTATGCTTGCGGTAGTCTTGTGGCAAGTCTTCTCCATCTTCACTTTCACTAGCATTCGTTTGTGTTTAGGCAAGCTTCATTCTTTATTATTTTACGTTTATATTTTAATTCTTGATTTTTTTAAATTTCAATTAATTTTAGGGTTTTTTTTGTTGTTGTTGGTTGGTTGTTTAAAATACAGGTAGATCCTTGATTTTGGTCAATGTTGCTCTAATCATCTTTGTGCTTGTAATAGGTTCAATTCTCATTCCTTTGCTTTAAATTAATATTTTATAGTATGTAAATCATTGAGTATTGTTGTATATATTTAACCTAAATGCTCATGAATTATAACTATTGTTGTTTACATGGTTCTTGTGTTATTGCATGTTGGTTTGAAGTGGAGTTGCGTCTTAGTGGAGAATCTCTAGTTATTATAATTTAGAATCAAAAGTAGTATCATTGTGTAGCTATTTTTTTAGTTTTGGTGCAAATAGTTGAGAAATTTCTATATAGGATTATGGTTTAGGGGTTAAGAACTATTGCTTAACTAGTGCTTAAAAGAGCCCATTTTAGGTTTCTTTGCCATTTGATTTTAATTTTAATTTTATTTGTTTTTTTTTGTTTTAAAAATCTATTAGAGGTTTTAACACTAAAATAATTGAGTGTGTGTGTGTGTTTGTATATACTCATGGTTTAGACAAATAAATGGTGGATAGCTATTGTTGATATTTGCTTTATTGCTTGAGTGGTTAAATTATGTTTGAGAGGTATGAATAAATCGGATAATAAGACCTGGTGCTTATTCCCCATTTTTGTATGTAGTGAGATGGTGCACCAATCGTCTTCATACCGTCTACCGTACTTGTGGATGTTGCATTAGGGGGATCTTATAAGGCATATAAACTTGTTTCATGAGGAGCTAGTAGCAATATGAAAATAGGTTTTGATGATACTTAATAGATGTTTGTTATTACAAAATCAATTTCAAAAGGTTGAAAATTCATACGTGTGATTGGGGAAACAACTTATATAACAGTTTAAAAAACATTGTTGTCAAAAGTTAGTTGCTTTACTATGGTGGGTTCATTATTAATACGTTTTAGATAATGGTTAACTTATAAAACCATCACCAAAATGATGGCTATTCCAATGATAAACATACATCTAAAAGACTAAATCTCTAAATCTTTAAGTTTGAGTTTCCTTCTTCCTTATCCTTCCGATTCATTTGTTCCTATGCTTGAGCCTTTTGTTAATTATCTCTTTCACTTTCCCTCGGTTCCTCTTCCTTTATCCAGCTATTTTCCCCTTTGTTCATGTGCCGGATCAATTAAGAGGTGGGTTGATTACTCCCATTTGATTTTTCTTCTTTTATCATTATATTTTGGAGCCTTTTGTTCAGATATAGTTCTCTTTGAGCATATTTGGTCTAAAGAAGTTGGGTTCTTCCTCGAGCTTCATTTTCTCATTAAATTTAGTTTTTTTGGTGCTTATAATGCCAGATATGTTTAGATTGAAGATACTCTACTTATTATGGTCATTCATCCTATTTTCCTCTATTTTCATATGTTTGTTCCAAATATGTATGAATCAGTGGTTCGTTGGTTGTTTCTTCAATTATGGTTCTTCAAAATTTTGATCTACCCTTTTCGCTCATTGATTACTACAAAATAGGTTTATGGTTGCAATTTACATTCAGCAATGACATGTCATCACTACACAGTTGTAGCTATAGGCTCAAGGGTGAAGTTCTTTTCAGCTTCAATAACATGTTGTCGCTTTCACTCTCTACAATTGTGAAATGTTTTGAGAATTTTAAATTTTTCCAAAAGATAATAAGTTTTTAGCGATGACATATTGTGACTATAGAGAACACCGATAACGGTAAATTTTGAATTTTTAAAAATGCATAAAGCTACAGTAGCAACATATCAAATTTATAGCAACCTACAACAACGACCTACAAAAAATTTAACTTCTTTTTTGGAAAACTATATAGAGAGGATACTTAAAATGTTAATAAAATTAAAACTATCTTCCTAAAAATAGAATATATTATATTAATAAATATAGAAATAAGATAGTTGTAAAATTGTAATAGCAACTACAAGATTTATAAGAGTATCACAACAAAATTGGCAATATTATCCAAATTTAAAGACATAATATTCAAGTAGCATCCTTTATGTTTGAATTATCTCCTTGATTTCCCCTTTAACTATTTTGATACATAAAATATTCCATTTGTTTTATGGTATCTCCATATTGGGTAATAACTTCATCTTATCTCTAAATAGTAAACACCAATTCTTGAATTTGAGGATCAACCTGTGGTGTCGGCTCCATGGGAAAGCTAGTAGCCGAAGAGGTAGTTGCTGACCTTTTTAGTCATTGACCAATTCCTTTCCTATGGCTTGGACGAGTACCAAGCACCTATGGCTCATCTCCTTGTAATTCTCCACTTCACTTAAAACTTTTCAGTATGAGGGTCGCCCTATAATATTTATTTAAAATAATTTAACATGTTTATAAGATTATAATTTATAATTATAATTTTTAGATACCTTCTTATAACAATACATTGATATTAAAGCAGAACTGTGAAGATTAGTACTTAATTGCTCTACCCTATTAGCAATATTCATGAAAAACCTAGTCTACATATATACCACTTATATTAGTAAAACAATTATATAACAAAAAAAATTTAACTTATTCTTTGAAGGAGTGCAACTATATCCTTTGAAGGACCATGCTGACTAGGAATCAATAATGATTACACTAAAAATGGATCTTTCAAGCACCGTTATTGAGGCAAATTATATATGGTCAAGATTATAGGCTACATACTATAATTGTTGCTCATGCCAAAAGGATTAAAACCATATGTTGCTAGCCCTTAATGAATAATCTATAGAGTTGCAACAAACATTATGTAACACCCCAAGTCCATAAAACTAAGTGTGGAGCACTTAGTAGGACCTAATAGCAACCTCAGTCTAAAAAGGTTATGGGGTTACCTTGTAGTGCTTTCAAAGTGATCGTCCGATCCTACATATCTACACGTGTTCTTACTTAACTGTGGAGTTCTTATGATGGAATCACCAAAATGATGGTATATTGTGTTGATATAAATAGTCACATCAATCCTCATATCACTCCACTCAATTTGGAGGTATTACACATTGGATAGCAATTATCAAATTCTTTCCATACTTGTCCATTAATTGAATGTCGTAACACCCTCAAATCTTTGGATTGCCCTTTGATGTGCCAACTTATGTCTTCTTCCATGTCTCTACAAGCATATAATCATTTTGGCCTTGGTATCAAAGGAAAGTACCACAACACTTTTTAGGGATTTTCTTCTAAGTTATTCTTGACTCAACCCACCGAAAAGTACCACATACTGAATAACTTTATTTATTAGCATTTTATTTCAAATATAAAGCACACTCATACACATATACATGAATGTTAGCATTTTATTCGTATAATAATATTCATACCTTCTTGTTGCCTAATGTAGTACTGGTAAATAAGGGTATCGTTCTATATCGGGAATTATGAGGGTTCATCTCTATTTAACTGGTCCAATAAATAAATAAAATTAAAATTATAAATCATAAAAAATAAATAAATATGAAAAATACTAATGGAGGTTTTAAAATAGAAAATAATAAAACAAATAAAATAAAAATAATGGATAACTGTAGATATGATAAATATGCTAGGGAAATCAAAATCCGTCACTAGATTAGGTCAAAATATAATATTAATTTCTAAGTTAATAATGAATCATGAGAAAGAGATCAATCAAGTTGTACACCAAAAGTAGGTCCATATATCTTATATTACTCTCTTAAATTAATTAATATGACAAAACACCAATATTAATCTTATTAAATACTAGTAGTATAGTAGCAAAAAGTGACTCCTATATTTAACTAGAATTAATTCATTAAGTATAATTGGAAGGATGTCAATCTAAATACCCAAAATAGTACATATTTAGCTGTATTTCTCTTCTTTGACCCACATGTATTTAAACGTTTTACTACTTTGGTTAGAATCATAAAACTATTAGGTGAATTTTTTTTAACTTAGCTGCAATTTATACATATAAAATCTAGTATATTTATATGGCTACATAGTAGGTAAATAATTCTATATACTTTCATTATGAGGAAACCAGAATAAGGCATGCACCATATAAATCATACTTGATAGAATTATATATATAAATGATAGCAATTAAGATAAAGTCTAAGAATAATCTCATGAAACAAAGAAAAATAAAAATATATCTCAAACCCCAATCTAGGGTTTCAATCTATTCCCCAGCAATAAATAATTAGACAGTCATAATTATTGAATTAATTACACAAAAATATATATCCAAAAAATATAAATTAAAAATAGAGAAAGAAATAACCAAAATTAATTATGGACAAAAGATCAAGAATTTAATCAAATAAAAAATTAATTTCATCTGAAATAAATTCTTCCAGATAAATTTTCTCTCTTTATTCTTTTCTTCTCCCGGTTAGCTTTGGAATTTCGTGCAAAATCTTCTTTTTCTTTTCTTTTTTGCTAACAATTGACATGCTTCTATGGCCTGGTTTGATGTGCTTGCTAACTGTGATTGGCTCTCTGTCTTTGTCTTTTACGCCCTTACATCATTCTCTTAGGCTCCGTTTGGATTGGGGTGGAAGAAGGTTAATGGAGGTGAATGAATTAATTCACCCCGTTTGGATATTAGGTTAATAATTTTACCTAGGTGAATCGAGGTTAATGTTTCACCTCTATTCACCTCGATTAATCTCGTTTTTATTAATCTCCAATTTTGGGGATAACGGAGATGAAGATGAAAGAATAAGTAAATTTTTAACTTGATAGGACCAAAATACCCCTCAATATGACTTATTTATTTAATACAAGGCTATAAATATCATTTTTATTATTATTTTAATCTTCATTCACCTCAATTTAAACAAAAACTTTAAAACATTCACCCCGATTTACTCAGGTTAGGTTAATATTATCCAAACAACATTTTAAAATATTCACCCTGATTCACCTCCATTCCCTTCACATAGGTTAATTTTTAATGTTTACCCCTACCTTGATTCACCCTAATCCAAACGGAGCCTTAATTTCTACGGCTGACCTCTACTCTCTCCTATGTGCCACAACTTTTTTTTTCTTCTTTTCTCCCATCCTCAGTTGCCATCCTTCTTTTGCTTCTACCCCATGTCACCCCTTGCTGGCTTTTTACTTTTTATTGTGTGGCTCGTTCTCGCTCCTTGTTGCTCACTGTTTCCCTTTTATTCCTTTGTTCCCTAGCTATTGGGCCTCTAGACCTTAGGTTGTTGGTCCAAAGGTTCAATTTTTTCTTTTTTTTTTCTTTTATTTAAAAATAATACCTACAAAATAAAATCAATGAAGATTAATAAATAATATTATACTCTAAATATTATACTCTAAATATTTTTTAACTTATCGAAAAAAAATATTATACTCTAAATTTATTTAATTTATATCATTTTAGCTTAAATAATAAAAATTTTATACAATTATTATCAATTAAGCGTAAAATTATAATTATTCACCTATATTACTTAAATAAAATACTAAAAAACTAACATTATAATGGTAAATATGACAAAATATGCACCCATCAACACCCTCACACTTAGCTTCTTCCTTGTTCTGAAGCAAGTTATTACTCTAAATAAATAAAATTAAACTAACTAGCCACTTTCGTAGGTCTCACGATTACACTTAGCATACGTAATAAGCCCTTTAAACCCCTATGTCACCCATTGAGGGCAAGTAAGGATGGAAATGGGTCGGGTCTGGGTCGGGTCCAGCCATACCCAGACTCGGACCCGTTTATATTACCTAGACCTAGACCTGTTAGGTCTTAAAAGTTCAGACTTAGATCCAGATCCATCGGGTCTATCGGGTAAACGGATCTTAAATGGGTTTGGTTATTTTTATAAAAAAGTAATTAATAATATATGCTAGTACAAATACATTTATGTTTTATATAACTTAATATGTATTTTTTTGTTAAAAAAATCATCTAAGTGAAAAAATAAATATATTAAAATAGTTACATTAACTTTTCAAATGGTGTTTTAATGCTTTTAGTAGAGATATAAACGGGGCGGGTTCGGAGCGAGTATACCCATATCCGTATCTGTATCTGATAAGAAAACCCATACCCGAATCCATATCCACTAATATATCCATATCCATATTCGTTGGATATCCATTACTCAACGGATTATCCGTTTACCCATTAATGGATATTATCCGACGAATAAATCCATCACCCGATAGATAAACCCATTTAGAGTTAAGCCAAATAAAAATTTTAACTTTAATTTATACTCTATTTATTTTAAAATTAAGGGTAAAAAGGTAATTATATATCGAGTAAATGGGTATGGATATGGATACGGGTATGGTTACCGGTACGGGTATGGATATCCCATACCGGTCTTCGTACTCGAACCCGATGGGTATTTTTTTCTATCATCCATATCCGTATCCATATCCGTTTATCCATATTCGTTTAAATATCCGTCGGATAAAATCCATTGGGTTTCAGGTAAAATCTGTTCCGTTTATATCCCTAACTTTTAGAATACAATGTTATACATATTATTTATAAAGTAAGTATACAAAAATAAAATTTTAAGAAAATGAATAAGGAGCTTATATAAGATTAAAACAATAATGACAAACATAATAATAGTATGTACACACACACACACACATACACACATATGTATATTAAACGAGTCTGGCGGGTCGGGTCTGGGTCTAGAATTGGAACCAGACCTAGATTCTTTAAGGTATATATGGACCCAGACCTGATCCAAACCCGTCGGGTCCAAAAATCATGGACCTAAGGCGGGTCTGGGTTGGGTCCGAGACCCATTACCATCCCTAAGGGCGAGTAAGGTCTCATGAAGGTTTCGCATATGATATACCCACAAAATCACACACACAAAAAAAATAATAATAAAGTCACACCTAACACCCTTAACCATATTTGTCTCATAATCTTTTACTTTCATACGTCAAGATTAGCAATTAACCAAGATTCAGCATTGGGAGATTTAAGGGATCAATTTCAACATATGGCTCACACATAAATATAACATATATGAATAGATCAATATTATGGATAAAAATCTACCATGCCTTAGTCATATTAATATCCATCCTCACTATGGATACCCTCTATTTTTTTCTCACTCTTAGATTCATGGCTACAAATAAATTGAAACATTCATGTATGTGAAATAAGATGATAAAGATAACTAATGACTCACATATATAAACAAAGAAGGCTCATATTCTTGTAGATAAAACCTCATGAAAGCTATCAAATGCCTTCCAAATAGACCAAATCATATGCTTATCTCTTGTGACTAGTTTATATTAGATCAAAGGCTGCTCATCTTAAGAATCAAATAGGATTTAGTTATTGGTTGTGACGAGCTTAGGGTATAGAAGGGTGTGGAGTATTCTAGGATTATGGTGCTAAAAAGGTCGAGAACTAGTGGAACTCTAATGATTGGATGAAATATAAGCATTAACTCCACATTAATAGTACACATCTCCACCTTAACACCAAACTAGAACAATGAGATAAAAAATAGAACACGAATAAAACTTTCTCAACATCATCTCCATATCTCCCTTTTTTCCTTGTATTGTATTATTTTCTTCCCCCTTTTTTTTCATTTATTTTTTTTATTAATATATATTCCTCTACCAAACATAACCCATCCCTTTCTTAGCATAAATACATTTATTTCTTTCACATACACTCACATACACGACCACTCTTTATCTATAATGATTTGATTCCTTTCCACTAACTTTAAGTAAGGGTAAGGATAAGGCATGAAGGTTATTCATTGTGGGTAATGAAGAAAAATATATGTTCAATGTTTAGGCTCAAAGGGTTTATATGAGGTGTACATTATGTGTACACAAATTAGGGTTAAGTTGTTTAGTCATGTGATAAAAAATCCTAAGCTGCATTTTTCATTTTCTCAATCAGAGCATGTTTTAACTATAAGCTTCGGATAGTACAAGAGTAAGTTATGGTAATCTCTAGAGTCCATTACAAGTGCTATGGCAAGTAATTTGATCAAAGCAATTAGACATATATGAGGTTTGTAAAGAAAAATTTGAAGCCAAGACGAGTAGATAATTTTATGTGAATTCTTTCAGAAAAAAGAAGGCATATATGGTTCAAAAGCTCACTAAGGAATATGATGAATCTCAACATTCCATGTTGGTGGTTATCAAATCATACATGTTCTTTCTCCATTCACATCTAGATGAGTAGATATGTGTTTCTTATATCGAAATTAACACAAAAAATCTCCACTCGCTTTATCTAGGTTTTATGATCCTATTGTAATACCCCGTATTAATAAATCCTTAATTTAGATATGCAAAACTTAAACTTTGATTAGGAAGCGTAATAAATCATAGGGTTCTCTTTGGAATGAACGTCTCGTCGTTATAAGTAATTCTATAGTTATTAAATTATGATAATAACTTGGACTAGTGTATATATCAGTAGAGGAAGATAAAAGTTGATGACGATAATAATAACGATAATAAGAAGAGAGTAGATAATAATCAAAATAGAAAGGATGGTAATAACAACAACCTTATGATAAGTAACACTTTTAAAATTAATGCCGATAACAATAATTTTAAGAATAATAATGTTAGGAATAATTATGATAATAAGGAGTGGTAGTGATAACACTAATAATAATAATATTGATTATGATAATTATTAGTGAGAATAATGGTGAAAATAAAACCTTGAATAGGTAGGATTTTTCCTTAGTAACCATACTCTTAAAAGCCTAATACTTTGGGATGTTTTTGCTAATTAAATTCTAACCAATCCCCATCTTTTTCCCACTCTAAATTTTAGCCTAAACTCCCCCAACCTGTCACACCTTAACCCTCCCATGTAGCTAGCTACCACCTTTCTCCCATACTTGCCACCTTTTTCCCATACTTGAACACCTTTTGCCCATACCCTACACTTCTACCTATCTTACCCACTAACTTTGCAGCCATTCCCCTCCCCTAGTAGTAGCCCATCACCCTCCCCACTCTCCTCCTTTCCCATACCATTCCACCCTGCAAAAATCCCACCAAACGAGCCCTACCACATGCAGCCACCAAGCCTCACGTCACCCCTCCACATGCAGCCATAAAACCCACGTAAATCAGCCCTCCCACCAAGTAGCAGCCCTCAAAATCTTCTCCTCTCAACCTGCACACCTATCCAACTTTTCTAACCATCTAACCCTCCATTTTTCCTCCTTTCCCATGCCATCCCACCCTGAAAATTCCCAGCAAAACAACCCAGCCACAACCATCACGTCACCCAACTATATGCAGCCCCAAATCTCACGTAATCCCAGCCCATCCACCAAGTTGTAGCTCTTATCTTCCCCTCCTCTCAACCTGCACCCCTACCCCACTTTTCTAGCCATCTACCCCTCCATTTTCCTCCTTTCCCACACATCCAGCCAGCCCCTTTCCCTTCTCCCAAGATTCGACACCCTCATCCCCAAAAAACCAACCTACAACACCCTTCCCCACTCACCCTTGCAGCAACCCTTTTTCTCTTTATTTTCCCTCCTTTTATTAAGTCTCAACCTGCAACAAACACCCTCCTTCCCTCTCCCTTTAATTCCTCTATTTATCTCCTTGCAGTCCTCTCTTTCCCTTCCCTTAATTGCAGCAACTAAATTTTATTTTGCAGCTCTAAACTTCCCCTTCCCTTCATCGAAATTTAGCCTAAAAATAACCCAGCATTTGCCTTGTGTTTCACCTCCCCAAGAAGCCATTATTTTTCCCCAACGTAAGTGTTCTATCTTTCGGTGGGTTTGGTGCTTAAATTCGTGCACCGGCCGCCTTGTTTATTTTTCCTAATCGTTTTTCAAGTATTAGCTCATATAGGTTATCTTTGATTATTTTAATTAGTATAAATATTAATGCTCGTAGTTTGGATGGCGTATTCATTTCTAGGTAATCTCAACCCCACCTAGGATATTTGTGGAAGAAGCTCGTGGTGTTAATATTTCTTAACTCAAGGTAAATCCAACTAATCCGTAGACGGTAGAATTTTATGTGAAAAATGATAGGCTAGTTTTCTAGGATAAAAATCATGATAGGTTGAGGATATCAAATTATTGTATTTTTGTGGAAAATGGGAGCATGTTGTAGTTCATTCCTACATGAAAATCATGATGTGTAAATTAATATATGTTATCATGCAATCTTTTTATATGCCTAAGTAATATTCTAAAATGTGAAGAAGTGTATGCTAATGGTAACGAACTTGGATTTATGCTAGTAAAATGAGATGAGTATGTTTAAGGTAAAATGTAGTTTTATATGGGAGCATGTTGTAGTTTATTCCTACATGAATATCATGATGTGTAAATTAATATGTGTTATCATGCAATCTTTTTATATGCCTAAGTAATATTCTAAAATATGAAGAAGTGTATGCTAATGGTAACGAACTTGGATTTATGCTAGTAAAATGAGATGAGTATGTTTAAGGTAAACTGTAGTTTTATATGGGAGCATGTTGTAGTTTATTCCTACATGAATATCATGATGTGTAAATTAATATGTGTTATCATGCAATCTTTTTATATGCCTAAGTAATATTCTAAAATATGAAGAAGTGTATGCTAATGGTAACGAACTTGGATTTATGCTAGTAAAATGAGATGAGTATGTTTAAGGTAAAATGTAGTTTTATATATCATGATTGTATTTGAGATTTATTTGTGGAAATTGTATGAATTTATGAGATATTAGAAATGCATGCTAATAGTGTTTACATGTACTATGTATGGTGAATGGTTAAGGATACTGTGGTCTTTTGTAGTACCGAAGAAATTATCGTATGTAAAGTATCATTAGCTATTTTATGCTCTCATTTCCTGACAAATACCCTATGTAAGTAAACTCGATAATAAAAGTGAAGGAAAATGTGGTAGTTATAGGTTGAGGGGTATTTTGGTCATTAAGGCAAAAAGGTGTTCCAAAGTGGATAATTGGGCTAGTTGAATTAAGTGTTGGCCTTAAAATAATGTTGGGAATAATTGGACAATTGGCTTGAACACTGAATCGAATAATTATCCGGGCTATGGCATAATATCTAACCCTAGGCCGTGTTGGCTTGGAATGGTTATGACCTTGCGGTCTTTTGGATGTGACATTGTTTATTGATTGTTGACTAAGTTGAACTTTATGAATCTCGATATTCTAAATGAAATAATAACCCAAAATTTCATAAGACAATAATTACTTAAAGAGAAAGACTCGAGTTGGAAAGGAATCTCGTGCCTCAGACTTGACCGCCGAGGGCATAGTTTGGGCCTTCGGGTCAAGGGGATCACTTCTTCTCTATAGGTATTCCATACGCCCTATAGGGAGTACACGTACTTAAGGTCTTGAGTTCTGAGGTTTAGTATGGGCGACTGTTATGTCGTGTGGCTTCCTTGGTGAGCTTTGCCCTAGAATCGAGTGATTTATTTTGGTACCACCCTCCTTGATGATCTTTGTCATAGATATGGGATTGTATTCCACTTGAGAATTTTTATATAAATTATATAACCGGATTAGACACCCACCATAATACTTCTGTAATAATCGGATTAGGAATGACTTGACTTGGGTTAGATTGCTTGGAATATCAATAATTCTTCCTATTATGCTATAATGTATGGTCGTTGGTAAGTTAAATTGGTTGTGAAATTATAAGCATGCTTTAAATGCCTTTGATATGGATTTTGACCTAACTCGTAATGTTAATTGCGATGTGGATGTGTGTTTTGAAATCATGGCCTTGCATGCGATCATATATTCTATTTGAATTCCGTATTTTTTTATGATGATTGCATACGTGGGTATGCTACCTCTTTGGAGGCGTTGTGGTTTACTCAGTACGAGAAAGTCGTACTGATACTATCACTTTTTAGAGAAGTACGTCCATGGCATGAGTTGGTTAAAGGATTATGAGGAGTGTCATCCCTGTAAATAGGAAGATTTAGGGAGCGAGTGGACCCCACCCCCTTTTTCCTTGTTTCCTTGTAACTTTGATGGACCGTAAGAGTGTAAGGCAGACCATTAATGACTTCTGTATACTCTGTTGTTATTTTCTAAATGGTTGGTTATTTAATTTCCTAAACAGTCATTTGTCATGGATAATCTTTCTTTTGTAAAACTCTTGATTACGTATTGTACTACTCTTATCTTTGGTTGGTTTGGCTTGTTTTAAGCTTTAGCACTTGACGTAAGGATAGTGAGGAGACCGGACTTATGTCAAGTGTGGCGGTAACACCCACCATTCTTTAATTTTCGCTTTCGCAAAGCAAAATTTAAACGAAATTTTCAAGTCATGATTTTGGGGTGTTACACCTATTTTTGATATATATCAAAGATATGCTCCTCATTAACTAGTTAAAGGCTCCTAAGACTCTACAAATACTACACTATTATTATTATTATTATTATTATTATTATTATTATTATTATTATTATTATTATTATTATTATTCATTTTCATTTTCAAATTTTTTTCATACAAACTCATAAAACACTCACACTACACTCCCACAGTTAAATTACACGTTGTCCTCAATGTGTAAATAACTAAGGGAATATGTAATTTTAAGTAGGGAGAGACAAACTAAATAAATAAAAATAACTAGAGAGTAGAAGACTCCCCTATCACATTAGGTTGCCTCCCAAGTAGCGCTTGTTTTTATGCCTTCAGCCTGACATGATCTCGGTTGTATTTATTCAAGGTGGGTATGTCCACTTGAGAGCCGCTTCACCAAATCCTTCCTCATGTAGATCATCTACATCATGACAAGTAGAAAAAGATACAATATTAGTTTTAATAAAAGATTTGACCCACCAAGAACGCAAATTACCTATCATGAGATTTGAGCTCGTGTGTAAAAAGAGAATGTTTAGCCCAATGTCAATGTATGGTGATCTTTATATCAAAGGAGGAACTAATTGTCCCATCTCAAAGTCTGAGAGCACATCCTTCCAACATAACCTCTTCTTTGGAGCATTACACTTCTGATTAGATGTATCTAAGATAATTTGATTACTCTCATCAAACTTGGTCCCATACAACCTGCTAAAAGAGGGAAAACAAGGAGTATGGTTAGCATAAATAAAATCAAAGTGGTTTAAAATCTTACCTCATGTTTCATGCTCATCTCCAAGCAAAACTAGGGAACAAATATCCAAAGATGCTCTATGGTAGATGAAAGTGATAGTCTTGCCATCCATATACTTCTCTTTGTTCACTTGATACTTATTTTGATGAGATTCTTTTTCTACTTTTGCAAGCTCTTCTTCCATCTAATCATACTTTTCAATGTGCTCCATGGGGACCTACTCAACTAACTCATCTTCACATGCAGACACGACATCATTATACTCATAACTAGGGCTATAAATGAGCTGAGCTAGTTCGGTATTCGGCTCGGCTCGGCTCGTTAAAAGCTCGGTTTGGCTAGTTCGTTTAATTAAACAAGCCTAAAAGTAAAGCTTGGGCTCGGTTCATTTAATAAATGAGCCAAGCTCGAGCTCGAAAAAGTGAGGCTCGGTTCATTTTTTGGCTTTGGCTCGTGAGCGCGGCTCGGCTCGGCTCGTTAAAAGCTCGGTTCGGCTCGTTCGTTTAGTTAAACGAGCCAAGCCCAAACATCATTTTAGGCTCGTTTAACTAAATGAGCCGAACCCAAACCTAGGGGTATTCGGCTCCGCTCGGCTCGTTTATAGCCCTACTCATAACTCTCACTTGAATTTGGAACTGAAGTACTAGAGAGCTCTTTTTGTGTTTGTAATTGATTAATCATGTTGAACACATAACCCATTTTCTCCTCTAACACTAACATCCTTTCATTCTTTTTAATGTGACTTTGTATCAGTTGGTTTTGCCTGTTTTTCAATACTTCAAAAAGCTTTTCCATTTTTTCTAAACTTGAGGGTTCTAAAACTTGATAAGATTCTTATTGAGGATATTGATAATATTTTGAAGCTTTATATTCAAGTTTGTAAGGGTCTTGATATGGCACTTGATAAAAATCATTCATCTCCCATCCAAAGTTGGGGTGATACCTCATTCCTGAATAATATGCGCTTGTGTAGGGGTCATGTCCTTGGAAACAATTGAATGCTTGAACCTTGGGTTGTGTCCACCCTCCTCCTCTCATAGCTTGTGAATAGTAAGCATATGGATTTCCTTATGTATGATGCACTCCACTTGTATTAATAACCCCAGTAGCTGTGGCAACCCCAAAATAAGAGTAATTGAGTTAGTTTAGTCTATCATCAAGGATACTTGAACTTACCTCATTTACTCTTGCATTAGGGTTTATGCAAAGTTGTCCATAGCCCAAGGATCCTCTCATAGCAACCTGAAAGAACACCAACACTTCAAAGGAAAAGGTTAAAAGAGAAACAAAACACACCAAAAATCCTAAAAAAAACTAAAAGAAAAATAAAGCACAAAAATAAAAACACACTAACTACTCAAAATCCTATTAATTTAGAGACTTGAGTGCCCACAAGCACTCTCACCTCTAAATAAAAGGATAACACGACACACACAACACACAAAAAATAAAAACACAATAAAAATACTAGCAAAACAAAGGTAAAGTTTTCAATCCCCCGACAATGGAGCTAAAAATTGGTGTGGCGTAGCCGGCACGCAATTTAAACCCTCTTGTTGAAAAATGTAGTACTAGTAAATAAGGGTATCGTTCTATATCGGAGATTGAGAGGTCTCACCTCTATTTAACTAGCTCAAAAAATAAATCAAAATAAAAACCCTAAATCATAATAAATAAATAAATATGAAAAAATAATGTGGATTTTAAATAAGAAAATAAATAAATAAATACAAATAAAAATAATGGATAACCATAGATATGATAAATATGCTAGGGAAATCAAAATCCGCTACAAGATTAGGTCAAAATATAATATTAATTTCTAAGTTAATATTTAATCATGAGAAAGAAATCAACCAAGTTGTACATCAAAAACAGGTCCATACATCTTATATTACTTCATTTAATTAATTAATACAATAAAGCACCAATATTAATCCTATTTAATACTAGCAGTATATTAGAAAAAAGAGACTCCTATAAGTAACTAGATTTAATGCATTAAGTATAATTGAAAGGATGTCAATCTAAGTACCCAAACTAGTACATTAAGCATGTCTAGTTGTATTTCCCTTCTTTGACCCATATATATTTAAATTTATTTACTACTAGCTATATATATATATATATGTAAAATAATAAAAATTCTAGCCAGCTATTCTATTTTTTTTTATGTGTTTGGTAACTACAACTACTATTATAATAATTATAAATACTAGATGATAAAATAAGTATTAACATGTCATAATATTTCCACCAAAATTAATAAATAAAAAAGCAAACACACATACTATAGAATTGATTAAAATCTAACCTTGATTTGCAACATCAAAACACGATAATATTAAAATCCCATTTTCTATCATATTCTTTCACATAAAACTTTTTGGGACTTTCATAAGATATCTAAGTTCATACTTAGGCCACAACATTCATAGCAAACAAGAAGAATAAAAGGCCAGAGGAATTCATAATCATATCTCATACATTTCAAAATAGTAGCAAGATTTAATAGTATCATTATTTAGTTACAAATTTTAATTACCCGTCAGTGACAGTTTTGAATGATAGATAATGGGAGAGGTGGTTCTGCAATCAACACAAAGTTGTAACCTTGGTGGTTCGTTCGGATTTCTACAGTTCTAGATCTAGTAAATGAATATATATTGAAACAAACTATAAAAATAAATTACAAGCTTAAATACTAATATAAGTGTAAGAAAACTAAAAAAAGAAGAAGAAAAGATGTTGAAGATTTAATAGAGGGAAAGGATAGAGGATAGAAATGGACAAGACAATGAAAATAAAGACAAACAATATACGAATGGGTTAGGTCAATTTTTTATTGAAGTGTTTATAAATAGATAGCAATTAGTAGCATAATTTGTCATGGTTGTAGTTAACTATGTTGCCATTGAAGACCCAATAACATGAATTTGTTCAACTAAATAAGTTTTATGCACTAACTTTCCCACTCCCATGAAAATTTTAATTAACAAGACCTATAGTGACGACATGTTACTACTATATTCATTATTTTTATATACTTTTTTAGGTGAAAAAATTATGGAAGGAGTGTATCTCACTCAACGAAATATCTTTAGATGCGACATGAAATATACATCGACGATGTGTTGTCACTATAACTTCTATTTTTTTTAAAAAAAAAATTATAGTCTTTAGAAGCATATTTTTGAGCCCTATCAACATCAGTGACATTATTGTCACTATAGGCTCAAAGAAACGATTATTTTCTTCCCTAAAAAATTTTTCGACCGTTTGTTTTCAGCCTCAACATATTGCCATTGTATTGCTATCTATAGCAATGGCATTTTTTTTTATGATGATGCCATCGTTGCAACCCCCCTTTTTTTTCCGTTGTGGTTGTCTACATTTGTTTAAGCTTCTAAATCCTATTAAGCTTGATGTTCTTTCTGTCTTGTATCATTTTCCTTCCTATGTGTTATTTCTACTTTTCCTCTTGTGTCAAGTGAAATCAATTTTTAGGTTGGGCCTAGTTTGCCTTGATTTCTTAATTAAATGATTGATTTTCTCTTATTAATGTTCACTTTGGGGTAGTTTTGTGGACCTATTTATCTATAGATTTGTTGATTTCTTTAAACACTCCATGTCCTAATCTTTAATTTGTTACTTGGTTCTACTATCTCTCTTTGGCTAATTTTTCATTTTTTGAATCTAGAATTTTATCACAAATTTGAACTTGTTTGGGATATTGATGTTTATTTCAAGTCTATCTCTTTATTGATTATTTTTTGGGTATGAAGGGTTTTATAGTTGTTAGTGAATTTGTTGTATATGTAATGTAGGATTACCTATTTTCACTTGTCCTTGAATCTCTGCTACTCTATGTTGATAGCTTTATTATTGATTAGAAGACATCTTAATTTTGATTAACTTATTACCTACTTTGATAAGACCTGATCAACCCCCTTTGATTTAAGTCCTATATTGTCATATATATGCATGCATCTAGATATTGACCATTGACTTGTTATAGTCTATAATCGTTCTTCATATTAACCTTTAGTAGTTGAATTCTTTCCATGTAGATGAATTGACTAAATGTTGTTTTTGCCACCATCTAATTGGAGTGTTTGGTATATAGTTATTTTTAAAGAACTATTAAGGATTTAAATCTCTCTCCTTCAATCCAATAAGGAAAATAAATTTTATTTAAAAAAATGACTTTAGATGACAGTCCATAGCTAAAATCTTTATCTAAAGTAACTTTTAAATTAAATTTAATATCGATAACCATTTTGGTCAGGAACCATCATCTAAATTCACTATTTTTAAAATCTATTTTATATAATGCTTCTGGTTAGGAACCATCATCTAAAGTCATTATTTTTCCTTGCAACAGTTGCTCCCTGTCGTACGTCTCCTTCCTCTTCTTTCTTTTATGCTCTTATTATCTCTCTCTTTCTTTTCTTATCTATTTTTTCTTTAGCGGTCGATCCTACCTACTCTCTATTTCTTCTTTGCTATGCTTACGTCACCTGTGTCATCACTCATCAGGCCTCTATGCACTACCTGACTCTTTTGTTGTCCTAGTTCTCTGCTCTCGTGCCTTACACTCACTTTTTTTTTGCCATGGCTGCTCCCTTTTCTCTCTCCTCTTCTACCACTTGATTCTTTCTTGTTGCACTACCACCCACTTTTCTTTCCAACCTCATTGCCTTCTCTATTATAGCCGCTCACCTTTTATAATTATTTTTTCCTACTACGCCAGCTCTATTTTGGGCCTTTAGTCCAAATGACCGAACTATTTTTTTTACTTTTATATTACCTACAAAATAATATTAGAAAAATTAATAAATAACCTTATACTTTAAATTCATTTATTTTATATCATTTTAGCTCAAATAATAAAATATATAAGGTTATTATCACTTAAGCATAAAATTATAATTATTCTCATATATTATTCAAATAAAAGACCAAAAACTAAGGTTAAATAGGTATAAAATGCTTACTCATCAATTTTACATCCTCAAGGACTAAATTGTCCTTTATATACAAAAAATCCCCAAGAAAATACTTAAAACTAGTAGGACAATAACATAATAGCATAATTGTCAAATCTTCATAATCTAACTTGACTTTTATATATGTAAATCCATCACAATAGACTCACATTCATCTAAATGAAATTTCATATATTGACCCTTGTCTAGTTTCAAATCATGAAGTTGACTCTTCAATAGTAACTAATTTGCTACTGACTTTGTCATGTATAATGAATCAAGCTTAAACTATAAGGTGGTCGCCGTTGATTCTTTTTCCACTTTTTACAACACCTCATTTGACAAGAATAATTGTATGATAGATAGGGCCTTTAGATCTACCTCTTCAAATCTCTTATGCATCATTGAATTAGGCTTATTTGAATGACCAAATAAGGCCTTTTCTAATTCGAATTAGAATCACCCATATCTTTAATTTCCATAATCTAAAAATGACGTGGATTGAATAGATATAAATCAAATTGGAATTAACAAGAGAATAAAAAAAAATTGATAGTTCAAACACAAGACAAAATAATTGAGGAAAAAATAGAGATCTTTATTCATGCACTTGTGTAATTACCAAATGATTTAATAAATAAATCAATCAATTACACAAATCAACAATTATCTAACAATGGAGAACATTATAGAGAAGAAGAAGAAGTTGGCTTGCACGACTTGACGGCTAGGGTTTTATCAAGTCTCTTTTATATCAGATAAAACCTTATGGAGAAAAACAACGTATTTCAAAAATAAAGGAAAAATACAGTTCATGTTTGGGAAACACAACCCCTCTTGTGTTATTTTTTGCTCTTAATTTTTTTCCCTAAAACTCGCATCAACATATTCTGTGAATAAACATGGCATGTGTTAACAAACACGTTTCTCTGATGTTTGTCACATAATTCACAATCTTACCATATACTTCTCCAGCACTTGCATGAACCAATAGAATGTTATGCTATCCTTCAAATACCAATCCAAAGCTTGCGCAAAACACTTTAAAGAATATTCAACTAACAAATTTATGATGAAATAATTTAATAAATATAGGACAATCAAATATCAATAAATACCATGCTTAACCTTTTTTTCAATATAAAATGCAAACTATGCAGAGATACTTTATAACTTAAAATATACACGACTTATGAAAATATTTATTTGATAAAGAATGGAGAAATAGGGAAATATTATTTAATCATATCTACTTAAAAAAGTACAGAAGGGTTAATGAACATGGAACTTACCTCGGAATATTATCCAAATAATGCCAATTACTTTGTTGGATGAACTTATTGTACAAATTAATTAATATACTATTAATAATAATTAAAAGTAATAAAAAATATAATGATGCTTGTATTTTACATAATTAATTTATTATTTGAATGTTCCCAAATTATTTATTTAAACTTCAATGAATTATAATAGAATAATGACTTAATTATTTACCAGTCGTCACATAGCTCAACTGGTATCAGATAATGTGGTCCCATTGGAAATTAGGATGCCTCATAAGTTTATGGATTTGAATCTTACCCACACTTGGTCAAGCAATACATAGCCCTCTATGCTATTGAGACATATGTTGTGATTTATCTCCTTCAGGATGTCTTATCAATAGAGCGGTGGAGGCCTGGAAGGTAAGAGATTCACCTTTAGGAATTATTTTATTTTATATCTTCTTTTCTCGTGTTTCTTTTCTCTAGTCTTAGTACTTTATAGGACTAAAGACACTATCACATTATGATATATCTCACTATTGCTTATAATTTATTAACATAAATTCTTTTTCTTCTACCTTTCACTACCAACGAAAGCAATGAACTAGATGAACTCATACGAGGCTTATGGTTCCTTACTTCAAAAATACTTCTCCTTCCAAAATGGTATCATAATAAGAGTCAAGCGGGACAACTCCACTCTTCCCTGTCCATGTTAACAATATATGGAATGGAGGTGCTTGCAAAAGGGCATGTCATGGTTGATAGCCAGCGGCAATCGACCCTAACAAGTTAGAATTTTGATTACTCAATAATTTAGACAACTAATCATTTGTGGTTCTAAAGACAACCTAATCAGACAATCCATAAGCTTAATGAATCAAGTAATAAAAATCAAAGTTCAAAAAGTTATCATAGAGTAGTAAGGCATTGAATACCTTATACGATTGCTAAATAGAGCCTCTACCCTTGCTCTAGTTATCCTTCATATTCCCTCAGCTCACCTTGATTGTAGTTGACCTATAATATGAGAGATTGGCTTAACTCTCTAGTTTGAGGCTACTGTCCATCGGTTGCTTAAATAACATTGGAATCAATGACTAAAAAAACTGATTTTCCTACTCTATTGCTTATCGCTCAACTACATGTAATTAACTCATTTAGAGAGTCTATATCTAACAGACTTCCATAACCTTTCTTTGGGACTTCTTACCAAAAATAATTATCTTAGATAATTAATGAGTTTTTATTTATCATAGTCCAGTGTTGTTAACATGAGTCAAATCAACATCTACTAAATCTTACCAAATATATATATATCACAATCCATATCCATTAGCTAACGGTCATTTGCCAAGTAATTGTCATCCTTTACTTTATGATATATGTTTTGCAGAATCACACCACCAACATTAATTTCTCCTACTATTTTCATAGGTGAGTGGGCAAAACCAGAATGTTTTTGGTTCATTTGTTATTCTTCATATGGAGGTTCTATTTTTAGTTTAGTAACAATCAATGTATATTTTTATTTTTTCTCTTTCGTATTCTATACATTAATTATTATATTAATTTTTAATAAAGAATATAATTGTTATACTCCCTTCGTTTCGGAAAAAAATACTATGCATTTCAAAGATATATTTTAACCATAAATTTCTCAAATTTATTTTTTATATTTCCAAAAAAATATAATAAATTATAATATAAAATATATTGTTGTATTTATATTAAAAATATTTATAATATTATTTTCTCAAGTTTTGATGCATATATGTATATATTAAAAGAAAATAATTATTAAAGTTTATATTTGAAATAAATGATGAGTTTCTTTTCAGAACCAAAAAAGTATTAAAAATATATTTCTTACTACTTTATAAAATAGTATATAAATTATAATTTTTTAAATGAATAAAATATAATAGAAATGTTTTAGGTCGTGAGATTAATAAAATGACCAATAAATTATCTATCTGATGCAATTTATAAGTGAATCAATGCCAGCCCCATGTTTGAAATCTCCTTCCAAAACTTTTCAAATGCTGGAAGGTCACTGCATTAACTTCTAGTACTATTTTCATTGATGAATAGGTAAATTTAAAATACTTATAATTTTTTTTTTCATTTTTCATATGATAATTCTAAGTTATTATTTAAAAATAATAATTCAATGTTTTATTTTATTTTTATAAATATATTTTTAATGTAAACATTATTATATTAATTCTAATTGAAGATGTACTTATTATATTAAAAATATATTATTTTTTTAAAAAAATATACAATTGTCATGCATTTAAAGAATTAAATTTGATCTTTAATTTTTTTAACTTATAATATAATATTATATAAAAATATAATTATTATAATGATATTAAAAAATATTTTATAATAATATATTATATTTTTTATTAATATAAATTAAAAAATAAAAAATAATTAAAAATTATTTTTAAAATATACAATGATAATTTTTATAAATATAAAAATATTATAAATATTTATTTATAAAATAATCGAATGAAGTAGAGCTAAACTTCCATGCAATTTATGAAAGAACCAATAAATTGCCGTGGAGAGACCTATGTTTGGGGCATCCAATCTGAAAATTTTCAAATGTTGGAGGCCCAGCATCATTAATTTCTCATACTATTTTCAAGAACGAAAGAGTAAAGTTAAATTCTAAATAATTATTTATTTAAAAAAACTAATATCCATTATTTATTTTTATTAATATTTTTATCTCTTTTTTTATATATAAATTATTATTTTAATTTTTGTAACAAAAGGAGTAACTATAATATGAAAATTATAATAATTAACTTTTAAAATAATATATAAATTACTTTATTTTGAAAACAGATGAAGTAGAACAGAAATTTCGTGCAAATTCCCAAAGAAATCAATAAATTACCTTCTCGGACAGACCCTTGTGTTATGTTTGGAATCTCCAATCTGAAGAATTTCAAATGGCGGAGGCCATCCAGCATTAATTTCTTATACTATTTTTTTTTGGGAAAGAATCAATATTATTAGGCTGCTTATAGCCATTTTTTAGAAATAACAACTATCCTTGAGCCCTTAGAGCCCTCACAAGTCCTGTTTAGTTCAGTTTAGACTATAATAGTCAGTACAGAGCTACTATCATCTTAACAAAAACTGACCTATGGTGTCTGCACCTGTACATTGGAGTGCAAACATTCTAATAGCTACAGAAAATTGAATCTATCTAAACAAAGTATCCTATGTAGAAACTCTATGTGCAAAGATTCTTGAATTTTGTTCTTACCAGAGTATATAGATGGTGGCTTGGAAGGCAACTCTGAGGCATATCTTCTTCCAGTTTCTCCCCTTACAGTGCTGCTTGAACCAGTGAAGTTCATGAGAGGTGGACCAAATTGGTCTGCGAATCCCAAGCCATAGAAGAACTTTTTGCTAGAGCTGAGAAGAGAAATAATAGGCAAAGAACATATGGGGACAGATTCTTGAGAGTGGTTACACAAGGAACAAACACTTGCTAAAAAAAAAATCCCTCTTTTCTGCAAGTTATCATGTGTGGCAAGTGCTTTATGGCTAGCCAACCATGTTATTATAGTGTGTCTAGGCATACACACACTCTCCCAAATAACATAAGAAAATCTCCATGTTCTTTGTTGATCAGTCAACCATAGGTACATATCTTTAACAGAGAGTTTACCATGTTAAGCACAAGCAGATAATTGATTACTTACTTGATTAATCGACCCAACTTTCCTGATTAGAGCATCCCTCAGATGAATCAATTTCTTCCAAGCCCATGAGTCATTGTTTTTAATAGAAACATGCCATAAATTAGTATATCTCAGATAGTACTCTTTAACCCACAACACCTAGTGGGAATCAGAGGGGTGGATTAACTTCCATATCCATTTGCATAGCATAGCCTTATTCCATCCCAGGACTTCCTTAATCCCCAAACCCCCTGATTTATGTTCCTTACAAATTTTCTCCTAGGCAATCATGTGTAATCTTTTGGTATCATCAGTGTCACCCCAAAAGAATTTCTTGATTATCTTATTGATTTTGTGTATCACAACTTGAGGAAGTCTGAACATGGAAGACCAATAGGAATATATACCAAAAAGAGTGGAATTGATGAGTTGAACCTTACGAGCATAGGAGAGGTACTAAACTGGCCAGGATCTCAATTTGTTTTCTAGTTTATCCAAGAGGAGTTGACACATGTGAGCAGACAACTTAGTGTTGGAGAGAGGGATACCCAGATACTTGAATGGAAGATGACCTTCAAGAAATTGAGATTATTGTAAGATTGAAACTTTTTTAATGTCTGCCACACCACCAAAATACAAATTAGATTTCTGAGGGCTAATTTTCAATCCAGATATTAAGGTAAATTCTCTCAAACAATATACCACATTATTGATAGATTGAGAGTCACCTTTACTGAAGATCAAAAGATCATCAGCAAAGAGAATATGTGTGATTTTGATCCTTGAACATTTGGGATGATACGTGACCTTCTTCTCCTCATAGACTTTCTTCAACATCCTTGTGAAATACTCTATGGCAGTGATAAATAGTAAAGTTGACATGGGGTCACCTTGCCTCACCCCCTTAGCACCATTAAAGTACCCATTTGGTATCCCATTAAAACAAATAGAGTATCTGGCAATAGAAACACAGGTCATAACCCAATTAACAAATTGAGGAAGCACACCCATTGTAATTAACACTGACTCTAAAAAAGACCACTCTAGGAAATCATAGGCTTTCCTAATATCCACCTCGAAGGTGGATCTAGGAGAGATATGAACCCTATTTTAATGTTTCAAGAGTTCATGAGTGAGTGCAATATTATCTTCAATATGTCTCCCAGAGATAAACCCATTCTGCTCCACACCAATCAAGGAAGGTAGAACACTAGCCAATCTACTAGCTAGGATCATAGTTATGAATTTGTAAATTATAGAGCAACAGGCAATAGGTCTAAAATCTGTAACACTAGATTGCTGCTGCCCCTTAGGTAAGAGAACAAGAAAGGTAGAATTTATTTTTTTCAATAATTGCCCTGATTAAAAAAACTCTTGGACTGCAGCACAGATGGAAGAGCCCACAATATACCAAGTACCCATCTGGACCAGGAGATTTCTCATCTCCTATAGAGAATAAAGCCTATTTGACCTCCTGCTCAGTCACTTATTGAATCATATGTTGTTGTTCAGTGAAAGAAATGGTAGGACTAGAGTTCACAATATCAGGATCAATGCTTTTCAAGTTATTTCTGGACGTGCCAAGAAGCTCCTTGTAATAGTTCAAAAAAACTGCAGTAATATCCTCTTGTGAGTGTTGTAACATCATATGAATATCTTTTAAAGTGCCAATTCTGCCTCTAGCTTGTCTTTCATTGATTAATGAGTGAACATAATGGACATTCTCATCCATTTTTTGAATATATGTGATTTTAGCCCCTTGATAAGTTGACTCCAGTTCTACCTTTCTCAGCTTCTAATATTCCATAAGTAGCACTTTCTCCTCATTCTGTAAAGATGAATTCATGGGCTGTATAATCAATTCCTCCTGAAATCCCTTCAGTATTTGATAGAAATATGAAATTCTCTCTATAATCCTATTATATTTGGAGTAATGTAATAGTTTTAACTCCTTTTTCAGCAACTTAAGTTTCTGAACAACTTTAAACATGTGACATCTATGAATAGAAGTGCTCCATACTCTATGAAAAATAGGTAAGAAATCAGCAACTTCTACCCAGTTATTAAGAAACTTAAAGGGTTTGCCCCCTGTTTGTTGTTGTTGTTGTTGTATGATCTTCAGATAGGCAGGAGCATGATCTAAGACTCTAGGTTCTAAGAACTATGCAATTGCATTGATTGTACTCTGCAACCAAAGTTCATTAACCAGAGTCCTATCCAATTTAGACCATATTCTATCATCTTCAACCTGTTTATTATACCAAGTATAATGTTGGCCAGTATATGAAAGGTCATTCATTTTTATTTGAGAAAGACAATCATTGAAGGCTAAAATCTCATTCAAATCAGGAGCTGCATAGCTAATTCTTTCATCAGAGGCCCTTACCACATTAAAATCCCCCATACATATCCAGGGGGAATGGATATTATGAGCTAAGTCCATAAAATCCTTCGAGAGAACCTTCCTGTCATTCCCATCATTAGAACCATATACAAAATACACCATAAATATGTGAGAATCAGTGGTAAGTTCACAGTGAATAACTTGACTTGACTTGTAAACTATGGAGACATCCACTTTATTCCTCTTCCATAAAATCCAAATCCTACCATTATGATGGTGATCATAATTCTTAGCAAAATCAAAATCACCCAATTTTTTAATGATTTTAACCATCTTATGAGCTTTAACTCTAGTTTCCAGAATTGCCACTATATCCACCTTATTGTTCTACAAGAACTTCTTAAGTTCTTGCTGTTTAAGAGGGTAATTACACCCTTTGATATTCTAGGAAATGATTATCATGTTGGCGTAAAGAAGGGTGTATCAATACCCTCTTTATCTCTTTCCACTAGGGTGCTAGCTTGTTTAGCAAAGGCAACCTCATTCTCCCAATCTTCAGGCATCTCTTCCAAGATACCAAACTTATTATATGAATCAGTTGCCATCATTTCAAAAGGACAGGCCTTATAACCATGTGGGGTCTGTAAAATAGGATCATTTGGAGAAGGAACAATGATGGGTTTAGATGGATTGGGTTCATTTTGCCCAGCCTTAGGAGAAGGAGCTAGATCAATAGTATCAGACGCAGGAGCATTAGTAGGTTGCTTAGGAACCCATTGTTTGTTCAGCTTGCACTTGGAATAAACTTGACCTAATTTTTTGCATTTAGAGTAATAGAATGGAACCCCTTCATAGTGAAATTTTTGCAACACAACACCAAAGGGGGTTCGAAGGGCAATTTCCTCAACTAATTTATGAGAAACATCCACTTTAATGAGCAGTCTGGCGAACCCTATTCTAGATTTTGAAGAAGTAATTTTATCAGCAAATAAGGGTTTTCTAATGGAACTGGAAATTTCTCTTAAGGTTTTATTGGACCAAAAACAAGGATCAAGGCCAGGCAATAATAACCAAACAGGGACAACATAGTTTGCATCAAGATCATCATCAATATTTGGGGTCCATTTCTTAAGAATGAGAGCCTTGTTCCTAATTGCCCAAGGTCCCTCTCTAAGAATGGTGTCCCTATCCTCCTCAGAGTTGAACCTGAAATAGAACTACGCTTTTCTATGATACAACACTCTAGGTCTAGTTACCATTTTCCATTTAGCATCCACATAAAGAAGAACTTGATCCAAAGTAGGTGTACCCTCAATAACTCTACCAACCAAAGTATTACTCTAATATCTAACTTCATCAATAATATCATCTAACTCAATACAAATAGACCCATAAGAAGCAACACTATCAACAAAATTCAAAGGCATGCCCATTTTGTCTGAAGTCGATTCATTAACCACAGAAGCCTAAGAATTAACTTGAGGAAGAGAAGGGGTTAATGGGGGTCCACGTTAACAGGGGGTCAAAAAACAGAAACTAGGGGAACACTAAGGTGATCAAAACCTAGAGCCTCAAGATCATCAGATACGGAATAAGTAAAGGTAGGTCGAGGTCATACCTGATTATGAACAGTGAATTCAGAGGGCATAAAATCACCAAAAGTCAGTTGAGAAGGTGAAACTTCATTCATTTGGGTTTGAGATTGTATCACATCAGAGGGATGATCTATCACGAAATTGGTATTGTTAGATGCAAAATTCAAGGGAGAATCTGGTGATTGTCTCGGTTGTTTTGGTGGATGGCCTCGAGGTTTGGCCATGGAGAAAATGGTGGAAATGGCGTATGTTAAGTTGGAATTGTTAACATGCGCCACCAGAGCCTCTCACTCTAACCACCATTCTTATACTATTTTCACAAAGTACTTTTGCTTCATTTGTCATTATCTATTCTTTTTAGAAAAATTATTGTTTATTTTTTTATTTTGATTAATATTTTTTATTTCTTTTTTCATTAATAAATTATTATAGTAATTTTTAATAAAATTTATAATTATTATATTAAAATTAAATTAATTATTTTTTAAATATAATATATAAATTATTAAATAAGACTTTATAAAATATAGCGGAAATTTTCTTCACCGTCCAATTTATAAAACGACCAATAAATAATCTTCGTTGTACAGTTCATAATAGGACCAATAAATTACCAGCTTGGGTATACGGCATACCCAAGTTTGGGACCATGAAAATTTTCAAAGCCTATATCATTAATTTCACTTACTATTTTTATCGTCATGGATTAGCGGGCAAGACCAGGTTGGATTGTCGTTCAATTCCGTACAATAATTCCATGTCAGGACATGGGTGTGGAAGTTTTCATTTTCCACCTGGATCCGCTAGGAGTGTTTTATAAGGTGTCAAGGACTGTGATCGAAATGAAAGAGAAATGTAAAAATGTTATTTTTAAATTTTTTTTAAAAAAATGAAAAAATATAGTAATAAAACATAAATGTGTATGTATACATTATATAAATTTGAAAAAATAGTTTAAATTTATTAAAATTAAAAGGAAAAATATAAACAATTCTTTATTAGTTGATATAAATTATTAATAATATATATTTTTTTAAAATTTAATCAAATATTTCCGATACCAATTCCGGTACGAAAAAATTTTTAGAAAGAAAAATATTTTTGAGACGTTTTGAGGACAGAAAACGACACCTCCGTCCTTTGCTGGTTGAGAGTAGAAAATTAAATTGTTGATTGGTATTAGTTATAAAAGTAATTATTTTTTAATTTTTTGGGAAAATAAAAGCTTTTAAAGAAATAATCATGTAAGATAATTTGTTTTTTTAATAAGCAGTACTATATAAGAGATAAATTGATATCTAAAAGAGCTAATCTTTATGTAAGAGAATAAAAAAAAAAGGAATTCTTGATGTAATAGGGTAGATGAGAAGAAATTCATATCCCTATTATAATTATGCTATCATCAATATATACCCACTACGTTCCTCAAAATAATTATTTACCAAACCTCCTTCCCCTTTTGTTTTCCTTCTTTCCTCATTGTTTAGCGGATCAAAATTTTGCGGCTAATCGACTACTTAGGCTAGTTGATTCTTCGACGTGGCAATTATTTTGGATCACTTGGCTCAATAATCAATAATGAGTCATGGTTACAGATGTTCTAAGGGAGGCATTTGTACATAAGTATAATTAAAGACTAAAATGCTCGAAAAATAGAATTTCATTATGAAACGTAATGAATTAATTGTTAAACCGAAATTGAAATTAAACAGACAAGGTTCGAGCTTCAACAATGTAAAAACACCCACCATCTAGAAACTATGACCGGCTGCGATGTACTCCTGCAACCAAAGCTTTTTCATTTTTCTACTACGTCCACAATTAGCTGTCGGATAAGGTCAAACAAACTAAATGCAAAATAATTCCTAATTCTGCAAATAAATGCGTCAAAAGGAAACCAAGAAAATTGGCATACACCGACACAATTTAAGGCTTCAAATAATGAGGAAATGGAAGAGAAGACTAGTACAAGTAACAACATCATCATGCAACGGCAGAATGTGGGAGTACTCAAATTCGGTGGCCAAACAGCTTCGACAACTCAAATTTCTTGATGTATACTATTGTGATAAGATGGAGGAGATATTCATTATACATAATGATACTTGTGGTAATTCATCATCATTTGAAGGAATCAACTACAAAGAAATGGATGATGATGATTCTGTTGTTCTCCCTTCCTTGCAAGAGCTTAATTTGTATGGTCTCGCAAAGCTCAAAATTTTTTTAGCTAAAAACAGAAGTCATGGTGGTCAACCAGCTTTATTCGGAGAACAGGTTGGCATGCAACTAAAAATTTAATAATTCTATATATTCTTAGCACGTGCTAAAATTGTCAACACAATATCATATTTTATAGGACCTTCTCCCTCGATACTAATTATATAAGATATAGAAATTTATTCACCTATGAATGCGCCCTGCATGTGCTAATATTGAACGATATACATGAGTTTTTGTACAAAATTCATTTGTAGGTCATTCTCAAGATGTTGGCAATATATAAAAGATTTACTGAGGTAGGAATGTGATAAAAGTGAAGGCCTTTTTGTTTATTTTGAATGTATATGTTCAATTGCCGGAGCTAAAGGAGTTATGTATGAGTGGCCTGCCATCGTGCGAAAAGATTTGGGAAAGCCACCACCCTATGGGATCTTTTGTCCAATTAAGTAAGCTTACTATTGATAACTGTTTGGAGTTGAGGTATATATTTTCAGCAGAAGTATCTAGAGGCCTCAAGCTGCTAGCCACATTAAATGTAACTCGGTGTAAAAAGTTGGAAGAAGTAGCAGTGGTTGCAAGTAGGAATGATGCTGTGGAAAAGGAAGAGGAAGAGAGTAAAATTAAATTCCCTCGACTTAATTTCATACAATTAACTTATTTGAACAGCCTTCACTGCTTCTGCTCGGCTAGGTGCTCCACTACGGAATTCCCGTCCCTAAAAAATGTTCATATTTATGGAAATAAGAATATGCACAGATTCTCATATGGATCCCTCCATACTCCTAAGCTTAAAGGTCAAGATTCTTTAAACACAGTTGTAGCCCTCCAGTATGAAAAGACAAAGGTACGTACATATGTTATTTGATAAATAAATAAATCTATTCCAATCATATATTATACTCCGGCTAGTCCATTACTATACTTAATTTCTTATGTTATCCTAATACTTTTATTACAGAGAATGATGGGTTCAGAAAATTCATAATCTGTTGTTCCTGCTAGCTAAGCTAGATTTCGAGAAGTCGTCTACCATTTCACACGCATATGAGGAGTGAGAAATGATTGCAGAATCACGCTGAATAAATGCGGACACAAAAGCATGAAGTAAATTTAACAGACACAACCATGCTATCAAGAATGTGTTATTACTCGTGTAGTATATAATTATTAATGGGGATTAACCATATTTTCTCTTCACTCGATGCTATATTATTCTTATGTTATTATAGCTTCCTATTTTGCATTATATTTGATGTTTATTTTTGGAAGGTAATACGTATTACATAAGGCCATCCATGGAATCACTACTAAACAATAATATATGACAAAGGTCGTACGCTGATATATCTTTGTTTGTTCTAAGTGTTGTTAAGTTAGTAGTTCATTTTATTGTGGATTCTAAGCTTATGTTATTTCATTATTTAGTTTAGATTTAAATCAAATTTTCTGAAAACCCATTATTATTATTATTATTAGCATCATCATCATCATCATCATTAGAAGATTGTAGAATAATCTCCGTTCTTTGCTTGGCTCTGGTTACTCTGCTTGTAGTATAGATTGTCCTAAGATTGTAAAATAGTAGAAAAAGATTGCTAGTATTATGTAACCATTAACTCTTAAATATGTTGTAATACATACAAATTAAGACCTGCTGCCTGCATGATGTGGAATATATGTGTCTGTAAATATATGAATAAATAGGCTAGTATATTTTATGTTTTGGGAAATTTAAAGTTGGTGACACATATAATCTAACAATAATTTATCACTATTGATAAAATATTGGTCACTACGAAATAGTGATTAATAGACTTTCAAATCAAGCATACATATAATTGGCCACAATACATAACTACTTTTTAAATCTAATACTATAGCTTTTACAAATCATCATAGAGTTATGAAAGTTATCTTTGACAAACAAATTATTTCCAAATTAATTATTTATTTCAATAAATGTGATCCATTCTCTTATATATATATATATATATATAATTTAATTTATCTCTATCTTTCATTATAATTCATAGCTTATTTATTTATTTATATAAATTAGAATGGTGAGCATATCTTTAAATACCAATAAAATATCAAATCATCTCTATTTTTATTTTAGCATTTAGTTTCCTAAAAACATCATGGGTGAATAAATACTTTTTGAATTTTTTTTTTAAAAAATTTATGAAGCATAAATAGTAAATTTCATTACCAGAAAGTATGCGTGCCTTGTCCCCACTTTTTTCGCTCACAGGATGAGGTTGATTTTCCTTATTAGTTAGTATGTATACGAAGAGAAGAGTTAGGCTTCCGGTAACATAATTAATTCCACACATTCCGATTGAATTATGAGGAAGAAATTACTTACGTTGCATGCATCTAAAATTAATTTGGATCTAAAAGGCTGATCTGATTACCAATATTCCCATAAATTCATCCACAAACCCAAACAAAACTATGTATGAGACATACATAATCGAACCAAATCCGAGAAAGATTTGAGAGAATGAAACCAAATATGAAACATATATGAGAGAACAACCACCGTACCTCCATGCCTCACAACAATCACTCGCTGGTTTGTCTTCTTGTAGTACCACAATATAATCTTCCCCAAAAACATCTATGTAATATATAAGTTGGTGCAGAAACCAACCAAAGTAAATTGAAAGATGAGGAGGCAACAAAAGTAAAGATAAAATTAGCGAAACACTCACCGAAGTAAGATGGATGACTATGAAGAGTAAGAGATGGAGGCATGTGGATCACAATGACGTCGCTCAAATGTGAAAAACAAAGACGTCACGCAGGGACGAAGCACAGAGTGGCATACAGTGATGAAGCACGGCATCGATGTAGTTCGACAAAGGTGGAGTGATTCACAACTAAGATAAAGTTAGTCGTGCACCACACTGACAATTTGTCATCGGGAGACATGTGAGGAAGGGGCTCATGATTTTGTGCGTATGTCTGAGAAAGTGATCGAGAACCGAAGAAGAACAAGAAGAAGAATAGAGGCACAGGATTGAAGAATTGTAGTGGTGGTAGATATAATGTGCGCGAGAGTTATGGTTAAAAATAAGAGAGAAGACACATAAAGGAATGAAGAACCAAGGTCTATCCCATGCATCTCTCTAAAATAAAATCTTGGACATTTAATTAGGAACAATTATAATTTATTATTATTATTTATCTTTCACACCACATTTTATTTTTTACACTCTTATTAACATTTTTATTTTAACTGCATCTATATACTGTTATTAAATATTATATTTGTGGCAGTGATTATTGCTTCAGTAACTTTCATACATAAATAAAATATATTTATTAACTTAAACAAATTATTATTTTAGCTATATTCTCATTTCAGATCGGATGGGGTCAAAAGAAATAAGGTTAACAAATAAATATACCTGATTAAGTGCGACCGTTTACGGAAATGGCATTTTAACGGTGGATACTGGATATATTTAGTACCTGACAGCAGTGTAAAAGTTGGTCCATTTATTATAGTGGACCCGAAGGCGCTTAGTGCAGGTGATTCGACAAGCTTAAGAAACTAAAAGTCCATAAATCTTCTCTACTTCCATCCATCTAACATTCTGACCTAGTGACTGTCCAAGACTAAGAAATGAAAAAGGTAAGCAAAAGAAGAAATGCTACCCAAAAACAGTAGAAGAAATTAACATACCGAAACTGAGAAAACAGAGTTAACTATTACGTTACCACCTTTAAATTACATTACCTCCGATATAAATATGTGTTATTTAGATTTTAATATATTTATTAAAAAATATGTAAATTATTAATTATATCGTTATTAGACAAACCTTATTAAATTATGTTTGGAATATATAGAAACCATTTAATGAGTAGAGATAATTTAATAAAAGATACTTATTGTTTGAATAAAAATTCTAAACTGACCCCTATTTAAACAATTTATTTTTTTGTTAGAATAACGCTTATTACAAATTTTAGGTAGTACTAAGCATTATTTTAGAAAACCTTTTTTTCTTAAGAAAATAATCTTATTTTAGATTTTTAATGCATAAGTTAAGTTATTTTTTCAAAGTTAACTCTACTAATTAAATATTTCATCCTATAAATATCAGTTAATGTTGTACATTCACAAAGGAAACATTTGATAGTACTTGCATATCATTTAATAAGCACGGGAAAATCTAGAATAATAGCAGTAATTATTTTAAGTAGGAGGTAGTAGTACTTTGTGCTCTTACTATATTTCTTAGTCCAAACGTTTTCTATTATATCAAATTCAAAAAAAAAAATCAATCTAAAATTAAGCAGAAAAAAGTATATTTGAAAGTATATAAATATTTGAAAACATTTTATAAATATGTAAATATTTTTTGTAAAACTATAAATATTTATACTTTATTCTCATCAGGGTATATAAATAGTATGAAAATAAAATAATAAATTACAAATGTCTAAACCTTTTTTCCTATTAAGACATAAATAAAAATTACTATGACTGTACAAAATTTTTTAAATTGAAATTATTATTTCTAAATGAAAATAAAATTTAAATATTTATGTCTTTATAAAAAATTATAAAATATTTATAACTTTATAAGAAATACTTTTGCCTATATAATGTACACAGAGAACACAACGTCGAGTAAAGAAAGAACTACACGCTCGTGATAAAATAGAATTTCGGTGATTATTGCCTATAAAAATAAAAGGAAAAAGAAGAAAAGGCTCGTGATACTGCTGAAACTGACTCCCGCACACAGATTTGCATTATATAGCGTAACTGAATAGGGTGGTGACTCTAAATTATATAGCGTCTTCACGTCCTGTAGCCGCTATTCATCTCAGATGAAAAGGAGTCTTCAATCACCATACAAAATTCAAATTCGAATGCCCATATATCCTGTCAGAACATAATCGTCTCACCAATGACCAACTTCTCTCCTAATCCTTGTACGAATCAAATGATGATTTGAATTACATCAATCTCCTAATCGTCCCAATGTCTCTTTTAGATTTATCTTTGTCCATACGCCTGCCTTCGGGGAGTAACCTAGTGGATCGATCTAATTATATAATAATTTTAATAGAGATTTTTTTTCCCGAGCGAAATCTCTCAGCCACCATTTTGTTAGAGGAGTTTGATTTTTCACTTTCAGATTAGGCTACGTACTAATACTGGGACCATCCGGCTGCCAGTTTTTTATATTTTATTTTTATTTATAATTTATTTGAAATTAATTGTAAAAAAATAGCTATCCATAATAATTATTTATTTTAAAATTTTTTAGCTAAAAGTTTTTAAAATAATTAATTATTATGTTTTATAAAATAATATTAAGAGAAATTTAGCTCCAAATATGGGCTTAATTTTGTGATTTTATTTTTCATAATAATAAAATGGTGTTAAGAGATATGTGAATATATAGGTAGAAATCGATCAAACTTCAAACAAAGTTCAAAGAGGTCGTGATGTATCGTGAATTAGTAGGTCAAAGTTGAACGTGATTTACTATATAAAATAGTACTAGTTTGATTTATAATCTTAGCTATATGTTTCTTCCTTCTCTTTTCTCAGTGGGGCTGGGCAAAGTCCATTTGTAGTTTGTCTGTTTTTGTTTAGGCCAGTGTCACGAATTGCTTTGGGTACGAACATGATGGGAATTTTGGAAGGGTTTGTAAGTTGGTATCCATAAGCTCTCATCACATTGAGGTTAGGCCAAATATGTTTGCATAAATTTTCCAAATCCTTCTTAGAAGGTGGTGGAAATTCTGATAATTAATAGCTGCAAATTAATGGTCTACCTTCTGTTTTAATAAAACTGCGCATAATTATTCATAAAAAAAAATTATTTAAATTAAGCATTGTGTTACGTAGATACTAAAGAAGTACAATTAAGCTATATAAAGAGATAGCTCTTTCTATTTTATTCTTATTGATTAATAGAAACTCTTATATTAGTTTAGACTTTAATTATTTATACGCGTCTTGTGAATAAACTGGTTTGATTATAATTAATTATAAGAAATGTTAGACTGTAATGAAGGGATGTTTCAGAAACCCATGTTTTAGCATAAATTAGTAAGATATATGAGGATTTGAAAATCAGCGCTTGTTTACACGGTTCCTTTTCAGAATTGGACTATTGGCTTGTTGATAAATTATAATGGAGCATGAAATTAAAATCAATAGAGACTAATTAATAGATAAGGAATAGAGTAGGAGTCGCCACCGACGTAATCAAACTGCAGACTGATGGTAGACGGAGGAATTAAAACCAGCAAAGACTAGATGGGTTGCCGCATAATCTGGTTTCACTATGACAGGTATCTGGAATTAAAATCAGTAGAGACAAATTAGTAGATAAGCAATTTATTCATCAATTAAAAGAAAATATATTTGATACAATAAGAGACAAATTAGCAGTTGGTAATAGACAAAGCATATTGGTTGTTGAGATGTCTCCGCAATGAAAAGAACACCTGTCCCAATCCGAAAGTTACTGGACGATCCAGTAATCTTCACATACTGGAGACGAGCCGCCCCGTCAATTCAGTGTACGCAATGACTAATGAGATGGTGGGGCTTGTCCATACAATAATTAACAACGACTTCATTCATTTGCGTAGGTCATCTATATCGCCCTTCTTGCTCGTCGGCTGATGACTTCTATTTGTCACCGAAGCAAAGACTCGTCAGATACATACTCTATAGAGAGAAGAAGAGAGAGTTGAATTATTCATAATTAAGGTTACAATTTATAGATACAAACCAGAGTAAATATAGTAACTGAATTGCTATTAATCAGCTACTGAATTGCTATTAATCAGCTATAGATAATGGGATTAGATTAAGTATAACAATAATGAGTAAGACTAGCTAACAACTAGGTTTTATCCTTGACATGCCCCCGCAAGATGGACGACCATGAAGAGAGACCAATCTTGGATAGTAACAAGTCAAAACGCGCGCGACTTAGAGGCTTGGTGAGAACATCGGCAAGTTGATCACCAGTGGGAACGTGCGTAACACGCATGACACCACGCTGAACTTGTTCACGAACAAAATGAAAAGTAAGAGCTAAGTGTTTCATACGAGAGTGAAAAACAGGATTAGCGCTGAGATAAGTAGCACCTAAATTATCACAATATATAACAGGGACAGAAGGTAGAGTAACACCCAGTTCATGCAAAAGATTTTGGAGCCATATAAGTTCAGCAGCAGTAGAGGCAACGACTTTATATTCAGCTTCAGTAGAAGATTGAGCCAGAGACCGTTGCTTTTTGGAGCTCCAGGATATTGGTGTGCGACCAAAGAAGACAATATGACCCATGGTGGAAGTATAGTCATCCTTGTTACCAGCCCAGTCAGCATCAGAAAATGCATGAAGATGGTTGAGGGAATCCTTGTAGATAGTGATACCTTTGTCCAAAGAGCCGGCAAGATACCGAAGCAGACGTTTTAATGTAGCCCAATGAGTGGAGCGGGGTTGATGCATGAACTGAGATAATTTGTTAACAGTGAAGGCTATGTCGGGACGCGTGAGAGTGAGGTATTGAAGACTGCCAACAGCTGCACGATAATCAGATGGATTATCTATTAAGGTGCCAGAGTGAAGTGAAAGGGAGGTGCCAGAAACCATGGGAGATGGAGCCGGCTTGGCACCCTGCATGAGGGTACGCTCGAGAAGATCAAGAATATACTTCTTCTGACTGAGAAAGAAACCGCGCGGCGTGGGAAGAACTTCAACACCCAAAAAATATGAGAGATTACCAAGGTCCTTAAGAGCAAAACGTTGAGCGAGTTGTTGAACAAAATCATCGACGGCTCGAGGAGTGGGGCCTGTTAAGACAATATCATCCACATAAACAATTAAATATAAGGGAGAGGTATGATGATGATGGATGAAAAGAGACGCATCAGCAACCGATCTTTTGAACCCATAGCCTTCTAGAAAGTGTGCCAATTCTGTGTACCAGGCACGAGGAGCCTGTTTAAGCCCATAAATGGCTTTGCGAAGATGACAAACATGATTAGGGAATTGAGCATGTGGGAAGCCAGGAGGCTGTTGCATGAAGACTTGCTCGGTGAGAGTGCCATGCAAGAATGCATTGTTAATGTCAAGTTGACGTAAAGACCAATGATTGGTGGCAGCAAGTGTGAGAAGAAGCCGTATGGTTGCCGGTTTAACGACAGGACTGAAGGTGTCATTGTAATCAACCCCAGCCCGTTGTTGAAAACCTTTGGCCACAAGACGAGCACGGTATCGTTCAATGGTACCATCGGGTTTATATTTAATGCGAAAAACCCACTTGCAGCGCACAAGATTGTGACTAGGCTTAGGAGGAACCAGGTCCCATGTACCCAAATTTTGCAAAGCTTGAACTTCATCGAACATAGCTTGACGCCAGAGAGGATCATTAAGAGCTTCGGTCACTGAGGATGGTTCAGTGGGACGGGATTGTGTAGTGACCAAGTGAGCATACTTAGGATTAGGTTTGTAAATATTATTTTTGGACCTGGTGATGATAGTGTCGAGGGGTGGCGGAGGAGGTGGATGAGGAGATTGAGTAGAGGAAGGCGAAGGAGGAGAGGACATACTAGGAAGAGGAAGTGACGAGGAGGAAGGGGATGAGAGAGGTGGAGAGAGAGACTGCTCGCTGCATGGCATGGTATTATGTGTGGATCTGGATATAGGAGAGGGTAAGATAGGCAGGGCAATGGGGAGCCAGTCATCGGGATTAGGATACGTAGATAAGGGCGTAGTGGAGGAGAGTTGATGATACGGAAATTGAGAGTCAACAAAACGAACATGACGAGAGGTGTAAACTTTGTGAGTGGTGGGATCAAGATAGTAGTATGCACTTTGTGAGGAGGAATAGCCAACGAAGACACACGGGAGGGAACGTGGAGCAAGTTTGTGAGAAGAGTAAGGGCGTAACCAAGGATAGCATAGGCAGCCAAAACTCCGTAACTTGGAATAGTTCGGTGGTTGGCCAAACAAGCAATGATAGGGGGATGTATTGGAGAGAGTGGGAGTTGGCATGCGGTTGATGAGGTAAGTGGCTGTGGCAAAGGCAAAAGTCCAAAAAGACAACGGAAGATGAGCATGCGAAAGTAAAGAGAGGCCAGTTTCAACAATATGGCGATGACGACGTTCAGCTGAGCCATTATGTTCGGGGGTGTCGGGAGGCGTGGTGAGATGAGAAATGCCACTAGTGGTAAGAAACTCCTTAAGGGCAACATATTCTCCCCCATTATCCGAATATAGGGTTTTGATACGTGTGTTGAAAAAATTTTCAACCAAAGATTTGAATCGAATGAAGATATCCTTAGTGTCAGATTTGTGTTTGAGTGGATAAAACCAAACGTATTTTGTGAAATGATCAACAAAGATAAGATAATATTTGAATCCATCAAGAGAAGATAATGGAGATTGCCATGTATCGGTTTAAATAAGTTCAAGAGGAGAGTGAGAGATTAAAGCATTTTGATGAAACGGGAGCTTGTGGCTTTTATTACATAGACAGGCATTGCAAGTGAAAGAAAAATTAGGAACTACATCAACGTTAAATGAGGATAATATGGAACGAAGGATGGGTGGTGCTGGATGCCCTAAGCGATGATGCCACGCAAGAGCAGACATTTTATGGCTTGTGAACGCAACACGGGGTGATGAAGAAGGCCACTCATAGACGCCATTTTTAGTTGGTCCGGTTAGGAGATGTGCCCCCGTAAGCCGATCCTTCACACGGAAATAATCAGAGGAAAATTCAATTAGGAGATTGTTTTCAGCACAAAGTTTAGAAATGGAAAGAAGATTACGTTGCATGGAAGGAACACATAAGACATTAGATATATTAAGATGTTTAGTGGCAGTAGGGAGAAAGACGGAACCAATGTGAGTAATGGGCAGGCCAGAGCCATCACCAATCACGATTTCTTCGGTGCCATCATACAGATGATGGAGGGACAAATTTGCAAGGTCCTGTGTGACATGATGCGAGGCACCAGAGTCGAGCAGCCATGGAGTGGAAGTTATGGGTGGAGGAGCTTGAGTGACATGAGCCTGCGGTTTGGAAGAAAAGGTCGAGGGTGCATGAGGACGAATAGAGGGGTGTTTTTCCTGGAAGATGGGACATTTGTGGAGGGAATGGCCTTTGGTGCGACACCATTGACATCGGCCTAAGAATGGTTTCGGCCCATTACCAGAGGAGTTGTGGGGGGTGGACTTGGGAGAGTGGTGAACTTTGGATGAGGACAAGGGGTTATTGGAGCTAGTGTGGTAATATAAAGGACGAGTGGCGGTAGCATGAGCAGTGACGGGCATGGAACTGAGGAGGGGTTGAGACTGGATAATGAGCTCTCGCTGAATGAGCTTTTCCATGAGATCTGGAAAGGAGATTGGATTATCACGGGCATTTACAGCTTCGATAATGCCCTGATAATTGGAGTCCAGGTCTTCGAGAACTTTTTTTGTGATGTCCTCTGATTTCATGGGGTGACTGAGGAGGGCCAATTGATCTGCGAATGCCTTGATGGAGTTCATAAAAACAGTGATAGATTGGGGGCCTTTGGTGATGCTCTTGAACTACGCTTTGAGTTGCTTGATATGGCCACGAGAGGCACTGGCATATGTGTGGGCGAGGGTGTCCCAGAGGTCTTGAGAGGTAGTGGTGAGGGAGACAAGGGGTATGACCGACTGGTCCAAGGTGCCGATAAGAGTCCCATACAGTAACCGATCCTGACGCATCCATGTTTGATACGCAGGGTTGGGAGCGGGAGTAGCACCAGTGAGGATAGTGGATGAGGGAGACGGGAAGGAGCCATCAAGGAACTTGAAGAGACCATAGCCGACCAACGTGGCTTCAATCTGAAGCTTCCAGGGGAGATAATTGGTGGATTTAAGTTTAATGATGTGAGGGAGAGAGACAATAAGCAGCGGGGTCGTGGGTTCAGCGTCATTAGGAATGGTATTGGTGCTGGCCATGAGAAATAAGGGGGGGGGGGGAAGATGGCAGCGAAAAAAAATTGTGTCGACCAAGCTCTTGATACCATATAGAGAGAAGAAGAGAGAGTTGAATTATTCATAATTAAGGTTACAATTTATAGATACAAACCAGAGTAAATATAGTAACTGAATTGCTATTAATCAGCTACTGAATTGCTATTAATCAGCTACAGATAATGGGATTAGATTAAGTATAACAATAATGAGTAAGACTAGCTAACAACTAGGTTTTATCCTTGACATACTCAACGTTGTTAACGTAAACAAAATATGCACCCCTTTTTTCTTCGCAAGGGCAGTGCTCAACGCTGTGGCTGTCAGTATTCGGTGTTCGGTATTCTCGGTGTGGGTTTTAACGGGAAAAGGGGAAGACACAGGTATGTATGCTGGAGTGCTCGACGTCCGTAACTTTTTTTATTTTTTACATAAAGATGTGTTCAAAATTTCCTCAGCCTCTCATCTTCTTCCCTTGATTTCTAATCACAGGATGGACTCGATTGTCAATCCCCTCATCGAAAATGCAGTAAAACCAGTTTATTCCTTTGCAAAAAATCACATATCCTATGTAGTTTGCGAGAGCAGATTAATTAGGGATCTTGCAAGAGGTCCGAACACTCATCGAAGAAGTGAATCGATTCTTAGATTAGGAGCAAACTAACACAGTCAATAAATGGGGATTTAGTCAGTATTTTTGTTCCATCTGCAATCACTACAAGATGGGAAAGGAAACTGCCAACACGTTGAACACATTGAAGGAGAAGCTTAAAGAAGCAAGAGAACCATGCTTTTTTGAGGTAGGCATTTCTCCACCGCCTTCACCACCAGCACATATGGCGCTGCCTCCAACTGCATATTCTAAGGGACATGATTCCAGAGAATCTCTCTTGGAGGAAATCATTGAGGCTCTCAAAGTCAAGAACATGATCGGGATTTATGGCATGGCCAGTGTCGGCAAGACCGTGCTCGTGGAGAGGCTTGCTGCTAAGGTCAAAAGTCGAAATTTGTTTGACGAGGTGGGGATAGCAACGGTGTCCAGGACTCCGGATCCGGCTGCGATCCGAGCTGTAATTGCAGATAGAATACTTCATGTGGGGTTGCACGCTTATAACATTGAAGAAGGAAAGAAAGATAAGTTGCATACGGAACTTGAATCATTAATGCATCAGCAGAAGAAGGGAGCGTCTCGTTCTACATGAAGGTGGTATTCCTAAACCCGCCGAGGGCATTAAAATAGTTGTGACATCCAGATTTCAACATGTGTGTGCCCAAATGGGTGATAAAGAACCTTTCGAGGCCCATGTTTTGAATAAACAAGAAGCTTGGAGTCTATTTCTCCAATAATTAGGGGACTTTTCTGAAATGTTAGACACCGATGAAGGTTATAAGGTTATTGCGGTGGAGATGGTCGAACATTTCGGTGGCTTGCCCCTTCGCACTAGTAACACTAGCACGAGCTTTGATTGTAGAGGAATTGTCAGCTTGGAGGGATATTGCTTCCTATTTAAGAGAAAGGTCTCTTGATAAAATAGATGGAATTTTTGATAAAATAATGGGAGCCATAAATCTCAGTTTCAATTACTTACGCCATAGGGAAGCACAAGTCATCTTCTTACTTTGTTGTCTTTTCCCTGAAGATTGGAATATAGAGGTTGATGTGCTGTTGAAGTATGGGATTGGTTTGGGATTGTTTGGAAATATTACACTTGTTCAGGCAATGAATCGAGTAGAAAGATTGACCAAGATGCTCGGATCTCGAAGTTTGTTGTTAGAGGACGATGAAGTAAGAACTGTGAAATTGCACAACGTTACTAGATATAAGGGATTGCATATTGCATCAAAAGGTATGTGGTAGTAGATATATGCACACAGTGACTTAAATATGATAAGAGGAAAATACCATGCATGCTTAGGTTTGCTTGGTAAATTATGTGTTAAAATGAGAATGTTATAAAGTGATTTATCTAAACGTGTTTTTATACTTACCTATTTTTTAATATTTTTTATGTTATAAAAAATGCTTTATACTATATTTTGATAAAATGAAATGATAGTTTAGAATTTATATTTACCTTATATAGTTATTAAGTTTAACTTGATTTAATAAACTGTTATTGTATATTTTTTATGTTAATATTTTTAATAGTTAACTCAATTTGTATCCTTATATTTATTTAATAAATTCTTTTTAATTTTCAATGAGGTGTTAATTATTTTGTACTTGATTTTAGTTTATTTTTTAATGTTTGTATTTCTAATTTATTATTTTACATTTTTTGCATTATATTTATATTATTCTAAAATATATATATATAAGATTATAAAATTTAAATTTTAGAAGTTAGAAATAAAAGATTAGAAATGAAAGAAAAAAATTTACATTGAATTGATAAAAAATAAACATAAAAAATAATTAATATATAAAAAATATTATAATATATTTATTCTTGGAAGGTTGGGATTAATGTTAATGGTGGTGGTTAACTAGGATTGGAAGATGAGGAAAGTAGAAGCCAGTCATGCGTGTCTAAGTCAAAACTTGTGAATAATATACTTAAGATACTAATTACTTAAAGAGGAAGATATTGAGACGGGACCAGCCGATCCACCGGTTAGGAATAGTGGTTAGGGTTTTACCCTATGGGTGACCGATCCACCGGTTAAAATAGTGGTTAGGGTTTTACCCTATTGTGACCGATCCACCGGTAATAATAGTGGGTAGGACATGATGTCCTATTGTGACCAGCCCACCGGTTATAATAGTGGGGGTTCCCGATCTCAATGAAAATAAACCAAAGTTTTGTTAAGGTAAGTAAAAGATATTAATTACTTACAGTGAAACACCATGCGAGCAGGAGCCGAGCCGATCCACCGGTTAGAAATAGTGGTTAGGGTTTGACCCTATTTGTAACCGATCTACCGGTAATAATAGTGGTTAGGGCATGATGCTCTATGTGTGACCGGCCCACCAGTTATAATAGTGGGGTGCTCCTGTGCTCGCATGGAATTGATAAAAAGGCATGGTATGAAATGAGATCTGATCAGAGATTAACTAAGTAATTAATCCAGACTATGAATGGGCCTTTGTACTTTTACCTGGTTGATCCTCTGTACTTATGATTATGCTCCTCTATGTTCTGCATGATTTATATGTTATGTGTTGGCCTTAGTGCTCGGTTACCTTACTCAGTACGTAGCGTACTGATCACCCGTTTCATGGGTGCTACTCATTCCAATGAGTAGAAGGCCCATCTGATTATATGCAGGTAGGAGATATGTACTATGATGCCATTGATGTCTATGGGACATCAGAAGGGATCGAGTGACGATGGGGGGGATCTGTTCTTAGAGTGTCGTGGCCGGCTTTCCTTGGGATTTTATTTCTATGTCGTTTAATTATGAATCGTAATTTGGAACTATTTTATTATTACTGTTTTCCCCTTCCTAAATGAACTACTCCTCATACTTTGCATTGTGTAAGGACTATTGCATATTTGATCTCAATAACCATGAATTTGAATTATTATTAATGTTTCTTTGAAGCATTCATCTTAGCCTTAGCACTTAATACTGGAACGGTAGGAGTGAACCAGTCTAGTATTAAGTGTGGCGGTAACATCTCCAAAATTTACAATTTTAAGTTATATAATATTTAAAAAAATGTAAATTTTGGGGTGTTACATATGATCCCCTTGGCAGATAAAGCATGTCCTTTTCTTCGACTGGTCCTTGCCCCCTTCATACTTTCCCTTCCACTTAGGTGGGTCAACCTCTTTGTGAGATTTCTCTCCCCCACCCTTGTATGCTCCATCCTTCTTTGGCTTATCTTTCTTCTCCTTCTGTAACTCAATGAGGGACTCCACCTCCCTTATGGACGAAGCAAGGTCTTGGACATTACAACGCCTCAACTCTTGCTCTGCCCAAGTTTGTAATCCATCCATGAAGTAGAGGAGTCGATTCTTCTCTGACATGTCAGGTATCTCAAACATCAAGGAACTATACTCTTTGACATAGTCCTTGATAGTACTGGTTTCCTTTAGGCTCCTTAGCTTCTTTATCACAGCTTCCCCCACATTCATGGGATATAATTGGGCCTTTAGATCTTTCTTGAAGTCCTCCCATGTATTGATAGCCACCACACCCCTTTCAATTTCATCACTACGGCGTCTCCACCATAGTATAGCATCGTACTCAAGGTAGAGTGTGGTGGTATCAATCTTGTCCACATCATCATCCATGCCTACACAACGCATATATCTTTCTACCATCCAAATAAAACTATCAAGTTCTTTGGCGTCGCGCTTACCTCTGTACTTGGGTGGTTTAGGGCCTTGGACCCTTGGTCCTCCAACATGACCGCCATGCCTTCCTTGGTTGAGATCCCGCCTCAACGCAACGTGCTTCGCCCTAAGGGTGCCGAATTCCTCCCTTAGGGTGCCAATATCCCTTCGGAGTTCCTCCAATAAGCAGTTAATGCCACCAAGGAATTCCCTATAAATATCTTCACCAAGATATTCCTCCAACACATCGAGTCTCTCTGTAGACTCATCCATCCTTCTCTCCACCCGAATAACTCTTTCTTCAAGTGAAGAGAGTCGGTCCTTGGATACCGACTTATCCTTGGCAATACCCTTACCCTTCTTCTCGCACTCCCTACCACGGGTCTCCATGAAGACGCTTGTGGTCTCACTCGGGTTCTTCACCAACTCGTCATTTGCCATGGCTACGATCCTTTGTAACCAAAGCTTCCACTAAGCCAAACTTTGATACCACGTTGCATGGGGTGACTTCTTTCACCTAAGTCCTTCCTGTGTGGCACTTAGAAGCACAACACCTTTAGTGCTCACTAAGTCAGCCTTTCCTGAACTAAGGCTATTACCAAGTCTTTGAAGGCAAGTAAGAACGCTCGGAGAACTTAGGAGGCTTAGAGAGAGTGAGAGAGTTTGTGTGTAAGTAGAGAAATCTTTATTGATGAGAGAGGAGAGATCTTTACAACTTGAGAGGTGATGGGAGCAAATGATGTAGTCCTCTATTTATAGTTGAGGTCCCCCTCCCTTTCCCTCCTTAGGTGGAAGGTTCTAGGTCCTCCATACCCCTTTAGATAATTATAGAGATACTTCTAGATTACAAGATATTTTAGGAGACTCTTCTAGATCCTTTCATGATCCTTCTACCCTTTAGGATTCTAGAGAGTTCCACACCATTCTAGGAGACCTCTAGATATTTATACAACTCTAGATTATTCTAGAACCTTCTGGACAAAAATGTGAAAAAAATAAGCAGGCCGTGACAAGCTCCTCTTGGCAATGATTAAAAAAGAGGGCTAGATTGGTCGGTTCAGCCGGTTAGATAGGGTACCAGTCTATATAGATTTAATTTGGTTGGACCAGTTCGATTCGATACATCTTTAATGTCCTCATTTCAGTTATAAAAAGGTATTCAAAGACAAATGATGTAATTGAACTTAAATCAGGCTAAATTTTACTAGAACTGTATTAAAGAATTTTAATAAAAATAATCTTTGATTAAATAGTGGTCGGATCGATTGGACCTTGTACCTAAACATCCACCGTATCAATTTTTATTCCATTTTAAAAAATATTTCATCTCAAGTGTGCAAAAATTATCGGACCATCCAATAACTCCCAAGATCAGGACACGTGTCAATTTTCTTTTCAAATCATCACATTTCATCTAAGGTGCTTCGTCTATACGCTACCCTCCTCACAAAATTCATTCTCTTTTTGATATAAAGCAAAATAATTAATGAATGAAAGAGAGGGCGGTGGTGGGCATCGGTATGTAAAACTGTCTTTCTTGTTCCTTTTTATAGCTCTTTACTTGTCAATCTCTGATGATAGAGGCAGGTAGCAAGCTACAGATGGTATTTGAATTAATCTAATGATTTTGGATGGAAGATATAAATTTTTTTAGCTTGAGTTGCAAACTGAGCACTCAAATTTTAGATCCCAAATACGAAACTCGTGCACTTAAACAATTAAATAAGTAGGAGTCACCAGCAATGTAATTATTGTGTGAACACAGATGCTAATATGTGTTCCTTTCGTACTCATAAATGATAAAAATATTTTTTATATTAATTTGATTTATTATAGAAATTTTTTATATGAAAATAAAATAATTAATATATTTTATATATGATCTTTACATGTTTATGCATAAAATTTTATAATGAACTATGCTTAACTAGATAACAATAACCAAGATAATAAAATTTTACCTAGATGATAATAACCTAGAAATTTCTACAGATTTGGACAAAAAGAACCAAAAGTTGGTAAATACTCCATTTATTTTTTTAACAATATTTTTAAATTATTTATATATTATTGTAAAATATAATAAATATATTTATATATTTATAATATTATAATTTTATTATTTATTAAAAATGATAGAATATTATGTATCAAGTAAGAAATAAAACTAAAAATTAATTTTTAATTTTTCTAAAAGATATTTTATTTTTCTAAAGTAATTTTATTTCAAAAACAAAGGGAATATATAGTAAGCAAACTGTTATTGTCCCCGTAGTCAACATTTTCAATGTGGATTTTATAGGAAAAAAAATCAAGCTCTTTACATGATGTTATTTGGTTTTAAACCTTCATTTGTGTTTTTATTTTGAGTGGAAAATTTCATTTGTTAAAAGCATTACCTCATGATTACTATTATTATTAAAAGCAAACTGCTATGTTTGACTTTGAACTCATCAACCTACTTAAATCCTTTAATTTATCTTTAATTAATATACATTCTTAGGGTCCATTTTTTTTCTCCTTGATAGTATGCTTTCATGATTACTATTATTAACATTAACATTTAGAATATATATATTAATCTGATATAAATTAAAGTGATGAGAATATATTCAACCTATTATTATTAATAATATTTTGTTTGATCATTATTTCATAGTTATAATAAATACTATCCTTTTTAATTTTTTATTTAAGATTATAATAAAAAAAATTTTATATCGATTATTTATTTATAATTATGATTATATTAGTTTTAACAATTATATTATTATAATTAACATTAATATTTAGGATATGTTTATTTGAATCTGATATAAAATTTAATTGACGAGAATATATTCAACCTATTTTTCATTTAATGAATTAGCTCATGTTGTATTTATTTGAGGGTATGTACAATATTTAAAAATATGCAAAGCTATGGATAATGAGTTCATCCTATTTCCTGCTATATATATATATATATATATATATATATATATATATATAATTAACATTATGTATGTAACATTGTTTTTATAATGTTTTCTCTCTCTCTTTTTTTCTTCCATAATAGACACGATTTTGGATTAGCAGATTGAAATGATTACCAAACGATTAATGTATCCCAAGTTCTCAACGATTGCCTTGATGAGCTTGCTCCGAGCCGGTGATCAATTAGGATGGTGGAAAATAGGACTGTTAACGAGTCGACTTGGGGTAGGCTTAGGCTCAACTTATTTCTAAAAATAAAGCTTGAGTTTGGTTTATTTATAAATGAATCGAACTTTTAACGAGCCAATTTCCGAACTTTTGTGGTAAATGAGTCGAGGTTATAAATTTTTACACTGTAAATGAGTTCGAGTCCAAATTTATTATATTCAAATTTGATTTGTTTAATAATCGAGTCGTACTCGAACATAATTTTTAAGCTTGTTTAATAAGCAAGCTGAATCGAATCGGGCCGTTAAAAGTGCGCGTATGACCATTAAAAGTGCTTGTTTTACTATCGAAGTTTGGGTAGTTCAAGACTCATTCACTTCCTAGATATGGTTGTTGCCTCACTTCACTACATATCATTTCAATCCTCATGACATTGATATTTAAGTGTTATTCCTTCTTTGTCTAGATCTTTTGTGAATTACTTATTATTTTCCACTGGTGGGGGATTGTTGGGCAATGGCATAATAGTAAGCTCATTGCTCTAGCTGTTGTTTGCTAAATTTATTTGTGTCCCACATTGGTGAGCAACATTGGTTTTAACCAATTTTTATATCCCCTTACCTATTGGTATGTTTGAGTAAAAAGCGTTAGTTGTTTTGTGTAGGTAGTGGATTGGACTATATACCACATATACGCGTGCACACGCCGCCGCTCGCTCGTCCGGGTAGGGCTGGGCTGGGCATGGGTGTGGGTGGGCCATATATCCAGACGGGCTCGACTTTCTTTTTGCTAAAATCTTAAACATTTTTTTATTATTTTGCTCGGTCTTCAATAGTTGCAATTTTCATGCCAAATTTAAGCGCTACTTCCATCGTGTGAGGAGTGGAAGACGTTCCACTCTTCCACATTTTTTCTATTTAACCGAGTGTGCTTCCCTTTGTTTTCTACATATATATATAAATGTGAGCACTCCTATGTTATTGAATTCTTAAGCATATTCTCTCTTCATTTTTCACAAATATTCTAGGCATTGATTTTGTAATTCCATTCCTTCAATCACAAGTCTAGGAGATCAAAAGCGTTGTATTAACCTTGGGGTGGATCGACCGAGAAAAGATTTGTACCAAAGTTCGGTCAAATTTTATTTCAAAGCAGTGATACTCGATCACGACGCAATATCTGAAATTAATAAGTGTCATATATAGTTTTGAATTATTTCATCTATTTTCTATTTATTCTTATGTTATATTATTCTTATAGTAGGAAGACAACAACTAAGCCAGACACTAATGGTGAGCACAAACATAGAAAATGGATCCGACTGGCGACGGACTACCCTATGATGGTGATGAGTTTAGCTGTCAGATAATATGGTTTCACTAATATATTAGCAAAGCAATTATTTATTTATTTTCATTATGAATTGGCTCCTAATGTCTAATGATGTCGTCTCATTTAGATTTTACTCTCTCATTTTTATCGATTGAAAAAAAGGAATCAAGTGCAGATTTTACTTTCAGATTTTACTATTATGATGTCCCCGTAATAAAAAGAACATGTGTCCCAATCTTGAATGTTACTAGATGGTCCAATAATCTTTAAAGACTGGAGACTAGCTGCCTCGAAAATTCAGCGTACGTAATGAGATGGTGGAGCTTGTTCACACAATATGAACTTGACTCACTTGCCATTAGCGTGTGGGTTAGGACTTGACTCCCTAGCCATTAGCGTGTGGGTCATTTGTGTCGCTAATATACATTTTTATTTTTATTTAGATAATGTTCGGTGTTGTCGCGTCAGTATTCGGTGTTCATCATTCTGGGTTTGGATTTTACCGAAAATAGGGGAAGACATGGGTATGTATAATTTTAATAAAAATAAGATCTATCAGAAAATCCATGTTAAAAAAGATTATCATACCTACCGACGGACGGTACTACGCATGATTGTCATGAACGGTGGGTCATCGATGCCACTAAATATTCCCTTTTAAGATTTTATGAATAATTTATCACGAGAGGTAGATCATCTATGCCATTAAAATATTTTTTTCTTTTTAATATGTATTTCTTCTCTACTCAAAAACGATCAAAATTTTCTTATATTAATTTGATTCATCATAGAATATTTTTTTATAAAAATAAAATAGTTAGTATATTTTATATATGATCTTTACATTTTTATGTATAAAAGTTTATAATGAACTATACTTACCTAGACGACAATAACCTAAATATTTCTACAGATTTGGACAAAAAGAACCAAAGTTTGGTAAATACTCCATTTATTTTTAAAGAAAATAATTTTAAATAATCTATATATTACTTCAAAAGATAATAAATATATTTATAATATTATATTTCTATTATTTATTTAAAATGATTTAATATTATGTATTATGTAAGCAATAAAATTAAAAATTAATTTTTAATTTTTCTAAAAAATATTTTATTTTACTAAAACAATTTTATTTCAAAAACAAGGGGAGTATATAGTAAGCAAAGTGCTCAATGTTGCTGCTCCAGTAATCAACATTTTCAATGTGGATTTTATAGGAAAAAAATCAGGCTATTTCGATGATGTTATTTGATTTTAGACTTTCATTTGTTTTTTATTTTGAGGGAAAACCTTCATTTGTTAAAAGCATTGCTTCTCTCTCTCTGCTATGTTTGATTTTGAACTCATCAACCTACTTAAATCCTTTAATTTATCTTTAATTAATGTACATTCTTAGGGTCCATTTTTTTCTCCTTGATAGTATGCTTTCATGATTACTATAATTAACATTAATATTTATGATACGTTTTTTTAATCTAATATAAAATTAAAGTGACGAGAATATATTCAACCTATTTTTCATTTAATGAATTAGCTCATGTTGTACTTATGTGAGGGTGTGTACAATATTTTAAAATATGCAAAGCTATGGATATATATATATATATATATAATTAACATGATGTAAGTAACATTGTCTTTATAATGTTTTCTCTCTCTCTTTTTTCTTCCATAACAGACACGATTTTGGATTAGCCGATTAAAATGACTACCAAACGATTAATGTATCTCAGGTTCTCAACGATTGACTTGATGAGCCTGCTTCGAGCCGGTGATCAATTAGCATGGTAGAAAACGTCATGTTTCCAGATTCTTGCGGTGGTGGCATGGCGACCGACTTTGCCTATTGACGGAATGGTCGACAGTAAATCAACAGAGCAAACTTGGGTCATTTGTAGGGATGTAAACGGGGCGGGTTCGGGTCGGGTATTACCATACCCGTATCCGTACCCGATAAGAAAATCCGTACCCGAATCCGTACCCGTACCCGAACGGATATCCGTTGACATATCCGTATCCGTATCCGTTGGATATCCATTACCCGACGGATTATCCGTTTACCCGTTAATGAATATTGTCCAACGGATAAATCCATTACCCGACGGATAAACCCATTTATAGTTAAGCCAAAAGACAATTTTAACCTTAATTTATACTATATTTATTTTAAAATTAAGGGTAAAATAGTAATTATATATCGGGTAAACGGGTATGGATATGGATACGGGTATGGTTACGGGTACGGGTATGGATATCCCATACCCGTATCCGTACCCGAACCCGACGGATATTTTTTTCTATCCTCCATATCCGTATCCATATCCGTTTATCCATATCCGTTTAAGTATCCGTCGGATAAAATCCGTCGGGTTTCGGGTAATACCCGCCCCGTTTACATCCCTAGTCATTTGGGGCTCGTGGAAGCAATAATTAACTAAGACTTGGGCGTGGGGCCGTCGAAGCAATAATTCACGGTGTGGGGCTCGTCGAAGCAATAATTAACTAAGACTTGAGTCATTTGCTAGGGGCACAGTAGGCCGTCCGCGTCCCTAAAATATGCCCCCTTTATGGTTGGGATCACTGATGCACGGAAACGACATTTCGGTGTCGTTTCCGTCCTGAAAACAGCACTTCGGTCGGCGGCATCGGCGTTCTGAAAACGACACTTCGGTGTTGTTACGGTTAGAGCCGGCAAAAGTTGATCCGACCCGTCCAACCCGACCCGACCCGAGCGAAACCCGACCCGTTATGACCCGCAAAATTTAGCAACCCGACCCGACCCAGACCCTACCCGACAATGACCCGACCCGACACTGACCCGATAATAATCAACCCGACCAGAACCCGACCCAACCCGATCCCAACCCACGACCCATTATTGACCCGACCTGACACGTAATTGACCCGACCCGTTATTGACCCGACCCGCTTTGACCCGACCCGACCCAATGTTGACCCGACCCGACAATCACCCGATCTGACTCAATATTAACCTGATCAGACATCAAAATATATTATAATAATACTAATACTAATACTAATAATAATAATAATAATAATAATAATAAATTACATATATTTTATTATTCATTTAAGGCTTTTAAAAAATATAGTATTTTTATAAATTGTACTTATTTTTCATAATTTTACCCTAGCCATTCTTGTTTACTAATGATATCCTAATAAGATATATTATTAACAAATAAAAAACCAAAATAAGAAAGACAAACATCCAGTTATAATCCTATAAAATGATTTTCAAAACGTGTTAATTACATCTACTAATCCATCTATTTGAAGAAACTCTTAATAGAAGAGTATAATAGTATCATTTATTAGTTATCAATTTATCACTTATCACCTACAAAATCCAACAAATAATAATTATACCTCGTATCAAAAGTATCTCACGTTACAACCCTAAATTTAAAGTTTTAGTTATATTTTTTCTTTTAATATTATTAATTTACTTTAAATATAATTTAGTATTCTACGTTCATCAATTTTAAATTTACAATATCTAATTATTTTTGCTAATTATAATATTAATATTTATATTTTATATTATTTAATTTTTAATTTATATGAATATATATATAATAATTAATAATTAATGAAAATATATAAAATTATTATTTAATTTAAATTATGTTTAAAATAACTTATTATATTTTTTACTATAATAATAATAATTAATAAAAATATTACAATAAAAATTTAAATATAATAATGTTAATAAAATAAATAAAACTAGAGAAATTAATAAGATAAATTATATAGAGAAATGAATATGAAAAAAAGATAGAATAAATTATATAAAAATTATTGGATAAAAAAATAATACTTTTGTAGGTAAATTTTTTTACTGTTAATATTAACCGTGTTATATATATTCTAACAGTATAAATTGAGCTAAAAAAATATTAAAAAGTATCAAAAAATCCACGTACCGCAAGTATGGATCAAGAACTTGAAATTTTTAACCACACAAAATTTGTGGGTAAATTTTTTTCCCCATAACTACAATTCTAAATTTAAAGTCCCTAAATTTAAATTTATAATATATTTTTTTTACACCAAATGCTCTAAATGAATATTAAATTGGTCAAACTATTTTTGTTAGTTTTTTTAATTAAAGTGTTGGTAAAGTTTATATTTTTGTAAGTTAATACTATATTTGGATCTCTTGAGACTTTAAAAATAAAATTTAGTTTATTCATAACTAAAAATGCAATTAAGATTGTTAATATGTATGAAGGATATTGATAGAAATAAAAGTATAGAAATAAATTAGAAGTCTATAAAACGGATTACAAGAAGGATGAAAACTAGCCAGTGTGTGCGTTGTGTATCTATATATATATATATATATATATAGGTATAGCTTATACCTAATCGAGAACCGAAAAATCTAAATGGTTACCATTTGGATGAAGTATATGAAACATGATTTGTTTTAGGAACAATAGCTATAGTCAGTATATGAATTCTTGTTATGTTCACATTTATTTTATAAAATTATATTTTTTTAAATAATCAAATATTTTAAGTAATCAATTAAATATAATATATGATAAACATCTAATATTTTTACTTTTAAAGTTTATAAATGTTTAAAGAAATCAAATATAATATAATTAAAACTTATACATATCTTTACTATTTACCTTTGTAAAAATAAAACACATAATATTCTTATTTTATCTATCTTTACTAGTGATCTTATGATTGTATATTTGTATTGTATCTAGTATATACAATGTAATAAATGATCATAATACATTGTATATTCTTGTTATACTCACCTTTATTTTATAAAATTATCTTTTTTAAGTAATCAAATATTTTAAGTAAACAATTAAATATAATATACAATAAACATCTAATATTTTTACATGTAAAATTTATAAATGCTTAAAGCAATCAACTATAATACTATCAAAACTTATAAATATCTTAACTATTTACCTTTGTAAAAATAAAACACATATAATATTCTTATTTCATTTATCTTTACTAGTGATCTTATGATTGTATTGTATCTAGTATATACAATGTAATAAATGATAATTATACATTGTACATTCTTGTTATGCTCACCTTTATTTTATAAAATTATCTTTTTTTAAGTAATCAATTAAATATAATATACAATAAACATCTAATATTTTTACATGTAAAATTTATAAATGTTTAAAGCAATCAAATATAATACTATTAAAACTTATACATATCTTTATTATTTACCTTTGTATAAATAAAACACATATAATGCTCTTATTTCATTTATCTTTAGTATTTACTAATAATCTTATGATTGTATTGTATCTAATATATACAATGTAATAAATGATAATTATACATTGTTTATTCTTGTTATGCTCACTTTTATTTTATAAAATTATCTTTTTTAAGTAATCAAATATTTTAACTAATTAATTAAATATAATATATTATAAACATCTAATATTTTTACTTTTAAAATTTATAAATGTTTAAAGAAATCAAATACTATTAAACTTATGAATATCTTTATTATTTACCTTTCTAAAAATAAAACACATATAATATTCTTATTTCATATATCTTTACTAGTAATCTTATAATTGTATTATATCTAATATTTACAATGTTATAAATGATAATTATACATTATATATTCTTGTTATACTCACCTTTATTTTATAAAATTATCTCTTTTTAAGTAATCAATTAAATATAATATATGATTAACATCTAATATTTTTACATGTAAAATTTATAAATGTTTAAAGCAATCAAATATAATACTATTAAAACTTATAAATATCTTTATTATTTACCTTTGTAAAAATAAAACACATATAATACTCTTTTTTCATTTATCTTTACTAATAATCTTATGATTGTATCTAATATTTACAATGTAGTAAATGATAATTATACATTGTTTATTCTTATTATGCTCATCTTTATTTTATAAAGTTATCTTTTTTTAAGTAATCAAATATTTTAACTAATTAATTAAACATAATATATTATAGATATATAATATTTTTACTTTAAAAATTTATAAATATTTTAAGCAATCGAATATAATACTATTAAAACTTATAAATATTTTTATTATTTACCTTTGTAAAAAATAAAACACATATAATATTCTTATTTCATTTATCTTTACTAGTAATCTTATTATTGTATCTAATATATACAATGTAATAAATGATAATTAATTATACATTGTATAATCTTGTTTTGATCATCTTTATTTTATAAAATTATCTTTTTTTAAGTAATTAAATATTTTAAGTTATCAAATAAATTATAATCAATGATAAATATCTTTGTTTTGATTCAAAGCGCAATATTTTTTATTATTAAAATTTATAAATATCTTTACTATTTATTTGTGAAAATAAAGCGCATTTAATATTTTTAATTCTTTTATCTGTAATATTAATCTTATGATTGCCTGTCTCTAATATTTATGATTTATGAAATGATAATTACTTAGGCTTGAATATGAGTAAACCCGTCAAAACTCGACCCATTAAGTTGACCCGTACCTAATTGAATTCAACCCGTCAAATTGTATGAAATTAGTCAAATGACCCCACCCATCAATTTAACTCGAAACAAGTCGAACATAACTAACATGTCATATTATATTATTACATGAAAATATGAAATGACCTGAACCGGCCGAAGCCACCTACTTACGTGAACTAGAAAATGACCCGAAACCAACCCGACCCTAGTCACCCTATCACCAGTCAAGTTAACCCAAAATTATCCGAATCCGAGTTTGCTTAACTTGAATAGTTGGACCTAACCCGATCCGACAAATTAGCCCAAAATGACCCGACCTGAAACCGACCCGACAAATTGAACCGAAATGACCCGACCCGTTAATGACCCCGACCCGACCCGCACCCGACCCGCCAAATTGATTGACCCAAAATGACCCGACCCGACCCGCAATAGTCAAATGAACCGCTATGACCCGACCCGTTATGACCCGACCCGAACCCGACCCGCCTGACCCGTTTGCCACCTCTAGTTACGGTCCCGAAAACGCTGAAAATATTTTATTTTTTAAAATAATTTTTGGAATTAAAATTTATATTAAAATTAAAAAATAAAAATAATAATCTTATATTTTTTTCTATTTTTCTCAATTTTAAAATTTATTTAAATTAAATTATTTAAAATTGGATAATTTATTTAATATTTAATTTATTTTTAATAGTATCCAATTTATATATATATATAATTAAATATACATAATAGTATAATTATATATAAAAATTATTTTATATTTAAAATTAAATATTTTAAAACTATATTAATTTTTATTCTATTAATTCCACCTACCTCAAACTAATTTTTCGAAAAAAATCCAGCGGAATCCCTCGTAGATGTCGTACGTTGATTAAACCAATAGTCACCTAGGAGCTTTTCCACGAAACCTAATAAGATTGATTGTCAAGACCAAACTTATTAAAATTATCACGAGGTTCATAAGGCAACCCTTCATGCCACAGAAATCGAGAAAACTTTAACTCATTTGTATAACCGCGAATCTGACGCTCCGTCATAACATTCAGTCAATCACTACTAAGAAACTGTGCCCTAGGTGACGACCCAATCCTGCAACTAATTTTCACCACACACTAATGGAATTTTATCCGCCATAATAGGACACGTTGTCAATTAGATTAAGATTGCCTGGACGTCGCGCCTTTCCTTGCTAACACACCATCTACATCAAATTAAATATGCTTTAAAAAAAATTGGAACATCCCCTTAAAAAAAAAAAACTCTCTCTATATATATATACACATACGCACACAACTTGTAGAATACCTAAGTTTAAGGTTCCATGTGCTCAAAAGATAAGAACTCAAAGCAAATAATTTATGAACTTGAATCGATTCTACTTTTTATTTTCTTTCTTTTCAAAAGTAAATCTAGACCGTCCATAAGTCATTAACTTTCTATATACATAATGAAAACTGTAATGAGCTTTTTAGTCATAGGAAATACTATTTTTTTTGTTTATATTTTAAGTTCTTAATGAATACCAAAAAAGTTCACTTATACAGATTTTGAACACTTTAAATTTATTCTTTAATTACTAGATTAAATATCCAAGAGTGGAATTAGATTATCCAAGGATACGTAAGGACTAACAACGTCATTGAAATTCTATTATTCTAGTGTTGTTGAACTTGTATGCCAGAGGTATCTGCTTTAAAAGACTTCCTAAAAATTTGATTAAAATCTACTATTAGATTATGGCAATTGAATGGATGTATAAAATTGTAATTATGTTCCTCAATAAGTGTAGCGCTAGCTGGTGGAGTTGGGATTTATATTGGTTCAATTTTGTTGACAAGGTTTGGTTTGTTTTTAGTTGTACAAGTGTGGTTAATTATGCATATTAGGTGGGAAACAATGACCGACACAATTTTTTTCATTAAAATAAACTAAGTATGTTTTTTGTCTATGGAGTACAAGGAAAGTTAACAACAACTTTTTTCTTAGAATGATAAACTTCATGCACCATTTGTTCATTAAACTTTATGATTTTTAAGTCTTTTTGGAAGATGTCCCCGATGAGATTCTATTTCCTTTTATAGATCTATATTTCTGTAGGTTGTAGACAGATAAAATGAGTATCGATATAACACCTATATTTTTTCCTATCAAAAATTTTTATTTTTAAAATATTGTGGAAGCGGAAAACACAACACCTAAGAAAAAAAATTAGATGTTACTGCTGTATCTAACACAGGACCGACATCTACCGTCAGTCTCATGTTAGATATAAGGCTAAGAAAAACCAACCAAACTAAAATGAGAAATAGAATGCACAAGATAATAATTTTTTTTGACATGATATCAAGATTTACAACCCAAGGCCATACAAGCCTAAAACCAGTACAAATACGCAATGAGAAAACATCAACCAAAAAGGAAAACAAATATGCGGGGAAGACACCCTAGTCATGTGAGGACCACAACAAAAACACCATTGGAATATCCTACGCTTTGATAACCTGACTATACCGAAGAAGAGATTAGACCACTTACAAATCATCCTTGGAACCTACACAAGGTCTCCTACTTGTGGGATTGAGTATGGAATTATAATAACAATCCCATCAGTATGTATACATACTAAGCAAACCAGTCTACCACTATCGTATAGGTCATAGTACAAGCAAGATTACACAACATCTTTCCAACTTTAATCCATATATTAAGCTCAATCCATATGTTCATTCCTAGCTAAAATTTGATGTTAAGGTCAACTTAGTCAAACTAGGATCAACTCTCTTTTTACTAAGTTTAATCCATCAATTAAGCTCAATTAATCCAAGTAAACTCATAGCTACTAGCATCTTATATCATTATCCAAACATGAGAAAACTCACAAAATTACATTTGGGAAAAAATAGACAAGAAAATAAATTTGGCTAAGACTAGTCAATGGGTATCGCTAACCAATCAATCGGTTTAGGCACTACAAAACCTTCACAGTGGTGGTGAACCAGCTGTAATACCTCAAAAATTTGCTTAACCTAATCCCGCATCATTAGCACCTAATTTGATTCTAATCCTATATTAGCCTTCACCCAATCCTTAATCTTGAAACATTAATAGATCCTGAAAGCCTTAATGTAATTAACCGTAATTCGTAAACTGAAATCAAATTCACTAAAATTTTTGCTAATCCTAATTATCCTTAACTAATCTAAAATCATCCTAAACTAATCCCCTCAACCCTTTCTCTTTTCCTTTTCTTCTCCTTTTTCCTTTTCTTTTCTTTCCTTCTTCCCTTTCACCCGCCACCCTTTGTTGCAACTCCTGCATCCACTTGCACCCCCACTTGCACCACCCATTACCTTGTTGCACCCTCATCCATCACTCATCACCTTTCTTCTTCTTCTTCTTCTTCTTCTTCTTCTTCTTCTTCTTCTTCTTCTTCTCCCATCTGTGCAAACCTGCACACTCCCTATGCGTACACCCCATCACTTGCATCTTCTTATCCTTTTCATATTTACGCAACATTTATATCAACCATCACCATACTCACCCTGTAGCTGCACAATCATCATCACCTTTGTCGCATGTCATCATCCTCCCTATTCTTTTCTTCTCCACGAAACACCATACACACACACACACATATGACCATATATATATATACACACACACACACACACACCATACTCTCCTCCTTTTCTCTTTGTTGGCCTCCAATCTATCTTTTTTGTGTTAGAAATATATTTCCCAAGCTCCACCATCTTTCTTCTTTCTTCCTTCTCCTTTTCTTCTTCTTCTTCCTCTTTCCTTCCCAGTTTTTGGCATCCGCACCACCCAATCCACCACAATGCACCACCTTGGCCATGACTCGCCCCCATTTGGCCAGTGGACCAACCACTAAGGTCGCCCTAACCTTTCCCCTCACTGTCACCAATCATCAACTTTGACCACCGCCTCTTTTGCCCTCTTCTTCCTCTTGTTGCTCACAACGTCATGTGTGCATAACCGGTGCATAGCCTACTGCACGGCCATGAAACGCTTAAAACACTTGCTGCATAGTCGTGCAATCCTTACACCCTCTAATTGCGTAAAATTCTTCCTCTCGGCCTAATTCGACATGGCTGTACAACTTTTGCATCACCTAGTCGTGCATTTTATTTTCTCTCGATCCAGTGCTGCACAGCCATGTAACTTTTGCATCATCTGGCCGTACAACTTTCCATTTTAGCCGTGTAACCCTATTTTTACCATATGTCTTGTCCAAACACCACCAAATTTTAACCATAGCTCCATCACACATTCTTCTACGATTCCATACAATTCAAGTTTCCATTTGAATTCGGTAAATTCCATTTTTACTCTTCTCTACCATGATCTCCCTCTTAATTGTTAACCTTCGATCCTAATCATATTTTATCTTATTTTCATAGGTGATTTTCTGGTGATCTCGGAGGGAGTCTAGGATTTTGCGTGCTTAGATCCTTGTGTCCTTGTTGGTAAGGATACTATTCGATGCTTAGGACTTTTTATGATGTTTGCTTATATGGCTAATGTGTTTTACATGATATTGTTGCTATAATATGTGATGTATGTTGATATTGATAATTTGTGATGTTATGCATGTTATGTTGAAAGAATATAAGAGTTGTGAGAGATACTATTATGTTATGATTGTGTCAATAATATCTTGTTTGTGAGAATGCATCTTATAGCATGAAATATAGGTTGAGTGGTCTTAATATCATACTTGTGGAAATATATCTATGGTTGGATAATGATGACACCACACTTGTGGAAATATATCTATGGTTGAATTATGATGATATAACACTTGTGGAAATATATCTATGATTGAATGATGATGATATTACACTTATAGAAATATATCTATGGTTGAATGATGATGGCATCACACTTGTAGAAATATACCTATAGTTTAATGATGATGATATCACACTTGAGAAAATATGTCTATGGTTGAATAATGATGATGTCACACTTGTGAAATATATATATGGTTGAGATAATGACAATATCATACCTATGAAATTATATCTTAAGGTATGCATTATAGGTTGATTGATGAGAATTTCATGTTTATGAAAATATAACTTAAGGTATAAAATATGGGTTGAATGAGGATAATGACATACTTATAAAATTATATCTTAAGGTATTATGGGTTGATTGATGGGAATGCCATATTTGTGAAAATATAACTTAAGGTATGAAATATGGGTTGAATGAGGACAATATCATATTTGTGAAATTATATCTTAAAGTATGAAATGTGGGTTGAATGAGTTGTAGTAAATAGACTTAAGGCCTCTCATGAGGTATGATGATGAATGAGGACTTGAAAAAATAATATGTATAGAAGGTATAATATTTTATGAAATAAAGGTGTTAATTATGTTCAAAGGGTAATTTGGTCATTATGAGATACTAAGGAAGTTTGGTAATTTATGTGTTAGAAGACTTAAATCATGATAATAATAACTTGAGTAATTCATAGGGATATTATTAATATTTGGGGTTCATAAATGTTTAATAGTAAATTTGGGACAAGTCATCTTAAGATGTTATTATTATTATCCCATCTTCATGGATTAGAAAATAACTATTGAAAATTAGAAATGATGAATATTTCATAAGAAGTGTCATGATAATGTTATAGGATTTATACTTGAATACTTCAGTGTGTGATATATATATATACATACATATACATTGGGATGAGATTACTAAATCAACGCATGGGAATTAGGTTGTGATTTTTGGATATGATACTAATGAAGGGATTTGGGTGACGATATAATATAAGGTGAGTGCAACAACCAACATGAGATAATGAACACTAAAATAAGTGTAATTAAGGTTTGACAGGACTTGGAGATTTAGACCTATATTACATGCATATTTGATTGATTGTGTTCTATGCCTGAGAATCAATCTTAAATAAAATACTAATCACTTAAAGTGAAAGAGCACATGAGTAGGGCCATGAGATTATTTTTCTTAAATCTATATATATATGTATTCCCTTTTCACCCGGTAGAATAGTGGCTTGGGAGCATTCTGCCCCGAGATGATATTTTTAATCTCCGTTCCATTGGAAAGAATAGTGGCTCAGGTATGCTGTCCCTGAGAAGTTTCAAACTATTCTACCAATTGAGAATAGTGGGGCACCTACTTATCATGAAATAAAACATACCATTACAACCTATAGAAAAGATACTAATGATTTAAAGTAGAAGAATGCATGAGTTTGGATCATGGTGATTTATTCCCATTCCACCGAGTAGAATAATGGCTTGGGTGCATTCTCTTAAGGAGATGATTTATTTCCATTCCACCGGATAGAATAGGGGCTCAAGAGCGTTCTGCCCCGAGAACATGTTATTACCTTCGTTCCACCAGAAAGAATAGTGGCTCAGGTGTGTTGTTCCCGATAATTTTTAGACCATTCCACCAGTTTAATAATAATAGGGTTCTTGCACTCATCGCAGATAAAAGAATGAAAATGGACTATACTTAATAAAAGAAGCTAGATATTATTTTGCCTTATGACATGATTATTTACTTTGTTGTATTCTTTTATCATTTAATGTTAAACCATGTGCTACTTGTATTCCTATTTTAATAGTATTGGTCCCTTACTTAGTATATAGCGTAGTGATCACCCGTTTTATGGGTGTTGCTCGTTTCCACGAGCAGATCTGCCCTGTTTTGTAGGTGATTGATGATTGATTAGCTTGATGTGATTGCCTTAGGTGAGCGCTAAATGTTTTTGTAAAAGGTATAGTTATTCGAATATCTTTATCTCTCTTGTGAACTCCTAATCCTCTATTTTTACTATTTATTCTCTTCTCTCTTTTTTTGTATCCTCTATTGCGGTGGAATAAGTACTTTCCATAGCTGATTCCTAGGTATGAGGTTACTTTTACCTTGTACCCGACATAGACTGGGCATTGAGAGTAACTCTTCTATGTTGGATACGACGTGACATCCCCACATTTTGTGCTTTGACTTTCACTTTAAAATTTTTAAAATAAAAATTTTAAGTTTCAAATTTTGGGGGTGTTTCATCAGTCGACTGTTCTAATAACTATTTGTTCAGTTTGGTTAAACTGGTCAATAATTCTAAACTAAGGATAAGGCTATTAATATCATAAACTAACCAATCGATGGGTTGACTCAATTGATTAACTGTTTTCTAGGAACCAGTTGATAGATAAGATTACGATCACTAAAGTTAGAAGCAAACTAGGTGATTAGTTGACCCAACTAGTTGATTATTCTAGGAAACAGCCAATTGGTTTGATTAAACCAGTCGATCAGTAGGGGTAAAAACAAACCCCACCAAGCACATTACACATATTTACATTCTATAAAATTTACTCAATCAAACCAAACATGAATCACAACTCACTCATGGTTCTTAATGAGTAATAAATGTGGATTACCATGTAAAATACAAAATCATGCTGAGAGCCTTGATGGCATAGTAAAATCATACTTGCACCTTATGAACTTGCTAAGAGAGGTAGGAAAATCATCTGTCATATTCTCTTCATACTAGGCCATCATTAAGCAATCTATGCATCACATTACACATGCTAATGTAACTGAGATGCTCAAAACACCAAAGATATCATGAAGTCTAAATGACACTTATAGGATTTATTCACCCAAGGCTTCAAGTTAGACTTCCTTCGAATTCTTTCATTTATTCAACATTTACTTGCTCAATATACATATTTATCTTTAAGACTCATGCTTTTATAAAATAAAAAACATACACTTCACTTACTCATAACATTTTTCACAAATAGGGAAGAAAATGGTTTACCTCAAAAGAACTTAGCAAACCCACCAGAGAGAGCAAAAGTCTTGGAAAAACCAAACCGTTTCCAATCACTGGAACACCCTTCAAGAAAGTAAGATTAAAACTTATTAAAACCTTTTAAATAATACAAGGAAGATTTGACAAAATTAGAGACCAAGGAGAGAAAATCATAGAAAAACCACATTCCCAAGGAGAAAAAAGAGAATATCATATATGAAAGCTAATCCCTCACTCCTTTCCTAAATCTAACACCATCTTGCTTAAGATCTAAACAAGAATGAGCTACAAAAAGGATTATAAGGGGGAAAAAGGTAAAAAACAAAACAAAAGTCAAAAAGGGAAATATGGGCAAAGCAAGTATGAAGAAAAAAATAGGGTAGTTTGGAGGTTAGGGATGAAGAGAGAAAACAAAGGTTCTGGGCTCAAATTACTAAAGGTTTCTAATGGAAAAAAGAAGGATATGGGATGTATAAATCAAGACCCCAAAACTCTATCCCGACTCCAATATTCCATGTGATCAATCTTGGAGGTTTAAAGCTGGCATTATATCATCAAGCCCAATTGGCGAAACTAAAATGTAAAGTCAATGTGCCTTAAAATTTTCGAATCAAAAGAAAGGAATAAGGATGACAAGGAGAGGAAATCGAAGTTAAAATCTCCTGGGGTTGTAGGGCTAAATCATTATTTAGGAATATTAATGAAGAGAGAGAAAAGGAGGAAGAAGAAGAAGAAGAAGAAGATAAAGATGGTGAAGTCATGAAAGTGAATTTAAAGAATTACCCTCTAAAAATATATTGAAAATCGATAAAGAAATACCCCAAAATCCTAAATTAGGAAAGCATGGTCGAGTAGGGAATTATTAGAAAATTAATTAAAATAAACTACTTTATTGGAAAGAAAAGGGGAATTAATTAGGATAAATCAAGAAGGAATTTATAAGTATGTAAATAGGAGGAATTGTGGTATTTTAAGTCAATTAAGGTTTTTATTTTAGAAATTTATTAAACACATTAATTTATTTAAAATGGGAAGGATAAAATAGTTTCAAATTAATATAAATTTATAAATAATTTAATTAGATGAAATTAAAGTGTTTTGTTAATTAAAATGGAATTTAAGAAAACTTTTCCAAAAATCCCAAAATTAACCCAAAAATAGAATTTAATTATTATTTTGATAATTATATACCCTAAATTACCCAAATTATACTAATTAAGGCAACCACTAGTTTTCCTCATTTTTCCTTTTTCCCTTTTTCTTTTTCTCTCCCTCCTTTTTCCTTTTTCTTTCTTCCCCTTCTCTTCCTTATGCCTTCCCCGACTGGGCCGGCCTGCTAGGCCCTGCGCCCTGCGCAGCCCAGCTCCATTTTCCCTCCCCGCCAACGTTGGGCCTCGCCCGACCCAACTTCCTCCTTCCTTTCCTTCTTTTCGCCGCGGCCCAGCAAGCCCGGCCGCCCTTGAGTCAAGACGCCGCGTTTCGACTCTGAAGTCGCAAAAACGCCGCGTCGAGATAAGAAAGTAAGTAACTGTTGCCAGACCAACCCAAACGCCGCGTCTTACCCAATAATAGACCAAAACGCCGCGTTTCATTTAAGGGAAAATAAACCGCCGCGCCCGGCCGGTTTCTCCCTTCCTTTTTCCTTCCCCTGGACCGCCGGTCCAGCCCGCCTTTCTTCTTCTTCTTCTTCCTCCTTGCGCCGGCGCCGATTTCCACCTGCAACACGCAAGCCTCGCCGGAGACGCAAAGCCTGCCATGGCGGCTCCAGCTCCGGTCGTTTTCGCCTCCTCTCCCCGACTGAGTTCCCCTAGATGTGACCAATCCTCGCAGCCTTCTCCCACACGAAATTTCTTCCCCTTTTTTAGGCAATTATGGCCTGAAAAATTCAGGCCTTGCGCCGGCCACCCACACCGGAAAAAGGCTACCCTAATCCTAACCCCTAACTTCCCACTTGATTCTTGTCTTTTTCCGTCCAAATTATCCTATAAATAGCCCTCCTTACTGCCGTAATCAGGTTCGAAAACTGGGCACCCGATCGGAGCAAAGCCGCGCACCGCCCCGACTTCAGACGGCCTTTGCTCCGCCGACAGCCACCCCCACTGCCTGCCATTGCCACCACGGTCCTCCCTGCACGTCCCTCTACGCAACCAACTCCCTTTGACTCCCTGCTCTGCGCCGCACGTGCCGCCCTGGCCGTGCGAAAAGCCTACCCCAATCGACCCCCTTCCAGCCCTGCGCCACCTTCGCACCGCCGCCACCGGCTGTGCCGCCGCCCACAGCACCACCACTACCCCCCAAAACAACCATGGGTTCTCTCTCTACCACCCTATACCTCCCATGTCTCCTGGTTTTTCCTTCCCTAGCTTCCACCTCCATTTTTCCCCCTCTCTTCCCTTCCTCCACCACCACCGCGCCGCTGCCTCTGCCGCCGCGCCGCCGCCGCTGCCACCACCCCAGTCAGGTTGCCAACACCTCAACCCTAAAGCTTCAATAATAAATAAAAATAAATAAATAAAATTGGTTAATGATTTAATCTTATTAACTACTATTAATAGTATTATTATGATTAATATTAACATTATCCTTATTATTACTAACCTAGTATTATCATTATCATTATTATTATTATCATTATTATTATTATTATTATTATTATTATTATTATTATTATTTCATTAATGTTATTATCATTATTATTATGATCATTATTACTATTATTATTATTGCTATTACTATTAGTATTACTATCATTATTATTTTCATTAGTGTTATTATTATTACTACTATTATTATTATTACAATGATTATTATTACTATTATTATTATTATTATTGGTGCTATTATTATTATTAATATTATTATAAGCATTACAATCATTATTACTCCTAATATCGTTTTTATTTTTATCATTATCGTTACTGTTATTACTCCTATGGCTATGCCTATTATGATTACTATTATTCTTACCATTGTTATTATATTACTATTAGTGTTATTATTGTTATTAATATTATTATTATCAATATTATTATCATTATTACTATTATCGTCATTATTATTATTATTATTATTATTATTATTATTATTATTACTAATGTTACCATTGTTATTATTGTTACTATCTTTACTATTTTTATTATCAACATTACTATTGTGGTTGTTACTATTATTATTATTAGTATTATTATTATTATTATTATTTCTATTACTATTATTATCATTAACTGTATAATTATTATTATCGTTATAATCCTTATCATTATATCATTATTATTATTATTGTCCTTGTTATTATTTTGTTGTTGTTGTATCGATTACTACTATCATTATTATCCTTAACGTCATACTTTGATATTAGTACCTTAGTATTTTGTTATGCTTAGTACTGCCACAACTATTACATTATTATTATTATTACTGTGATTATTATCATTGTTATTATTATTATTATCCTTATTTTTATTATTGTTACCATCATTATTGCTATCATCACTATTATTCTTACTATGATTAATACTTGTGTTATTATGTTTATTTTCTCACTATTATTAATATCGCTAATATTCCTGTTAATGTTATTTCTAGTGCTCTTACCGTCATTCATATTATTACTACTATTATTGATTGTTAATATTAATATTATTATTTTTGGCTATTATTATTTTGTTATTATTAAAATTATTATCATTGATGTTATTATTATTGTTGCTATTATTAATACTATTATTGTCGTTATTATTGTTGGTACCATTATGGTCGTTACTCTTATCATTATTATTATTATTGCTATTAGCATTTTCATTACTACTACTCCTTCTACTACTACTACTATTATTATTATTATTATTATTATTATTATTATTGTTATCATTATTATTATTATTATTATTTGATACTGTCATTATTTTATTATTATTGGTAATATTACTCGCTAACGCCATTATAATTTCTATTGTTATTAATATCATTATTATCATTATAGCCATTATTATTCTTATTATGAGTATTATTATTATAAGTAGTATCCTTATTATTGTTAGTATTCTTAGTAATTACTTTTACTAATATCGAAACCCTCACCCTAATGCTTTGGATTTTACTAAAACCCACTTTAACTAGTGATAATCCAGTTAAGCTATTGAAAGAATAGTAATAACCCTACCCTTAATCTATAAACCCCTATTATTAATATTAGCATTAGTATTAGGCCATGATAGGGGTAAGATAGGAATTTTGATAATTTCGGTAGAGGGAGATTAACCCTAAGTATTTCCCTCTTATAGGTGAACCGGGTCAAACCCCAGGAGGTGTAGGAGCGTGCTCCAAGCCCGGCGCCGATTTAGGTAAGGACGTAACTAAGGCCACTTGGGTGTATTGCATGTTTTACCTGTCTTGTATGCTTGTGCTGTTGTATGCTATAAATTGGGTATTATCTGTGTATTGTGTAGCGCAGCATGGAACCGAGGTACGTTCTCGTGCTCTCGTCTTTGTGCATTAATATGTTGTGGTGCAAGTATGGTGTGTTGTGATGTGACATGTTGTGATGTGACCCCTACGACATGCATGCTAGGTTTTGTGAGGAAGTGTTGTGAAGTGGGAACTTGAAAAAGAAAGATAAGCGATTAAGATAACTAAAGGGAAGTACGTCGGTTAACATAGGTATGGGCGATTTAAGGAACTCATAAATTGTGAGATGATGAGGAAGAGGGGAAAGCAAATAAATAGAAGCATGGGAATAAAAATAAGGTTGCATGGGGGAACTAGGGTTTGATGGAAATGATAGAGTTGACATGGGGAAAATGATAGGGCTTGCATGGGGAAGTTAACGTCCGCATGGGAACGAACCTTACGTATGAAAAGATACCTTGGGATGTGAGGGAGTCAGTGGAAGGTCCGTTTGGGAGTCTGGAGGCTCGAGGCGAAATATAGTACGTAGGGCCTTATAAGGTACCCGATTAGGGTTTTGGGAGGAATTAGTAATATGAAAAAGGCGAAAGGAAAATGGTTAAGGGTGAGTGAGGTGCGGGTTGAGAGTGAGGGTTTTGTTATAATGAATAATTATGGAATGTTGAGAGAGAAGGAATATTGGGAGAACGGGAGAGGTTACCTTCGGGAAGAGAAAGGTATTAAAGTTGATGGAAAACTAGAGTTTTGGGGTCACAGGTAGAATCGATGGGTAAAGCGATGTGATTTGGGGATTGGACCAGAATGAGATGAGGTGTCGAGGATAACTGAATTAACGGTAGTGAAGTAAGAGGAGGTTGGACCACATAGGTCCAGCTAGGGTTTCAAGGGAAACCCTTGAGACTAGTGACAGGTGGGGTCCGATATATCGAGGTGTTGCGTGTATAGAGGGGAATTGAACATCGAGGTGCGATAAGGGGTGCACAAGTTCCAAGATATGGGACGGGCCCTCTTGGGAGGATGATTGTGGATATAGTTAGCCATGCATGTCAAGGGTAAAACACCTTCTAATAAGATACGTTAAAATACTAATCACTTAAAGAGAAAGATGCTGAGCCGGGGCCCAAACCGGTCCACCGGCGAATAATAGTGGCCAGGAGCCGGGGTGCCCTGGAGACCGTGCCACCGGCGAACAATAGTGGTCGGGAGCATTTTGCCCTGTATGATTTCCGGTCCACCGGCTATAATAGTGGGGGTTACCGTGCTCAGCAAACCGAACATAAAATTGATAAGACATGGGAAAGATACTAAATACTTATAGTGGAACACCATGTGAGTCGGGGCCAGACCGGTCCACCGGCAAATAATAGTGGCCAGGACCGTTTTGCCCTGGAGACCGAGCCACCGGCGAACAATAGTGGCCAGGAGCGTTCTGCCTTGTACATATCTCCGGTCCACTGGCTATAATAGTGGGGTTCCCGCACTCACGTGGATTGATAAAGATTATGTGTGAAATGGACATATTATTATTAACGAGAATAATGTATAAGTCACCGGAAAGCACTTAGACCTTATCTTGTTGTTATTGCATGTGTCATATATGATTGTGTATGCAGACTACGTGGCATGATTGTATGCTTGGCCCTAGCCTAGCGCCTACGCCCTTACTCAGTACTGGACCCGTACTGATACTATGCTGGTTGAATGGGTCCTGTGATGATCCACCAATGGTGGGGAGCAGACCTTTGATGCAGGTTTGGTCGGTTGCTATTGGGGTGGAAGGTTGACTTGAGTGAGTAAGTGGTCCGGATATTTACCCTTTTGGAATTTGTTTTGTTTAATCAAATTCGTCTTGGAAGTCACAAGTTTTATACTTAGTTTCTCAAAGGTCTTATTGTACCTTGTTATTCCGTGTTTTAAGGACTGTGATCTATGGATTTTTAAATTGTATTTTGGAATGTACCTTTTTACCTTCACACTCTGATTTTGTAGAACTCGTGTTTTATGAATGATTTGTCTCGGTTTTATTCTTTCTAGCCTTAGCACTCAGTATCGGGTCGGTAGCTATGGACCGATCTGGTACTAAGTGTGGCGGTAATGCCCCCGAGTTTACGGTTTTAATTCTCTTGCTTCCGCTAACACTTTTGATTTAAACGAAATTTTTCAGTAGTAAATTTGGGGGTGTTACAGATAAAGTAGGTTAAATGTGCTTAAATGTTTTGTAAAAATCATTAATAAACCACAAAAACCATAATCATAATGTTATAAAATTTTTGGGGAAGGATTTGCAATGAAAATCGAGCCTGAAGGACAACTAGAGCAGGCAGACCAGTAGACCAATACCACTAAACCAGTTGATTGGTTCGTCCTGTTTAAAACTCTAGTTAGTAGGAAACTAGTTGATTGGTACCTCCAAACCAATCGACTAATTTTCTGATAAAATCAATAATATTTTAAAATCTAAACTTAGTCTAACTAAAACAATACCAAGCTTTAAACACAACTCTAAACCATGGTCAAACACACTTATGTATCACAATTAATCACATAGATTAGCACACATTAAAGACCCTAAAAGTTAGGATATTATATTTGAACATAATGATTATGAAGTGTAATGCTATCATACTATGAATGATATTATTTTCTTATGGGTGTTGGTCTTGTTGACATGTATTTTATTAAGGTGTTTGCTTAGTAAGTTGGGATATTTGTAGGGGTAGAAGTTCAGATCTTGAGATTTTTTCAAGGTTTCATTAGGGCTGTTAGGCCATCTTTTATAATTTATCTAGGTTCTAGGGTGTAATAAAAAATTTAACACAACTTTATTTGTAGGTTCTAGGTGAATAAAAGTTGCCATCACTATAATACTTAGATAACATAGATTTCATCAAAAACTATGCATTAGACTTCTAAAGGTTAGACTCCTTATATATTTTTTCCTTTTTTCTTTTTCTTATTTTCCTTCTTTCCTTTTTCTTCCTTTGTTTTTCTCTCCTTTCCTTTTTTTTTTCTCTTTTCCTTCCTTCTTCTTGGGATGCGTCGTCCCTAGCCCAAGCTTATTTTTCTTTTTCTTTTTCCCTTTCTTCCTTAGAAGGCCCAAGCTTCTCTCTTTTTTTCTTTCCTTTCTTCCCCTGGCTGGCCTATGCACTTTATTTCTCCCCCAAGAGACCAAGCTAGTCCCCTTATTTTTCTTTCCTTTTCTTTTTTTTCCTTTTTTCTCCCTTTATTCTTCCTCACGTCACCTTCTTCCTTCCATTTTTATGCCCACTCCTGCACCTTTGTATGCCACCTTTCCTTCCCACCTTTTCCCTCTTGGCCATGTAGGGTCATGCACGCCGGCCAATGCCCAACACCCTTGCCCTACATTTCTTCCCTGCCCCACCACCTTTCCCCTTTTAGCCATGTAGGGTCATGCGGGGCCTCCTGTTGTCTTCCCCTCTCCCTCAGCCTTCCCCCTTGCTTATATATACCCCCTCAAGCTCCCCTGTTCCTCTCCACTCCACCTGTTGCACTTCCCTTATTTTTCTCTCCTTTTCCATCCTTGCTAGCTCCATCACTGCGCCACCACCATCGATGCACAACCACCCCCTTAACACATATCTTCCTTACCTACGCCTTACCTTTGCCTATAGAGCCACCCTTCTCCCTTCTTCTTCTCTTCTTCTCTTCTTCTCTTCTCCTATGCCTGCAACTTTCGTAGGCTGCATTTTTCCTAGCCACGACCATTACTCTTTCTCCTCCCTTCTTACCACCACCACACGAGAGCCACCCTAGTAACCTCCATTTTCCATTTTCTGTCCTCCATTTTTCTTTCTCCCTCTTTTTTGTGTACCACCCTACACCACCGTAGGCCGCTAGCTCCACCACCATTAACCACCACCAACTCTAGCCAGTTCTAGTGTCACCACCACCCCCGACCCCCAAGTTGCCAATCCTCACCAATTTCCACCAAAATCAACCACTATCGCGGCTGCGCTGCCTGCACCATTTTAGTCACCTCTACTTCATTTTTTCTTCTTAATATTTCCTTAGGCTAGGTTTCCTTTTGTTCTTTAAAAAAATAAAAGAAAAAAATTTAAATTATATATATTCCCATTTTCTAGTTATTATTACGGTGATAGCGAAAGAGGAGGCGTAGGTCGTGCTTAGAGACCAGAACCGCTCCAGTAATAATACATTCATAGCTAGTGTTTTATTTTTATTAATAGATGTCCTGTGGTGTGTCATGTGACGACATGTATAAAATGATAAATGACTGTAGTGTTATATGTATAGTTTCGCTTGACAATAACTAAAGGTAAGAAGTTGTGTGGTTATAATTATATTAATTTTAAGTGTTATTGTGTATCCTTATTACATGATATTTTTATTAAATACTTTTTGGCTCTAAATAATGGTATCTTCAAGCCTTTCCAAGGTAGACGAGGGTTAAAATAAGGTGATCCTTTGTCTCCTTACCTCTTTATCATTGTTATGGAATATTTGAGTAGAATGATGCAATCCTTATAAATCAATCCTGCTTTCCATGGCCATCCAAAATGTAAGAGATTGAAGATTATTAATTTGGCTTTTGTAGATGATCTGTTGGTTTTCTATAGGGTTGATACTACATCTACCCATTTAATTAAGCATAAGTTTGATGCATTTAGTGTAATATCAGGTTTGAAGATCATCCTTGAGAAGAGTTTCATCTTTTTTGGTGGTGTTAACCAGGAGATGAAAACTTTAATATTAATTGGTCTACAGTTTAATGAAGGCAGGTTTCCTTTCGAAATTTTAGGAGTGCCTTTAGATTTTTCTAAATCGAAGTTTATCGATATGTTTGCTTTAGTTCAGAAGATCACTAGTAGAATTCAACATTGGTCTACTCGTCTACTTTCTTATGTAGAGAGGATTTAGCTCCTAAAATTTGTCATTTTTGGGATCACTATATTCTGGAGTCAGATTTTCATTCTTCCTAAGAAGTTGTTAGTGAAGATTATAGCTCTTTTCAGACATTTTCTCTGGACTGGTAAGGCCCTTCCCAGCAAAGGTCCCTTATTACATCGAAGTCTATTTGTTTGTCCAAGAAGGAAGGAGGCTTAGGCCTGGTTGATCCCCAAAGTTGGAACATTGTTGCTATAGGAAAACATCTTTGGAATCTTGGCCGGAAGAAAGGTTCTTTGTGGATTAAATGGGTGCATTCTTATTATATTAAACAGTAAGCATTTGATCATGTCCATTTTCCTAGCACTTCTTCCGGGATTATTTAGAATTTTTTTTCCTTAAGATCTTCTATCCTACCATGGATTCATTTGCAATAGGATGACTATCAGTTTAATATTGCTGATCTATATGAGTTTGTAAGGTTCAAGGCTCCAACAACTCATTGATGAAAACAGTTTGGTGCAGTCCTGCTGCCCCAAGACACAAGAATATATTTTGGCTTGCCACTCATTCTCGTTTTCCCACTAAGGATAACCTATCTAAGTTCAATCCTTCTCTTAATGTTCAGTGTTTCTTTTGTGATAAGGAAGAGAGAATTTTTCACGTGACTATCCAATGTCCTATTATAAGGCATGTTTGGAAGTCTATTAGGCATACTATGGCTGGTAGTAGGTTCAATAACAATTGGTGTGGTATTATAAAAGATTTGTCCCATCCACAAAGGATAGGTGATGTGAAACTTCAAACGACTCGTGGCCTTTATGCCATTAGCCTTTATGAGATATGGAAATCCATAAATGCTTATCTGTTTTCGAGCGTTGAGTGGAGGTATTAGAGGATTATTATGAACATTTCTTATGCTTTATCCTCTATATGTATTCATCCATATAGGATTAGGGGTGTTGACAAACCAAGCTGGCTCGCAAGCTTTTTGGGCTTGGCTCGTTAACGGCTCGGCTCGACTCTATTATTAAACAAACTTAAAAATTAGGCTTAAGCTCAGCTCGATTATTAAACAAGTCAAGCTTGAGCCTAATAAATTTGGGCTCGAGCTCGTTTAGAGTGCAAAAGCTCATGAGCTCGGCTTGTTTACCACCAAAGATCGAGAGTCGGCTCGTTAAAAGTTTAGCTCGACTCATTAAAAGCTCGGATTGTTTATAAACAAAATAAGCTTTAGCTTTATTTTTAAGCTTATTTAGTAAATGAGATAAGGCCAAGCCTAACCCGACTCGGCTCCATTTGGTTCATTAACAACCCTAGATAGGATGGCTAAGTTTGGTGGGTATATATGGTATATAGATAAATTGTCTAGGATTTGCTGTAATCTTCATTTATTATTATAAAATTTCTCATCTTCTTAAAAAAAATGAATGGGTTGAGTAAAACCTAAGGGGAGTTATGATCATATGTGAGTAGGGTGGGGGTTTGGTACTAGAAATTAGATATGGTGTTAAAGATGAAAATTTTGGGTAGTCATCTAGAGTTGGGAAGTCCTTGAGCACTAGGGGATAAAATATGACCAAAAGGTAGAATTAGAGTTTTAGAAGGCCAAGGCATGAAACCATAGGGACAGGCTATTATCGTACGTACAAAATGAGGGAGTTGGATAGTAACCTTAGAGTATAACGTTAACCATGGAATTTTGGAAATGGTACTAAATTTAATAGCCATGTAGGATTGAAGGAAGTAGTTATGACCAAAATGAGGAATTAGGGTTTAAGAGGGGGCTCGAATAGAAAGGGTATTATCACACGTGCAAAATGGGGAAATTAGGATATGATAGTAAAGGTGATGGTTAACCATATCATTATATGCATGAATATAGAAGTTAAGGGTAAGATAAGCAATAGAGGAGGGGCTTGGTGGGTATATATGGTACGTAGTGTACTGATTATCCTTATTATGGATGCTGCTCATTCCCACAAGCATAAACCCCTTTTGATTTTGTGTAGGTGAATGAGGACTCGCTAGACGAGTTTGCTACATACGATGCTATAATCGGGGCATATTGATGCTCTTGTGATCAAGGCTGGGACTTGAGAGTGTGACATTCGATTGTTGTTTTAACTAGTTTTCTTCTTGTTAATATTTCAGTCCAACGTTTATCTATGTATTTTAGTACTCCTTTTGGAATGAACACCTAATTCTTATTTATGATTGGATTTCTCTTATACTACACTTATCATCATTTGCATACTTTTTATCTTACCTTGTAGTTGGTATAAGGATAGTCTGGGGCTAGACTTATACCGATTATAACCGTAACACCCCTCTTATGTTATAATGTTCTTACACTTAAAACAAAATTTTTCACAAGTGAATTTTAGGGTTGTTAGTTATTACAATTGTGCCACTCCTTTGCTTCATCCATGTTCCCTTCTAAGCACACCCATGCTCCACTCAAATGCTACCCAAGCACTACCATAACTTCCACAACACTTCCACGCAACCCATGTTTCCAATAAAATTATTTAAACAATGCAACCCGTGATTCTAGAATACTTTAGGAAATGTTAAACATTTTCTAAGTTTTTGAATTTCATAGTTTTAAATATTTTTTAAATATATTTTTTTATAAAATTTGTAGTGTTTCATAATATTTTAATAATTTTTAAGTAATTTTTTCCTATTTCATATGTTTTTTGTAATATTTAATATTAAAGAATTTAAAAAATTATTGTTACCAAAAAATTTATATACATAGGAAAACGAAAAATAAAGATAAAAAATAAAATTAATTATATATTAAAAAATAAATATTAATAAGGTTCAACAAATATTTTTTAGTATTAATTATTTTTATAAATAAATAAAAATAAACATATATTTTAATAAAATAAGTAGTTTTAAAAATATAAAATTTTAAAGTAGTTTCTTTTAATTAAAATTTAAAATTAAATAAAATTCTCCTTTTTAACAATTTCAATTTAATTCATTTTAGCATATCATATTACCAAAAGACTCTTCATATATGATAATGAATCAAAGCTTTTAACAATGCCGGTGATGCATGCTTGTGGTAAATCTAGACAAGACAAGAGCAGCATCTTCATCGCCACCGAATCGAACAGTGATGTCAGATTGACATGGATAACGACAATAAGGCAGAAAAAGAAGCCATCGGCTGGTGGCTGGGCTACAGACATCAATGTTTAAGGGGCTGCGATGAGGGAAAATTAGTTTGAGTTCTGCTCGAGTAGAATTAATAGAAAAAATATAATATGGTCCTAAAGTATTTAGTTTTAAGCATAACATTAGATATATAATTATGTATATTTAATTATATCTAAATATATAGATAATATTCTCTATATGTATATATAAATTAGATATCAAAAATAAATAAATTAAATATCAAATAAATTGTATAACTTTAAATATTTTTACTTAACTGGACTTTAAAATAATTTTTCCGTTCTGAAAATGTATCATTTTGCATTTTTAGTCTCAAATTTTTTTTGATATTAAAATTAATATTAAAAATATTCTATTATTTTTTATATTTATTTTTTAAAATATTTATTAATAATTTATATCTATTAAGGTAGATAGTAATTTTAATTTTTAATTTTTATCTTTTAATTTTAGTAGAGTTAATATATTTTTAAAAATATATAAAATGCTTGTATACATGTATAATTTTGGTTACATACACCCACAGGTGAGAAACCTATTTATTGTATGCATGCGCTACGCCACGTGCATTTCTTGCGTTTTTTAATATTACAATATTGAATTGTGGTTGGTTGCATGGTTATATTCTGCGAGTTATGGTCGTTTAGCTATGGTTAGGACTAGGGCTGTGTAAAAAATTCGGGATCCGAAAATCCGATCCGACTTTTAAAATATCCGATCCGGGTTTTAGGATATCCGATCCGGGTTTTAAAAACCGGAGCGGATATCCGATCCAATATTTGTCCGGATTATCCGATCCGATTAAAATATCCGATGTATAAGAAAATATATATTTTTAAAAATAAAATATGTAAATATTTTAAATAAATTATATATATATATATATAATTATTTAACCTAATTATTAACCTATTCCGGTCTGGCCGCCGGTCTACCTAATTTTTTTCCTTCTACAACCCGGCGACAGCCCACGGGCATGGCTCCACTCACGAATTCGGCCCAATCCAATCCTTTTGTGACCCAACACCGGTCTGGCATGCCCATCGCCCACACTCGAGTCTCCTCCACGCCCAGTCGCCCACAACCTTTCTTTTATTTTTCCCGAATCCCGCCTCTATTCTTCCTTTCGATTCTCCTGCCTTCCCTTCCCTCCCTTCATTCTTCTTCTTCTCGTCGTTCAGTAACCAACCACTCCCTCCCACACAGAGCAAGCCTCGTAGGCTCGCCGGCCGCAACAGCAACCACTCCCTCCCACGCAGAGCAAGCGCCACCAGCCGGCAGCCACCGCCAGGTACAATCGTTTTCAATTCGTGAGGGGCTATTTCTAATTCAGTAATTCTTACATAATCCTTTGTCTAACTCTACCGATTTTAATTTTTCTTTGTAGGGCATTGTTCTTGTTTGCTGATTCTTCTTTCAAGGCTTGTTTTGCCATTTAAGGTATGCCCTAATTGTTTGTTAATTTGTCTATTTTTCTGTCATATAGTCGATTGTCGATGGTTTTTTAGGGTTATGGAAGATGAGGTCGGTTATGCTAATTTGTTTGTAGATAGCTTGCATAGTTGAGTAGATGATTCTGCCAATGCTTTAGTCTATATGTGATTTTTTTGAGTAATGGTAAGTAAGGTTGTTTTCTGATTTTCTCAATGTTGTACCGAGAAGAGGGACACCAATGTATATCATTTGTAGTTGTCCTTCTGGGATGTGATAATCTCCTTGTCGAACTCCCTTTGAAGCCATAAATGATTTTTGCAGAGCACCTTAAATGTAACCTTGCCTAATTATGCATGAATAATTGAGAAAGAAAAGTGTAAAAGGTGATAATTCATTTGTGTCTCTAGTATTTGTGATTAATTTCTTTGTGTTTGATTCATTTAAATCAAAAAATTCTGTCAAGAATTAACCAGGGATCTATGGGTGACAATTGTTTTATTCGTGTTTCCTAATAGATACCCTAAGGATCTCTAACTTGTGATTAAGTCTGCTCATGAGTCAAAATAATGGAAGAGGAATACAATTTAAGCTGCTTATTCCAACATAATATCTATCTCTGATTTTTTTTATATTAGTATAATAAGTACAGATTATGAATTATGATAATCAATATTTGTTCATAAGTATTAACTCTATTGTTTACATTTTTTAATAGTCTCATCTAGTCTCATCTTCCCATTAGAACATTTTTTATGAACAAAAATCTTGATTAAAACTGGTTTACATATATCTATATATTAAACACTGTGTAATGTCAATGTGATAGGTTATATTACAAACACATCTCTCTCTATATATAAAGATACTTTCCTTGATTTTTTCCCATTTCTGTTGTGTAAAAATAAACATGTTTATAAATATACAAACATAAACAGGTTGTTAATTATAAATATACAAACATAAACATGTTTACACTAATCCTACTAGTAGTATTATAGTATCTGCATTTAAATTATAAACATACAAACATATCTCTATTTCTCTCTCAATTTATATTTTTATATTAGTTAGTTGTACTTGTATCTGCATTTAACTAGTAACTAACTACCAACTCTTTGGATCATAATATCATATGTTGTTGCCTATTCCAACATAATATCTATCTCTGAATTTTTTTTTATGTTATTATAAATAAGTACATCGGTTATCATATTAGTTAGTTGCCTAACATGTCCCAATTGAACTAAATATGTGGTTCACCAACTAAACTCACATGTTATATAGTTTATTTTCATTTATAAGGAGTGTTGATCTTATTGATCCATCAATAATAATATGTTGATGATAACATGCATGTGTATTGATTTAACTAGTAACTAACTACCAACTCTTTGGATCATAATATCATATGTTGCTGCCTATTCCAACATAATATCTATCTCTGATTTTTTTTATTAGTATGAATAAATACAGCTTATCATGATCAATATTTGTTCATAAGTATTAACTCTATTTTATTTTTGTTCATAAAATGTAATTGTGACAGCTAGCAGCCTAGCACCAACACTAGGGATCTGGCAGGCAATAACAACATGGAATCAGTGAATGAGATTGAAATTGCCGATAGCGGGACACCAGGTATCTCACCAGAAATGACTCCTCCTTTCCCATGTCCTCCTATGCCCCCATTAGAACCTGTTTCAAATGAAATATCTGAAGGTTCTAAAGAGAGTAGGAACAAGGGTGGGCCACTGACAAAAAATTTTAGATCATGGGTTTGGGATCATTTTTAAAAAAATACCATGTCATAATAAAAATGATCAAAAGGCAGTTTGTATTTATTGTAACAATCAATATGTGGCTGCTCCTTCTAAAGGCACTTCTAATTTGATTAATCATTTAAAGAGTTGTAAGAAGTACCCTGTGAATATATATGAGAAACAATTCATTTTAAAAATGAATGCTTCTTATTGTGATGGCGGTCTTCCATCATCCGCGATAACTAGTGTTACTAATTGGAAATTTAACCAAGAAGAGCATAGAAAATCATTGGTTGAAATGATCATTTTGGATGAATTACCCTTTCGATTTGTAGAAATGGAGGGATTTAGAAGGTATATGGCAAATACACAACCTAGAGCAATAATTCATTCTAGAACTACTATTGCTAGAGATGCGTTGCAAATTTTTATGGGAGAGAAAACAAAGTTGAAGGAATTTTTTAAGAGTTATAAAAGTCGAATTTGTCTCACCACTGATACATGGACTTCTTGTCAAAATTTGAGTTACATGGTCCTCACAGCTCATTTTATTGATAAGAGTTGGAAATTGCATAAAAAAGATTATTAATTTTTGTCCAATTGCTGGTCATTCTGGTGAGATTATTGGTAGATCTGTTGAAAGATGTTTAATTGATTGGAATATTGATAAGGTGTTAACTTTAACAGTTGATAATGCAAGTTCAAATGATAAGTGTATTGAGTATTTGAGAGAACGACTCAATGGTTGGGGTGAGTTGGTTTTAAATGGATCTTTATTACATATTAGATGTATTGCTCATATATTGAGCCTTGTTGTGAAAGAGGGGTTGAAAGAGTCCAGCGATCATATTCTTAGCGTTCGATGTGCTGTGAGATATGTGAGATCATCTCCCTCTAGATTGAGTAAATTCAAGACTTGTGTTGAGGAAGAGAAATTGGAGTCCAAGAGAATGTTATGTTTGGACATTGAAACTAGATGGAATTCCACATATATTATGTTGGATGCCGCCTTTAAGTTTAAGAAAGCTTTTGATTTGATGAAAAGAGATAAGAAATATCGTTTTGAAATGGACAAATTAAAGGGAATTCCAATGGATGATGATTGGGAGCATGTGCGTGTGTTGCTTCCTTTTTTGAAATATTTTTATGAGACAACTTTGAGGATATCTGGTTCCTTGTATGTCACTGGTAACATGTATTTGCAAGAGATTTGTGGTATATTGAAAATGATTAGTGTGGCTAGAGATGGTGATGATTTTGACATAAGTGTGATGGCTTTGGGTATGAAATCAAAATATGATAAATATTGGGGAAGTGCTACAAATATGTAATACCCCGTATTTTTAAAATCTAGATTTATTAAGTTTAAGGATTTTATTAGCGTAAATTGATGTAAATAATTAATTATTTTAATTTCGATTCGTTTTACGGATTTATCGATGATTTTGAATTCATAATTGAATGTAATTAATCATTGTCGTTGCGAACCATTCTAGACAAATTCGTTCACGAAAATGATTTTATTATATTCTTATGGTTTCGATCTTCGGTTAAAAATATATATTCCCGTTCTTTCTTGTATTTTGGTTTTTTTATATATTTTTAATTTGTTTTCGATTATATCTTCATCATCTGATTAACTTTGTTTTGAAGTTATATTTCGTTAATGAAATATATTATTTAAATTATAGAATTTCTATTTAAATAGTTAAATTTATTTTAATAATTTTATTCGTAGAAAATATTTTCGACTTTAAATTTATTCATTTTCGGTAATCTTTAATATTTTTGGGAAGTTTTAAATTAAAAAGATTTTCAGAGTTTAGTTATGAAATTATTTCTGGAATTAAGTCTCTTTCGTTTTATGCGTTTTCGTTTACGGAAAACCGATTTCGGAAATTATTAAAATTAGTCTTGATTTACAAGAATTTGACTTAAACATTTTATTATATAATTTTAAATAATTTTTCGATGTCTTATAATACATTTCCGTAAATAATATAAATTTTGTGCTCGCTGTTAAATCCTTCCGAAAATGTTTTCAAAATTCTTTATATAGCCTTTTTACTAATTTTAAGCCTTCGGATCCGGTCAAAATAAATTTTTGATTAAATAAATTTTAGATAAAATCTTCTACTAATATTTTGATGTTTTTGGTATTTTATCTAATGTGTATTTGTAAAAAAAAAAAAAAAAACCCGCACCCTGCCCCCACCGGCGCACCCCTCCCTTCTTTTTCTTCTCTCTTCCCTTTCCCCGACCCCCTGTCTCGCAACCCTAACCCTAACCCTAGCCGGCCTCCCTCGCCTCTCTCCTCCTCCCTGCTCCCTCGCTAGCCACCGTCTCCTCTCCGCTCCGGCCAACCTCGCCAGCCTTGTCGGCCTCAACCTGCAGCAGCAGCCGAAGCCTTAGCCACCAAAGCAGTCGCGCAGCACCAGCGACGAACTGTAGCAGGGCAGCGACGAGTCGCGCAACTCACGCCACCGCCCGGCCTCCAGCGAGCCACTCCCAGCCTCCAACGAAGCTTCCCCGACCCTCCTTGCTCTGATTTTTGCTGATTTTTGTTGGTATAATTTTCCGAAAAACCCTAACCCTTGTTTGATTAATTGGGTATGAATTAGCTTATAAAAAGCTAAATTGATTGTTTGATTGTGTATATATGTGCTGTAAGATTGATTTGGATAGGTTAATTGTGTGGTTGTGTTGAAATTTTAGAAAAATTGGATTTTTGGCCGGGTTATGCCCGAATTTTTCGGATCCATCCGTTTTTGTGATTTCGGACAAATTGATTATACAATATGTTTTAAAATGTATCCAATTTCATTTTGGAACTATCAATTTGAGAAATTTATGTAGGTTTTATCGGGATTTGATTCCTAGGTCAAATTTCAGGTATAATGAAATTGGGTCATATAATTGAGCTATTCCACTCAATTGATTTTATAATATTGTTTAAAACGTATTTAATTTTATATTAGAAGTGTTAATTTGGGAAAATTGTACGTAATCGACCGAAATTGGATTTTTAGGTCAAAAATCCCGCAGGTTTAAATTGGTTTGGGTAATCGGGTTATTTTATTCAATTGACTATATAAATCACATTAGAATATGTTTAATTACATTTTCGAACCGTCAATTGATATGTTTGCAAGAATTAATCGGATTTGTGTTCCGGGCTCAAAAACCCTAATTGGGCTAAATTGTGTATTTCTTTTGTCGGTTTTGAGCAATTGATTATTTGATATGTTATAAAATGTGTTTAATGACATTTATAAACAATCCATTTGATTACATTTATAGAATTTTACCGAATCATATTTTCAGGCTTAAAACCCTAGATTTTTAAGTGAGATTATGAAATTGGTTGTTTCTATGGTTGTTTTCTAAAATTAAATTTATAAAAGTAGTTGAAATGAGCTTAATTGTATTCTAATACCTTTAATTAGAATTAATTGATTTGAATTACCTGTGTTTATGTCGTAGACTCTAAAACCCTAATTTTGAAAATTGATCATCTGGAATTGATTTATCGGAAGATCGTTTGTTGAATTTGATTGTCTAGATTTATCAAAAATTAGTTTAATTGTGTTTTAAAACTATCAATTTGAGGTAATCAAAGTGATTTGGCCGATTTGTGGTTTAAGTATTAAAAACCCTAATTTTCGGGGATGATTTTATAAAATTGATTTTTGCTACGTGTATTTATCTAAGCGAATTCTATCTTTGGATTCTAAACTATTTAAATTATGTTTTAACTTAATCGATTTGGATTTGGTTCTATGTAAATGGTTAGGTTACTTATTTGGTTGTAAAACATAATAAATAAGTTATTTTCGATAACTTACCTTATGATCGTTTATTCTTTCTCGGGATTAGGATAATTATATTAATCCATTTTGACTTAGTTTTAACCTTAATTTTAATAAAGCTATGCTTTTAAGTTTTAATTTTTAGACACGTTTTCTAAGAAAGATCATTTGTGTCGTTTGTGTTTATTTAATTAGAATATGTGGATTATTGATTGATAGGATAATTTCTAATTTAGTTTTCGATTTCTATCGGGTCTAGGAAAGCTTTCTCGTGGACCCACGAACTAGGGATCCCTCTCCATCTCATTTCGCTTTGCTAGCTTCGGATCCAGGTAAGTTCTCTGCTTACCTCTACTTGTGGGTGTTTAGTAAGGATGAAGCTAATGGCCTTGTGCTATGTGTGACATGGATGTGTTGAATGTTGTGTATGCCATGCTATGCCATGTATTATATGACTTGTGTATAACTTGCCTTATGTGTAGCGCAACATGGAACCGAGGTACGTTCCCGTGCTCTTGTCTGTATGTACTAGTATGGTATGGTACAAAGATGAGGTGGTGTGATGTGACATGCATGCTAGGTGTTTGATGGGGAATTGTGGAGTGAGTGCTTGAAAGAAAAAAAATAAACAACTAAGATAACCAAAGGGAAGTATGCTGGTTAATATAAGTATGGATGACCTAAGGAATTCATAATTGGGAGATGATGAGGAAAAGGGGGAATTGAATAAAAGGGAAGAGTGGGCGAATCTAATGTTGCATGGGAAAACTAGGGTTTGCATGAGAATGATAGAGTTGGCATGGTGGAAATGATAGGGTTTGCATGGGGAGATTAAGGTCCGCATGGGGGCGAACCATACGTATAAAAAGTTACTTTGGGACGTGGGGAGACTAATGGAAGGTCTATTTGGGAGTATGGAGGCTCGAGGTGAAGAATAGTACGTAGGGTCATATAAGGGTACCTAAGGTTTGGGAAGAAATCCTAATTTTGGAAGGTGGAAAAAAAGAAGAAGAAAATAATAAGAATAAACGAGGAGGAGTGAGGTATGAGGGAGAGTTGAGTGAGAGTCATGATTTGGGTGTTTAAGAGTTTTGGACGGAGAATAGTACGTGGAGTATTATAAAGGTATGGAGGAGACAGAATTAAGGTTTGGAGTGATCAACTCTGGGTCGTTGTGATTAAGTAGGGTTGGAGTAGCTAATTGTGATTTGTCGAGGATAATTAAGGTTTGGGATGGCTAAGTATGGTTGTTATGGTAAAATAGGGTTAAAAGTGGTTAACCACGGTTTGGTGTGGACAATTAGGGTTGGTTATGATTGCTTAGAGTTGTTTGGTGTTATCATGTGTATTTATTGACTAAAGTGTAGTTATGAATGTGTGATTTTATTTGTTGTGACGTGTATAGTATAAAGAGAATGATTTATGCATGTCAAGGGCGTGATGTGAATTCAATAAGACACCGATAAGACATTAATCACGTAAAGCGAAAGATGTCGAGCCGAGCCTGTGATCCGGTCCACTGGCTATAATAGTGGATCAGAGGCGTTTTGCCCTGTGCGATTATTTTCCGGTCCACCGGCTATAATAGTGGATTAGAGGCGTTCTGCCCTGTGCGATATTTTCGGTCCACCGGCTATAATAGTGGGGGATCTCGTGCTCGACAAACCAAACGTATAAGTTAATCCATGGGAAAGATACTAAGTACTTAAAGCTAAACACCATGTGAGTCGGGGCTGTGATCCGGTCCACCGGCTATAATAGTGGATCAGAGGCGTTTTGCCCTATGCGATTATTTTTCGGTCCACTAGCTATAATAGTGGATCAGAGGCGTTCTGCCCTGTGTGTATATCTTCCGGTCCACCGGCTATAATAGTGGGGCTCCCGCGCTCACATGGACTAATAAAGAATGTGTTGAATGAATTTGAATGAAGTAATCCACAGGGAAAATACTAACTACTTACAGCGAAACACCATGTAAGTCGGGGCTGTGATCCGGTCCACCGGCTATAATAGTGGATCAGAGGTGTTTTGCCCTGTGCGATTATTTTCCGGTCCACCGGCTATAATAGTGGATCAGAGGCGTTCTGCCCTGTGCGTTTACTTTCCGGTCTACCGGCTATAATAGGGGGGCTCCCGTACTTACATGGATTATTAAAGAATATGTGTGGAACAAATATATTATTAATGAAAATAAAGAATAAGTCTAATTGGACTATGATCAACTTCTACTATATGTATTACCACATGTTATTTATGTGCATAATGAGTTACTTATTATTTCGGTTATACCACGCGCGTACGTTAAATGGGATGTTGCATATGTTTTATATGTTACTATGAGTGTGTGACAAGATTCATGCTGTGGGTTGTGAGTATGTATGATATGGTATTAACGTATTGTACTATAATTTAATATGCACTTGATGATATTCCTCCTATAAGGTAGTGTAGCGAGACTTACTCAGTATTGGACCCGTACTGATACTACACTGGTTGAATGGGTCCTGTGATGATCCACCAATGGTGGGGAGCAGAGTTCTTGTGCAGGTTGATACTGAGTTGGGGTGGAAGGCTTTTCTTGAGTGAGTAGGCGATCCGGATAATTATCCTTCGGGATTTGTTTGTTTAACTGTATTCTCCTTTGGAAGTTGCAAGTATTGTATTTAAATTTTTAAGGATTTTGTAATTGACTTTTAATTCCTCGTAACGCTGTTATGCTTTACATTTTGGATTTAATTGTTTGATAGGTTTTAGCCTTGCATCTAACATGAGATAGATGGTTGACATTTATCTCGTGTTAGATGTGGCGGTAACATTTCCCAAATTCGCTCCTAGCTTCCGCTTTAATCTTTCAATTTTTTTTTTCCTGAGTGAAATTTGGGGGTGTTACAAAATATCAATGTGTTGCTATTTATTGCTGTGATTCTTGATCCTAGGAGAAATATGAAATTTGTGCGTTGGGCAATAAATAAGTATTTTGAATCTGAACTTGCAATTGACATACATGCTAAGGTTGATACAACTTTAAAAGAATTGTATGCCTTCTATGCCTCTAAGCTTACATCATCTTCAGCCCCTAAGCCATCTTCAACTATGAATGTAAGTGAGGTCATTTGTGAGCATGGTGATCCAGTTGGTAGAGAATTTGAAGAAACAGTGGCAGCTGAGATTACTTTAGCTCATGGAAGGAATGATTTAGACAAGTATTTGGAGGATAACTTGCTTGTTGTTGGTGCAAGTTTTGATATCCTTAGTTGGTGGAGGGATAATGCTATAAATTATGAAGTTCTTGCTTTGATGGCTAAGGATCTTTTAGCTATGCATGTATCCACAGTTGCATCTGAGTCTGCATTTAGTACGGGAGGCCGCGTTCTTGATCCGTTTCGTAGTTCTTTGACTCCTAGAATGGTAGAAGCATTGGTTTGTACGCAAGATTGGATAAAGTCATCTTCGGATCATCCTCAAGTAGAAGAGATTATTGAGGAGATTGAAAATATTGAAGCTGGTATTCTTTTATTCTATTTTATCGATACTTTTTTTAAGTATTTCATGTGTTTTATTTTTTTAATTTTTATCTTATTTCTTTTTTCAGATATTGTAGGCTTACCACCTATTGTGCAAATCGATGAGTCGGATATTTCGGAGTTTGAAGACATGATATTATGATGATTGATGACTTTCTAAGTCTTTCTTAGTTGGAAAATGATTTAGTTAATTTTTTTTATTTTAATTATGGATTTATGGACTTTGGAGTTTGAACTATTGTTGTATTTTACTATTTGTATTATGGACTTTGGACTTTGGATTATTGTTGTATTTGTTTTAATTATGGATTTATGGATTTTAGATTATTGTTCTATTTGTGTTATGGACAATTGGACATTGGATAATGCAGATATTTGGATTATTATTAAATTCTAGCAGGTTACAATATCCATATTTGGATATTTCAATGCGGATATTTGGATTATTATTGATTTATTATATTCTAGCAGGTTAAAATATCCGCATTGAAATATTATTGATTTATTAAATTCTAGCAGGTGAAAATATCCGCATTGAAATATTATTGATTTATTAAATTCTAGCAGGTTAAGATATCCATATTTGGATATTTCAATGCGGATATTTGAATTATTAATGATTTGTTGTATTTGTAATGGATTTTGAATTTTTAGAATTTATTTTAATTTAATTATAGCAGGTTAAAATATCCACATTTGGATATTTCAATGCGGATATATGGATATCGGATATCCGAATTTACATCATCGGATTTTCGGATATCCGATCATAAACAGGCCATTTTTATTAAAAAATAAATATTTTTCGGATAATCGGATATACCGGATATATCCGATATCCGTATCCGATTTTTCGGATATCCGACTGTTCGGATATCCGCTACTAATGGATACAGATACGGATATAGGTTACTAAATATCCGATCGGATCGGATATCCGGAAAAAAAATTGGGTCGGATACGGATATCCGGTTTTGCACAGCCCTAGTTAGGACCCCACACGGCTACGCACTACATATTATTGATCACTGTTTGGATCACTAGGCACCGAACAGTAATACTATATATTCAAATTTTAAATCAGAATAAAATCTTAAATTTTTCTTAAAAATAAATATTAATATATTAATTTAAATTTATTTATTATTAGGTGACATAAACTAATAATAGTACGGTATAAAATAAAATTATGACATAAAAGTATAATAAATTTATTATTAGTATTATTTCTATTATAATCATCATTATTATTGTTATTATAATAAAAAAAATTACATTTTTATGTCCTAATTTTTTTATTTTATGTTATGATTAGTTTATATTATTTAATTATTAATGAAAAATAAAATTAATATACTACTATATATATTTTTAGTAAAATTTAATTTTTAATTTGGGTTTAGAATTTAGATGGATATCATGTATGGAAATGTGGAGGCAAGGGGATCTGATGAATTTCATTCCTTAAAATTCTGAAGTACTGCAGAAAATATTATTATTGAAGGAGGTGGTAAAATCTAAATAGTTATTTTTAAAATACAGTATACCAAAAAAAATTCGGTTTATAGAGAATAAAAATTTCTTTCAGAATTAAATTTCAAACCTCAAATTAAATTTATGACCGAGCACAGTTTCCAAAATCAAGTGTACTTTTCTAATAACAATAAATCATCAAATGACTGGAAATAATTGCATTCTGGAATTTCAAACAATCGAAGCGAAAATTGGCAACAATTTCCTCGTCTGTTGGGATGGTGGAAAACGTCATGTTTCCAGATTCTTCGGACGTGCCAAGGAGGTCACGAAGACTAAGCTGCAGCGGCGACGCAGGGCATGGGTGGTGACCGGCGACGGCAGACTTACCGCGGTGGCATGGCAAGGAACTTTACAAAATAATGAAATGGTTCGACGGTAAATTATCGCCGGAGTACACTTGGGTTGGGCTCATTCCATTATTTTACTGTTTAGCAGTGTTATACGGGATGGAAACAGGGACGGGAATAAATATAAAAATATTAATTTTTTTAATTAAAAAATAAAATTATAAGAAAATAATAAAAAAATATTTATATTTTAGAAAAAATAAATCAAATTTATTAAAATTAAGAAAAAAAATAAAAATATTAAAACTACTATCTATTTTAATTAATTTAAACTATTAATAATTTTTTTAAAAAAATATCAATTCTAATACTAAAATATTTAAAAAACGGTGTTCTGTAACTTGTGTCAGATGAGGTTGCAGCAATTATTAAAAAATTATAATCCGACGGTAATTTTCTCTCTCATCAAAATACAGAGACTCAGCTATTAATGATAATGACCGCAAGAAACACGAAACGTAGGCACAGCAACGTTTCCATGCATCAGAGCTGCTTAGCTGCCCGCTCTTGTCAATTTCTGCATAATGTAGTGGTGGGGCTAATCCACGCAATTATTAACAAAGACTCACTCAGACTCATTTGCCATGTGCGTGGGGTCCTCCGTATCCCCAAAATATCTTCTTTCTTTTACCCAGAAAAAAAAAACGATCGCAGGCTCATTAAAGGTGTCACCGGAGACTTTGAAAGAACCAAGAGTCTGATAGATACTACCCAAAAGGAAGAATCTGAGAGTACTCGACCCTCTTTTTTTTTTGGGTAAAGAGTGTGTTCGCTCGACGTTGTTGTTTCATTATTCTCTGTGTCGATTGAATTTACTGGGAAAAAAAGTCAGAAGATACAGGTATGTATGCTTCTTCTATTCTTCTCCTTCTTCTTGCTTGCCGGATGCAATTTTTTCCTTCACCCTTTATTTCCTTAGCCTCTCATCTTCTTCCCTTTATTTCTTTAAGTAGCAGCGTTTTTATAATTATTGTTTGTACAGGATGGAGTGGTGCTCAATTATCCAGCCCCTACTCGATTACGTAGTAAAACCAGTTTGTTCATTTGCTAAAATGCACATCTCCTATGTAGTTTGCAAGAGCAAATTAATAGATGATCTTAAAGCCGAGCGTGAGAAGTTGGAAGACAAGAAAAAGGAGGTGGACATGCGTGTCACAACAGCAGCCGGGGAAGGCAAAGATATTGTACCACCAGTCAGTAACTGGCTCAGAGACGCCGGGACACTCATCGAAGAAGTGGATCGGTTTTTAAAGCTGGAGGAACTTAACTCAGATAACAAATGTGGGTTCAATCGGTGTTTTTGTTCCATCGGCAATCGTTACAAGAATGGAAAAGAAGCTACAAATATGTTGAAAACGTTGAAGGAGAAGCTTAAAGAAGCAAGTGAACCGTGCTTTATTGAGGTAGGCATTCCTCGTCATTCACCGCCACCACCTATGGCACTGCCCCCAGCTGCATATTCTAAGGGATATGCTTCTAGAGAACTCCTCTTGGAGGAAATCATAGAGGCTCTCAAATTCAAAAACATGATCGGGATTCATGGCATGCCTGGTGTCGGCAAGACGGTGCTTGTGAATAGGCTTACCGCTGAAGTCAAGAGTCGAAACTTGTTTGATGAAGTAGGGATAGCAGTGGTGTCCCAGACTCCGGATCTAGCTGTGATCCGGAATGTGATTGCAGATAGAATACTTCATGCAAAGTTGGACGCGAACAGTGAAGAAGGAAAGAAAGATGATTTGTATAGAAAGCTTTCCGCATTGATGCATGAACAGAAGAGGGTCCTTTTAGTTCTGGACGACGCTTGGGAGCCACTCGATCTACATCACGTTGGTATTCCCAAACCCGACAAGGGCTTTAAAATAGCAATGACCTCCAGACATAAAAAAGTATGTGCCGCGATGGGAGATAAAGATCCTTTCAATGTCCGTGTGTTGGATGGAAAAGAAGCATGGAGTCTATTTCGTGAAGAATTAGGAGACTACTCTGAAAGATTAGATTCCGATAAAGACTATATGGAGGGCTATTGCGTACTATTTAAGAGAGAGGTCTCTTGATAAAATAGATGGAATGCCTGATAAAGTAATGGGAGCTATAAAAGTCAGTTTCGATTACTTACACGATAGGGATGCACAATACATCTTCTTACTTTGTTGTCTTTTTCCAGAAGATTGGAATATAGAGATTGAGGTGCTGAAGAGATACGGGATTGGTTTGGGATTGTTTGGAAATGTTCCATTTGTTCAGGCAATGAATCAAACAGAGAGATTGACCGAGAGACTCAAGTCTCGAAATTTGTTGTTAGAGGGCGATGACGAAAGAACGGTGAAGATGCACGACGTTACTAGAGACACAGCGTTGCACATTGCATCAAAAGGTATGCTAATATATATATACACATATGTATATTCGTTGGGCCTAGGTTTGTTTGGTAAATTATGTGTTGAAATAAAGATGTTATGAAATAATTTACGTAAACAAATTTTGACTTATTTTATTTTATTTAATTATTCTTGCTTACTATTTTTATTCTATTTTTGACTACATGCTAGTTTTGTGATATCTATGCTCATTTGAATTTATTTAATTTATTATTATTTATTTATTCATTAATTTTTTTATATTTTACATTATGCTGAATGAGATTTTTATTATTTTATTTATTATAAAATTTTAAACTTCAAAATTTAAAAATATCATTCAATCTTTATTATAATTTTTTTATATCTTATATAGAGAGTCATATTATTTTATTTTAAAAACACAAAAAAAAACTATATTAAATTAGAAAGTTAAATTGAACTTTGAAAAGATTGCGAAGGTCAATAGTACTAATACATAAAAACTTCAAAAAGAAAAAAAGTCTTGATGAAATATGAAATGAAAAGAAAGTGATAAGATTCAAGGTATCTTAATTATTGAATATTGGAATATAAAACAATAGTTTATGAACTAAAATATGGCTATTTAGTGTATTAGGTAAAAATATATACGAATTAGTGTAGTTGTCTCTATAACTGTGTAACGTGTTAAGCATTTATATAAAAATGCAATCTCCATATAAAAAAAAGTCATTTTTATTAATTTCACACTTTTTAAGAGCTAATTACGTCACTTTTTATATTCCAGTGACACCACTCATTGAAGAAAAAAATTAGAATAATCAATACATGGAAGATGAATGAGAAAATGCTAGAGTAAAAATAGAAATTGAGCTTTGAACTTTCAAAAATAATTTTGTTTCTTTTTTATATAGAAGCTACATCTAAAAGGGCTCTGTCTTTAGTAAGAGGGGAGTATTTTTATTTTTATTTTAAACAAGTCTTGAAATTTATACCCTAGTTAATAATATGTATTTCTTAATTAGAACAAATTCTGAACAGTTATAAATCAATTCTACCTTTTACTAGTTTTTATATTTTATATGATCATTGTGGGTAGCGTTTGCAGGTGAAAATGAATGAGAAAATGCTAGAGTAAAAATGGAAATCATGCTTTCAAAAATAATTTTCTTTCTTTTTTTATAGATGTAATTAGATCTAAAAGTGCTTCTTTTTTAACCGGGGGAGTATTTTTTGTTGTTATAATTTTTTTTTATTTTGAAAAAACTCCTGACATTTATGGCTTTATCAGTAATATGCATTTCTTAATTAGAACAAACCCTTGACATTTCCAAATCAATACCACCTTTTACTAGTTTATATATTTCATATGCTCGTAGTAGGCAACGTTTATTGACCATGTGTGCAGGTGAATTTGACTTTCTTGTAAAAGATTATCGTGGGAGTAGGATTGATGCAATAAGCCATGACATGCTCATTAAAAAATGCGCCATCTCGATATCCTCAAAGACAAGTATTATGGACGTTTTTCCACAAGATCACATGATAGAGTATTTTAATCTACAAATCTTACGTCTACATGGGATCAGGGATAGTGATAACGAGGATTTTCTGAAGCATGAATTCTCTGCTTGTTTCTTCGAAGGGATGGAGAACCTTAAAGTGCTGGAAATGTGCCACCTGGAGATATCCAGCTTTCCAACCTCCCTTGGTCCATTGAAAAATAATCTTCGAACAATGTGTTTGCGCGATTATATAGTTAAAGATTTCACTAAGGTTGGTGAATTGACCAATCTTGAAATCCTTGATATGCAAGGTTCGAGGATCTACAGCGGGCTTTATGAAGCCATCCAACAAATGATTGGACTAAGAGTATTGGATTTGACATCATGTTGTGTGAATGAATTGTTGGATAGTTTGGTAGGACATCTTTCCCTCCTGGAAGCTTTATATATGCTTGGCATGGCAAATATGGATGCCACCAAACCAAATATAACAAGTCCAATTGAATTGGAACTATTGAATCGCTTGGAAGTATTAGAGGTTCAATTTGGAGGTCGAGAGCAATTAAGTAATAATTTTCTCGCCATCCCGGGTAAACTTTCATCCTTTATCATATTCGTATCTGAACAAGTTGTTATGGATGATTGGAACAGGATTGGGTTGGGCAGGTTATACAAGAAGGTTATAAGATTTAAGAATGTCACTATAAATGAGCTTCTTCAGCAACGTTTGGGTCAGTTAATTAGAGTAGCAGAGGTCTTTATATTAGAGGAGTGTAATGATTTACCAATGTTCTTCCCGTATGGAGATGTTGTCTCACGTAGTGATGTGGAATTTATTAGAAGGGGACCGGTCACAAAGACAGAAGAATTGAGACATGATGAGCTCACTCTATTTACAAAGCTGGAGAAACTACTTCTTTACAAGCTGCCAGGGTTAAAAGTGATATGCGCTCCCTCGCAATATGTCTACCTATCCAAACTCAACGATTTGACTATCAGGTGTTGCGAAATGCTACCATTTGCCTTTAATAATTTGGCAGCCAAACATCTTCAACAACTCAAATATCTTGGGATAGAACTTTGTGGGGGGATGGAGGAGATATTCACTATAGATAATGATACAAGTGGTAATTCATCATCATTTGAAGGAATCAACTATGAAGAAATGGATGATGCCAATTCTATTGTTCTCCCTTCATTAGAGGGGCTTTATTTGGAAGGTATGGAAAAGCTCAAAGTTTTTTCAGCTAAAAACAGTAGTCATGGTGGCCAACAAGCTTTCTTCGGAGAACAGGTTGGCATGCTGCTCAAAACTTAAAATAATTTAATATATTCTCAGCACGTGCTAAAATTATTAACCTAATGTCATAATTTATATGACCCTCTCCCTCAATACTAATTATATAAGATATAGAATCTACTTAATTGGGAATGTGCTCTTCTGCATGTGTTAGTATTGAATGATATACGTGTGTGTGAGTGAAGAAAATTCATTCGTAGTTCATTCTCTAGATGTTTGCAATATATACGAAAATATAAGATATAAAAGATTTATTGAGGTAGGAATGTGATTTGTTTATTTTGATTGTATAGGTTCAATTGCCAAGGCTGAAAGAAATGTTTTTGGTGCGCTTGCCATCATGTGAAAAGATATGGGAAAGCCACCACCCTAAGGGATCCTTTGGCCATTTGACGACACTTTATATTGAAGGATGTAAGGAGTTGAGGAATATATTTTCGGCAGCAGTAGCTAGAGGCCTTGTGCAACTATGTTCATTGTATATATTGGAGTGTGATAAGTTGGAAGAAGTAGTAGTGGTTGAAAGTAGGAATGATGCTGAGGAAGCGGAAGAGGAAGAGAGTAGAATTATATTCCCTCAACTTGATTTCCTACAATTAATGAATTTGCAAAGCCTTCGCAGCTTCTGCTTGGCTAGGTGTTCCACCATGGAATTTCCATCCCTAGTCTTTGTTGATATTTCTAATAATATTAAAATGGAAAGATTCTCATATGGATCCTTCCGTACTCCCAAGCTTAGAGGTCAGGATTATTTAAATACAATTGTGGCCTACCAGTATAAAGCGACAAAGGTGCGTACACATGTTATTAGATAAATAAATAAATCTATTTGGCTCATTGTATTACGCTCCGGCTAGCCCAGTATAGCGCTGAAATAATTATTTCTTTCTGTTATCCTAATAATTTGATTACAGAGAGCGACGAGTTCAGAAAATTCAGAATCTAATGTGGCTGCTAGCTAAGCTAGATATCGAGAAGTCTTCTGCCATTTCATATTGAAGAGGAGAAAGAAAAAAGAGGGTAATGTGTATTTACGTATGCACTTATCTTGGTGAATTAGCCTGCCTTTGAAATAACTCGAAGAAGTTACTCTCTTGCTGTGGATGAAAGTATTTCTCAATAATTTTCAGGTTTTAACTAGGCATGCAGATGTCGGTATTGTTGATTCGTCATTTTGATGTCTAGATTTATATCAACTTTGAAGGCATGAAGTTCGTAAGGCTTGGCCTAGACTAGACTAAACAATAATGTTTGTTGCAATTAATGTTTAATTGCAACAAACTTTTGTTAAAGAACCATTATTATTGTTGTTGTTGTTATTATTATAAGATTGTAAAATAATCTCTCTTATTTGCTTGGTTTTATTACCCTGCTGGTGGTATATATTCTTCTTAGATTGTAAAATAATAGAAAAAGATTGTTAGCATTGATTAATTATCAACAACTAAATATGTTTGCAATACGCATAGGTAAATATGCTCGTATTATAGTTTCCTTAACCCCATAGAATTAATATGATAGGATTTGCCTTTTTATGGTCATGGGATGAGGTTGATTTTCCTTATCAGTTAGGTTTCCAATCACGAAATTAAGTCCACACATTCCGGTTTAATTAAGAGGTAGAAATTACTTGCGTTGCGTGCATCTAAAATAAATTTGGATCTGATTAGCAAGTAATGGTTTAACTAAAAATACCGGTTGCGGATAAACATTACCTTTGTGTTCTGTGGCCGCCGCTTCTCTAAAATATTTATATATCATTTTGCTGCTGCAGAGCTATCGGATTTGTTGTCGGTCGATATCCATTAAAGTTCATACTTAGGTCACAACATTCATAGCAAACAAGAAGAATAAAAGGCCGGTGTGGTTTCAGGCGTGGAATGTGGTGAAGATGGTACCGGGTTCGATTCCGTCGGAGGACAAGCTGCAGTGTGGGAGTTTCAACCCTCCGTTTGTGGGGGTGGCTCCTTGTGGGCGCTCTGGCTTCCGGACCTGCCACGACCTGGCGCTGGGTCACCGTGATTTACCTCCCTCGTGATGGCTGTCAGGCCGGCTGGCAGGGGCCCCTGGAGGCGTGGGGAATTACGCCTTTGGTGAAGAAGAAGAATAAAAGGCTAAAGGAATTCATAATCAGGTCTCATACATTTCAAAATAGTAGCAAGATTTAATAGTATCCTTATTTAGTTACAAGTTTTAGAGCCTGTTTGGTTTTACTTAGGAGAAGTAGTTTTTTAGATAATCAATTATAAAAAGTAATTATACATTTTTATAATTTTTTGGTTTTACTTTTAATAAGTAATTATAAAAAAGTAATTTATAAAATTCCCTTTCTAAAAGTAATTATCCATAAGTAACTTATACCTACTTCTAAAATTACTTTTCCCAACACGCGGCACGGTATCATTTAAAAAAAAATCGTTTATTTCCCCACCCCGAGCCTCTAGTGAAAGTCTGTTCTCTAACCCTCTCCACGGTCCCATTTCTACCGCTCGCGCTCGCTTTGTCCAGGCTGTAGCTCTCGGTCAGCTTCGATTGTTCTTCGTCTTCGAATTCGAGGTTTGTCATTTTTTTTTCTAGAACGATGAGCTTGATTGTATCCAGTAATTTCGGTGCCTGATTTTTTCACTACTGGTTTCGTTGTCTTTTGCGACTGTGCTATTGTTGTCGACAATGAGAGAGAAGGGGTTGGGGGACTGTGGATAGAGGGGACGCATAGGAGTTAGGGTTCGAAGAACCAGATGGTGCAGGGGTAGTTTACGAGTATCCTTTAAAGCTAATCTTCAATCATCTAGATGTAGCATAAAAGTTACAACCACAACAGTGGTAGCATATTCATCGATTTATTTGGGTATCTGCTCACCTATCGGTGGTTTTGTCGGATCAGAGTCAAAAAGCTCGATTCCGTTGATCTCTGTTATGAAATATGATCTCCCTTCTTTCTTTTATTTCTGATATAATCCGAAATTTTGGGGGGGAAGGGGGGGGGTTCAAAACTTTGTATGAAAAGCTTGTTTGAAATCATACTGCCACCATGACTCGATGCTGGGACCGATTGATGTCCACGCTTCAGCGTCAGTGATTATCGTTCGCTACCCCCCGTCCACATCCACGCTCCCACTTTTCTAATTACCTGTAGAATTCTGGTCACCTCTCTCCCAAATTTTTCTACCGAATTTTCTTTAGCTAGCTGTGTAGAAATAACCTTAGAGAAAGGGCTTGCTTGGGCCACACGGTTTGAGGATATGTAGTTAATTAGTGATGGAACCGATTCTTTTGATTCCCGATCTTTGATTGTCTGTGATTTCTGTCCACTGTTGTCCATGATCGAAGTCCAAGAGGGGTTGTCTGAAAGTATGAAACCGAGGTGCCGTTAAGATACACTATCACAGGCAAATCAAAAGCAATAGTATGGGAGGTTTTTCATTGAATAAAAAATCAACGCTCGTGTCTGCTGGTTTAGAAAGAAAATTTAGATGATTATGGAATAAAAGAAAGTAGAATATATATATATATATATATGCGATGAACAAAAATGCAAGACTGGAAACATTCTGTTTTCTTTTTATATATATATATAAAAGAAATTTTTTTTCAATAAGTTTATAATTTTTAGTACTTTTTAATATCTTTATATTTTTTTTATACTTGTTAATGTTTAATATACTTTTTAATATTTAATATTACCTAATTTATATAGTAATTATTGCTAATATATATATGAAGATAAAAACTAAAGATGGAAAAGAAAAAGTAATTTTGTAGGAAAATGAAAACCAAACACTAATAAAATACAATAAGTAGTTTTTTAGCTTTAATCACTTATGTAATAAAAGTTAAAACAAACATATATTTTACTTATAAAAGTACTTTTTCAAAAGTAGATTTATAAAAGTAGTTTTTATCTAAAAGTAATTATTAATAATAAGTAAAACCAAACGACACCTTAATTACCCATCAATGATTGTTTTGGATGATAGATAATGGGAGAGGTGGTTCCGCAATCAACACAAAGTAGTAACCTTGGTGGTTCGTCCAAATTTCTACAATTCTAGTTCTAGTAAATGAATATATATTGAAACAAACTATAAAAATAAATTACAAGCTTAAATACTAATACAAGAGTAAGAAAACTAAAAAGGAAGAAGAAAAGATGTTGAAGGTTTAATAGAGGGAAATGATAGAGGATAGAAAAGGACAAGACAACAAAAATAAAGACAAACAGTATACGAATGGGTTAGGTCAATTTTTTGCCGAAGTGTTTATAAATAGATAGCAATCAACGCCGTAATTTGTCACGGCTGTAGTTAACTTTGTTGCCATTGAAGACCCAATAAAATGAATTTGTTCAGCTAAATAAGTTTTATGCACTAACTTTCCCACTTCCATGAAAATTTTAAGTAACAAGACCTATAGTTATGACATGTTACTACAATATTCATTATATTTATATACTTTTTTAGGTGAAAAAATTATGGAAGGAGTGTATCTCACTTAACGAAATATCTTTAGATGCGATTTGACATATACATCGACAACGTGTTGTCACTATAACTTCATTGACATTATTGTCACTATAGGCTCAAAGAAAGGATTATTTTCCTCTCTAAAATTTTGTCGACGATTTGTTTTTAGCCTTGACATATTGCCATTGTATTGTTATCTACAACAATGACATTTGTTGTTGATGATGATGCCATCATTGCAAATCCCTTTTTCCATTGTGGTTGTCTACATTTGTTTAAGCTTCTAAATCCTCTTAAGCTTGATGTTCTTGTTGTCTTGTATCATTTTCCTTCCTATGTGTTATATCTACACTTCCTCTCGCGCCAAGTGAAATCAATTTTTAGGTTGGGCCTACTTTGCCTTGATTTCCTAATTAAATGATTGATTTACTTTTATTAATGTTCAGTTTGGGGTAGTTTTATGGACCTATTTATCTATAGATTTGTTGGTTTCTTTAAACATTCCATGTCCTAATCTTTAATTTGTTACTTGGTTCTACTATCTCTATTAGGCTAATTTTTCATTTTTTTGAATCTAGAATTTTATCGCAAATTTGAACTTGTTTGGGATATTGATGTTTATTTCAAGTCTATCTCTTTATTGATTATTTTTTGGGTATTAAGGGTTTTATAGTTGTTAGTGAATTTGGTTGTATATGTAATGTAGGATTACCTATTTTCACTTGTCCTTGAATCTCTGCTACTCTATGTTGAAAGCTTTATTATTGATTAGAACACATCTTAATTTTGATTAACTTGTTACCTACTTTGATAAGACCTGATCAACCCCCTTTGATTTAAGTCCTATATTGTTATATATATGCATGCGTCTAGATATTGACCATTGACTTGTTATAGTATGTAATCATTCTTAATATTAACCTTTAGTAGTTGAATTCTTTCCTTGTAGATGAATTAACTAAATGTTGTTTTTTCCACCATCTAATTGGAGTGTTTGGTATATAATTCTTTTCAAAGAACTATTAAGGATTTAAATCTCTCACTCTCCTTCAATCCAATAAGGAAAATAAATTTTATTTTAAAAAAAAATGACTTTAAATGATAGTCCATAGCTAAAATCTTTATCTTAAGTAACTTTCAAAATAAATTTAATATAGATGACCATTTTGATCCAGAACCATCATCTAACTTCATTATTTTTAAAATCTATTTTATATGATGCTTCTGGTTAGGAACCATCATCTAAAGTCATTATTTTTCCTTGCGATAGTTGCTCCTTGTCGTACGTCTCCTCCCTCTTCTTTGCTTTCTACTTATTATCTCTCTCTTTCTTTTCTTATTTTCTTTTCTTTAGCGGTCGGTCATGCCTACTCTCTTTTGTTCTTTTCTATGCTTGCATCACCTGTTTCGTCACTCATCATGCCTCTGTGCACTACCTGACTCTTTTTTTTGTCCTAGTTCTATGCTCTCATGCCTTACATTGACTTTCTTTCTTTCTTTTTTTTTTTGCCATGGCTGGTCCCTCTTTTCTCTCCTCTTCTACCGCTTGCTTCTTTCTTGTTGCACTACCACCCACTTTTCTTTCCTACCTCATTGCCTTCTCTACTATAGCTGCTCGCCTTTTATAATTATTTTTTTCTACTATGCTAGCTCTCTTTTGGGCCTTTGGTCCAAATGACCGAACTCTCTTTTTTTAAATTTTATATTACCTACAAAATAATATTTAGAAAAATTAATAAATAACCTTATACTTTAAATTCATTTATTTTATATCATTTTAGCTCAAATAATAAAATATATAAGGTTATTATCACTTAAGCATAAAATTATAATTATTCTCATATATTATTCAAATAAAAGACCAAAAACTAAGATTACATAGGTATAAAATGCTTGATCGTCAATTTCACATCCTCAAGGACTAAATTGTCCTTTATATACAAAAAAAAATCCCAAGAAAATACTTAAAACTAGTAGGCAAATAACACAATCACATAATTGTCAAATCTTCATAATCTAACTTGAATTTTATGTTATGTAAATCCATCACAATAGAATCACATTCATCTAAATGAAATTTCATATATTGACTCTCATCTAGTTTCAAATCATGAAGCTGACTCTTCAATAGTAACTAATTTGCTACTGACTTTGTCATGTATAATAACTCAAGCTTAAACTATAAGGCGGTCGCCGTTGATTCTTTTTCCACTTTTTGCAACACCTCATTTGACAAGCATAATTTTATGGTAGATAGGGCCTTTAAATCTACCTCTTCAAATCTCTTATGCGTCATTGAATTAGGCTTATTTGAATGACCAAATAAGGCTTCTTCTAATTCATTCGGAATCAAAATCACCCGTATCTTTAATTTCTGTAATTTAAAAATGACGTGGATTGAATAAGTATAAATCAAATTGGAATTAACAAGAGAATTGAAAAATTGATAGTTCAAACACAAGACAAAATAATTCGTGCACTTGTGTAATTACCAAATGATTTGATAAATAAATCAATCAATTACACAAATCAACAATTCTCTAACAATGGAGAGCATTATAGAGAAGAAGAAGAAGTTGACTCACATGACTTGACGGCTAGGGTTTTATCAAGTCTCTTTTATATCAGATAAAACCTTATGGAGAAAAACAACGTATTTCAAAAATAAAGGAAAAACACAGTTTGTGTTTGGGAAACACAAACCCTCTTGTGTTATTTTTTGCTCTTAATTTTTTCCCTAAAACTCATATCAACATATTCTATGAATAAACATGGCCAGTGTTAACAAACACATTGCCCCGGTGTTTGTCACATAATTCACAATCTTACCATAAACTTCTCTAGCACTTGCACGAACCAACATAATGTTATGATATCCTTCAAATACCAATCCAAAGCTTGCACAAAACACTTTAAAGAATATTCTACTAACAAATTTATGATGAAATAATTTAATAAATATAGGATAATCAAATATCAATAAATAACATGCTTGACCTTATTTTCAATATGAAATACTGACTATGCAGAGATATTTTATAACTTAAAATATACATGACTTATGAAAATATTTATTTGATAAATAATGGAGAAATAGGGAAATATTCTTTGATCATATCTACTTTAAAAAGTATAGAAGGGTTAATGAACATGGAACTTACCTCAGAATATTATCCAAACAATGTTGATTACTTAGTTGGATGAACTTATTGTACAAGTTAATTAATATAATATTAATAATAATTAAAATTACTAACAAATATAATGATACTTGTATTTTACATAATTAATTTATTCTTTGAATGTTCCCAAATTATTTATTTAAACTTCAATTAATTATAATAGAATAATGACTCAATTATTTACCCGTTGTCACATAGCTCAATTGGTATCAAATAATGTGGTCCTATTGGAAATTAGGAGGCCTCATAAGGTTATAGATTTGAATCTCACCCACACGTGGTCATGCAACATATAACTCCCTATGCTACTGAGACATATGTCATAATTTACCACCTTCAGGATGTCTTATCAATAGAGCGGTGGAGGCCTAGAAGGTAAGAGATTTGCCTTTAGGAAATATTTTATTTTATATCTTCTTTTCTCATGTTTCTTTTCTCTAGTATTAGTAATTTATAGGACTAAAGCCAATATCACTTTATGATATATCTCACTACTGCTTATAATTTATTAACATAAATTCTTTTTCTTCTACCTTTCACTACCAACCAAAGTAATGAACCAGATGAACTCATACGAGGCTTATGGTTCCTTACTTAAAAAATACTTCTTCCAAAATGGTATCATAATAAGAGTCAAGCAGGAAAACCCCACTCTTCCCTATCTGTGTTAACAATATATGGAATGGAGGTGCTCGCAAAAGGGCATGTCATGGTTGATAGCCAGCGGCAATCAACCCTAACAAGTTAGAATTTTGATTACTAAATAATTTAGACAACTAATCATTTGTGGTTCTAAAGACAACCTAATTAGACAATCTATAAGCTTAATGAATCAAGTAATAAAAATCAAAGTTCAAAAAGTTATCAGAGAGTAGTAAGGCATTGAATACCTTATATGATTGCTAAATAGAACCTCTACCCTTGCTCTAGTTATCCTTCGTATTCCCTCAACTCACCTTGATTGTAGTTAACTAATAATATGAGAGATTGGCTTAAATCCCTAGTTTGAGGCTACCTTCCATTGGTTTCTTAAATAACATTGGAATTAATGACTAAAAAAATTGATTTTCCTACTCTATTGCTTATCGCTCAACAACATGTAATTAAATCAGTTAGAGAGTCTATATCTAACAGACTCCCATAACCTTTCTTTGGGACTTCTTACCAAAAATAATTATCTTAGATAATTAATGAGTTTTTATTTATCATAGTACAATGTTGTTAACATGAGTCAAAACAACATCTACTAAATCTTACCAAATATATATATATCACAATCCATATCCATTAGCTAACAATCATTTAACAAGTAATTGTCATCCTTTACTTTATGATATATGTTTTGTAGTACCACACCACCAACATTAATTTCTCCTACTATTTTCATAGGTGAGTGGGCAAAACCAGAATGCTTTTGGTTCATTTGTTATTCTTCATATGGAGGTTATATTTTTAGTTTAGTAACAATCAATATATATTTTTATTTTTCTCTTTCGTATTCTATACATTAATTATTATATTAATTTTTAATAAAGAATATAATTGTTATTCTCCCTTTGTTTCGGAAAAAAATATTATGTATTTCAAAGATATATTTTAACTATAAATTTCTCAAATTTATTTATTATATTTCCAAAAAAAATATAATAAATTATAATATAAAATATATTTATTATATTTATATTAAAAATATTTTTATAATATTATTTTCTCAAGTTTTGATATATATATGTATATTAAAAGATAATAATTATTAAAGTTTGTATTTGAAATAAATGATGAGTTTCTTTTCAGAACCAAAAAAGTGTTAAAAATATATTTCTTACTACTTTATAAAATATTATATAAATTAATTTTTTAATGAATAAAATATAATGGAAATGTTTTAGGCCGTGGGATTAATAAAATGACCAATAAATTATCTATGTCATGCAATTTATAAGTGAATCAATACCAGCCCCATGTTTGAAATCTCCTATCCAAAAATTTTCAAATGTTAGATGGTCATTGCATTAACTTCTAGTACTATTTTCATTGATGAATAGGTAAAATTAAAATACTTGTATTTTTTTTTTCATTTTTCGTATGGTGATTCTAAGTTATTATTTAAAAAAAATAATTAAATGTCTGCTTTTATTTTTATAAATATATTTTTTAATGTAAAAATTAATATATTAATTTTAATTGAAGATGTACTTATTATATTAAAAATTAATTAATTTTAAAAAAAAAATATACAGTTATCATGCATTTAAAAAATTAAATTTGATCTTTAATTTGTTTAACTTATAATATAATATTATATAAAAATATAATTATTATAATGATATTAAAAAATATTTTATATTTTTTATTAATATAAATTAGAAAATAAAAATAATTAAAAATTATTTTTAAAATATACAATGATAATTTTTATAAATATAAAAAATAGTATGAATAATTATTAAAAAAAATTAAACGAAGTAGAGCTAACATTCCATGCAATTTATAAAAGAACCAATAAATTACCACGGAGAGACCTATGTTTGGGACATCCAATCTGAAAATTTTCAAATGCTGGAGGCTCGCTATCATTAATTTCTCATACTATTTTCAGGAACGAAAGAGTAAAGTCAGATTCTAAATAATTATTTTATTTAAAAAAACTAATATCTATTATTTATTTTTATTAATATTTTTTTATCTCTTTTTTATATATAAATTATTATTTTAGTTTTTTTAAAAAAAGGTGTAACTATCATATGAAAATTATAATAATTACATTTTAAAATAATATATAAATTACTTTATTTTGAAAACAGATGAAGTAGAATAGAAATTCCGTGCAAATTCCCAAAGAAATCAATAAATTACCTTCTCGGACAGACCCTTGTCTTATGTTTGGAACCTCCAATCTGAAAATTTTCAAATGGTGGAGGCCCTCCAACATTAACTTCTCATACTATTTTTTTTTTGGGAAACAGTCAATATTATTAGGCTGCTTATAGCTATTTTCTAGAAATAACAACTATCCTTGAGCCCTTAGAGCCCTCACAAGTCCTGTTTAGTCCAATTTAGACTATAATAGTCAGTACAAAGCTATTATCATCTCAAAAAAAAAAATTGAGCTATGGTGTTTTCACCTTTACATTGGAGTGAAAACATTCTAGTAGCTACAAAAAACTGAATCTATCTAAACAAAGTATCCTATGTAGAAACTATATGTGCAAAGATTCTTGAATTTTGTTCTTGCCAGAGTATATAGATGGTAGCTTGGAAGGCAACTCTGAGGCATCTATTCTTCTAATTTGTCCCCTTACAATACTGCTTGAACCAGTGAAGTTCATGAGAGATGGACCAAATTGGTCTACAAATCCCAAGCCATAGAAGAACTTCTTGCCAAAGCTGAGAAGAAAAAAAATAGGCGAAGACCATATGGGAGACAGATTCTTGAGAGTGGTTACAAAAGGAACAAACACTTGCTAAAGAAAATCCCTCTTTTCTGCAAGTTATCATTTGTGGCAAGTGCTTTATGACTAGCCAACCATGTTATTATAGTGTGTCTAGGCACACACACACTCTCCCAAATAACATAAGAAAATCTCCATGTTCTCTATTGATTAATCGACCATAGGTACATATCTTTAACATAAAGTTTACCATGCTGAGCACAAGCAGATAATTGATTACTTGATCAATCGACCCAACTTTTCTGATTAGAGCATCCCTCAGATGAATCAATTTCTTCCAAGCCCATGAGTCATTGCTTTTAACATAAACATGCCATAAATCAGTATATCTTAGATAGTACTCTTTAACCCACAACACCCAGAAGGAATCAGAGGGTTCGATTGTCGTTCAATTCTGTACAATATTCCATGTCAAGACGTGGGTGTGGAAGTTTTCATTTTCCACTCGGATCCGCTAGGAGTGTTTTACAATGATCGTGATGGAAATGAAGAGAAATATAAAAATATTATTTTTCAAAACATTTAAAAAATATATGAAAAAATATAGTTAAAAAAATATAAATCTGTATGTATACATTATATAAATTTGAAACAATAGTTTAAATTTATTAAAATTAAAAGAAAAAAATATAAAAAATTCTTTATTAGTTGATGTAAATTATTAATAATATTTTTTTAAAAAAAATTAATCAAATGTTTTCGATACCAATTATGATATGGAAAAATTTTTAGAAAGTAAAATATTTTTGAGACATTTTGAGGACGGAAAACGACACCTCCGTCCTTTGCTGGTTGAGAGTAGAAAATTAAATTGTTGATTGGTATTAGTTATAAAAGTAATTATTTTTTTTTGGGAAAATAAAAGCTTTTAAAGAAATAATCATGTAAGATAATTTTTTTAATAAGCAGTATTATATAAGAGATAAATTGATATCTAAAAGAGCTAATCTTTGTGTAAGAGAATAAAAAAAAGGAGTTCTTGATGTAATAGGGTAGATGAAATGAAATTCATAACCCTATTATAATTATGCTATCATCAATATATACCTACTATGTTCCTCAAAATAATTATTTAGCAACCCTCCTTGCCCTTTTGTTTTCCTTCTTTCCTCATTATTTAGCGGATCAAAATTTTGCTGCTAATCGACTACTTAGGCTAGTTGATTCTTCGACGTGGCAATTATTTTGGATCACTTGGCTTAATAATCAATAATGAGTCATGGTTACAAATGTCCTAAGGGAGGCATTTGTACATAAGTATAATTAAAGACTAAAATGCTCGAAAAATAGAATTTCATTATGAAACGTAATGAATTAATTGTTAAACTGAAATTAAAATTAAACAGACAAGGTTCGAGCTTCAACAATGTAAAAACACCCACCATCTAGAAACTATGACCGGCTGCGATGTACTCCTGCAAAAGCTTTTTCATTTTTCTACTACGTCCACAATTAGCCGTCGGATAAGGTCAAACAAACTAAATGCAAAATAATTCCTAATTCTGCAAATAAATGCGTCAATAGGAAACCAAGAAAATTGGCATACACCGACACAATTTAAGGCTTCAAATAAAGAGGAAATGGAAGAGAAGACTAGTACAAGTAACAACATCATCATGCAACGGCAGAATGTGGGAGTACTCAAATTCGGTGGCCAAACAGCTTCGACAACTCAAATTTCTTGATGTATACGATTGCGATAAGATGGAGGAGATATTCATTATACATAATGATACTTGTGGTAATTCATCATCATTTGAAGGAATCAACTACAAAAAAATGGATGATGATGATTCTGTTGTTCTCCCTTCCTTGCAAGAGCTTAATTTGTATGGTCTCGCAAAGCTCAAAATTTTTTCAGCTAAAAACAGAAGTCATGGTGGTCAACCAGCTTTATTCGGAGAACAGGTTGGCATGCAACTAAAAATTTAATAATTCTATATATTCTCAGCACGTGCTAAAATTGTCAACACAATATCATATTTTATAGGACCTTCTCCCTCAATACTAATTATATAAGATATAGAAATTTATTCACCTATAAATGTGCCCTGCATGTGCTAATATTGAACGACATACATGAGTTTTTGTAGAAAATTCATTTGTAGGTCATTCTCAAGATGTTGGCAATATATAAAAGATTTACTGAGGTAGAAATGTGATAAAAGCGAAGGCCTTTTTGTTTATTTTGAATGTATATGTTCAATTGCCGGAGCTGAAGGAGTTATGTATGAGTGGCCTGCCATCTTGCGAAAAGATTTGGGAAAGCCACCACCCTATGCGATCTTTTGTCCAATTGAGTAAGCTTACTATTGATAACTGTTTGGAGATGAGGTATATATTTTCAGCAGAAGTATCTAGAGGCCTCAAGCAGCTAGCCACAATACATATAACTCGGTGTAAAAAGTTGGAAGAAGTAGTAGTGGTTGCAAGTAGGAATGATGCTGTGGAAAAGGAAGACGAAGAGAGTAAAATTAAATTCCCTCGACTTAATTTCATACAATTAACTTATTTGAACAGCCTTCGCTGCTTCTACTCGGTTATGTGCTCCACTATGGAATTCCCGTCCCTAAAAAATAATCATATTTATGGGAATAAGAATATGCACAGATTCTCATATGGATCCCTCCATACTCCTAAGCTTAAAGTTCAAGATTCTTTGAACACAGTTGTAGCCCTCCAGTATGAAAAGACAAAGGTACGTACATATGTTATTTAATAAATAAATAAATCTATTCCAATCATATATTATACTCCGGCTAGTCCATTAATATACTTAAAAATTTCTTATGTTATCCTAATACTTTTATTACAGAGAATGATGGGTTCAAAAAATTCATAATCTGTTGTTCCTGCTAGCTAAGCTAGATTTCGAGAAGTCTATTACCATTTCAGAAGAGAAAGAAGAAGGACCTTAATGTGTATTTAGGTATGTACTTGTATTGGTGAATTACCCTGTCTTTGAAATGAATCGAAGAAGTTACTGTCTTGCGGTAGAAGAAAGTATTTCTCAATAATTTTCAGGTTTTATCTAAGCACGCAGATGGCGGAATTGTTGATTCGTAACATGCTGAGTTTTGCATGAAGTTCATATAAGGCCTGGCCTGGACTACATTCCATATATATTCATTATATGGTTATTGAGTTTTTCTCAGGGGTGGGGGATCTTTTTATGCTTTTATTGTTGTTGTAGAAGGCTTGTTTTCTTGTTTTCTTGTTTTCTTATTATAACTTCCTATTTTGCATTATATTTGATGTTTATTTTTAGAAGGTAACAAGTATTACATAAGGCCATCCATGGAATCACTACTAAACAATAATATATGACAAAGGTTGTACGCTGATGTATCTTTGTTTGTTCTAAGTGTTACGATTAATATGTCGTAAATTTATTTTATGGGCTGCTTTATGTGTTTGTATAGGTTAATAGTATTATGGCCCATATTACTATTGTATATATTCTTTTTACTTCTCGGAATAATAGTAAGAAAACAGATACTTTCTTCACATGGTATCAGAGCCAGTAGGTGGCTGCTAGGGTCTCGTACGACACGCACCATGGCTGGCGGCGCTGACTCCTCCTCCAGAATATCTCGTATTGACCCATCCTCTCCGTATTTTCTCGGCTCGCAAGACAATCCAGGTAACATTGTGACAACTGTTGTCTTTCGCGGCAACAACTACGACGAATGGTCCCGATCAATGACTCTTTCTCTTCGGTCTCGCCGGAAATTTGGCTTTGTTGAGGGAACGATTCCCAAACCCACAGACAATAATATATTGGAAGATTGGTACTGTGTCCAATCTACTCTTGTTCAATGGATTCTTCATACCATTGAACCCTCTGTGCGGAAGACAATTCTGTTTTTTGATGAAGCAAAACCCTTGTGGGATTTATTGAAAGCTCGGTTCAGTGTCGGTAATGGAGCCCGGAAACAACAACTGAAATCAGCATTAGCAGACTGCCGTCAAACGAAAACCATGTCGGTGGCGGATTATTTTGGCCTCTTGCAACCCCTTTGGGATGAATTGGTCACTTACCATCCGATTCCCTCTTGTAAGTGCGGGCATTGCACTTGCAAACTTGCAGAACAATTGCAAAAACGGATTGATGAAGATCGATTTCATGATTTTATGTATGGACTCAATGACGAACTTTATGGGCATATGCGTTCTACATTGTTAGCACAAGACCCACTTCCTTCTTTTGACAGGGCATACCAGGCAGTGATACAGGAGGAACGACTTCGTCTCTCCTCTCGTGGGAAAGCAGAACGCGAGGACATAATGGCTCTCGCTGTGCAATCTCAACCTCGGGGTACTCCTCGCCTGGATACACGCGATAAATCGGAATTACATTGTTCTTTTTGTAACAAAGTGGGACATGAAATTGCCAATTGTTTCACCAAAAATGGTTTTCCAGACTGGTGGGCAACTCGTAATCGCGGCGGCAATGGCAAGGGTGCTGGAAGGGGGCGTGGGGGTGCTGGTCTGGCATCCCAGCCACCTGCAGGTGGCGTGGGCAGAGGCAACAGGGCCTCTGTTGCTGCTGTTTCTGGCAGCGCAGCAGTTGGGAGCTCTGGGACAACAGCTGGCGTTTCTGGTGGGGCTGCTCCTAGTGACAGTGGACTACCTGGCATCACCAACGAACAATGGCAGCAGCTTCTTTCCTTGCTTGGTAATGCCTCTGTTAAAACAAATGATGACCGTTTGATTGGTAAGTGTGATTCTGTACCTTGGCTTTTAGACTCGGGAGCATCGCATCATGTCACTGGGGATTTATTTTTGCTGAGCAATGTCATTGATATACCGAGTTGTCCAGTGGGTTTGCCTAATGGGACAAAAACTAATGCATCCAAGTATGGCAGAGTCCATTTAACTCGTGATGTAGTGTTGGAAAATGTGCTATATGTACCACAGTTAAATTGCAATTTAATTTCTATGTCCCACCTTGCCGACACTTTAAATTGTGTTGTTCAATTCACTAAAAATTTATGTGTTATCCAGGACCGAAATATGAGGACCCTGATTGGAGTAGGTGAACAACGAGATGGACTCTATTACTTTCATAACGTGTCACAAATACAAGCAATGATTGTTGATGGAGAGGTCTCATCCGAACTTTGGCACAAGAGAATGGGACATCCTTCAGCCAAAATAGTTCAGTCTCTTCCTTTTGTTCGTAATTCTAGTGTTATTTCCAATAAAGCCTGTAATATATGTCATCAGGCCAAACAAACTAGGGACAGTTTTCATGTTAGTCATAATAAGTCCACTAAATGCTTTGAATTGATACATTGTGATCTTTGGGGACCGTACCATACACCCTCTTCCTGTGGTGCGCGTTATTTTTTAACTATTGTTGATGATTTTTCTAGAGCTATTTGGGTGATTCTGTTGATTGATAAAACTAAGGTGCATACAATGTTTCTGTCTTTTTTTGCTACAATTGAACGACAACTTAATGCCAAAGTTCAGATTGTTCGGAGTGATAATGGTACTGAATTCAATTGTATGAAAGACTATTTTCTGGAAAATGGTATCCTTTTTCAGACATCTTGTGTCGGTACACCCCAGCAAAATGGGAGAGTTGAACGGAAACACCGTCATATTTTAAATGTGGCGAGAGCTTTACGTTTTGAAGGTAATCTTCCCATTGATTTTTGGGGAGAATGCATATTGGGTGCAGGGTATTTAATAAATCGCACTCCTTCTGCTTTGCTTGATTTTAAAACTCCGTATGAGATTTTGTTTGGCCAACCTCCTATGTATGATAACTTGCGTGTATTTGGGTGTTTATGCTATGCTCATAATCAGAAAGCAAAGAATGACAAGTTTCATAGTCGGAGTCGTCGGTGTATCTTTGTAGGTTACCCTCATAATAAAAAGGGTTGGAAGTTGTTTGACATTGACTCAGGTGATTATTTTGTATCCCAAGACGTGAAATTTTATGAGACTGAATTCCCTTATGCTACTGTGCTTCCTGTCTCTCAAGAGTCCATTCCTAGTCATACTGCTTATGTTGGGGGCAATGATGATTTTGCCTATGAGTCTCATGATGATCATGGCACTGGTACGGTGTATAGTGGGCATGGGTACATTGTGCCTGCGGATAATGGTTCTTCTTCTATGGACAGTGCCGATGTGCCTAACCTTGGCTTGCAGTCGGAACCAATAGACGGGGGTCTGGTTGAAGGGACCGAGTATGCGGTCTCTACCTCCGAAGATGAGCCAGATATACCCTCTTCTGATTCTGGTGACTCTGTTATTTCTCCTCAATCTGCTTCTGTCAACACTGAAGAATTGGGTCGTGGTAAGAGGCATAGGGTTCCTTTTGTGAAACTTCGTGACTTCGTGACACATACAGTGCGAAAGTTGAGTCCATCTCCAGCTCACCTTTCATCTGCTCCTTCTCATTCCTCAGGTATGCCTTATCCCATAGCACATTTTGTGAATTGTGACCGATTTTCTATGGGACATAGAAATTTTCTTGCAGCTGTCACGGTAGGTCTAGAACCCCAGTCTTTCAAGGAGGCTATGAAGGACCCCGGATGGCGGGAAGCAATGCAAAAGGAAATCCGTGCTTTGGAGGATAATGGAACCTGGACCATGGAAACTCTACCATATGGCAAACGAGCTCTGGGTAGCAGATGGGTTTACAAAATCAAATATAACTCTGATGGAAGCATTGAGCGTCTCAAGGCCCGTTTGGTAGTCTTTGGTAATCATCAAGTGGCCGGCATAGACTACACTGATACATTTGCCCCTGTTGCGAAAATGACTACAGTTCGTGTTTTCTTAGCCGTAGCTGCAGCAAAGAATTGGGAACTACATCAAATGGACGTCCACAATGCCTTTTTGCATGGAGATTTGTCCGAGGAGGTGTATATGAAATTACCTCCTGGTTTTCAGGGATCTGAGCCAAATCAAGTGTGTAGGCTACGGAAATCCTTATATGGTTTGAAACAGGCGCCTCGTTGTTGGTTTTCCAAGTTGGCAGGCTCTTTGAAGAAATATGGATTCCAACAGTCATACTCTGACTACTCCTTATTCACTCTTCACCAAGGTACAGTGCAAATCAATGTACTTGTTTACGTCGATGATTTAATTGTTTCTGGGAATAATTCCGCTGCTCTTACTGCATTTAAGAAGTACTTGTGCTCGTGCTTTCATATGAAAGATCTTGGTATCTTAAAGTACTTTCTTGGGATTGAGGTAGCTAGAAACCAGGAGGGTATTTTTCTCTGTCAGCGAAAATATACTCTTGACATTATTTCTGAAACTGGCATGCTTGGAACAAAACCTGCTACTTTTCCAATGGAGCAAAATCACAAGCTGGCGAGCTCGACGAGCCCTCTTTTGGAGAATGTTGATCAATACAGACGACTAGTAGGTAGACTGATCTACCTAGCCTTCACTCGTCCTGACTTGGGTTATGCTGTGCATATTCTATCTCAGTTCATGCATGAACCCCGTCGTGATCATTGGGATGCAGCTTTGCGAGTTGTTCGGTATCTGAAAAATAGTCCAGGTCAAGGTATACTCCTGCGATCTGATTGTGATTTGCATTTATCTGGTTGGTGTGACTCAGACTGGGCTAGTTGCCCCCTCACTAGACGTTCTTTGTCTGGTTGGCTGGTCTTTCTCGGTCGTTCTCCCATCTCTTGGAAGACGAAGAAGCAAATGACTGTTTCTCGTTCCTCAGCTGAGGTAGAATACAGATCAATGGCCGCTTTAACCTGTGAGCTTAACTGGTTGAAGGGGTTATTGGAGAGTTTAGGAGTACGTCATTCACGAGCTATGAACTTGTATTGTGATAGTCAATCTGCTCTGTATCTCTCTCAGAACCCTGTTTTTCATGAGCGTACGAAGCATATTGAAGTTGACTGTCATTTTCTCCGAGATGCAATTTTGGATGGCACGATTAGTCCCTCTCATGTTCCTACTCATATACAGTTGGCGGATATTTTTACAAAGGCTCTGGGCAAACGACAATTTGACTTCCTTCTTCGCAAGTTGGGCATTTGTGATCTGCATGCTCCAACTTGAGGGGGGTGTTACGATTAATATGTCGTAAATTTATTTTATGGGCTGCTTTATGTGTTTGTATAGGTTAATAGTATTATGGCCCATATTACTATTGTATATATTCTTTTTACTTCTCGGAATAATAGTAAGAAAACAGATACTTTCTTCACACTAAGTGTTGTTAAGTTAGTATTTCCCTTTATTGTGGGTGCTAAGCTTATGTTATTTCATTATTTATTTTAGGTTTAAATCAAATTTTCTGAAAACCCATAATTATTATTATTAGCATCATCATCATCATCATTAGAAGATTGTAGAATAATCTCCGTTCTTTGCTTGGTTTTAGTTACTCTGCCTGTAGTATATAATTAATTCCACACATTCCGATTGAATTATGAGGAAGAAATTACTTATGTTGCATGCATCTAAAATTAATTTGGATCTAAAAGGCTGATCTGATTACCAATATTCCCATAAATTCATCCACAAACCCAAACAAAACTACATATGAGACATACATAATCGAACCAAATCCGAGAAAGATTTGAGAGAATGAAACCAAATATGAAGCATATATGAGAGAAGAACCACCGTACCTCCATGCCTCACAACAATCACTCGCTGGTTTGTCTTCTTGTAGTACCACAATATAATCTTCCCCAAAAACATCTATGTAATATATAAGTTGGTGCAGAAACCAACCAAAGTAAATTGAAAGATGAGGAGGCAACAAAAGTAAAGATAAAATTAATTAGCGAAACACTCACCGAAGTAAGATGGATGACTATGAAGAGTAAGAGATGGAGGCATGTGGATCACAATGACGTCGCTCAAATGTGAAAAACAAAGACGTCACGCAGGGACGAAGAACAGAGCGGCACACAGTGATGAAGCACGGCATCGATGTAGCTCGACAAAGGTGGAGTGATTCACAACTAAGATAAAGTTAGTCGTGACACCACACTGACAATTTGTCATCGGGAGACATGTGAGGAAGGGGCTCATGATTTTGTGCGTATGTCTGAGAAAGTGATCGAGAACCGAAGAAGAAGAAGAAGAATAGAGGCACAGGATTGAAGAATTGTAGTGGTGGTAGATATAATGTGCGCGTGGGAGAGTTATGGTTAAAAATAAGAGAGAAGACACGTAAAGGAATGAAGAACCAAGGTCTATCCCATGCATCTCTCTAAAATAAAATCTTGGACGTTTAATTAGGAACAATTATAATTTTTTTTTTATTATTTATCTTTCACACCACATTTTATTTTTTACACTCTTATTAACATTTTTATTTTAACTGCATATATATAATGTTATTAAATATTATATTTGTGGCAGTGATTATTGCTTCAGTAACTTTTATACATAAATAAAATATATTTATTAACTTAAACAAATTATTATTTTAGCTATATTCTCATTTCAGATCGGATGGGGTCAAAAGAAATAAGGTTAACAAATAAATATACCTGATTAAGTGCGACCGTTTACGAAAATGGCATTTTAATGGTGGATACTGGATATATTTATTACCTGACAGTAGTGTAAAAGTTGGTCCATTTATTATAGTGGACCCGAAGGCGCTTAGTGCAGGTGATTCGACAAGCTTAAGAAACTAAAAGTCCATAAATCTTCTCTACTTCCATCCATCTAACATTCTGACCTAGTGACTGTCCAAAACTAAGAAATGAAAAAGGTAAGCAAAAGAAGAAATGCTACCCAAAAACAGTAGAAGAAATTAACATACCGAAACCGAGAAAACAGAGTTAACTATTACATTACCACCTTTAAATTACATTACATCCGATATAAATATGTGTTATTTAGATTTTAATATATTTATTAAAAAATATGTAAATTATTAATTATATCATTATTAGACAAACCTTATTAAATTATGTTTAGAATATAAACCATTTAATGAGTAGAGATAATTTAATAAAAGATACTTATTGTTTGAATAAAAATTCTAAACTGACCCTTATTTAAACAATTTATTTTTTGTTAGAATAACGCTTATTACAAATTTTAGGTAGTACTAAGCATTATTTTAGAAAATCTTTTTTTCTTAAGAAAATAATCTTTTTTTAGATTTTTAATGCATAAGTTAAGTTATTTTTTCAAAGTTAACTCTACTAATTAAATGTTTCATCCTATAAATATCAGTTAATGTTGTACATTCACAAAGGAAACATTTGAGTACTTGCATATCATTTAATAAGCACGGGAAAATCTAGAATAATAGCAGTAATTATTTTAAGTAGGAGGTAGTAGTACTTTGTGCTCTTACTTACTATATTTCTTAGTCCAAACGTTTTATATTATATCAAATTCAAATTCAAAAAAATAATCTAAAATTAAGCAGAAAAAAGTATATTTGAAAGTATATAAATATTTGAAAACATTTTATAAATATGTAAATATTTTTTTTTATTTTTTGTAAAACTATAAATATTTATACTTTATTCTCATCAGGGTATATAAATAGTATGAAAATAAAATAATAAATTACAAATGTCTAAACCTTTTTTCCTATTAAGACATAAATAAAAATTACTATGATTGTACAAAATTTTTTAAATTGAAATTATTATTTCTAAATGAAAATAAAATTTAAATATTTATGTCTTTATAAAAAATTATAAAATATTTATAACTTTATAAGAAATACTTTTGCCTATATAATGTACACAGAGAGAGAACACTACGTCGAGTAAAGAAAGAACTACACGCTCGTACATGCAACGTGTGGCTAGTAGTATTGCACTAGTAGTAGTAGTGGCTGTTAGTTTAGTATTGCACTCGTGGTTATTAGTATTGTATAGGTACGGTGATTAAAAATAAAAATAAAAATTATTGTTTTATTTCTTAAATTATAAAATATATCTACGTATATATTAAAAAAATTTAAAACATAAAAATAAAAATAGAAAAAAGTTAGGGGGATAAAGAGGAAGGACCAAATAGAATTTCGGTGATTATTAACTAGAAAAATATATGACATACGGAATTATTATTTACGAGCGTTGCTCGAGTACGGAAAAGAGGACGGAGAAAATAAAGAAAAATTATTTTTAAATTAAAAATTATTTATTTATATATTAAAAGTAGAGTCATAAAAATAGAAATGGAAAAAACATTTCAGAGATGTAGACCCGAGATAAAATAGAATTTCGGTGATTATTGCCTATAAAAATAAAAGGAAAAAGAAGAAAAGGCCCGTGATACTGCTGAAACAGACTCCCGCACACAGATTTGCATTATATAGCGTAACTGAATAGGATGGTGACTCTAAATTATATAAGCGTCTTCACGTCCTATAGCCGCTATTCATCTCAGATGAAAAGGAGTCTTCGATCACCATACAAAATTCAAATTCGAATGCCCATATATCCTGTCAGAACAGAATCGTCTCACCAATAACCAACTTCTCTCCTAATCCTTGTACGAATCAAATGATGATTTGAATTACATCAATCTCCTGATCGTCCCAATGTCTCTCTTAGATTGATTTATCTTTGTCCATACGCCTGCCTTTGGGGAGTAACCTAGTGGATCGATCTAATTATATATTAATTTTAATAGAGATTTTTTTTTTCCGAGCGAAATCTCTCAGCCACCATTTTGTTAGAGGAGCTTGATTTTTCACTTTCAGATTAGGCTACGTACTAATACTGGGACCATCCGGCTGCTTCAGTTTTTTATATTTTATTTTTATTTATAATTTATTTGAAATTAATTCTAAAAAATAGCTATCCATAATAATTATTTATTTTAAAATTTTTTAGCTAAAAGTTTTTAAAATAATTAATTATCATGTTTTATAAAATAATATGAAGAGAAATTTAGCTCCAAATATGGGCTTAATTTTGTGATTTTATTTTTCATAATAATAAAATAGTGTTAAGAGATATGTGAATATATAGGTAGAAATCGATCAAACTTCAAACAAAGTTCAAAGACGTCGTGATGTATCGTGAATTAGTAGGTCAAAGTTGAACGTGATTTACTATATAAAATAGTACTAGTTTGATTTATAATCTTAGCTATATGTTTCTTCCTTCTCTTTTCTCAGTGGGGCTGGGTACGGTCCATTTGTAGTTTGTCTGTTTTTGTTTAGGCCAGTGTCACGAATTGCTTTGGGTACGAACATGATGGGAATTTTGGAAGGGTTTGTAAGTTGGTATCCATCAGCTCTCATCACATTGAGGTTAGGCCAAATATGTTTGCATAAATTTTCCAAATCCTTCTTAGAAGGTGGTGGAAATTCTGATAATTAATAGCTGCAAATTAATGGTCTACCTTCTGTTTTAATAAAATTGCACATAATTATTCATAAAAAAAATTATTTAAATTAAGCATTGTGTTACGTAGATACTAAAGAAGTACAATTAAGCTATATAAAGAGATAGCTCTTTCTATTTTATTCTTATTGATTAATAGAAACTCTTATATTAGTTTAGACTTTAATTATTTATACGCGGCTTGTGAATAAACTGGTTTGATTAGAATTAATTATAAGAAATGTCAGACTGTAATGAAGGGATGTTTCAGAAACCCATGTTTTAGCATAAATTAGTAAGATATATGAGGATTTGAAAATCAGCGCTTGTTTATACGGTTCCTTTTCAGAATTGGACTATTGGCTTGTTGATAAATTATAATGGAGCATGAAATTAAAATCAATAGAGACTAATTAATAGATAAGGAATAGAGTAGGAGTCGCCACCGATGTAATCAGACTGCAGACTGATGGTAGACGGAAGAATTAAAACCAGCAAAGACTAGATGGGTTTTAGCAGTTGGTAATAGGCAAAGCATATTGGTTGTTGAGATGTCTCCGCAATGAAAAGAACACCTGTCCCAATCTGAAAGTTACTGGACGATCCAGTAATCTTCACATACTGGAGACGAGCCGCCCCGCGAATTCAGTGTACGCAATGACTAATGAGATGGTGGGGCTTGTCCACACAATAATTAACAACGACTTGATTCATTTGCGTAGGTCATCTATATCGCCCTTCTTGCTCGTCGGCTGATGACTTCTATTTGTCACCGAAGCAAAGACTCGTCAGATACATACTCAACGTTGTTAACGTAAAAAAAATATGCACCCCTTTTTTCTTCGCAAGGGCAGTGCTCAACGCTGTGGCTGTCAGTATTCGGTGTGGGTTGCAACGGAAAAAGGGGAAGACACAGGTATGTATGCTGGAGTGCTCGACGTCCGTAACTTTTTTATTTTTTACATAAAGATGTGTTTAAAATTTCCTCAGCCTCTCATCTTCTTCCCTTGATTTCTAATCACAGGATGGACTCGATTGTCAATCCCCTCATCGAAAATGCAGTAAAACCAGTTTATTCCTTTGCAAAAAGTCACATATCCTATGTAGTTTGCGAGAGTAGATTAATTAAGGATCTTGCAAGAGGTCCGGACACTCATCGAAGAAGTGAATCGATTCTTAGATTAGGAGCAAACTAACACAGTCAATAAATGGGGATTCAGTCAGTATTTTTGTTCTATCTGCAATCACTACAAGATGGGAAAGGAAACTGCCAACATGTTGAAAACATTGAAGGAGAAGCTTAAAGAAGCAAGAGAACCATGCTTTTTTGAGGTAGGCATTTCTCCACCGCCTTCACCACCAGCATATATGGCGCTGCCTCCAACTGCATATTCTAAGGGATATGATTCCAGAGAATCTCTCTTGGAGGAAATCATTGAGGCTCTCAAAGTCAAGAACATGATCGGGATTTATGGCATGGCCGGTGTCGGCAAGACCGTGCTCGTGGAGAGGCTTGCTGCTGAGGTCAAAAGTCGAAATTTGTTTGACGAGGTGGGGATAGCAACGGTGTCCAGGACTCCGGATCCGGCTGCGATCCGAGCTGTAATTGCAGATATAATACTTCATGTCGGGTTGCACGCTTATAACAGTGAACAAGGAAAGAAAGATAAGTTGCATACGGAACTTGAATCATTAATGCATCAGCAGAAGAAGGTCCTTTTAATTATGGACGACGCTTGGGAGCTACTCGTTCTACATGAAGTTGGTATTCCTAAACCCGACGAGGGCATTAAAATAGTTGTGACATCCAGATTTCAACATGTGTGTGCCCAAATGGGTGATAAAGAACCTTTCGAGGCCCATGTTTTGAATAAACAAGAAGCTTGGAGTCTATTTCTCCAAGAATTAGGAGACTTTTCTGAAATATTAGACACCGATGAAGGTTATAAGGTTATTGCGGTGGAGATGGTCGAACATTTTGGTGGCTTGCCCCTCGCACTAGTAACACTAGCACGAGCTTTGATTGCAGAGGAATTGTTAGCTTGGAGGGATATTGCTTCCTATTTAAGAGAAAGGTCTCTTGATAAAATAGATGGAATGTCTGATAAAGTAATGGGAGCCATAAATCTCAGTTTCAATTACTTACGCCATAGGGAAGCGCAAGTCATCTTCTTACTTTGTTGTCTTTTCCTTGAAGATTGGAATATAGAGGTTGATGTGCTGTTGAAGTATGGGATTGGTTTGGGATTGTTTGGAAATATAACACTTGTTCAGGCAATGAATCGAGTAGAAAGATGACCAAGATGCTCGGATCTTGAAGTTTGTTGTTAGAGGACGATGAAGTAAGAACTGTGAAATTGCACAACGTTACTAGATATAAGGGATTGCATATTGCATCAAAAGGTACGTGGTAGTAGATATATGCACACAGTGACTTAAATATAATAAGAGGAAAATACCATGCATGCTTAGGTTTGCTTGGTAAATTATGTGTTAAAATGAGAATGTTATAAAGTGATTTATCTAAACGTGTTTTTATACTTACCTATTTTTTAATATTTTTTATGTTATAAAAAATGCTTTATTATATATTTTGATAAAATAAAATGATAGTTTAGAATTTATATTTACCTTATATAGTTATTAAGTTTAACTTGATTTAATAAACTATTGTTGTATATTTTTTATGTTAATATTTTTAATAGTTAACTCAATTTGTATCCTTATATTTATTTAATAAATTCTTTTAAATTTTCAATGAGGTGTTAATTATTTTGTACTTGATTTTAGTTTATTTGTTAATAAATGGGCTCTTTTAAGCACTAGTTAAGCAACAGTTCTCAAGCCCTAAACCACAATCCTATATAGAAATTTCTCAACTATTTGTACTGAAAATAATAAAATAGCTACACAATGATACTACTTTTGAAACTAAATTATAATAACCAGAAATTCTCCACCAAGAAGCAAATCCACTTCAAACAAACATGCAATAACATAAGAACCATATAAACAACAATAGTTATAATTCATGAGCATTTAGGTCAAATATATACAACAATACTCAATGATTTACATACTACAAAATATTAATTTAAAGCAAATGAATGAGAATTGAACATATTACAAGCACAAAGCCGATTAGAGCAACACTCACCAAAATCAAGGCTCTACTTAGATTTTAAACAACCAACCAACAACAAAAAAAAAACCTAAAATTAATTGAAATTTAAAAAAAATCAAGAACTAAATCTAAACCTAAAAAACCTAAAGAGTATTTTAATCTACACTCACCTGATCCCTTGTAGACGTAAGATTTGTAGATTAAAATACTCTATCTTGTGATCTTGTGGAAAAACATCCATAATACTCGTCTTTCAGAATATTGAGATGGTGCATTTTTTAATGAGCATGTCATGGCTTATGTCATCAATCCTACTCCCGCGATAATCTTTTACAAGAAAGTCAAATTCACCTGCACACATGATCAATAAACGTTGCCTACTGCGAGCATATGAAATATGTAAACTAGTAAAAGGTAGTATTGATTTGGAAATGTCCGGAGTTTGCTCTAATTAAGACATACATATTACTGATAAAGCCATAAATGTTAGGAGTTTTTACAAAATAAAAAAATTTATAACAACAAAAAATACTCTCCCCCCCCCCAATTAAAAAAGAAGCACTTTTAGATCTAATTTCTTCTATAAAAAAAGAAAGAAAATTATTTTTGAAAATTCAAAGCATGATTTCCATTTTTACTCTAGCATTTTCTCATTCATTTTCACCTACAAATGCTACCCACAATGATCATATGAAATATAAAAACTAGTAAAAGGTATAATTGATTTATAACTGTTCAGAATTTGTTCTAATTAAGAAATACATATTATTAACTAGGGTATAAATTTCAAGACTTGTTTAAGATAAAAAATAAAGAAAAATACTCCCCTCTCACTGAAGACGGAGCCCTTTTAGATGTAGCTTCTATATAAAAAAGAAAGAAAATTATTTTTGAAAGTTCAAAGCTCAATTTCTATTTTTACTCTAGCATTTTCTCATTCATCTTCCATGTATTGATTATTCTAATTTTTTTTCTTCAGTGAGTGGTCACTGGAATATAAAAAGTGACGTAATTAGCTCTTAATAAGTGTGAAATTAATAAAAATGACTTTTTTTTATATGGATATTGTATTTTTATATAAATGCTTAACACGTTACATAGTTATAGAGACAACTACACTAATTCATATATATTTTTACCTAATACACTAAATAGCCATATTTCAATTCATAAACTATTGTTTTATATTCCAATATTCAATAATTAAGATACCTTGTATCTTATAACTTTCTTTTCATTTCATATTTCATTAAGATTTTTTTTTTAACTTTTTATGTATTAGTATTATTGACCTTCACAATCTTTTCAAAGTTCAATTTAACTTTCTAATTTAATTTAGTTTTTTTTGTGTTTCTAAATAAAATAATATGAGACTCTCTATATATGATATAAAAAAATTATAATAAAGATTGAATGATATTTTTAAAATTTGAAGTTTAAAAGTTTATAATAAATAAAATAATAAAATAAAAATAGCGTAATAATAAAAATCTCATTTAATATAATGTAAAATATTAAAAAATTAATGAATAAATAATAATAATAATAATAATAATAATAATAATAATAAAATAAATTCAAATGAGCATATATATCACAAAACTAGTATGAAGTCAAAAATAAAAAAAAAGTAAGCAAGAACAAATAAAATAAAATAAGTCAAAAATTGTTTATATAATTTATTTCATAAAATCTCTATTTCAACACATAATTTACCAAACAAACCTAGGCGCAACGAATATATATATATATAATTAGCATACCTGTTGATGCAATGTACAATCCTGTGTCTCTAGTAACGTCGTGCATCTTCACCGTTCTTCTGTAATCGCCGCTTAACAACAAACTTCTGAGACTTGAGCATCTCGGTCAATCTCTCTGTTTGATTCATTGCCTGAACAAGTGGAACATTTCCAAACAATCCCAAACCAATCCCGTACCTCATCAGCACCTCAATCTCTATATTCCAATCTTCTGGAAAAGACAACGAAGTAAGAAGATGAATTGTGCATCCCTATCGCGTAAGTAATTGAAACTGATTTCTATAGCCCCCGTTAGTTTATCAGGCATTCCATCTATTTTATCAAGAGACCTTTCTTTTAAATAGTACGCAATATCCCCCCAGGCTGGCAATTCCTCTACAATGAAAGCACATGCTAGAGTGACTAGTGCAAGTGGCAAGCCATCGACATGTTCGACCATCTCTTTTGCTAAATTTTTGCCTTCATTCGGAGTCTAATATTTTACAATCATCACCTAATTCTTGACGAAATAGAATCCATGCTTCTTTTCTATCCAAAACACGGACCTTGAAAGGCTTTTTATCTCCCATCTGGGCACATGCTTTTTCATGTCTGGAGGTCATTGCTATTTTAAAGCCCTTGTCGGGTTTGGGAATACCAACTTGGTGTAGATCGAGTGGTTCCCAAGCGTCGTCCAGAATTAAAAGAACCCTCTTCTGTTGATGCATCAATGCGGAAAGTTTTCTATACAAATCATCTTCTTTCCTTCTTCACTGTTCGCGTCCACCTTCGCATGAAGTATTCTATCTGCAATTTCATTGCGGATCCGAGCTAGATCCGGAGTCTGGGAGACCACTGCTATCCCCACTTCATCAAACAAGTTTCGACTCTTGACTTCAGCGGTAAGCCTATTCACAAGCACCGTCTTGCCGACACCAGGCATGCCATGAATCTCGATCATGTTCTTGACTTTGAGAGCCTCTATGATTTCCTCCAAGAGGCGCTCTCTAGAAGCATATCCCTTAGAATATGCAGTTGGGGGCAGTGCCATAGGTGGTGGCGGTGAATGACGAGGAATGCCTACCTCAATAAAGCACGGTTCACTTGCTTCTTTAAGCTTCTCCTTCAACGTTTTCAACATATTTGTAGCTTCTTTTCCATTCTTGTAACGATTGCCGATGGAACAAAAACACCGATTGAACCCACATTTGTTATCTGAGTTAAGTTCCTCCAGCTTTAAAAACTGATCCACTTCTTCGATGAGTGTCCCGGCGTCTCTGAGCCAGTTGTGACACGCATGTCGACCTCCTTTTTCTTGTCTTCCAACTTCTCACGCTCAGCTTTAAGGTCATCTATTAATTTGCTCTTGCAAACTATATAGGAGATGTGCATTTTAGCAAATGAACAAACTGGTTTTACTACGTAATCGAGTAGGGGCTGGATAATCGAGCACCACTCCATCATGTACAAACAATAATTATAAAAACGCTGTACTTAAAGAAATAAAGGGAAGAAGATGAGAGGCTAAGGAAATTTTGAACACGCCTTATACAAAAAAGGTGAGGGAAAAAATTGCATCCGGCGAGCAAGAAGAAGGAGAAGAATAGAAGAAGCATACATACCTGTATCTTCTGATTTTTTTTTTCCAGTAAATTCAATCGACACAGAGAATAATGAACGTCGGATACTAAAGGCCGAAACAACGACGTCGAGCGAACACACTCTTTACCCAAAAAAAAAAGAGGGTCGAGCACTCTCAGATTCTTCCATTTGGGTAGTATCTATCAGACTCTTGGTTCTTTCAAAGTTTCCGGTGACACCTTTAATGAGCCTGGGATCGTTGTTTTTTTTGGGGATACGGAGGACCCCACGCACAGGGCAAGAAATTGACAAGAGCGGGTATATTATCTGATATCTGCTTATCCGATCCAATATCTGAAGCGATCTGATCTGAAAAAATAAATATTCAATTCGATTTTTTTTTTAAATCAAATATCCGATCCGGTCAACGAAAAGTCAAACAAATCAAATATTCGATCCGACAAATACAAATAATATCCGATCCGAAGAAAAAATATTTATATATTTTTTAAAATTTTTTTTATATATAATTGTATATAAATAAATTTAGATGTGTATGTGTATAATTTTTACTTACTTTATTTATTATTTGAGGTAAAATTTAATTTAATTGAAATTATATTTTTGATATAATCCCTTTTTAGATATTTATAAAAATAAAAATAAAAATACTCTGCATACCGATATACTCCATCCACTCATTTCTTATTTTAGTTTTAAAATTAGATATTTGTTGAGTAAGTCGGATATTTGCTAAGCGAATCGGATATTTACTTTGCATTCGCTCAATAAATCGGATAATATAAAATATATTTGTCATTTGGTAATTTTTTTATATTTGGAATTGTATTCGAATAATATTGGCTATATTTGATATCCGATCCGAAAATTCAAATATCCGATCTTCCGGATATCCGAAGTTTCAAATCAAATATCAAATATCATTTTTAGATATCCGAAATTTCAAATATCCGACAATCAAATATCCGAAATATTGGATATTTGAACCGTGAACAACCCCCTCTGATGCACGGAAATGTTTGGGGATGGGAACCGGCACTGGAAATTTAAATAAATTTTTTAAAAAAATTATTAATAGTTTAAATTAATTAAAATAGATAGTAGTTTTAATTTTTTTTAATTTTAAGAAATTTTATTTATTTTTTAACAAATATAATTTTTTATTATTATGTTCTTATTTTTTAATTTAAAAAATTAATATTTTTATATTTATTCTCGTCCCCGTTTCTATCCCGTATAACACTGCTAAACAGTAAAATAATGGAATGCGCCCAACCCAAGTGTACTCTGGCGATAATTTACCGTCTAACCATTCCGTTATTTTGTAAAGTTCCTTGCCATGCCACCGCGGTAAGTCTGCCGTCGTCGGTCACCACCCATGCCCTGCGTTGCCGCTGCAGCTTAGTCTTCGTGACCTCCTTGGCATGTCCGAAGAATCTGGACAATTTTCGCTTCGATTGTTTGAATTCCAGAATGCAATTAGTTCCAGTCATTCGATGATTTATTGTACTTGATTTTGGAAACTGTGCTCGGTCATAAATTTAAATTTGTGGTTTGAAATTTAATTCTGAAAGAAATTTTTATTCTCTATAAACCGGATTTTTTTTGGTACACTGTATTTTAAAAATAACTATTTAGTTTTTACCCGCCTTCAATAATAATATTTTCTGCAGTACTTGAGGATTTTAAGGAAGGAAATTCTTCAGATCCCCTTGCCTCCACATTTCCATACATGATATCCATCTAAATTATAAACCCAAATTAAAAATTATATTTTACTAAAAATATATATATAGTAGCATATTAATTTTATTTTTAATTAATAATTAAATAATATAAACTAATAACAATATAAAATAAAAAAAATTAGGACATAAAAATTGTAATTTTTTTATTATAATAACAATAATAATGATGATTATATAATAGAAATAATACTAATAATAAATTTATTATACTTTTATGTCATAATTTTATTTTATACTGTACTATTATTAGTTTATGTCACCTAATAATTAATAAATTTAAATTAATATATATTTTTAAGAAAAATTTAAGTTTTTATTCTAATCATAGCCGAACGATCATCGCTCGCAGAATATAACCATGCAACCAACCCCAATTCAATATTGTAATATTAAAAAACGCAAGAAATGCACATGGCGTAGTGCATGTATACAATAAATAGGTTTATCAGCTGTGGGCGTACGTAACCAAAATTATATATGTATACAAGCATTATATATATTTTTTAAAAATAGATTAAATCTACTAAAATAAAAAGATAAAAAAAATTAGTATCTACCTTAATAGATATAAATTATTAATAAATATTTAAAAAATAAATATAAAAAATAACTGGATATTTTTAATGTTAATTTTAATATAAAAAAAATTGAGACTAAAAATACAAAACGATATATTTCGGAAAAAATTATTTTAAAATTCATTTAAGTAAAAAATATTTAAAATTATACAATTTATTTGATATTTAATTTATTTTTTATATCTAATTTATATATTATTTATATATTTAAATATAATTAAATATTTAGTCTTAGACTCTTGGATCTTTCAAAGTCTCCGGTGACACCTTTAATGAGCCTGCGATCGTTTTTCTTTCTTGGTAGAGAAATAATATATTTTGGGGATACGTTACGCAGAAATTGACGGGAGCAACCAGCTAAGCAGTGATATAATGGGATGGACCCATTGATTTTAGTCTTTATGACCCATTGATTGGCACGTTCGAAGAATCTGAAAAAGTAAACTTGATTATGGAAACTGTGCTTAATCATAAATTTAATTTGAGGTTTGAAATTTAATTCTAAGAAGATCCTTTGTTCTCTATAAACCGAATTTTCTTTTGGTATACTATATTTTAAAAATAATTATTCAGTATTTACCATCGCCTTCAATAATAATATTTTCCGCTGTACTTGAGAATGTTAAGGAATGAAATTCTTGAGATCCTCTTGCCATTCCCCATTGGATTTGATCTCACGGCCCTATAAATTATCTACAATGTAGCACCCACTCTATAGTATATATAATATAATATACGATAGCTAATAAAATCTCAGCCTCCACATTTCCATACATAATATCCATTCAAATTCTAAATTCAAATTAAAAATTAAATTATACTAAAAATATATATATTATTATATTAATTTTATGTTTGATTAATAATTAAATAATATAAACTAATAATAATATAAAATAAAAGCAAATTGGGACATAAAAAATTTAATTTTTTTATTACAATAACAATAATAATGATAATTATAATAAAAATAATACTAATAATAAATTTATTATACTTTTATGTCATAATTTTATTTTGTAATGTATTATTATTAGTTTATGTCACTTAATAATTAATAAAAATTAAAATTAATATATTAATTCATTTTTTAAAGAAAAATTTAGGTTTTTATTCAGATTTAAAGTTTGAATACACAGTATTATGTTTCATGCCCGGTGACCCAAATAGTGAACAATAATATGTAGTGCGAAGCCGTGGAATGTCCTAATCATAGCCGAACGACCATGACTCACAGAATATGACTATGCAAGCAACCACAATTCAATATTGTAAGATTCAAAAAGGCAAGAAATGCACAAGGCGTGCCGCATATATATATATATGTACATATACACTCACACACGCACACACATATACAATAAATAGGTCTCTCAGTTTGAGGCATATCCGCATATGTAACCAAAACTATATATATACAAACATTATATTTTTAAAAAATAAATTAAATATATTAAAATCAAGAGAAAAAAATTAAAATTATTATATATCGTAATTGATATAAATTATTAATAAACAATTTTTTTTAAATTTTAAAAATAACCGAATTGAGATAGAAAATGCAAAACGAGAAATTTTCGGAATCCCTCGAACGTTTCTATGCTTCAATGTCTGTAAGACTGTAACCCAGCCGCCGGCCAATGGCTTCTTTTTCTGTCCCATCATCCTTATCCATGCCGGTCTGACATCACTGTCGATTTAGTGGCGATGGAGATGCTGCTTTTGTCTAGATTTACCTCGCACACAAGCATGCATCAATGGCATTGTTAATAGCTTTGATTCATTATCATATATGAAGAGTCTTTTGGTAATGTGATCTGCTAAAATGGATTGAGTTGGAATTGTTAAAAAAGAGAATTTTATTTTTTTAATTTTATTTTTTATATAAAAAGAAACTACTTTAGAAAAATATTTTTTAAATAACTACTTAGTTTAGTAAAATACGTGTTTGTTTTTATTTTATTTATAAAATTGATTAATATTAAAAGTTATTTATTGTACCTTATTAATATTTGATTTTTTTATAAATAATTTATTTATTTGTTCATCTTTATTTTTTATTTTCCTTTGTCTATAACTTTTTTGGTAACAATGATTTTTTAAATTCTTTAATATTAAATATTACAAAAAAATATGAAATAGGAAAAAATTATATAAAAAATAAAAACATCATTAAAATATTACAAATCACTAAAAACTATATAAAAATATATTTTAAAAATATTTAAAATTATGAAATCCAAAAGCATAGAAAATGTTTGACATTTCCTAAAGTATTCTAGAACCTAAAAAAAATTATGAACAATCACTGAATAATTTTTATAAAAATTACTAACATTTAAATTTTACATAATAATATAATCAAAGTTTATGTTACACAATACAAATTCATACATTCATAATACACATTATAAAAATAACTCACTTACTGATGAGTATGGTAAATATTATTTACAATACTATGTTGTACCATTTGTATCTCTCTAACATTTATATATTGTACTTATTGTCCAACATCCTTACTCCTAGTTTTTTCTTTATATAGGGTATATGACAAAAGAAACTTATTTTCCTTGTGCCTGTGTAGGGTACACAAAGATTGAGAGAGGGGAAATTTTTTTTATAATCCATTTAAGTCAAACTAATAGGATAAAAATAAAAATGGTCATAAAGTATTTAATTCTAAGTAAAAAAAATATTATGTACATATAATTATACTAATATGTACACCTAATTATACATAAATATACAAATAATATTCTCTATATGTACATATATATCGGGAAACCAAAAAAGATGGAATAAATACCAAATAAATTGACTAACTTTAATTACTTTGATATAAATGGACCACCGACTATTTTTTCCAACAAAATAAAGGCAACCAAAACATAGGAGTAGAGCCATGTGTAGAAACCCAAGAGAGCAACAGGGGCAGTCCACCGCACAGGCACGACACGAGGAGCAAGGAGAGGCTGCACGACAAAGGAGAAACGAGCATATTTGACGTGTCACAAAGAAAAAAAAACAAGGGGCAGAAGAAAGTAGCGAGCATAGAAAATAAGGCAGCCATAAAGAAAAAGAACGCAGGTAGTTAGCGCCGATAACTTATGTTGGGAAAAAATTTAATAATTGCATGGAAATTAAAGCCAGTTTCCCGAGAAAGAATGAGGGAAAAATTTACCCAGTATAATTTATTTTAAATGAAATTATATTTTTAGATATATATTTCTGTGTAGTTAATTCTATCACTATGATTGACTGATTTTTTATTACTAGAGAATAGATTGAAATCCTATATTAGGATTTGAGATACAATTTTATTTTTCTTTGTTTCATGAGATTATTCTTTAACTCTATTTTAATTGTTATCGTTTATATATATATATATATATCAAATATAATTTATATAGTGCAAACCTTGTTATAGTGATGGTATGTAGGATTATTTATCTATTAGATGACCATATAAATATGCTAGAATTTATATGTACAAATTGCAACTATATTAGATAACAATTCACCTAATAGTTTTGTGATTCTAACCAAAGTAGTAAAATATTTAGATACATGTGGGTCAAAGAAGGAAATACAATTAGGCATGCTTACTGTACTAGTTTGGATAATTAGATTGATATTCTTTCAATTATACTTGATGTATTAAATCTAGTTAAATATAGAAGCCACTTATTGCTACTATACCATTAGTATTTAATAAGATTAATATTGGTACTTTGTCGTATTAATTAATTTAAGAAAAGAATATAATGTGTATGGACCTACTTTTAGTATAAAACTTGGTCAATCTCTTTCTTATGTTTAAATTTTAATTTAGAAATTATTATTGTATTTAACCTAATATAGTGGTAGATTTCGATTTTTCTAGCATATTTATCATAATTGTGGTTATCCATTATTTTTATTATTTTATTTTATTCTATTTATTTCTTTTATTATTTTTTATTTTTAAAACCTTATTAGTGTTTTTATTATTTATTTATTTTGTGTGATTTAGGATTTTTATTTTTATTATTTTTGAGCTAGTTAAATATAGGTGAACCATCTCAATCCCCAGTATAGAACGATACCTTTATTTACTAGTAATACAATTATCAACAAGAGGATTTAAATTGCGTGCCACCTAGGCCTGTTCAATGGGTTGGATTTGCCATAGCAAGTTATAATCCAACCCATGAACTTAAGTTATAATTTAAGTGGGTTGGGGTTATTATTTTAAATGGGTTATTATGGGTTGAAGCCATATATATATTATTTAAATATGGGTTAGTATGGGTTTTATTATAATTAGCCATGGGTTGCCATGGTAACTGTAACACCCCCAAATTTACTACTGAAAAATTTCGTTTAATCAAAGTTTTAGCGGAAGCAAGAAAATTAAAATCGTAAATTCGAGGGCATTACCGCCACACTTAGTACCAGATCGGTCCATAACTACCGATCCGATACCAGGTGCTAAGGCTATAAAGAATAAAACCAGAAACGGATCACTCATAAGACACGAATTCTACAAATCAGAGTGCAAAGGTAAGAAGTTACATTCTGAAATACAATTTAAAATGTCCAAATATCAAAATACTTAAAATAACGGAATAGCAAGGTACAATAAAACCCTTGAAAAGTTAAATAAGGCATTTGTATCCTCTAAAGACAAATACGAGTAAATCACACGATTTTCGAAGGTAATTGTCCGAACTACTTACTCACTCATATCCAGCCTTCCACCCCAACTTAGTAACTGATCAAGACCTGCAACAAGGGTCTGCTCCCCACCAACGGTGGATCATCACAGGACCCGGTTAATCAAGGCAGTATCAGTACGGGTCCAGTACTGAGTAAGGCGTAGACGCTAAGGCCAAGCATACAACCACACACAATCATGAAAGCAGCGTGCATTACTACACAAGACACATACTCAAAACGTCAGCCATACATCAGGATGAGTAATCAGAAAGTTGAAACATGCTCAAACAATGTCCGTTATTTCTTATTAGGATAATATTCTCTTTTACCAACAATCTTCATTTAACCTGTAAGTACGGTGACCACCACTATTATAGCCGGTGGCCCGGAAATATAACACAGGGCAGAACGCCTCTGACCACTATTCATAACCGGTGGAACGGAAGGGCCCCGCACTTACATGATGTTATAATAATCTCTTATCACACATTCTTTTATTTAACCTGTAAGCACGGTGACCACCACTATTATAGCCGGTGGCCCGGAAATAAAACACAGGGCAGAACGCCTCTGACCACTATTCATAACCGGTGGAACGGACGGGCCCCGCACTTACATGATGTTCCACTGTAAGTGATTAGTATCTTTCCCGATTTAACTTATTTACTTTGGATGTACTGAGCCGAGATCCCTCCACTATTATAGCCGGTGGTCCAGAAATAAACACAGGGCAGAACGCCTCTGACCACTATTAATAACCGGTGGATCGGACTGGGCTCGGCTCAATAATCTTTCACTTTACGTTATTAGTGTCTTATTAGTATCTTATTGAATCACATCAGGTCCTTGACATGCATAAGTCGTTCACCACATTCATTACACATCACATACGGTAAAATTGCACATAATAACGCCAAACAACTCTAATATCACCTTACAAACCTTAATACCACCATAAGCCATTATTACCACCAAGTAATCATTAATACCACTATATGAACCCTAATACCACCTTGCAAACCCTAATACCACCATAAGTATTCAATACCACCAAGTAATCATAAATACAACCATATAAACCCTAATACCACCTTACAAACCCTAATAGCACCATAAGTCATTAATACCACCAAGAAAACATTAAAACTACTATATAAACCACCATACCATCTTCCAAACCCTAATACCACAATACCATCTTACAAAGCCCCATACTACCATAGTCATTAATACCACCCAGTAATTATTAAAACAACTATATAAACCCTAATGCCACCTTACAAACCCTAATACCACCATAGGTCATTAATACCACCAAATACTCATTAAAACCACTATATAAACTCCAATACTACCCATCATATCACCAAGCAACAGACTTCCCCATGCAACCTTAATTTATACCCACCTTTTTGTTTACTTAATTCCACTTTCTCCTCATTATTTCCCAAATGGTGAACTACTTAGGTCGTCCATACCTTGTTTAGCCACCATACTCCCCTTTGGTCATTCTAACCTCTTATTTTTCTTTTTCAAGTCTCTCACTTCACCACACTCCCTCACATAACCCAACCTACATGACGTAGGGGTCACGTCACATCACACTACATCACAACACATCACACCACATCACAACACATCACACTCGAACCACAACATATTAGTACACGAAGGCAAGGATACGGGGACGTACCTCGGATCCATGCTGCGCTTCACAAAAATACAAATAATATACAGGTTATAGCATACAATCATACAAAGCATATAAGGCACTTAAAACATGCAGAGCACACAAGTAGCCTTATTTACGTCCTTACCTAAATCGGCGCCGGGCTTGGAGCACGCTCCTACACTTCCTGGGGTTTGACCCGGTTCACCTAAAAGAGGGAAAGAGATCCCTAGTTCGTGGGTCCACGAGAAAGCTTTCCTAGACCCGATAGAAATCGAAAACTAAATTAGAAACTATCCTATCAATCAATAATTTCAATTATTATAATTTAATCGATACAAAGAGACACAAACTATTTTTCTTGGAAAATGTGTCCAAAACTTAAGACTTAAAAGCATAGCTCTATTAAGATTTAAGATTAAATATAAATCAAAACAGATTAATACAAACACACTTAGGACATTTCAAATTAGTTTGGAAACCCGAGAAGAATAATCGATCATAGGTTAATTTATCGAAAATAACTTATTTATTAGGTTTTACAACTAAATAAGTAATCCAACCAATTTACATAGAATCAAATCCCAACCGATTAGGTTAAAACATAATTTAAATGATGTAAAACCCAAAGATAGAAATCGATTAGATAAACTACACATAGCAAAATTAATTCTACAAAATCATCCCCGAAGATTAGGGTTTTAAATGCCTAACTACAAATCGACCAAATTACTTTGATTACCTCAAATTGATAGTTTTAAAACACAATTAAACTAATTTTAGATAAATCCAGATAATTAAATTTCAACAAAACAATCTTCCGATTAACCAATTCCAAACAATCCATTTTTAAAATTAGGGTTTTAAAGCTCATGACACAACTCAAGTAATTCAAATTAATTGATTACAATTAAAGGTATTAGAAAGTAATTAGGATCATTTCAACTACTTCTATAAATCTAACTTTAGAAAAACAATTATAGAAATACCCTGTCTCGTAATCTTACTTAAAATCTAGGGTTTTAGGCCCGAAAATGCAATTCGGTAAAATTCTATAAATTTAATCAAATTGAATGTTTAGAAATACAATTAAACACATTTTATAACATATCAAATAATCAATTGATCGAAATCAATAAAGGAAATACCCAATTCAGCACAATTAGGGTTTTTAAGCCCGAAACGCAAACCCGATCAATTATTGCCAAAACATACCAATTGACGGTTTGAAAATGAAATTAAACATATTATAATGTAATTTACATATTTAATTGAATAAAATAACCCGATTATACAATTCAATTTAAACCCGCGGGAGGTTTGACCTAAAAATCCAATTCCGGTCAAATACGCACAATTTTCCCAAATCAACACTTCTAATATAAAATTAAATACATTTTAAACGATATTATAAAATCAATTGAGCGGAACGACTCAATTATACAACCCAATTTCATTATACCCGAAATTTGACCTAGGAATCAAATTCCGATAAATTGTGCATAAATTTCTCAAATTGACGATTCCAAAATGAAATTGAATACATTTTAAAACATATTGTATAATCAATTTGTCCAAAATCACAAAAACGGCCGGATCCGAAAAATTCGGGCATAACCCGGCCAAAAATCCGATTTTTCCAAAATTTCAACACAACCACCAAATTAATGTATCTAAATCAATCTTACAGCACCTATATACACAATCAAACAACCAATTTAGCTTTTCATAAGCTAATCCATACTCAATTAATCAAATATATATATTAGGGTTTTCGGAAATTTATACCGAAAGAAATCAACACAATCGGGACAAGAAAGAGCCGGAGAAGCTTCGTCGGGGAACAAGGGCTGCTCGCCGGAGCCGGACGGTGGCAGTGCTGCCTGCGGTTGCTTCTCCTGCGCGCAGCTGCTGTGGTGGCTCGGCTTCAGTCGCTGCTACTCCTGCGCGGCTGTTGTGCTGCGTTGGTCGGTCGCCCGTTGTGGCCGACGGTGGTTGGCGAGGAGGAGCTAGGGAAGCTGAGGAGAAGAGGTGGTGAGGGAGGCTGGGGTCTTGGGCTGGGTTGCGAGAGCAGAAGGGCAGGGGAGTCGGGGAGCAGGTGCAGGGAAAGAGAAGAGAGAAAGAAAAAAGAAGGGATGGGGGTCGGGGTCGGGGTCCCGACCTTTTTTTTTTTTTTTTTTTTTTACTAATACACATATAAAATAAACTACTAAAAATTTAAAAACTATTATTGGGGAATTTTATCTAAAATTCATTAAATGAAAATTATTTTGTAAGATTCCGAAGGCTTAAAATCGATATAAAAGCTACATAAAGAATTTCGGAAACATTTTCGAAAAAACTTACCAACGTACGTAAAAATTTATATTATTTACGGAAATACATTATAAGACCTCAAAATAATATTTAAAAGCATAAAAGTAAATATTTAAATTAAATTCTAATAAACCGAGACTAATTTAAATAATTTCCGAAATCGGTTTTCCGTAAACCAAAATCGTAAAATGGAAGAAAATTAATTCCGGAAAGAAATTCATCAATAAACTCCGAAATCTTTTTAATTTAAAACTTCTCGAAGATATTAACAATTTTCGAAAACGAATAAATTTAAAGTTGGAAATATTTTCTACGGATAAAATCATTAAAATAAATTTAACTATTTAAATAGAAATTCTATAATTTAATTAATATATTTCGTTAACGACAAATAACTCCAAAACAAGGTCGTAATCACCTGACGAAGATATAATCGCAGACGAATTAAAAATATTAAAACCCAAAATACGAGAAAGAACGGGAATATATATTTTTAACCGAAGATCGAAATCATAAGAATATAATAAAATCACTGTCGTGAACGAATTTGTCTAGAATGGTTCGCAATGACAATGATTAATTACATTCAATTATGAATTCGAAATCATCGATAAATCTGTAAAACGAAACGAAATTAGAATAATTAATTATTTGCATCAAATTACGCTAATAAAATCATTAAGCTCAATAAATCTGGGTTTTAAAAATACGGGGTATTACAGTAACCCATAAGCTAAGAATAACTAGCAGCATAAACTTGAATATTTCGAAAGCCTTTTCTGCCTCCGATTTTAAAATTCTGCTTGGATTTCTCATCGGTGAATCCAATATTTACGGCTATAAGGACTCTAACACCAGGGTATTTGGAAGCGGAAGCGCATCCAAGAAACTGGTTTTGGGTTTCAAAGAAGAATATTTCCTCGACTGTTGTCTCAATTTCGGATGTTAAATATCTGAGAGCATGTTGCTGTTTGTTCTTCGTAATATTTTTCTCTCACACACTTTTCCACCCTGTTTTCCCCCACCAACAAAAAAAGACATATTAATTCTATAGTCAATAACTTTGACTTTTGAATTAATACACCCGGTTATGATTAGAGGTAGAACTGGAAAAAGTTGACCCAACCCGACCCAACCAAAACCTAACCCGTTACGACCTGAAAAATTTAGCAACCCGACACTGACCCGATAAAAATAAACCCGACCCAAACCCGACCCGACCTCAACCCACGACCCGTTATTGACTCGATCCGATAGTGACCCGACCCAGTATTAACTTGACCCGCTTCGACCCGACTTGACAATCACCCAATCTGACCCAATATTAACCTGATCAGATATCAAAATATATTATAATAATAATAAATTACACATATTTTATTATTCATTTAAAGATTTTAAAAATATAGTATTTTACAAATTGTACTTATTTTTCATAATTTTACCCTAGACATTCTTATTTATTAATAATATCCTAATAAGATATATTACAATCAATGATAAATATCTTTATTTGATTCAAAACGTAATATTTTTTATTATTAAAATTTATAAATATCTTTACTATTTATTTGTGAAAATAAAGCACATTTAATATTTTTAATTCTTTTTATATGCAATATGAATCTTATGATTGTATGTCTTTAATATTTATGATTTATGAAATGATAATTACTTGGTCTCAATTATGAGTAAACCCGTCAAAACTCGACCTGACCTGACCCATTAAGTTAACCCGTAACTAATTGAATCCAACTCGTCAAATTGTATGAAATGACCCCACCCATCAACTTAACTCGAAATAACTCAGAGATAACTAACCCGTCATATAACATGAAATGACCTAGACGGGCCGAAGCCACCTACTCATGTGAAATAGAAAATGACCCAAAACCAACCTGACCCCACCAGTTAAGTTAACCTAAAAATTATCCGAATTAGAGTTTTCTTAACCCAAACGGATGGACCTAACTTGAATCGACAAAATAACCCAAATGACCCAACCCGACCTAACGAATTGACTTAAAATGACCCGACCCGCAACCGACCTGATAAATTGAGTGACCCAAAATGACTCGACCCATTAACGACTCGACCCGACCCAATAAATTGAATGACCCGAAATGACATGACCCGAACCCGACCTGCCCGACCCGATTGCCACCTATAATTAGAGGAGACAAAAGGAAAGAAAAAAAAGAAAGACGAAGAAGAAGAAGAAGAAGAAGAAGAAGGGATCATTAGATACGAACCATCAAAGTTTCGAAGAGAACGGTTTTGACTGTCTCAGAAAAACACCGGCGATCGTTTGTGTTATTTTTCAAATTAGATATTTGAAGCTTTGAGTCCCTTTTATTTACAGGATATATGTAAGAAATCACGTGATTAGGGGAGCAATTGACTTCCATGTCGTCGGGATCAAAGTCTATAGGACGAAAACAAAGAAAAAATCTATTTCTCAAACTCATAGTATTTTTTAATATTTGTGGCCTGAGTCGAAAAGATATTTAGAGCCAACCTGGACAGAGGGCTCAGGATCACGCATCATTCATGTTCATTAATTGTATTCTATTGCTAAAAACAATTCTAGTAATGGTGGAGGCGGTGGTTGTGAATTGAAGAAAAGGAAAAAAAAAAGAGGAAGGAAAATAATTATAGTAATTGTGGTGGTGGTGGCGGCGGTGGTGGTGTAAGCTGTGCTAATAATGGCGGTGGAAGGGGTGGTGGCAATGGCGATTGAGACGGTAATAGTAAAGGTTAAGATAGGCTTGTTTGTATATATATATTAACCTACGCTAACCCATGGTTAACCCGTATAACCCATGGGTTATGATGGGTTGGATTAAAAATTATTAATTATTTTCTACAACCCATCGTGGATTAGACCATGGGTTATATAAGTTATATGGGTTAAAAGACTATGGGTTGGGTTTAACCATGGCCACCCATTTGAACACCCCTAGTGCCAGCTACGGCCACACCAATTTTTGGCCCCATTGCCAGGGATTGATAACTTTACCTTAATTTTGCTAGTATTTTTAGTGTGTTTTTGTTTTTAATGTGTTGTGTTCATCATGTTATCCTTTAATTTAGAGGTTAGAGTGATTATGCGCACTCAAGTCTCTAAATTAATAGGATTTTTAGTAATTAGAGTATTTTTTTTAGTGTTTTCTTTTTCCTTTTAGTATTTTTTAGGATTTTTGGTGTGTTTTGTTTCACTTTTAACCTTTCCCTTGAAAGTGTTGGTTTTCTTATAGGTGGATATGAGAGGATCCTTGGGCTATGGACAATTTTGCATGAACCTTAATATAAGAGTAAATGAGGTAAGTTCAAGTACTCTTAATGATAGGCTGAACCAACTCACTACTCTTGTTTTACAAGTTTCCACAACTACTAGAGTTATTAATAGAAGTGGAGTGTGTGATACACAAGAAAATCCATATGCTTACCATTCATAAGCTATGAGTGGAGGTGGATGGACACAACCCAGTACTTAATCTTTTAATGGTTTCCAAGGACATGACCCCTACACAAGCGCATATTATTTGGAAATGATGCATCACCCCAACTTTGGATGGAAGATGAATGATCTTTATCAAATCCCATATCAAGACCCTTACAAACTCGATTATGAAGCTTCAAAATGTTATCAATATCCTCAACAAGAATCTTCTTCAGCTTTTGAACCAAGATAAGAAAAAATGGACAACCTTTCTGAAGCATTTGCAAATGGGAAAAACCAACTTATGCAAAGTCAAATTAAACAAAATAAAAGGATGTTAGTATTAGAGAAGCAAATGAGTTATGTGGTCAACATGTTCGATCAATTATAAGCTCAAAAAGGGCTTTTTAGTACTTCAATTCTAAATTCAAATGAGAGTTATGAGTATAATGATGCCATGTCTGAATGTGAGGATGAGCTAGTTGAAGAGGTGCCCATGGAGCATATTGAAAAGCATGATCAAGTGGAAGAAGAACTTATAAAATTAGAAGAAGAATCTCATCAAAATAAGGATCAAATGAATAAAGAGAAGCATACAGATGGCAAGACTATCACTTTCATCTACCATAGACCATCTTTGGACATTCGTTTCCTAATTTTTCTTGGAGATGACCATGAAACACAAGGTATATCTTGAACCACTTTGATTTTATTTATGCTAACCATAATCCTTATTTCCCCTCTTTTAGTAGGTTATATGGGTCCAAGATTGACAAGAGTAATCAAATCATCTCAGATACATCTAATAAGAAGCGTAATGCTCCAAAGGAGAGGTTATGTTAGAAAGATGTGCTAAAAGACTTTGAGATGGGACAGTCTGTTCCTCCTTTGATAGAAAGACCAACATATATTGGCGTTGGGTAAAACATTCTCTCTTTACACACAAGCTTAAATCTCATGGTAGGTATGTTGCATTCTTGTTGGGTCAAATCTTTTATTAAAACTAAGATTTTATCATTTTCTAACTTGCAAGATATAGATGATCATCATGAAGGAAATGGTGAAGTAGCTCTCAAGTGGACGTACCCACCTTGACTGAGTAAACTAAGGTCATTTTAGGCTGAAGACATAAAAACAAACGCCACTTGGGAGGTAACCCAATGTGATATAGGAGTTTTCTACCCTTTAGTTGTTTTTATTTATTTAAATTTTTTCTCTCCATACTTAAAATTACATGTTCCTTTAATTGTTTACACATTGAAGATAATTTGTGATTTAAGTGTGGGGGTGTGAGTATTTTATATTTTTGTAAAAAAATTAAAATTAAAAAATGAAAAAATATATATATTAAAAAAAAGGAAGAAAATAATACGATATAAGGAAGAGATGGAGTTATGGAGATGAGGTTGAGAAATTTCTATTCATATTCTATTTTTATCTCATCATTCTAGTTTAGTGTTCAGGTGGAGATGTGTATTATTGATTATTGATGTGGAGTTAATACTTATATTTACTCTAATTATTAGGTTCCACCAACTCTTAACCTTTTTAGCACCACAATCCTAGAATACTAGGCACCCTTTTTTAACTTACACTCTATTACAACCAATAAGCAAGTCATATTTGAATCTTAAGATGAGCAACCTTTGATCTGATGGAGATTAGTCACAAGAGTTAAACATATGATTCGATCCATTTGGTAGGTATTTGGTATCTTTCATGAGGTTTTATCCATAAAAATATGAACCTTCTTTGTTTATATATATGAGTCATTTGTTATCTTTATCATCTTATCTCACACATATGAGTGTTTCTATTCATTTGTAGCCATAAATCTAAGAGAGAAAAATAAAATATAGAAGGTATCTATAGTAAAGATGGATCTTGATATGACTAAGATATGGTAGATCTTAGTCCATAATATTGATTTGTCCACACTTATCATGTTTATGTGTGAAGCATATGTTGAAATTGATTATCTAAATCTCCCAATACAGAATCTTGGTTGATTACTAATCTTGACATATGAAAACAAAAGATTTTGAGATAATAATGGTTAAGTGTATTAGGTGTAATTTTATTTTATTATTTTTTATTGTGTAATTTTTTGGGTATATCATCTATGAAACCCTCAAGAGACCTTATTCATCTTCTATGGGTGACCTAGGGGTTTAAAAGATTTATTACACATGCTAAGTGCAATTGTGAAACATACGAAAGTAGCTAGTTAGTTTAATTTTATTTAGTTAGAGTCATAACTTGCTTGAGAACAAGCAAGAAGTTAAGGGGGGCTACTAATGAATTCATATTTTGACATATTTTATATCTTTATAATCTTAGTTTTTGGTATTTGATTGCATCTACAATTAGCCATTCGATAAGGTCGCACAAATGAACAAACTAAATGCAAATAATTCTTACTTCTGCAAAATAAATGCATCAACATGAAACCAAGAAAAAAAAACACCAACCAAATTAGCAAACACCAAAATAATTTAAGGCTTCAAATAATGGCAAAATGGAAGATAAAATCAGTACAAGGAACAACATCATCATGCAATGACGGAATGGGAATACTTGACTGCAATAATCTCAGTGCACCACACCCATCCGGTCAAACTCATCATCAATAGCCTCCTCCGAATCCTATTACTCAAACCATCATCTGTGCTCCTTTCAAAAAACAAGTTAATTAAATCCTTAATAAGCCAAAAAGTGAATATAAAACCAACTATCAATTTTTATGCTCACTTAAAACCTAATAACATTTCCAAGGAAGTAAAGAAGACTAAGTTGCAGCAATGATGTAGGGCAAGTATAATGATCAGCGACATCAAAATTGCTCTACTAACCCTTTCTCTAACCCAATAACAAAATGGTTCGAACATAAATCATCAACAGAGTACAGTTGGGTTGAGTGGACACTGATGTGCCATTATTTCATTGCTTAGGAAGCTGCTCTTGTTAATTTCTTCATAATGTAGTGGCAGGGCTCGTCCGTGTAATTATTAACAAAGACTGATTCATCTGCCATGTGCGTAGTGGGTCATTCATCCCTAAAATATATTATTTCTTTGTCATCAATGTCCACTCATAAACTGTTATAATTCTCCATGTGCCAGATTTAATACCGAGCAAACCGTATTTAGATAAAAAGTTAATGAAGATATTGTCATATATATAGGAATTGTGCATGTTTGAATATCTCCTCAATTTCTTCATGCATCTTTTTGTGGAGTTTCATGCAGTGCCATATATGTTGAGCCCACTAAATAAAAAAAAATACATGACATACTCTATCTTTGCAAAGATGGCCAGCATTTAAAAATAAATGTAGATCTTGCTCGGGAACAAATCCTGGGAAATTAATGAGTTTTACTACTTTAGTGTAGTGAAATCTTAATTGATTAGAAGTGTTGAGACAAAAATTTATGATGTGCCGAAGCATACGTAAATGGACATTTTTTAAATTGTTGTTGTTTCGTTTCCGACGTTTTCGCCCACTGTTCCTGTACAATAATCCCCTCAACCACCTACTGGCCTAGAATTAATGGCACGAGCTTGCGTACCTTCTTACCATTCAAACCCTGTTAATGGCAGGAGCAAGACTCATACCAAGTTGATGCTCTTTTTCATTTGTTGTGTTCTTGCTTCTTAAATGAAATTTATTATATTTATTTATTGCCATCTTAATTATGCACTATCTTGGCTCATTGTCTAAAACAACTACCCATTAAGAATCCCATCCCATCACATGTAGGGTATGGGAGGTCTAAATGTATGTATCCTCACATCAACTAGCTTGTTAGCTCTTTTTTTTTATGGAGAATTAATATTTTCCTATCCCGTCCCTTTTCATAAATATAATTCGAAACAAATAGACATCTTTGAAAGAGATGAGCCTTCCAAAAATATTTATTTGTGCGTATAGTCTCGCTTTTTATTGTAATAATTCAACTAAAGTATGATATTTTTGACAATTTATGACAAATATAATGATACATATCAAATTTAGATGGTGCTATTTAACTCACACGTTGAAAAACTATCCTCAAAGGATTTTCTAAGATTACTTGAAATTTGAAAAACCCTCATATTTTACCTGGCTTGTTTCCATGTACACGACGTTGTGCTAGAAGAAAGAAAGAAGTGAAAAGATGGGATCCGACTGGCCTAGATTTTCAATTATTACGACTACTAAGTGTCTAAAACTAATAAGCTATGAGGAGGCAATATATATATAATGATAAAAATCAAAAGAGGAAAAGTTGAAATAAAAGATGCACATATGTGCCATTCATAATGAAGAGGATACATCTAGTTGAAGAATAATATTTTTATTCATTGTATTCATTTAGGAAGGACCGATACACATAACATAATTAGTGAATATTTACAAAATACTTTAAGCCATGATTATCAGAAACTAAATAGGAGCTATTGCTAAGAAAATCATTACCTACTACTTGCTGCGTGTTACTTTATATATATATATATATATATATATATAAGAAAAAAAAAGGTGATGATTAATGATTTGTTTGAATTTACTTATCTTAGATAACTACTTATTTTAGAATTTTTTTAGTTAAAAAATTTATAAAATAAGTAGTTATATTGGACAACTACTTTTAATAAGTAGCTCCAAACAAGTACTAATTTACTCGGTCCTACGCCGTAAAATTTAAAGTTTTAGACCCATTATTTTTAATTGACCAAGTAATTCTTTTAACTTAAAACTATTTGTGATATTGTAAAGTTGCCTAACATAATGTAGTTCAACATTGTATGGTTTTATGAATTGTGTGTGTATATATATTATTGAAATATTTTTTATTTTTTATTATATTGATAAAAATTAATATATTATCAAATATTTTGAATTTTAATTGGATATGATGTTAAGACCAATCAACTCATTTCTATGTGGTATCATTATTTTAAATTGGTGCTTGGACGAAATCGAACCAAATAGATTCATCCGATACTTCTTGCTTGCTTTGTATCCGATCGAATTATTTGTATGTCGATCTGAGCGCCCAAAACTTCTGTCGGATTTTCGATCCTGCACTGAATATCTGGAACACCAAATATCTATTCACTGAACGCCCTAATTGACGTGATTAATTGCGGCAATCAATTTTCAACAGAGGAGTTGGTTTTAACTTGTCCGGGTGTGACAGGAGCATGCATCGCGGGCTGCAATGATCCTGAAGCAAAGGCCGAGGTGTAAGGTGGGGTTTTTGCTGCATTGTATAAACAGCACAGCTGGGATATTATTATCGCTCTATAGAGATACTGAACCACTGTATGAATATCCACGGATATGTGAAGTGAATTTTCTTATAAGGAAAAAAAATGATAAACAGACAATATTGACATATATGGCTGATGGCATAAACGCAGATCAAATAATGTATGAATTTTATTAACGCGGGATTCGAACATTATTAGATGGCAGTAAAAAAAAATTATGAATATTTTAGACCCTGAATTCAGTAGTATTAGCCCACCTTAAATTATAAACTCGCTCCTAGGCCCCTTCATCATATGATCCCTAAAACCACAGTAGCAGAGCCCGAATACTAGTGAGTTTAGCTGGAATGTAGGCGTGGACTGAATACTAGTGAGATTAGCAGGAATGTGGGCGTGGACTGAATACTAGTGAGATTAGCCGCTGCCAGAAAGCAGAGTTTCTCAACGTCGTCTCCCTTCCTTTTCACGGGCGGCCTCCTCGGTAATCAAATCTTCAAAGGAATTGAACATAAGCTGAAAAATAATCGACATATTTAATAATCTAAAACTCCCAAATTAAATGATTATTATAAATATATTCGTACAAATGATGAAGGAAGAAAAAAAGATAGCTAAATATAGATTCTACATCTAAGTGATCAGATAAGTGCGCCTAAACCACTATGCCAATGGGCAATTTCTGTTAAGTTATTTCTCATTATAATATAAGAAGACGTAGAAAATACTGACGTCAAAGTCCAATGACTTAACGAAAAGATCAAAAGAAGTCTTATATAATGATTTTTTTTCCACTATTACAATATTGCCACCGCTTCTTTTTATTTTCCTTATATCTAGATCTAATGTTGTCCATTAATTTCTAACATCCTATGGCATATGAGCATTCCTACTTCTATATATATGTATGTTTGTATATGCCGTACGCCATGTGCATTTCACTACAAGAAATTGGTAAATTAACAACTAATTTAACAATTAATTTATTTTTAGTTGTTATTGATATATTATTAATGACCACCATAAAAAATTGTTGTTATTGATATATCTATTACGACAAATCTAATATTTAGTCGTTAATCATTAATTTATTTGGTCACTAAAAACGTTTAAATCTTATATATATATATATATATATATCTGTGTGTGTGTGTGTGTGTGTGTGTGTGTGTGTGTTTTATAATTAAAAAATTTAAATCTCTAAATTCAAAAAAAAAAGGCAAGATGTAATGAAAAAAAAAAACACTTCAAATTCTTAATTAAATTTTTTTAAGAAGCAAAATTTAATGGAAAAAACACTTAACCTTAATTTTTTTAAAATTTAAAAAAAAACAAAATGTAATGACAAAAAACACTTAAACCTCTTCATTTTTTAAAACAAAAAAAAAACAAAACTACATCGACATTGAATGTTGAATATTATCATAGATAAGTTATAAAATTACTTTACAACTTTAATAAAAGGTGATTGAATAATTACTGTAGATAAATTTGACTGGATATATAGATACATACATACATATAGATATATATATTAAAAATAAAAATCATTGTTGGAGATGAATAAATGAACGTGCAGATGACCATTATTTACATCAACATGGAGATCTATTAATTCACTGAAAAGAAAAATGACAAACAAAATTAACAAAAAAAATTCAACATCTAGACTTGCCGCAATCAGAAACATTTGGCAATCCATGTCCCCGTAGTTATATAACAAGGAGCTTTGGATGAAAGAAAGCAATGCCAGAGATTATATAAAGTGAAACAACACGGATCGTGGTTCCTAACCATCCGATAACGTTGCATCGTATGGTCCAAATAATAGTAGAAAGAATGAAATAAAGCACAAGAGGGAAATTTTCAAATTTCACTCTAAAATTTCCAAACTCAGCACTTCCATTCCAGGCTTGCACTCTGTAAAACGCCCCAAGCATCCCGACTATGTACTATCATCCACATTCAAAAAAAAATCTCATTGAACTAAATTTAGTACAACAGGAGCAATCATCAATCAAGCTATCAAGAAAGATGTCAGGAAAAGGCAAAGGAGGTAAGGGATTAGGAAGGGGAGGGGCGAAGTGGCACAAGAAAGTACTGAGAGACAACATCTAAGGAATTATCAAGCTTGCAATTCGATGATTGGCTCGTAGATGAGGAGTAAAGCACATAAGTGGTTTAATTTATGAAGAAACAAGAGGCATGCTCGAAATTTTCTTAGAGAATGTTATACGTGATGCCGTTACATATACCGAGAATGCTTGTCGTAAGACTGTTACTGAAATGCCCCAAAAATCCTAATTTCTATTATCTATTATTAAATAAGGTTTTGCTGTTGAAAGTTAATCAAATAATTTACTTTTATTAAAATAAGAGGAAAATAATTAGGGTAAATCAAGAAGAAAATTTATAAGTGTTTTAAATGGGAGGAATGGTGGTATTTTAAGCTAATTAAGGATTTTATTTTGGAAATTAATTAAATAAATTACCTTATTTAAATTAAGAAGGATAAAATAATTTCAAATTAATATAAACTTTATAAATAATTTAATTGGAGAGAAAATTAGAGTGTTTTGTTAATTTAAAATGGAATTTAAGAAAACTCTTTCAAAAATCCCTAAATTAACCTAAAAAGAGAATTTAATTATTAAAATTAATATTTATATTTTATTAAAAATCCCAAATTACCCAAATTATACTAATTAAGCCAACCATTAATTGCCCTTCTTTGTCCTTTTTCTTTCTCTCCTTTTTCCCTCTTTTTCCTTTTCTCTCCTTTCCTTCTCTTCTTTTTTTCTATTCTCCCCCCCCCGACTTGGGCCAGCCTGCTGGCCTAGCACCCTTACGTGGCCTAGCTCCCCAGCGCACGCCCTCCTTTCTTCCGGCCGGTTCGGGCCGCCTTTCTTTCCTTCTTTCTTTTCTGCTGGACCGCCGGTCCAGCCTCTTCTTCTTCTTCTTCCCCGTGCCGTCGTCATTCGCCGCCTGCAACATGAAATCCTGCCGGAGAAGAAAGGCCTGCAACGACAACTCCAGCTCCGGTCATTTCGCCCCTCTTCTCCCCGTTGACTTCCCCATGGATGTGACCAAACGGCACAACCCTTCTCCCGCACGAAAATCCCCCATTTCCCAGGCAATTATGGTCTGTAAATTTCAGACCGTACACCGGCCAACTACGTCGGACAACCTACCCTAACCCTAAGCCCCCCTAACCCCCCTCGAAGTTTGTCGTTTTCTGTTCAATTTGGCCTATAAATAGCCCTGAAGGCCGCCTTAATCGGGTTAAAAAACTGGGAACCCAGATAGAGCAAAGCCGCGGGCCGCCCTACCTTCAGCCGGCCTTTGCTCCGCCTTCAGCCACCTCTGCCGCCTACCCTTGCCACCACGATCTTCCCTGCACCTCCCTATACACAACCAACCCCCGTAGCCTCCCTGCCTTGCCCCGCACGTGCCGCCCCGGCCGTGCGAAACTGCCACCCCGAAACAACCCTTCCAGCCCCTGCGCCACCTTCGCGCCGCCACCGGCGGCCATACCGCCCCTTGCAGCACCGCCACCACCCCCCAAAACGACCAGGGGATCCTGCCCTACCACCCTACACCTCCCCTTTCTCCTAGTTTCCCTTCCCTAGCCTCTACCTCCATTTTTCCCCTCTCTTCCCTTCCTCCACCGCCGCCGCAGCTGCCGCCGCGCCGCCGCCGGCGCCACCACCCCTAGCCAGGTTGCCCAACTCCCTGAACCCTAAATCTTAAATAATAAAAGTGATTAATGACTTAATACTATTAACCACTATTATTAATGTTATTATGATTAATATTAATATTATTATTATTATTATTACTAATATTATTATTAATACTAATACTACCACCCTTATTATTATTACTAGGACTCAACATTACCCTAAGGACCTTTAATTAATGGTGTTAATTAACTATAGGGCCTTGTTAAGCTATTACTATTATTATTACTATTATTATTATTATTATCATTATTATTATTATGATTATCATATGTGTTACTTAACTATGACTAACATCTTTAGTATCTCTATTATTATTATTATTATTATTTTAGTAGTTTTATTAATACTAGTATTGTCACTATTAATATTATTATCATTATCATTATTATTAATAATATGGTTATGGTGGTTGTAGTTGCCATTATTATTATTATTATTATTCTTACCCTTACCCTCAGCATTATTATTATTATTGTTGTTGTTGTTGTTATTATTATTATTATTATTATTATTATTATTATTATTATTATTATTATTATCATTACTATTGTTATATTTACCACACTTATTACTTTAACTACTATTACCATCATTAATATCCTTATTATCATTATAATTTAATACTATTACTTTTAGTACTCTTATTATCATTATCTACATTACTACTAGTATTATCGTTGTCACTGTTAGTGTTGTTGTTGTTGTTATTATTATTATTATTATTATTATCATCATCATCATCATCATTATCATTATTGTTATTATTATCATTACTATCGTTATTGCTATCATCATCATTTTCACTATCGTTATTATTAGTATTAGTATTATTATGTTTATTGTTCTAACTATTATCATCGTTATGTTATCTCTAATATTATTATTTTTAGTATTCTTATTGCTATTTGCACTATTATTGTTATTATTATTATCATTATCATTATTATTGTTATTATTGTTATTATTGTTATTATTATTATTATTATCATGATCATGGTTGTTATTATTATTACCATCATTATTATTATTATCACTTATACTACTACGATTTCAATTATTATTATCATCATTATTATCATTATAACCATTATTATTATTATTAGCAGCATTCTTATTATCATTAGTATTCTTATTCTTATTATTAGTATTATTAATAATATTGTTATTAGTAATATTAAAACCCTTTACTTTGATAACTATGGATTTTACTAAGGCGTGTCTTGATTAGTGGTCATTTGCTTAACTACCTTGAGAATAATAATAACCCCACCTTTTTAATTATAAACTACTATTATTAATAGTAATTATAATACTAGGCCAAGATAGGGGTAAGATAGGAAATTATGATAATTTGGGTAGATGGAGATTGACCCTTAGTATTTCTTCCTTATAGGTGAACCGGGTCAAACCCCAGGAGGTGTAGGAGCGTGCTCCAAGCCTGGCGCCGATTTAGGTAAGGACGTAACTAAGGCCACCTGTGTGTATTGCATGTTTTACCTGTCATGTATGTCTTGTGCGGTTGTATGCTATAATCTGTATGTTATTTGTGTATTTATGTAGCGCAGCGTGGAACCGAGGTATGTTCTCGTGCTCTTGTCTGTATGTACTAATATGGTATGGTACAAAGATGATGTGATGTGATGTGACCCCTACGACATGCATGCTAGGTGTTTTGATGAGGAGTTGTGGAGTGGGGGCTTGAAAGAGAAAAATAAGCAACTAAAATAACCAAGGGGAAGTACGCTGGTTAACGTAGGTATGAGCGACCTAGGTAACCTGTAATCTGGGAAATGACGAGAAAAAAAAGGGAAATTAAATAAATAGAAGAGTGGGAGAAAATAAGGTTGCATGGGAGAAACTAGGGTTTGCTTGGGAATGATAGAGTTGGCATGGTGGAAATGATAGGGTTTGCATGGGGAGGTTAAGGTCCGCATGGGGGCGAACCTTACGTATGAAAAGTTACTTTGGGACGTGGGGAGACTAATGGAAGGTTTGTTTGGGAGTCTGGAGACTCGAGGTGAAAAATAGTACGTAGGGTCGTATAAGGGTACCTAGGGTTTGGGAAGGAAACCCTAATTGGAGAGGGTGGAAACAGAAAAAGAAAATAATAGGAATAATTGAGGAGGAGCGAAGTATGAGGAGGAGTTGAGTCTGAGAGTCGTGATACGTGGGGCGTTAAGATAGTATGAGTAGACTCGGGGTATAAGGTGGTGGGCCCTGTCCTACACGCCTAGAGGTTGGGTTTCCAATGCAGGAAACGTGTTAAGTCTGATAATCACAAAGGGTGTTTAGTGGCCTAATATAAGTGCAGGAGATAGCTCGCTAACCTAAATCGAGGAAGGATATAGCTAAGGCTGAAAGGTGATATGTATCCTACGTGTCATGGATGTTCTATATGAGTTATGTGTCGTGTTTTAAACGCCATTATCTTATCTGTTCCATGTGTAATGTGGCTTGGAATCAAAAAGTGTGCTTGTGTCCTCATTATTATGTGATAGTACGAATATGTCATCAGTTTTTATGTGATGTGTTGAGGTCTCTGGCCATGCATGACAAAAGGTGAAATGTCCTCGAATAAGATACGTTAAAACACTAATTACTTACAGAGAAAGATGTTGAGCCGAACCCAGACCGGTCCACCGGCTATAATAGTGGCAGGGTATCTTACCCTCGCGACCGTTCCACTGGCTATAATAGTGGGGGATTTCGTGCTCAACAAATCAAATATAAAAGTGATAAGACATGGAAAGATACTAATATTTATAGTGGAATACCTTGTGAGTCGGGGCCAGACCGGTCCACCGGCAAATAATAGTGGCAGGGTATATTACCCTCGCGACCGTTCCACCGGCTATAATAGTGGCAGGGCATGGCCCTCGTGACCGTTCCACCGGCTATAATAGTGGGGCTCCCGCACTCATAGGAATTGATAAAGACTATGATGTGAATTGATTATAATTATTAGAGATATAATGAGAAAGTTATCTGATTCGTGACCAGCATTGTTCATCTGTGTTATTGTTTATTATTTACGAGTTATGTCTGCTATGTCATGTATCTCTGTGTATGTGGGCCTTAGTGCGCCTGTTACCTTACTCAGTACGTAGCGTACTGATCACCCGTTTCATGGGTGCTGCTCATTCCCACGAGCAGAAGACCTGTCTGAGTTTTGCAGGTAGGGGACGATGTTTGTGACACTTTCAGGGCTAAGAGTTGAGTCTGGATCTAACTTGGGGGCCGAGAGTGACGTGGCCGGAGAGCATCCCCCGTCTTGTTTCTCTGTATCATCGTGCTTTTTTTTTATTTCGTTATTTTGTGTCCTCTGACATTTGGTATTTTAAACTGTACATTGGATTGTAACTTTTGACTTTCGCACTCTGATTCCTTCGAACTTATGCTTTACTAATGACTCATTTTTGGTGTTATTCTTATTTAGCCTTAGAACTTAGTATTAGGTCGGTAGGAGTAAATCGATCTGGTACTAAGTGTGGCGGTAATGCCCCTGAATTTACAGTTTTATTTGTTTGCTTCCGCTAAACCTCTTTAAATTAAACGAAAATTTTTCAATAGTAAATTTAGGGGTGTTACAGTTACTGCTATGGATGTGGTTTATGCACTCAAGAGACAGGTATATATGTACTCTTTATGGATTTGGTGTTTAGTTAGCCTTGCTTATTAGCTTAATTTTGATAAGGCCATTATCTCAGATTCGTAGCGGTTTACGTTGCTTGTTCGGGTTGTTAGCTACCAGAACTAGGGATGGCAATGGATCTCGGACCCGACCCAGACCCGTTAGACCCGCCTTATTTTTAGCATGTCTGGGTCCATGATTTTTGGACCCGATGGATCTGGATCAGGTCTGGGTCCACATATACCTTAAAGGGTCTGGGTCTGGGTCCAGTTCTAGATACAGACCCGACCCGCCAGACCCGTTTAATATACATGTGTGTGTGTGTATGTATACATATATAAGTACATACTAATATATATTATGTTTGGCATTATTGTCTTAATCTTATATAAGCTCCTTATTCATTTTTTTGTTAATTTTATTTTTGTATACTTACTTTATAAACAATATGTATAACATTGTATTCTAAAAGCTAGGGATATAAACGGGGCTGATTTTACCTGAAACCCAACGGATTTTGTCCAACGGATATGGATAAACGAATATAGATACGGATATAGATGATGGAAAAAAAACCCATTGGGTTCGAATACGGATACGGGTATGGGATATCCATACCCATACCCGTAACCATATTCGTATCCATATCCATATCCATATCCGTTTACCCGATATATAATTACCTTTTTACCCTTAATTTTAAAATAAATATAGTATAAATTAAAGTTAATATTATCATTTAGCTTAACTCTAAATGGATTTATCTGTCGGGTGATAGATTTATCCATCGGATAATATCCATTAACGGGTAAACGGATGATTCGTCGAGTAACGGATATCCAATGGATACGGATATAAAAATGTTAGCGGATATGGATTCGGGTATGGGTACAGATTCGGATACGAATTTTTTTATCGGATATGGATACGGATATGGGTATACCCGCCTCGAACCCGCTCCATTTACATCCCTATTAAAAGCATTAAAACACCATTTGAAAAGTTAATATAACTATTTTAATATATTTATTTTTTCACTGAGATGATTTTTTTTAACAAAAAAAAAATACATATTAAGTTATATAAAACATAATTGTATTTGTATTAGCATAGATTATTAATTATTTTTTTAAAAATAATCGGACCCATTTAGGACCCGTTTACCCGCTAGACCCGATGGATCTGGATCTGCGTCTGAACTTTTAAGACCTGACGGGTCTGGGTCGGGTTTGGGTCTAGGTAGTATAAACGGGTCCGAGTCTGGGTATGGTTGGACCCGGCCCAGACTCGACCCATTACCATCTCTAACCAGAACTTTTGGTTCTTACTAACGCTTATATTGTAGTCGCAGATGTTGATATGGATCTTGAACCTGTAACCATGGTGATTATATGAAATCGTAATCTCATTGAAAGGTTGTTGAGGCCTCTTGTTTCAGTTGGTTGGTTTTAGTAATATGCATATATTTGTTTCGATGTCTGCTGTTAGTAATTTTCATCCATTGGTTTCTCAGGACATTTGATCAGTTGTTTCGGTAATGCCCCAGGTGTAATTTATATTTGATCAAATATTTTATTAGATATTTGATACAAATTATTTGTATGAGTATTTAGTTGAATGGTTGTAAATAGATATTTAGAAAATCATATTTATGTGTTAGAATAGATATATATATCTGTGTGTGTGTGTGTGTGTGTACAAGTATAGAAAATTAAAATAGATATATATGCATAATATTGAAATGTGAATTTTATTATTGAATATATAATTATGTCATTTGCGACCAATAAATTATATCGCTAGTAATGAATAAATTTTAGTAGTAATGGAAAAATTTGTTGTTATTGGTGTAATATTTTTTTTATTTAATTATGATATAAAAATCAGTTGTTAATATTATTTACGACGGCATTTACTTATAACGACCATCATCATATGTTGTCGTTATTAGTTTTAACGACCAACATCATAAATTATCGTTAATATTTTTAGCAACCAACATTATACGTCGTCATTATTATTTTTAGTGACTAACATCATACGCCATCGTTATTGCTTTAGCAACTAATATAATATGTTGTCATTATTACATTAATGACTAAAAATTTCAATATTATACAACCATCTGTTGCATATACCATATAGGCTATTCGCACCTAAAGTATCATAACTAATTCCAATTTAGGTAAATAAGTGCCTCAAAGGTGTTGTAACAGTGGCTAAAAGCAGCAAGGCTCATACTAGCATCAGTAAGGCACCATGGGTTATAGATCCGCACAACTGAGATAACTATTTGCTTCATCGCATATCTAAAATCATATACTGCCTCATACACACACACAGGGTATAAGATAATTTAAACCAATTGCAAGGGGATTGGAAATATTTCTTTCCTTGACATTCTCAAATAGGGCATACCAAATGAAAAAAATTATTGAAGGTAGTGGTAAATATTAAAATAGTTATTCTCAAAATAAATTATACCAAAGAAAATTCAGTTCATAGAGAATAGAGATTAGATAGGTCAGCTGAAAGCACAGAAATTTGTATGATTTTCGAGGATCTAAATACACTACAAGATATACTACTATAAAAACTACAAATGAAAATCAGTGCTGGTTTAGAAGATTCCCTTTCAAAATTAGAATTCACCCCTCAAATTAAACTTTATGACCAAGCATAGTTTCCATATCCAAGTTTTCTTTTCTAATATCAATGAGCCATGAGACGGTCGGAAATGACAGCATTCTGGAACTCAAACAATTGAAGTGAAATTTGGCTACAAAAAAAAGAAGCTGGTGATTATATCCTAACGATTGCCTTGATGGAAGAGCCTGCTCCAAGCTAGTGATTATTTAGGATGGTGGAAAAGATTATGTTTCCAAACTCTTTAGATGTGCCAAGGAGGTAAAGAATACTAAGCCACAACGGCGACACAGAATAAAGGTGGTGAACGACGACGATAAACTCACAGTGGTGGCATGGCAATGAGGTTCACATCTTAAAGGAATGATTGACGATTAATAAATAGAGTATTCTTGGGTTGGGTGGGTCCCATTATTTCTCTGCTTGGCTGCTGCTCTTATGTGGGCAAATTCATTTAGGGGAGCAGCTCCTCTCGGTAGTTCTGTCTACTAATACAAAACTATACAGTTTTGAAAGTAGCGTATATATCTAATTTGGTTGGACGACTACGATCCGATACATCTTCAACGTCCTTATTTCAGTTATAAAAAGATATTCGAAGACAAATGATCTAATTGAACCGAAATCAGGCTAAATTTTTACTAGAATTGTATTAAAAAAAATTAATAAAAATAATTTTTGATTAAACAGCGATCGGATTAGTTGGACCTTGTACTTAAACATCCACTGTATCGATTTTTTATTCCATTTTAAAAATATTTCATCTCTGGCGTGCAAAAATTATCGGACCGTCCAACAACTCCCAACATCAGAATACGTGTCAATTTTCTTTTCAACTCATCTCATTTCATCTAAGCTGCTTCATCTGTACGCTGCCCTCCACACAAAATTCATTCTCTTTTTGATATAAACCATAATAATTAATGAATGAAAGAAAGGGTGGTGGTGGGCATCAGTATGTAAAACTGTCTTTCTTCTTCCTTCTTACGGCTCTTTACTTGTCAATCTCTGATGATGGAGTCGGTTAGCAAGCGACAAATTGGATTTGAATTAATCTAATGATTTTGGACGGAAGATATAAAATTGTTTAGCTTGAGTTGCAAATTGAGCACTCAAATTTTAGATCCCAAATATGAAACTCGTGCACTTAAACAACTAAATAAGTAGGAGTCACCAGCAATGTAATCAGACTGTAGGCTAACGGTAGACGACCGAATTAAAACCAGCAAACACTAGATGGGTTGCGCCTAATGGCCGACGATGAAATCAAATTGCGGTAGGAAGACAACAGCTACGCTAGACGCCGATGGTGAGCACAAACATAGAAAATAGATCCGACCGGCGACAGACTACTCTGGGACGGTGATGAGTTTGGTCGCCGGATAATCTGGTTTCACTAATATATTTGCAAAACAATTTATCTATTTATTTTCTTTATGAATTGGCTCCAATACTACATTTCATTTTTTGAAAAGTTTAAAAAAAATTAAATTTTTTTATATTTGATTTACATAAATTAGTGAAATAAAAAAATAATAAATACAATTATAAAATACTAATTATTTAATTTTTTAAAATATATTTTAATTTATTTTTTCTTAAAATTTTATTATAATTAAATAAAGTCCTAATGTCTAATGATGCCGCGGCATTCATATTTTACTCTCTTTTTTTGTTTTTTCATCAATTAAAAAAAAGGAATCAAGTGCGGAGTGTAGCCGGTTGATAATGATATAGTATGATGTTTGAGCATATTGACTAATGACTACTATGATGTCCCCGCAATGAAAAAGAACATGTGTCTCAATCTTAAAAGTTATTGGATGCTCCAGTAATCTTTACAGACTGGAGACAAGCTGCCCCGTAAATTCAGCGTACACTTGACTTGACTCACTTGGCGTTAGCGTGGGGGTCATCTGTGTCCCTACTATATATATATATATATACACACACTTTTTGAGACAATGCTCGACGTTGTTGCGTCAGTATTCGGTGTTTAGTATTCTATGTTTGGATTTTACGGAAAAAAGGGAAGACGCGGGTATGTATGCTGCTACCTTTTTTTCTTTCTTTCTTTCATTTATTTATTTATTTTTGCATGAGATGTGTTAAAAATCTCCCTACCCTCTCATTTCTTCCCTTTATTTCTTCTAGCTAGTAACTTACTTACTAGTAGTAAGTAGTAACAACGTTTTACGCACAGTGTTAAAAGATACGTCAGTTGTTGAAAAAAGTATGTATTATTTTCACAAATAGAATATATATAGAATCCGTGTATACTCTAACAAAAAATATTATTACAAGTAAAAAAATTATTTATAATACAAAATAACATCACTCTTAAAAGCTATAAATAATTCAGCTGCCAAGCTTTCCACTAATACATCAAACTAGAGAAGGTAATGGATTGGGTTTGGATCGAGTCCGGTCATATTCATATCCGAATCTATTTATATTACTTAGATCTAGATCCGACTCAAGTCTGTCGGGTCTCAAAAGTTCAAATTTAAATTTAAATCCACCGAGTCTAACGAGTAAACGAGTGTTAAATGGATCTAGCTATTTTTGAAAAATAATAATTAATAATCTATGTAAATACAAATACATTTATATTTTATATAACTTAATATGTATTTTTTGTTAAAAAATCTCCGAGTGAAAAAATAAATATTTTAAAATAATTACATTAACTTTTCAAATGATATTTTAATATTTTTAGAATACAATATTATACATATTGCTTATAAAGTAAATATACAAAAATAAAATTAAAAAATAAATAAAAAGTTTAATTAAAATTACGACAATGATAACAAATATAATAATAGTATATATTTATATATGTATATAGACACGCATACATACATATAAATATGTGTGTGTGTGTACGTATGTATGTATGTATGTATTAAATGAGTCTAGCTGTCAGGTTTGGGTCTAAAACTACTATATTCAAATCCAAACCCATTTACATATACATATGAATCTAAATCTGATTCGATTTAAACCCACTGAATCTAAAATTATAGACCAAGATCTATTAAAAATAAGATAGATCTAATAAATCTAGATTGGATTCGTGATCCATTAACATCCCTACTTCGAACCAATCAAATAAAAAAAGAGCTTCATCTGCTCTCACGTGGATCATCCTCAATTGTTTACTTAATTGATTGCTTAGATGGTCCTCTCATCTTTGGTTCCTTGTAATAATTCTAACAAAAGCATGATATATTAGAAAATTTTTGTTAAAGAAAAAAAAAAGGTTATCGTACCTACTGATGGATGGTGCTACGCATGATTGAAAAAGACGATTCATTTGTCATGAACGATGGGTCATTGATGCCACTGAAGTATTCCTTTCTAAGATCTTATAAATAATTTGTCACGAGGGGTGGATCGTCTGTACCATTAAAATATTCCTTTTTTTCTTTGTAGTATATGTTCCTTTCATGCTCATAAATGATAAAAGATTTCTTATATTAATTTGATTCATTACAGAAATTTTTTAAATGAAAATAAATAATTAATATATTTTATATATGATCTTTACATTTTTATGCATAAAATTTTATAATGAACAATGCTTACGTAGATGACAATAACCTAGGTATTTCTACAAATTTGGACAAAAAGAACCAAAATTTGGTAAATACTCCATTTTTTTTAAAGAAAAGATTTTTAAATTATCTATATATTATTTTAAAAGATAATAAATATATTTATGATATTATAATTTTATTATTTATTAAAATTTGATTTAATATTATGCATCAAGTAAGAAATAGAAATAAAAATTAAATTTTAATTTTTCTAAATTTTTTAAAATTATTTTATTTTTCTAAAACAATTTTATTTCAAAAACAAAAAGAGTATATAGTAAGCAAAGTGCTCAATGTTGTTGCTCCAGTAATCAACATTTTCAATGTGGATTTTGTAGGAAAAAAAATCAGGCCCTTTCCATGATGTTATTTGGTTTTAGACTTTCATTTGTTTTTTATTTTGAACATCCCCTCGAAAAAAAAAATGCTCCGTGTACGCACATGCGCGCGCACGCACGCACGCACGCGAAACTTGTAGAATACCTGAGTTTAAGGTTCTATGTGCTAAAGATAAGAACACAACACAAATAATTTATGGACTTGAATCGATTCTATTTTTTATTTTCTTTCTTTTCAAAAGTAAATTTAGACCGTCCATAAGTCATTAACTTTCCATATACATAATGAAAACTGTGATGAACTTTTTAATCATAGGGAAATCTATATATATATATATATATATATATATATATATATATATTATGTTATGAATGAATACCAAAAAAGTTTACTTATATATACATATATATGAGATTTTGAACACTTAAAATTTATTCTTTAATTACTAGACTAAATATCCAAGAGTGGAATTCGATGATCCTAGGGATACCTAAGGAGTAACGACATCATTGAAATTCTATTCTTCTAGTGTTGTTGAACTTATATGCCAGAGGTATCTGCTTTAAAAGACTTCCTAAAATTTTGATTAAAATCTACTATTAGATGATGGCAATTGAATGGATGTATAAAATTGTAATTATGTTCCTCAATAAGTGTAGTGCTAGCTAGTGGAGTTGGGATTTACATTGGTTCAATTTTGTTGATAGGGCTTTGGTTTATTTTTAGTTCTACAAAATGTGGTTAATTATGCATATTAGGTGGGAAACAATGACTGACACAATTTTTTTTCATTAAAATCAACTAAGTATGTTTTTTTTCCTATGGAGTACAAAGAAAATTAACAAATTTTTTTTCCTAGAATGATAATCTTCATGCACCATTTGTTCATTAAACTTTATGATTTTTAAGTCTTTTTGGAAGATGTCCCAAATGAGATTCTATTTCCCTATATAGATATGTGTTTCTGTAGATTTTTGTAGATGGTTAAAGTAAGCACCGATATAACACCTATATTTTTTCACTATCAAAAATTTTTATTTTTAAAACATTACAGTAGAAAACACAATACCTAAGAAAAAATTAGGTGTTACTACCGCACCTAACACATGATCGACATCTACCGTATAACCTATATTAGATATAAGGCAAAGAAAAACCAACCAAACCAAAACGAGAAATAGAGTGCCCAAGAGAATGATTTTTTTCCCATGAAATTAGCATTTACAACCTAAGGCCATACAATACTAAAACCACTACAAATACATAATGAGAAAACATCAACCAAAAAGGAAAAAAATTATGCAGGAAGATACCCTGGTCATGTGAGGACCACAATGAAAATTCCATCAAAATATCCTACGCTTAGATAACCTGACTATACTGGAAAAGAGGTTAGATCATTCAATGATCATTCTTGGAACCTACACAAGGTCTCCTACTTGTGGGATTGAGTATGGGATTGCAATAACAACCCTATTAATATGCATACATATTAAGCAAACCAATCTACCATTATTGTGTAGATCATAGTACAAGTAAGATCACACAACATCTTACTAACTTTAACCCATCAATTAAGCTCAATTAATCTAAGTAAACTCATAACTACTAGCATCTTAGGTCATTATTCAAACATGAAAAAACTCACAAAATCACATTTGGGAAAAAATAGACAAGAAAACAAATATGGATGCGACTAGTCGATGGGTCTCGTTGACCAATCAATCAGTCTAGGCACTGCCAAACCTTTGTAGTGGTGGTGAACCGGCCAATTGGTCGACCTCACCAATTGATTGTTCTGAGAAATATTTGATCAATTTGGTTAAACCGGTCAATGAGTCTAAACCAAGGCTAAGACTACTAGGGTTATAAACCAACTAGTCGATGGGTTGGCCCAACTGATAGACTATTCTCTAGGAACCAGTCGATAGATTTTGTAATATCCCAAAATTTTAAAACTTAGAATTTAATAATTAATCATCATTTAGAATAATTTACTTTTTAAATTAATTAATTTAATTATTTTGTGGACTTATAATTTTTTTAAAAAAAGCATATGATTATTTAATAAATTAAAATAAATATTATATTATTTTATCCTACTCTTTTTATTTAAATTAATTCCCAAACACATATTTTTACTAAAATTTTCCTCTTAAATTAATATATTAATTTTGAATAAATTAATTTAATAAATAATTTTTTTCATTTAAATAATTCCTAATCCTATCTTTAAAAATTATTTTATTTTTCGTTTTCCCTTTTTTCTTTTTTCCCTTTTTCTTTTCCTTTCTCCTTCCTTTTTCCTACCTTTTTCCTTTTTCTTTCTTTCTTCTCTTCCCTTTTGGGCCAACCAGCTACCTCCCTCCTCTTTTCCCCACTGGGTCACAATCCATTCCCTTCCTCTTCTTTCCCTCTCCTTCTTCTCCTCCAGGCCAGCCCAACCGTACCTCTTCCCCTTCCCTTCTTTCTTTTCCTTCTTTCTTCCCCCTGATTGGGTTAACCCAACAACCCTTTCCTTCCTCCCTCTCCCTCTCCCTCTCCCTCGAGCGCGGGCTGGCCCACTCTCCTTCTTCCTCCCTTGCTCGGCCGACCTGCCTTCTTTCCTTTCTTCTTCTCCTTCCCTTCTCCTCCCTCCTTCACCCGTTGAACCAAAAGACTCCTCATACCTGCAACCACCCACAACCAGTCCCTTGCAACCCTATCATTGCAACCTTGATCTCTCCTTCTCTCCCCCATCCCTTTCCCTTCCATTTTTGACCATGCACGACTCCCTTATATGCCCCTTTCCTTTACCTTTTCTTTCTTACATACCCTACCACCCTACACCCCGACCTGCAGCCTCTCCCCCTACCACCACCTAGCTCAGCACCTCTGACTCCCCTCCTCTCCCTCTTCTTTTTCTTCTTCTTCTTTACCCTATCTTCTTTCTCGAGCTCCCTCGTTTCCCCTATAAAACCTCCCTCTTCTCTCTCTTCTTGCCTTCTTCTTTTCCTCCCCTATTTTTGTTTTACCGCCCACAATTGTTGCCTCTACGACCCAACCAACCACCACACCAACCCCTTGGCCTTCCCTACTTCCTCCCTGCACCACCTAGTAATCGTCACTCGCCCCTATATCCACCCTTTCAATACTTTCTCTTTTCTTCCCCTCCTCCACCTCCACCCTACACCACCACCTTGTGCTGTCGTCTCCCCTCTTCTGCCACAACCACAAACACCGCTCAACCCCCTGAAACCTCCTCTACTACCCCTTAACTCAGCCGATCAAGATACTCCCTACAACCCCCTTCTTTCTTCTCTTATTTTCCCTTCCTTCTTCTTCTTCTTCTTCTCCTTCCTTACATCCATTTTCCATCACCTATCACCGCTGTCTCTGCCGCCTTGAGCCGCCAATCTTCAACCGACCACCACCTACATTCTGCCACCCTCCTTACACCCAGCTACCACCCTCACTCCCCACCACAAGCCCTCAACCAAATCCATAAATCCCCACCCGAACCAACCATTCCACTTCTCCCAACTCCCCTCTTCTCCCATTGTCCCTCTTCATTTCAAGCATGCAACGTGAGTGCTGCTACATATTTTAAACTAAATTAATTAAGTTTTGGAGGTATAAGTATAGTTAGTATTAGCATGTATTTAATAAGCTTTTGATAAAAAAAAAATTCTACTAATATGCTAGTTTTGGTATTATTTCTAGGCATAAATTTTTACTAATCACAACTTAAACTTTAACCGGGGTACCGGTAAGGTTTATTTATTGCTAAAAATAAGGTAATCATTATACCATACTAAAATGTGTGGATATACATATGCTATCACATTAGGGTTTTGAATATGTTTGTATACGTATTAGATGATGTTAAGTATATTATGATTTATAGCATATGTTGGTGTTGAAATGAAAATCATGTTATATTATGAAATGTGCTATGTGTAGAAATGATGGTTAAGGAAGGAGCCTTATTGTTAATAATAATGTTGAATGCATATATATGTCATGATAAGCTAATATGGCCATTTATAATAGATACAATGTTAATATGAGCCCTAAGGGTATTTTAGTAATTTTTCTTATACCAAGGGTGTGGCCTAAATAAGTATGTGTGGTAGATGATAATGGGTATTAATAATAAATAATAATAGTTGGTGGTGTTAGATGATGTATATGAACCATAGGCGTTAATATTTTATGTGGTAAGGGTATTTTAGTAAATTTAACATATGAATGACAAATTGGTAATTGTATCAATAAAAGGGGTAATATGGTAATTTAATAAGTAAGAAGGGAATTTTGGTAATTTTGCATGAAAAGGGGGTAAAATAGTAATTTTATGAATAAAAGGGGTAATTTTGAGAATTATTAAAAAAGAAGGGTAGTTGGTAATTTTGGAATGAAAAAGGGGTAACTTGGTAATTTTATGAATAAGAAGGGTAAAATGGTAATTTAATGAGAGGGGTATTTTGGTAATTTGGCATGAAAAGGGATAAATTGGTAATTTAATATGTATGGAGGGCACTTCAGTAATTTAACACATATAAGGGGGTAATTTAGTACTTTTAACAAGTATGAAGGGTATTTTGATAATTATACAAACCTGAAGGCAATTTGGTAATTTAACAAGTGTAAAGGGTAAAGTTGGTAATTTAATAAGTATGAAGGGTTATTTGGTAATTTAGCAAGTGTGAAGCGTAAAGTTGGTAATTTAATAAGTATGAAGGATAATTTGGTAATTTAACTAACGTAAAGGGTAATTTGATAATTTTAACAAATATGACTGATATTTTGGTAATTATACAAGTATGAAGGGTAATTTGGTAAGAAAAAAGGGATAACTAGTAATCATACAAACAAGAGGGGTATTTCAGTAATTTTGTAAGGATAAAGGGGTAACTTGGTAAATTGTATATAACATGTCCATGGATTAAATAAGCCTTCGTAATAAAACATAAGTAATATTAAATAATAGGATAAGGGTTTAAGGCCTTAGTATCACATGTTTAAGTATAACCACGTATATTATAAGGATAAGGATATTTTGGTAAATCAGTGAATATCATAAGGATATGGCATGATATAGAGTTGAATGGATAAGTAAGAGTATGATATGAGGTTATTTCATAATTATGCAAGAGTTGCCTTAATTGTTAATTATGCATAGAAATGTGTGTGGTATATGCTAGAAGTACAAGTTAGGGTTGATGCGTTCAATGATCCTTTAATATAAAATACTTAACTCTATGACTCATATTATAATTATGATAGGATAACCTAGTATGGCATGTGAATGAATGAAAATGAATTCTACAATGGAAATAGATGGAAAAAAGGAAGCCTTAGCCTTAGGGGAATTTTGTTCATTTCAACCTAAGGTGCCTAAGTATAAGAATTGAAACCCAGGATGGCCTTAGTGGTTTATATAAGTTAACATGGATAATAATATGAATAAGGATTACTTAATAATAACAGAAACAAATGGGAATAATCAAGTATGTGATTGATGTGTTTCTTATGGTCATCATAATTAATACACTAATAATTAAAGTGGAAGACCTCGAGATCGAGAATGATGGCTCTTTAGGGGTCGCTACCTTAAAGACATGGTTTAGCCCATGATTATTCTAGATTTTTACTGGTGTGCCTTAGTGCCCCAACCAGGCCCTACATCTGACTCTATCTAGCTCTACGAACCTATTTAGGGGGTATGCATACTTATGGATTAGGTGTCCTTGTCAGTAGGGTATTGTGTATCCTCGTGCACCAATGTGACTAAGGTACCTTTGCATTACTGGGTTAATGGTTGGAGGGTACTATGCTGCTTGTATGCGCCAGTATGACCGGTGTACCTTTATATCTCCAGGTTCGAGATCTCCTCCTCAAATTAAATAAATGGAACTTTTGTTAATTTAATGGAAAACATTAATCAAGTAAGTGAAAGATTATTGAGCCAGGCTCAGACTGATCCACAAGCAATAATAGTGGCTAGGAGCCTTTTTACCCTAGAAACAGGTCCACAAATGAAAAACAGTGGCCAGGTGCATTCTGCCCTAGAGTGTATTTCTGGTCCACCAGCTATAATAGTGGAGTTTCCGTACTCACATGGATATAATTTGAGAGATGATATCGAATAATGTTTAATTAATGGCCTAAGACTGAAAGTATTGATTTCACCATTATGATATATTGATATAGTATAAGTATGACCTTGGTGCCTGTCGCTCTTTGTAAGTGATGGAAATGCTAAGTAAATGGACCTTGTGGCATGCATTTCCTATTGTATGTTGGGTCGCTTTGGGGATTGGCTCTTATGTTATCGCGATTATCTATATGCTTGCATATGTTATTTGTTTTACATTATTTATGTACGATATGTTGCATGTGGGCTCTGCCTTTCAATTTGGTATAAGGGGTTACTCGGTACCATAGTAATGAAGGGTTCCGTTTGCAGGCCCCTACCTATTCAATAAGCAGTATCCCTTACAGGTTAGTCGTACATATTATTCAAGCTATTATCGAGTAAGAGCATAAGGATTGTCTAGGAAGCTTTTTAGGGTTTCTCCTTTAACCTTATCATTTTTTTGTTAAATGATTTTACTCTGATAACCACTAATAGTGGGTTTTATCTTTTGTAAGGTCTTTAACATGCTACTCTGATTTAAATGAGAGTTTGAATTAATGTAAATTGTGTTATGTTCATTTCTAGCCTTAGCACTTGGTACTGGAACGGTAGAAGAAAATCGATCTGGTACTAAGTGTGGCGGTAACATCCCCAGAATTTACTATTTTGCTTCTGCTTAACTTTTAATTAAAATGAATTTTTTCATTAGTGAATTTTGAGGGTATTTTAGGTTCAGTCAAACCAATCAATGGGTTTAACTCGAGATAAAGACTACTGAAGTCACAAGCTAACTAGTCGATCGATTGACCCTACCAGTCGAGTGTTCTAGAAACTAGTCAATTGGTTTGATCAAACAAGTTGATCAATAGGTGCAAAAACAACCCCCACCAAGCACATTACACACATTTACATTTTACCAACTTGACTCAATCAAACCAAACATAAATCATAGCTCACTCATGGTTCTTAACAAGCAATAAATATAGCTTAACATGCAAAATGCGACATCATGCTGAGAGCCTCGATGGTATAATAAAATCATACTTACACCTTATAAAATTACCAAAAGAGATAGGAAAATCATACGTCATATATTCTCTTCATGCTAGGCCATCATGAAGTAATCTATGCATCACATTAGACTTATAATGTAACCGTGATGCTCAAAACACCAGAGATATTACAAAATCTAAATCATACTCATGAGATTTATGCACCCAAGGCTTCAAGTTAGACTTTCTTCCATTTCTTTCAAATATTCAACATTTACATGCTCAATATACATATTTATTTTTAAGACTCATGCTTTTATAGAAATATAAACATACACTTCACTTACTAATACCAATTTTTACAAATAGGGAAGACAATGGTTTACCTCAAAAGAACTTAGCAACTCCACCAAAGAAAGCAAATGTCTTAGAAAATTCAAACCTTTTCCAATCACTGGAACACCTTTCAAGAAAGCAAGATTAAAACTAAGTAAGACCTTTTAAATAATACAAGGAAGAACTAATAAAATTAGAGACCAAGGAAATAAAATCAGAGAAAAACCACATTCTCAAGGAGAAAATAGAGAATGTTAGAGATGAAAGCTAATCCCTCTCCCCTTTCCCAAATCTAACCCCATTTTACTTAAGATCTAAACAAGAAGGAGCTAGAGAAAGGATTAGAAGGGGAAAATAAGGTAAAAAATGAAATTCAAGGAGAGGAAATGTGGGCAAAGCAAGTATGAAGAAAAAAATAGGGTAGTTCGGAGGTTAGGGATGAAGAGAGAAAACAAAGGCTTTAGTCTTGAATTACTAAGGGTTTATAATGGAAAAAGGAAGGTGTGGGGTGTATAAATCGAGACCTTAAAACCCTAGCCCGACTCCAAGATTCCATGTGCTCAATCTTAGAGGTTCAAAGCTGGTATTCTATCATCAAGCCCAATTGGTGAAACTAAAATGTTAAGGAATGTGCCTTAGAATTTTCAAATCAAAAGAAAGGAATAAGGACAACAAGGAGAGGAAATTGAAGCCAAAATCTCCAAGGGTTGTAGGGTTAAATCACTATTTAGAAATATCATAGAAGAGAGAGAAAAGGAAGAAGAAGAAGACAAAGGTGTTGAATTCATGAAAGTGACCTTAAAGAACTGCCCTCTAAAAGTTCATTAAAAATTGATAAAGTAGGTTAAACATGCTTAAATGTTTTATAAAAATCATTAATAAACCACCAAAAACATAACCTTAATGTTGTAAACTTTTTAGGGAAGGATTTGTAGTGAAAATTGAGCCTGAAGAATTACCAGAGCAGACATACCAGTCGACTGGTACTGCCAAACCAGTTGATCGATTTGTCATATATAAAGCTCTAGTTAGCTGGAAACTAGTCGATCGGTACCTCCAAACCAGTTAACTGATTTTCTGATAAAATCAATAATCTTTTAAAATCTAAACTTAGCCCAACTAAAACAATACTAAACTTTAAACACACCTCTAAACCATGGTCAAACACACTTATATCACAATTAATGACATAGATTAGCACACATTAAAGACCCTCACAAGTAGGGTATTACATTCGAACACAATAAATATGAAGCATAATGCTGTCAAATTGTGAATGATATTATTTTCTAATGGATGTTAGTCTTGTTGACATGTATTTTGTTAAAGTGTTTGCTTAGTAAGTTAGGACGTTTGTAAGGGTAGAAGTTCAGATCTTCAGATTTTGTCAAGGTTTCACTAGAGGTGTTAGGCCATCTTTTATAATTTATCTAGGTTTTAGGGTGTAATAAAAAAAAATTAGTACAAATTTATTTGTAGGTTCTAGGTAAATAAAAGTTGTCATCACTATAATACTTATATAACACAAATTTCATAAAAAACTTTACATCTAGACTTCTAGCGGTTAGCATATTTTTCCTTTTTTCTTTTTCCTTCTTTTTGTTTTTCTTCCTTTGTTTTTCTCTCCTTTAATTTTTTTCACTTTTTCTTCTTTCTTCTTGGGTTGCGCCATCCCTAACCCAAGCTTCTTTTTTTTCTTTTTCCTCTTCCCTTTCTTCCTCCTAGGGAGGTCTAGTCTTCTCTCTCTTTTTTCTTTCCTTTCTTCCCCCGGGTAGCCCACACACTTTCTTTCTCCTATTTCTTCTCCCCCAAGCGACCAGGCCTGTCCCCCTCTTTTTCTTTCTTTTCTTTTCTTCTTTTCTTATTTCCTTTTTTCTCCCTTTCTTCTTCCTCATATTGCCTTCTCCCTTCCATTTGTGTGCTTACAACTACACCGCTGCATACCACCCGTCCTTCCCACCTTTCCCTTCTCGATTATGTAGGGTCATGCACGTTGGCCTGCGCCCAACACTCTTAGCCTACACCTCTTCCCTACCTCACCACTTGTAACCATCCTCTCCCTCTCCCTACAACCATGCACAACTAGACTATAGGGCCTCTTATCGTCTTTCCTTCTCCCTCAGCCTCCCACTCACTTATAAATACCCCCTTGAGCTCCCTTTTTCCTCTCCTCTCCTCGTGTCACACTTCCCCTATTTTTCTCGTCTCCCTCGTCCTTGCTAGCTCTAGTTCGTGCCACCGCCATCGATTCCCAACCACCCCTTAACACATCTCTTCCTTACCGTTACCCTACCCTTACTTGTAGAGCCACCCTTCTCCCTCCTTCTTCCTTTTCTTCTCTTCTCTTATGCTTACAATCTTTGTAGGCTACATTTTTCCCAGCCACCGCCACTGCCACCACCACCACCACCGCCCTTTCCCTTTCTCCTCCTTTCTTGCCATCACCGCATGAGAGTCACCTTGCATAGGTACCCAACCTATGCAGCCACCCTAGCAACCTCCATTTTCCCATTTCTCTCATCCCCTTTTCTTCTCCGTCTCGGCCATGTGCCACCCTACACCACGTCGGCTGCCAGCTCCACCACCATTAACCAACACCAACTCTAGCCAGTCCCAATGTCACCACCAGTACCCCTTCAACCTTGAGCTGCCAACCCTTACCCCCTTCCACCAAAATCAACCACCGCCACCATCGCGCCACCTGCACCATTTTGGTCACCTTCACTTCCCTTTTCCTTCTTAAGATTTCCTTAGGCTAGGTTCCCTTTTGTTCTTTTACAAAAATAAAAGAAAAAAAATTCTAAATTGTGTATATTCCTATTTTCTAGGTATTATTCTGGTGATAGCGAAAGAGGAGGCGTAGGTCATGCATGCTTAGAAATCGGAGCCTCTTTGGTAAGGATACAGTTATAGATAGGATTTTATTTTTTTAATCTATGTCCTTGTGCTGTGTTATGTGATGACATGTATAAAATGATAAATGACTCTAGTGTTGTATGTATAGTTTGGCTTGAAAATAGCTAAAGGTAAGAATTTGTGTTGTTATGATTGTATTTATTTTAAGTGTTGTTATGTATCCATATTAAATGATATTGCATGTGTGAAAAGTTTGGGGATTTCTTGTGTTGGATACCTTATGACTAAGGTAGGATCTGCGAGACCTAGGGGTATTTTGGTCAATATTGTAAAAAGTGACATGTAGGGTACTTTAGGGTGTAAATTAGCCTAAAATAGTTTGGAGATACTATATGAAATAACTGTGGCAAAAATATGGAGGTTTATGGTAAATATTGTATGGGGTAAAAAATCATGAATGGGGTGAGTAAAACCTAAGGAGAGTTATGATCATATGTGAGTAGAGTGGGGGTTTGGTACTAGAAATTGGATATGGGGCTAAAGATGAAACTTTTGGGTAATCATGTAGATTTTGGAAGTCCTTGAGCACTAGGGGATAAAATATGACCAAAAGGTGAAATTAGAGTTTTGGAAGCCAAGACATAAAACCATATGGGTAGGCTATTATCATATATACATAATGGGGGAGTTGGATGGTAACCTTGTATTATGATGTTAACTATGGAATTTTGGAAATGTGTACCAAATTTAGTAGCCATGTAGGATAGAGGGAAGTAATTATGACTAAAATGAAGAATTAGGGTTGTAGAGGGGACTCAAATAGGAAGGGTATTATCACATGTACAAAATGGGGGAATTAGGCTACAATATTCGATTTTATGGTTAAACATATCATTATATGAATCGGTGTGGAAGTTGAGGGCAAGATAAGCAATAGAGGAGGGGCTAGGCTAACCACAAGAAATTAGGGTTTTAAGGAGTAACACTAGAGACTAGTTATTATCATATATGGAAAATGGGGGTAACATGCCATGATCCTTTTCCAGGGGCTTTGAATAACATTTTAAGGTTTGCTGGATAGATTAGGGACTCAATAGGGACACTAGAGGTGAGGATGTAACAGAGTTATGAAATTAGGTTTTCAAGGGGAACGAGGTTGTCTCAGGGTAGTAACAGGAAAGGTGCCATGCATAGGATAGGTGTACATGTTTGTGTGATGAACCTGAAATAAATAAAACATGAGTAATACACTAATCACTTAAAATAGAAGATCACTTGAGCCAGGCCCAATTGTACCTATCGATCTGCTAGTGAGAATAGTAGCCAGGAGCATCTTACCCTAGAAGCTGTACCCTATACCATTCCAATAGTGAGAATAGTGGAGTCCCAAACTAAAGTAAATTAAACCATTGGATGATAATAACCCATGGTAAGATATTAATTATTTATAGCAGAATACCACGTGGATCAGGACCGGTTATACCTTGGTTATCAATCCACTAGTGAGAATAGTGGCCATAGGCCTCCTGTCCTAGGGTTGTACCTTTACTACTAATCCATTGGTGAGAATAGTAGCCAGAAGCGTCTTACCCTAGAAATTGTATGTAATACCCCAAAAACTTGCTTAGTCTAATCTCGCATCATTAGCACCCTAAGTTAATTCTAATCTTAATAAATCCTATGTTAACCTTAACCTAATCCCTTAATCTTGAAACTTTAACCAATTCCAAAACCTTAACTTTGATAAACCGTAATTTGTAAACCAAAATTTAAACCTACTAAAATTTCCACTAGTCCTAATTACCTTTAGATAATCTAAAATGATCCTAAACTAATCCCCCAACCCTTCTCTTTTTCTTTTCTTTCTTTCTTCTATTCTTCCCATCAACCTTGAGCTGCAACTTCTGAATTTATGCAACTTGCACCATCCACTTGCACCATCAACTTTCTACATCTATCACCCATTACCTTATCTCCCTTCTTTTTTCTTCTCCTTCCCTTCTGCACCCTTATCCCTGCCCGACTACACCCCCTTTACGCACACTCCACAAACACTCATCTTCCCCTGCCATTTTCCCTTCTCATGCAATATTTACATCAACCATCACCACCCTCAAATTGCAGTTACTACTTTACCCTAACTATCCTCTGCAACCATCACCATCACCATCACCTTGTAGCTGCACAAACACTATCATCACCGTTGCACGCTAGTCCCCTATTCTTATCTTCATTCCTGACTCACACCACACACGCATATATGTATGTATATGTACACACACACACACACACACCCTCTCTCACACTCTCCTTATTTCTCATTAGTTTTGCCTCACTCTACTCATATTTGTGTCAAATAGCCATTACCGAGCTCCCTCTTCCTTCTCCCTTTCTTCTTCTTCTTCTTCTTCTTCTTCTTCTTCTTCTTCTTCTTCTTCTTCCTTCCTTTCCTTATTTTTGGCTTCTTCTTCTTCTTCTTCTTCTTCTTCTTCTTCTTCTTCTTCTTCTTCTTCTTCTTCTTCTTCTTCTTCTTCTTCTTCTTCTTCTCCTTCCTTTCCTTATTTTTGGCTTGTGCACCACCGTTCTCCCACCGTGCACTACCTCGGCCACCACTCGCCACCCTTTAGCTATGGAACTGACCACCAAGGTCACCCCAACCTTCCCCATCGTTGTCGCCGGTCATCACCGCAGACCGTTGCCTCTTTTCCCTTCTTCTTCCTCTCATGTGTTGTAGCATTGTAGAGTGCACGACCGGTATACCGCCTGCTGCACAGCCGTGCAACGCTTAAATCCCTTCTGTACAATTGTGCAGCCTCTGCACCGTCTAACCGTGCAAAATTTTTCCTCTTGGCCTGTTGTTGCATGGCCGTGCAAATTTCGCACCCCTAGTCGTGTACCTTATTTTCTCTCGACCAAAATCTACACCGCTTGCTGAATAGCATGCAACCTCATTCCTTTGGCCATGCATCCCTATTTTCACCCCCAAACCTCAACCAAACACCACCAAAATTTAACCATAGCTCTACCACACTTTCCTCTACACATCTACACATCTCAAGATCCCATTTGACTATGGTTATATCTATTTTTGACCTATTTACCTTGATTTCTCCTTCGATTTAACTCTTCTAGTCTAATAGTGAATTTTATTATTTTTGTAGGTAGTATTCCAATAGCTTCGGAGGAGGAAGTCTAGGATTTGCATGCTTAGAGTCCGATGTACTAGTCGGTAAGGATACTATTTGATGTTTAGTTTTTTTATATACTATTTTCTCGTATAGGTATATGTGTTTTTCATGATGTCGTCGATATATTATGTAACATATGCTGATATTGACATTTTGTGATGATATGAATGTTATGTTAAAAGAAAGTAAGAATTGGTAAAAGGTATCATTATGTTATGATTTGTAATGATAATGTCATATTTGTGAAAATATATCTTATGGTATGAAATATGGGTTGAATGATGATAATGTCATATTTTTAGAAATATATCTTATGGTATGGAATATGGGTTGAATGAATTATGATAAATGGAATTAAGGATTCTCATGAGGTATGATGATAAATTGGGGGCTTAAAAAATAATATGTGTGGAAGGTATAAGATTTTATAAAATAAAGGTTTTATTTGTGCTTAAAGAGCACGAGTAATTCATGGGATAATAAGAAAATTTTGGTAATTTATGTGTTAGGAGGTTTAAAATAGGATAATAATAGCATGAGTAATTCATAGGAGGATTATTGTTATTTGGGGTCCTTAAATGTTTTAATAGAAAATTTGGGGTAAGCTATCTTGTAATGATAATATTAATATTCCATGTTTAAAATTTAGAGGTTATCTATTGGAATTGGCAATCATGAAAATTTCATGGGAAGGGTTATGACAATTCTATGGAATTTGGGTCTTGGATATTTCTGTGATTAACATATTTGGATGAGATTATTAAAGAAAACTTATGGGAATTAGGTTGTGCACTTAGGTTATGATACTAATGATGGGATTTGGAGATGATATAATATAAGTTGTGTAGAATAATCAACATGGGAGAATGAATACTAAAGGGAGTGTAATTAGGGTTTGAAAGGACTTAAGGACTTGGACCTATGTTGTATGTATATCTGTTCTGACTATTTCCTATGCCTGAGAATTAATCTTGAATAAGATACTAATCACTTAAAGTGGAAGAGCACGTGAGTAGGGCCATGGTGATCTATTTTTCTATATCTATATATATATGTATCCTGTTCCACTGAGGAGAATAGTAGCTCAGGAGCGTTCTGCCCTGATAAGATATTTTTAAATCTCCGTTCCACCGAGAAGAATAGTGGTTTGGGTGTGTTGTCCCTAAGAGTTTTAGACTGTTCCACTGGTTTAAGAATAGTGGGGTCCCTACTCATCGTGAAATAAAAATGTATCATCATAATCTATAGAAAAGATACTAATGAATTACAATGAAAGAATACGTGAGTCAGAACCAATGTGATATATTTTCTATATGTATATGTATTCATGTTCCACTAGGTAGAATAGTGGTTCGGGAGCATTTTGCCCTGAGAATATGTTTTAATAGGGATGGAAATTTTTCTCGTGAGTTTGGGGCCCCGTCGGGATTCTCCATTCGAGTTCGAGTTCGGGGAGAGAATTCGGGGATCGGGTTCGAATTTGAGAATTTTTAACGGGAATGTTTTTGGGGACTGGGTGGGGTTGGGTTTGGGGTCCTCATCCCCGAACCCACCTCAAATAATCTTTTTTATATATTTTTATATAATTATATATATATATATATATAATTTTTTATAGAATATAAATTAAAAGTATAATATAAAAAAGGTTTGAGGATCGGGAATTGGGTATAAAGTCGGGTTTTGGGGATCGGGTCAGGTTTCAAGATTGGGGAATAAATTGGAGATCGGATAAGGGAATCTCCGATAAAAAAAATCAGAGATCTAGTCGGGTTCGGGGATTATTTTTCTTATCGGATTCGGGGATGGGGATGGGGTCCCCGTCCCCGACCTACCCCGTTGCCATTCCTATGTTTTAATCTCTGTTCTACAGGAAAGAATAGTGGCTCAAGTGTGTTGTCTCTGAGAGTTTTAGACTGTTCCACCGGTTTAAGAATAGTGGGGTTCTTGCACTCAATATATATAAAAGAATGAAAATGGATTATACTTAATAAAGGGATCTAGATTGTAATATGTCTTATGAGATGTTTCGATTGCTTGGTTATTTTCCCTTATTATCTAATGTGGAAGCATATGCTATTTGTATTCCTATTTTGATAGTATTGTTCCCTTACTCAATACTTAGTGTACTGACCACCTATTTTATAAGTGCCGCTCATTTCCACGAGCAGAAGGCCTTGGATCTTATGTGCAAGTCTCGAAAGATCAATTAGATGATTTTGTGGCCTATGACGCCTTATGTGGGGATGAGTGACTTCATCTATGTTGGGGTTGGGTGAAGAGTATTTGTTATTCGGATTATGTATTTCATTGAATACCCTTTTTCGACTCTTGATCCATGGTATTTCCCTTTTGTATTTTCTATTGTTAAACTCGGAGTTGGACTCCAAACTTAGTATTGTACTATAAATGTTCCTTTTTTTTATTCTAATTTTCTTGTATTACCCTAAATGTTTTAGCCATGCGATTGATGTAAAGATGGTTGCATAAGCCAAATTATGTTGATCACAGCGGTAACCCCCACTATTTTACTCAATTACTTCCGCTGCAAAACATTTTTTTTTCAATAGTAAAAATTGGGGTGTTACAAGTTGGTATCAGAGCATTTGGTTTTGATTACCGTGTTTTGGTTTTCAAAATTTAGTTTCAACAATCCCTCATCTAATTTTTAATGTTCTATTTCACATTATAGAAAAACTAGTTTTCCTTTCAAAAACCCTGATTAACTTGTGGAGAATCAGAGACAGGTAGCCTAAGTGGCCTTGAAATGTGAATTACATGCATTATGTGCTAGTTAGCTAGGAAGGCTTAGGCCTAACACATTTTCTGTCTTGCAGCTAGTTAGGCATCATGGCACTCAATAGTCGTATTATTCATTTGGAAGAGACATTCGAGGCATTTATCGAGTTCATTCGATGTCTGCCCCAGCCGCCACCACTACCTCCGCATCACCCACAGGAGTGCATCGGAGAATACTGGCTTTGAAGGGTTACGGGACATCACCCACCAATCTACGCTAGAGATGAGGACTCGGTCATCCTAGAAGGATGGATTCGGGACTTGGATAGGACGTTTGATACAATTGATTACCCACTTACCCGAAAGGCGAGTATTACAGCCTTTTTCTTGCTAGGAGTTGCCGACACCTGGTGGGTAGGTCGTTGTGCATAGGACGGGCCACAGATGTCCTGGGAGGAATTCAAGGCAATGATTCGTGATAAGTTCTACCCTAAGAGTCTTAAGAGGGATAAGCTAAAGTAGTTCATAAAGTTGACTCAGAGGAACATGACAATGAGACAGTACTACGCCCGTTTCACAAAGCTATTGAGGTTAGCATCGGGGATCGCAACTAGTGAGTCGATGGTGGTTTACCAGTTTGAGTAGGGACTCTCTTTTAGCATCCAGAGGATGATGGATGATGTGGCTTTTCAAGACTTGGCCACGTTATATGAGAGGGCGTGCATCGCAGCTACGTTGGTTCAAGAGCAGGCTTCCATTCTAGGTAAGAGGAAGTATGAGTCGTAGGGTTCTGGAGGCAAGATCTAGTACCGAGGAGGAGAACTTCCATGGTTTCAACATAAAGGTCAGAATCAACCTCAATGAGGTCATTATCGACATTAAGGTCAGTTAGGAGGTCAGAACAGGTCTTAGGGGCAGTCAAGGCGCTTCGCATGCCATTTCTGTTGTCGGAATCATCCAGGGTGGACTTGTGGGGGGTGGACCAATTCATTGTAGGATGCGTGGTTAGCTGCACCACCGACCTTTTGAGTGTCAATAACAATAGGGTCTATATCAACATTAGGCACCACTAATTCTACAGTAGCAAGCTTTTTCAGTAATGAACCTACCAGCAGCCTTAGCAGCAACTTCAGTAGAGAGCACTTGCCCCATCTAATGGACATCCTAGAGAGAGTCAGGAGAGACCATAAGAGCCTCACTCTTTCCCTCAGAAAGGAGGAGGTTAGTCCTAGAGTTCTAGAGGGTATCATGGAGGATGCTAGGGAGGACAGTCAGGCGAACGCTTAAATGTTATCAACTAGGCAGAGGCTGACAGGCAGTTAGATGTGGTCATTGGTACGTTCTCAATCCTATCGTTACCAGTTTATGTGTTATTTGATTTGGGAGCATTTCCATCGTTTGTGTCTTCTTAATTTGGTGTCCCTTCTAAGCACACCCATGCTCCGCTCAAATACCACCCAAGCACCACCATAACTTCCACAGCACTTGCACACAATCCATGTTTTCAACTTATCTTGATTTTTCCATTTTCACCCTCCTTTACCTTCAATTTTTCTTCGATGTGTAATCTCAGGTCCTGATCGTGTATTATCCTTTTTTTTGTAGGTGATCTTCCAGTGATATTAAAGGAGGTAATTTAGGATTTCATGTTTAGAGCCATGTGTCCTCATTAGTAAGGATACATATCGTAGCTAGGGTGTTATGTGCTATGTGTGTATGTGTATGTGATTTTATGCTTGGAAATGTTATATGAATAATGTTGTTTATGAAAATAATTTGTTATAATATATTGAGAATAATGAAGTTGTGAAAGTATGCACTTGAGTATAATGTTGGATACATGGTATCTTTGTATATACCTAGGCTCATGCATCTCATATAAATATTGGAGATTAATATATATTACTATTGAAATTTGTAAGCCTTTGGGAAAATATAATTATCTTAACTATCATAAGGACACCATGGTTATTAGAGGATAAAGTAATATTAATCATAGCCTTGATAATTATATGGTTGTGATTATGTGATTCAATTATATGCCTTGCATATTTATATGATCCAACATGATAATCTCAAAATATATATATTCAACTCTGGATAAGATACTAATTATTTAAAATAAAATATCATGTGATTCGGGCTAAGGTGTTTATACGGGTCTGTTCCACCAAATAATAATAGTGGCTCAGGTATGTTTTTTCCTGAGAAGTGCATCAGTCCGTTCTACTATATTAAAAATAGTGGGGCCCTATACTCAATATGAATGAAAATATTACTCAAACATAAGTACTGCTGGATAAGATATTAATTATTTATAGTGAAAAATTACATAAGTCAGTTAGGTGTTGGGTCCATTCCACTAGACGATAATAGTGGATTAGGTGTGTTGTCCCTAAGTGGTGTTTCAGACCATTCCATCGGTTTAAGAATAGTGGTCAGCTGCGTTTTGCCCTATGAGGTTTTTGGTTCATTTTGCTAGATAATAATAGTGGCTTAAACGTGCTATCCTTGAGAGGTGTTTCGGTTCTTTCCACCGGATTAATGATAGTGGGGTCCTTGAACTCAACATAAATAAAATAAAGTAATATAACATATATAATAATGAGACTTGGAATCATTATTTACCTAGCATCATTCTTTGATGTGAACTCATGTATTATGTGTAACCTTATTCGACTGTACCGTTATCTTACTTAGTACATAGCGTACTGATCATCCGTTTCATAGGTACTACTCATTCCCATGAGTAGGTGACCTACATGTCAATGTGAAGCTCGATGAGGACCCAATGATCAAGTTTGTAGCATTTTATGCCTTATATACGGAGGAGTGACTTTATGTATCAGGGTTTGGCGTAGAGTCATAAAATATTCGGTTGATAGTTTTAACCAGATACCTTTTTGGAATCTTAGTTCCATGGTATCCTTTTTTCATATTTTGGATTACTGTACTCGGAGTTAATCTCCAAACTCTTATCTAATGTTTATGAAAATTTTCTTGTATTCTCTATTTATCGTGTTTTATTTTCTAATTGTTTTGCCTTGTGATTGTCGTAAGGATGGTATGGTAAGCCAGATTTATATCAATTATAACGATAACATCCAACTATTTCATATTGCGCTTCCGCTTAAAAATAAATTTTTTTTTCAGTAGTAAAATTTGAGGTGTTATATTATGTCTCGCCATCACTTAAAAGAAATTATCTAATGAGATTATGTATATTACTCTCACATGCACTGAGAATAACAATGGGGAGAGTAGAGAGATGGCCCTCCGAGTCGTGACTCATCATTGTTCTTGTGTGTTTAGTTAAATTCGATGGATGCTTGTTTCTTTTGAGGAGAAAGTTGAGCTTTTGCCAAAGGTTGTGATAGGAGAATTATATATTATCTAGCTAAGAGTCGCATATCTAGGATAGCTACGTTTAATTTGTTATATACATTGCTAATGAGAGTATAAGGCCTTATCAAAGCCTTAACGGGCCCTTCCTAAGGATCAAAGATGATCTAAGACTATAGCCTTATTTAAAAGGTTGTGTAGGAGCACTAGTTGGGACATATATTAATGCTTATGTGCAAAAAATATATATGAACAAGTGCAATATCGTAATTGTAAAGGAGGGTGTTCCCAATATGTGAGGGTAGTTTGCTTTTTTGATTTGCTATTTATATTTTTGTAAGTTGGATGGGATGGGTTTGCTCATGAGTCTCGAATATTCCAAATCCAAACAAAAACTTTGCTCATCCACCTTGAGATAAATATAGCATTAGTTTATATATTATGCTTAAAATATTTTAGTTGAATAATATGAATTTATATTTTGTGAAGGTAAATATTAAGTAGTTGATTTAGGTTGTCCTCGAGCTATCTTGCTCCATTCAAGGGTATAAAATACAACATGTCTTTTTGATTTTGAAAAAGATACTGATCTACAAGAAAAAGAAGAGTTATTCAATCATCTACACTCATTAGTAGGAAATGTAATATAGTGTTGCTATGACATATTTAAAGCTTGTTTTTCTATCTTAAAGCAGATGTCAACTTATAGTCTATAATAAAAAATGTTCATTGTCATTACAACAATGATAATCTACATTTTTATTAGGTTAAATGGAATAGACAATATATTATTCAATAATTCTTGTAGTAGAGAACTGTATGAAGAAAAAACTAGGAATAAGAATGTTGGACAATAAGTACAACATATAGATGTTACATAGATGCAAATGGTATAACGTAGTATTGTAGATAATATTTACTAGACTCATCAGTAAGTGATTTATTTTTATAATGTGTATTATGAATGTATGAATTTTTATTGTATAACCTAAGCTTTGTTTATATTATTATGTAAATTTTAAATGTTAGTAAGTTTTATAAAAATTATTCAGTGATTGTTCATAATTTTTTTTAGATTCTAGAATACTTTAGGTAATGTCAAAGATTTTCTACACTTTTAATTTCATAGTTTTAAATATTTTTAAAATATATTTTTATATAATTTTTAGTGTTTTGTAATATTTTAATAATTGTTAGATTTTTAAATAATTTGTTCCTATTTCATATGTTTTTTGTAATATTTAATATTAAAGAATTTAAAAAATCATTATTACCAAAAAAATTATAGACAGAGGAAAATAAAAAATAAATATGAAAAATAAAAGAAATTATTTATAAAAAAATAAAACCAAATATTAATAAGATATACTAAGTAGCTTTTTAGTATTAATTACTTTTATAAATAAAATAAGAATAAACACATATTTTACTAAAATAAGTAGTTTTTAAAAAATAATTTTCTAAATTAGTTTCTTTTTATTTTAAAAAAATAAAATTAAAGAAAATCTCTTTTTTAACAATTCTAATTTAATTAATTTTAGCATATCACATTACCAAAAGACTATTCGTATATGATAATGAATCAAAACTATTAACAATACCAGTGATACATGCTTGCGTGCACGATAAATCTAGACAAGACAAGAGCAGTATCTCCATCGCCACCAAATCGACAGTGGTGTCAGATGGACATGGATAACAACGAGAAGGTAGAAAAAGAAGCCATTGGCTAGTGGCTAGGTAATAGATATTGAAGCACGAAAACGTTTGAGGGGTTCCAAAAATGTCTCGCTTTGCATTTTTTATGTTAAATTTTTTTGATATTAAAATTAATATTAAAAATATTTGATTATTTTTATATTTATTTTAAAAAAAATGTTTATTAATAATTTATATCAATTAAAATCGATAGTACTTTTTTTCTCTCTTAATTTTAGTAGATTTAATCAATTTTAAAAAAATATATACAATGTTTGTATATATATATAATTTTGGTTACATATGCCCATAGTTGAGAGACCTATTTATTATATACATGCGGTACACCAAGTGCATTTCTTGCATTTTTTAATATTACAATATTAAATGGGAAAAAAAACCTGTAGTCCACCCAACTTAAACTAATTTTTTTCAATCCACCACATAAAGTATTGAGTCCCTTATTATTTGTTCTAAACCATCATTTTATACGTAGAATACAATAGTTTAGTATTTTCCAAGCCACTCTAAATTTGCTGGTACGTTATATGGTCTGGAAGATTTTTTGAACCTTCTTATCTCTAGTCTGACTGGTTCGAAAGTGGACTTAGGTTGAAGAACTACTGCAACTCATCCCTGTCGGTGGCTCTATCTCCTCCATTGGGCATCCTGTTGCTACCATTTGACAGCCTTTTATGGCATTTGTGTTTCTCTTCTTAGCATTGAACTTGTCGATGCTTGCGTCATCAACTAAAGCTCATTGGCCACTCTGTTTTTAGCCTTCTTCCTTCCCGTCGTTTTTTGTTGCTCAACCTTTCTTGCTCAAAAAATGGTACTCTACTTCACGTCTCTTGTCTACTCTAACTTTTGAGTTGTTATTAAAATTAATCTTATGTCTCAATCTAATTCAGACTTTTCTTTGCATTTTTAGGGGTTGTACAGTAGAGTCTCCAGGTGCTCAAATTTTTACTAATTTGCTAATTTTCACTCTAGTTGAAACTAGAATCAAGTTAGGAAGCTGAGTTTATGTGTTCTTTTGTAATGTAGTTTGAGGAAGAACTATTAAGCCCATTTTCATGGACAAAGAATACGTAACCGTAAGTCATGCGGTTGATTGTTTTTGCATATGTTATCATTAATTGCTAAGGTTGTGAAATATCATGTGTATCTGTAACAAGCTTTGATGGCAGTAACTTAGATTTGGTCCTCCACATTGCTTCGTGTTGTTTTGGTTTATGACGACCTACTTGATTTCCGACTGTACAAACTCGATTCGAGTAGGTGTGGTTAATTCTCTATTGATCTGAAGTAAGAAACAAATGTAAATTTGAAGGCCTAATTTTATTATAAAGTTTGGAGTTCATTTGGTTTAGTTTAAACCAAAAAAAAAATAGAAGAATGTAAATGGAAAAGTAATTTGAAATGAAAACTGAACTTAGCAATTTGATCGTCATTCTCCTCATTTTGATTTGTTTGGAGCCTCTTTCTTTCTTGAGAACTGGTCAATAATTGTCAAATGTTTTTGCATTAATGGTAATCTTATCTTATGGAAGATTATAAGGTGGATTGGTGTTTTCCTTTTGGTAATAAATTATTTCAATAAAATAAAATTTGTATTAAACTTTTTTCTATGGTGGATTGTTGACTATAAGCAAATGCCAATAGCTGCTGCTAGGATTCAATATTGTGGCTTGGTGGAAGTTAAATTTCATGTTAACCTGATTAAGAATAGGATGAAACACCAATAGTCCTTAGTTATTTGTACAAGAAAATGCATTGGCAAATGAAGGGCACCTAAGAGCAGGGTAGTTTATTACGTGGATTTAATAGGATGATGGAGCATGAAGTATGTTTGATGGGGATCTGTTTTTTCACTTTGGTTAGCTGGTTCCCAAGCAATTATAGGTTATTGCTAGCTGTTTTGTTAGTTTGTGGATGACTAGGAGTAATTCTAGTATTGAGATAGTTTTGCCTTTGGAGGGTAGCTTATGTAATTTTTTATCCTTACCTTATGCTTTTAGCGTTTCGCTGTATCCTAGGCTTTATACTAAGAGGAGTGTTGGTGTTGTAGTATTTACATGAGGTTTGAATTTTGTTTCGAGGTATTATGGTTGGGCTTACATTACATGCATAGAGTTTTAGTTGAATAACCCATGCACATATCAGTATATGTTCGTATTGTCTTGCTCATAGCTCCCCTTTTTTTCCCCATTAAGTAGGGGTGCATCAATAGGGAAATAGTTGAACAAAATCATCTACTAAATGAACATCAATATCAAATGAACATGTATGCATGCATCATTCGGTAGTAGAGAAAAAAACTTTATTTTACCCGGTGTAAGAAGGACCATACCTTTTTTTCATTGCATTTACCAGCCTTGTATGTCCTCCTATGCAACAATACTTAGAATGAATACAAAATACCTATCTTTAAGATCTAACCTCAACTGAGTGGCTTTTATAGGTTTAGCTTATTGAAACTTAGATCAAATTTAGCGAATTAAATGTTATTAAGATTTACACGATATTAGTTATAAGTTATTGTAAAAAAATTGACTATAGTAAAACAAGAAAATCTATTTCAACTTAACATATCCATAAGGGAACCTAGAATGTATTATATATGTCAAACAACTTGAATGAATTTAGATATATTGTCGTTTCTTTGATCTTTTATAGTGAAAAATGATATATATATATATATATATATATATATGGTTTAGGAATCTCCATGATTTGAGTCGTATTACATGGAGAAGGTGGGTGTCGTACTATTTTTACTGATCTTGTTATGTTGAAATCCATGAAGGATCTTCACTTTGTTGAAATACCTTATCGTTTTTTCTATAATTGTTCTATCTTGTAAACATAAGGCAAACATTTGGAGTTTCTCCCATAGGTATGTTGTAATACACTTAAATTAATTTTTTTTATTTCACTAAGTAGGGAATTGTATTAAATTTTTTCCATACTATGACCAAATTCTTTCACTAGTTTTAACTATGAAATGGAACAAAATGTAGTACATTTGATTATCCCTAAATGTACATCCAAAGTGTATAAGTGTACAATGAATGATACCTATATGTACAAGTGCATGTCAAAACTGTATATGTTAGGTTTATTGTTATTATTTTCAATTGCTGATAATAAAAGTTTAAAATATTTCTTCAAATAAATCTGAATGGAAAAAAAAGACTATAGCCCATCCTCATAAAATTAATTTATGTGGGTCCATCTCTTTTAGTATTGAGTCGAATTTATTTTTCTCCCAACGCAGGCAGGTATACGTCCAAATACTACAGCGTATTCTACTCCAAACCAATTGGGTGTGTGGCTAGGAATTAACAGTGTATAAATATATGTTTTTCCTGCAATTATTTGTCAGGGTAATTTTATTGGGAGTCTTCTTCATCCCTTATCTTCGGTGAAAAACCCTCGAATATCGTCCCGTTTACAATGAACGTCAGTGTAGTCCTTAACCGTTCTTCTCCTTCTTCATCCCTTATCTTCTTCATCCTAAATCCATCCCTTTCGTCTTCGTCTTTCTGTTGGAAGTAAACCGGCTTTAAACCTTTGATCTCGTAATTTGACATAATACATCTTCGATTTGGATGTTCTTTGTCTGGTAAATTATTGTCCAACTACTTTGGTTTCTATCTACAATGGCTTAATTATTTTTAGATTTTGTGACATTTGCTTAAATTTAACTTTTTTGTGTTCTTATTGATGCTAATTTGTATCTGACATTACAATTTAAAAATATGTGATTACTGGTGGTTTATTGTTTCTGTGGATTTGAAGTATGGTTGTAACGGTTTGGGATTTGATTATTGTCACCCATTCTATTTTGATTATTGATTGGGGGGAAAGGTATAGAAATATGGTTGTGCAAGTATGGTGCTGAAACCTCCTTGAATGGTGGTTGTTTTGTTGGATATTTTTTGAAGATTTGGTTAGTAGTTATGCTCATAATTTAAAATTCTTCGTCTTTTTTGAGGATTTCTTTTATATAAAATTTTTGTGTATTAGAGAGGGAAGTTAATAAGGATAGTTTGCTTAAAATAGTAGTATTGGTATAGATACACATGATTGCGATTGGATAATTATGTTTGCTATTACTTTTTAAACCTTTATAACTTATACATTAGCTAATAATGAATAGGTTTATGGATTTGTGTGGATGTAGGTGTATGTATATGTATTTGCACTATGGAGGGTCGTTCATTGTTAAGGGTAACAAATCCGTTGATTATGATGGTGGTAGTAAAAGTGGAGCAATAATAGATGATGGTATGAGTATTGAGGAGGTTATTTCTGTTTGTTGCAAGAGGTTTAATATATCTTCCGAATACAAAAATGTTTAGTATAACTTAAAATTTGATAGGTCAATCCTTATGCCACTGGTTGATGATGCTTCCCTTGTGGAGATTTTTGAATTCAATGAAGAACATGGCTTTGCTTATATAGCGGGGGGAAATGTAGAAGTGATGATAGATGATAACTTGCAGTAAGTTCTTTACAATGCTTATTTTATATTATTAATATTTTATCAAACATGTTCTTTAGTTTAATGTAATTTATAATGATGATTATTTGGATTTCATCTGAAGGTAATCCCACATAATCAGAGATAACCCAGGCTTCTTGAATTCTGATATGGGGTCTAATGGATTGAAAGTAAATGACAATAGTTATGAAAATGAGCATGTTGATAACTCAAGGGGTGTTGAGATGGGGGTTCGAAGTGTTGGTTGTGTTACTCGTAATTGGGTTGGTAGTATGATGTCCAATGTTATAAGTGGTGAAGGTCAAATATTTGAAAGTGCAAATGCACTCCGAAGTGGCCTTTACAAATATTCTATAGCATATCAGTTCCGTTATAAATGGGTTAAGAATACGAAAAACCATTTGATTGTGAAATGTTCACTAGATGATTGCCCTTTCATCATTAAGGCATATGCTATTCCAAATACATCAATGGTTAAAATTATGGAATTTAATGACTCTCACCAACACAAGGTCGGTGACATTTGTGCATTACGTAAGTCACTTTTTTCTTTTAAATTTGTCAGGGGCCTTACTCTTGGTAAGATTAGGAGTACGTTTAACTATAGACCTAACGAAGTCCGCAAGGATATTGAGAGAGATACTGGCATTCGGATTAATTATTCTCAAGCTTGGTCTTTAGTTGCATGTGCTAAATCTTTTATCCATGGAGATCCAAAAGATCACTATAAGATGTTGGATTGGATATGTGATCGTGTGAAGAAGAGAAATCCTAGTTCTATAGCCTTGGTTGTTGTTGAAGATTGTAAATTTTCATAGCTTTTTATATCTTTTGCTTCTTGTATCCAAGGATTCATGTTTGGTTGTAGACCATGTAATTTTGTGGATGCTGGGCATCTTAGTGGTCCATTTGGTGGGACATTGTTGTCTGCTTGTATTGTTGATGCGGATAACAAAATATTCCCTTCAACTATCGGCATTGTTAGTTGTGAAAACTATGATAATTGGCATTGGTTTTTAAAAGAACTGAAGTTGATTGTTCGGTCTTTAGAAGTAGTTGTCTTATCGAACATGCATCCAGGGATAATAAGTGGTGTTGCTGAAATCTTTGGAGAAGAAAACTATTGTTTTTGTTTGAGGCATTTGAAGGAGAACTTTAACACTAAACTGATGAAGTTAGGGATTACTAGAAGACAAATGAAAGAAAATGCATCAAATTTATTTGATGCCATTGCATATGCCAATACAGATGTTGATTTCAACATGTGTATGGGAAATCTTGAGGCATTTAATACGAAGCTAGCAGAATGGGTGAAGAAAACTAAGCCAGAACATTGGGCCCGAAGTAAATTTTCCAAACCACGATGGACTTGGATGAACTCCAAAATTGCTGAGTCATTCAATTTGTGGATGAGGAATGAGAGAGTATTTAGCATACCTTCACTGCTGTTAGCCTATTTTGATAAACTTGCAACGAAGATGCTGAATGTGAAAAATGAAATATGTAGATGGCAAACCCCTATAGGTCCTTCTATTGAGAAAATATTGTACTGTAACTACATGAAGTGCTCATGTGTAATGAGGTCTATTAGGTATTCCCATTTAATGTTCAAAGTTGAAATTATGACTGCACAGCTGACTGTGGACTTGAATAAGAGGACTTGTAGTTGTGGAGAGTAGCAAGTCACTGAAATCCCATGTCCGCATGTTTGTTATGTGTGTGATCAGCTGTAATGTAGTTTGTATGACTATATTGATTCTTTCTATAAGAAGGAAGCACAAGAATTGATATACCAAAACTCCATAAACCCTGTAGAGACTCATGAACTTCCTTCCTTAGAGTCGACAACTGGTAAGCTAATAATTAGGGACGATGATGATTATGAAGCAGCAACTTGTGTATTCTACCCCCCATTGTGAAGAAAACTCCTGGTTGGCCAACAACCAAAAGGATTGAATCTTAGTTTCAGGATATCTCTACTGTGCACTGCAGTTGATGTGGAGAAGCTAAGCATAACCGTCAGACATGTAGGAGTCATGTAATTTGCAACAGGAATGTACTCCTTGATGCATAGGTTGACCTATATGTAATGTGATGGTTCCCAGTTTTGAAAGTTGGAGAATGTGGACTCTGAACAACATACAATAATATTAGTTCACAATAATGTTGAGTACATTGATTAAGTATAAAAAAAATAACAAACCTACTTACATCATTATATATTCTTCTTTTCTATCAGGTGAAGGGGAACTCATAATATCGAACATATGTTTTTTTATGTTACCTAGCTTCTTAATTAAATGAAGGTAGAAGAGAATAAGGATCACCTATCGATATCTGTCAGCTAGTAGTCTCAATGAGGCACTTCTTTTAGTACGACTTCAAATCTCGAGCATTGATTGTTAAATTTTTTACATTTGGTAGCAAATATAATTTTTGTTGTTACAATTGTTATGGTTACATCCATACTATTTCGTATACCACTATTTGAGACTTGCTGTAAATTTTTTTTCCACTAAGGTGTATATTGATCAAAATATCATGTCATGTTCAGGTATAGTTTATCTTCCACCTTAAAATTTCAAAATTAAAATATAAAATTTTATTGTTACTTAAAATACAAGACTAAAATATCAGTAGTAATGATAATGATAAATGTGATGACATATCCCATACGAACTTTAATAAGTAATGCCCTGGCTATGGTGACAGTAATTGCCTACCCCATGCCCCCTTCCCTCTTGTTGTTACGTACATGATCTTATAATCCCACATATTTACATAAAAATACATTATAATTGTATGAATGGTTATTAGCATTTCGTTGGTTTTAGCGAGCTTTATGAATGAGGAATAGTATTAATAACGGTGGATTGGTTACTTATGTACTGCTTTACTACTAAATCATTAGGTAAACATATATATATATGAAGAATGTCTTTTTCCCTTGGCATAGTATGCCATATATGTGGCTCTGATATAATGAAAAGAACCTTACTCTGATGGTAATTTATTTTTTCATGGACACAACTACAACAAAGGTTGTGGTTCTACATCCATGTAGTACCTTCATTATACTAATGATGCCTTCAGCTTTCATTGTGGATAGAATACAGAAGACTACTTTGCTTTCTGTAAATAATTATTGGCTGTACAATTGTGGAATAATGCATCCAGGCTAAAAAACCAACTTGTATAAACTATTAAGTTATAATTATTGATTTGCTTGGTTATTTAGAAGATTGAGTTTGATATATGTTTTATGGGATCGGGCATACCTTATTCTAGTCATGATTCACATTTTGAAAATAATTAGCACCCTTTTTTGTACCTGCATGTGCGAATATTATATATAATCCTCATTACGGGGTGCACTGCAATAATACCCAACTGATCGATTCTGATATGTGGATTGACTGTTATCAGGTGGAATTGATTTTTTACCGGCATAAGAACGGTGCGTAGGGGATGCTCTATGTGACTCAACAAACGGAGATTCAATTGGTTTCTGAGGTGGATTTGAAGTAAAGCCAGACGGTGATTCCGCTGTATCAAACACCATGTTGGGATGATGCTCAGTGGATTGAGGTTTCTGTTGAGATTTCAACAGCGTTAATTGTTCCTCTATCTGTTGTATATAATTACAATGGCAACATCATGAGATTGGATGCATTCTATCAATGATCGAATATTTGAAAAAATCTTCGGGTACGGGTCCTACAAAATTGGTAAACCAAAAACTATCATACATTTATAGATACCAATTAGTATAAACATATACATAAAAAGGAGAACAATTAAGATGAAATTAGCATGCAAAGGTTAATATTATAGATAAAGAACTAGGCACATATTCATGTGGGATTTCACTCGGGTATGCATCACTATAGTCTTTATGGAAACGGCTGTGATCACGAGAATATGTTGGATTACCAACATTGCTTGGTTTCGCTTGGATAATAAATGTAAAATTTTAAAACCGACAAATAAAAACCTAAAAAATTAGTGTTTCCATAACTAAAATTTTTTTAAAAAATTAAAGTTTATAATTGGACTGACCTTGACAAAGCTAAAATTTTTGAAATAATTTAGCTCCAGCATTAATTTCTCACATACTAGATCTTCACTCCATGCAGATGACAGAGGAAATTTGGTAGGCACGGTAAACCCTTCAATATAAGTATTTTCCATGTACCATATCTACATAAAAAAATAACAATAATTGCAAGTATGTGGATACACTTTGCCATCGTTTTTCCAGTATAATTAAATAAATATATAGAGGCAAAATTTTCCATACCATGAAGACATACATGCAACCAGCAGCATAGGTTCTCCTATTCCCTTATCTCCTTCGAGCCTGCCGCGATTTTTTTAATGCCATTGACAGTTGATTTATGTACATATTGGCACTAATTTAGGTTCTTGATTTTGGAACAATCTCGTAAGGAATGCAAAAACTATAAATGATCTCCTATCTAGAAGTTGGATCTAATAACATAGCCATAGCATACATAATGAACACACGAACAAACAAGTAGTCAGATCGGTTTTCCTTAATAAATCCCAATATGTGATTCCAATACGTCGTCATTCCTTTCACATTTTCTAGACCATATTCTGTAACCATGTCTTCAATATCAACCCATGGACCTTCAACCTTTACAGTTGTATCACCTCGTGGGATTTCAAGGATTTCATGAACATTGGATTCCTCAAATTTTATCAAAATTTTCCCAAGACCAACCTCTAGACGACTATAAGCAAAGTCAAAATGTACACAAATCCATTTACAAAGTTATATTTGTAAAATTGGTGTACATAATTTTAGGAGGTCCCAAAAACCAATTTCATTAAATGCATCAACCTTTGCTTGATTGGTTAATACATGTTTGCTAACAACCTTTAAAAAATGCCCAGGAGAGTAATGAGTGCTAAAGGGGGCCTACAAGTACAAACAAGAAATACATTTATACATTAGAAATGTATAATAAAAACAACTACTTACAAGTAAATACTTTTCCTTTTCTCCCCATTTGGTTTGTACAAAACATTTCAATTGTCATGCAATTGTTGTTACACCTGTATTAATTGTTTAATTTTCGATGAAATACATGATCTTCAACTTCATTATCTAATCTCATGATGATTAATTTACTACTATTTTCCCCTTACAGTCGTGGGTCGTGAAAAAAAGGTATTACCTCAAAATGTAGTCATATTTTTAACCTTATTAGTATGATCTTATATAGGAATGCAATCCTTCAAATCATGGGGATTTTTTGCTACTATAACAAGGTAGACATATAGCCCCCATTTCCTGCTTTCACCTTTCCTAATGTACTTTTCAAAAATATTATCATGTACAAATTAAGATCACATATCATAACGTGTTAGTTTATTTATTTTTGTTGGTGTACAAACTTTCTCACAACTATAAAGTTTATGAATAATAATTTTGCTTCTGTTCATCTTAGTTATGATATTCGGCTTTTACTTATTTATTTTTAGTGTTTACAAATTCATGTTTAATTACAAACACATAATTTATCACGAGAAAATTATTTTAAACTCCAACAAAGTAAAACTATTTAATTTTGAACAATCTATTTAGTTTTGAGGCCACCTTTAGTAGTATCCAATTTACATGTACATATAGTTAACATGATTTGTATATTTGTGCATAATTAGGTGTACATATTAGTATCGTTATATGTATATAATAATTTGTACTTGGAACCAAATACTCTAGGACCATATTGACATTTATCCTATTCATTTTTCTTAATTGGACCTCAAACTAATTTTTCCTTTTATTAGGGGAAAATTATTATGAACTCCAACTAAGTTAAACTATTTAAGGTTGCATAATCTATTCAGTTTTGAGGTCACCTTTATTAGTATCCAATTTATATGTACATATAGATAATATAATATGTACATTTGTGCATAATTAGGTATACATATTAATATAGTTGTATGTACATAATAATTTGTACTTGCAACTAAATACTGTACGACAATATTGACTTTTAACTTATTCATTTCTGTTAAATTGACCTCAAACTAATTTTCCCTTTTATCAGGGGAAAATTATTTTAAGCTCCCAATTAAGTCAAACTATTTAAGGTTGTACAATCTATTCGGTTTTGAGGTCACCTTTAATAGTATCCAATTTACATGTACATATAGATAATATGATCTGTACATTTATTCATAATTAGGTGTACATATTAGTATAATTATATGTACATAATATTTTTACTTAGAACCAAATACTGGAGGACCATATTGACTTTTATCCTATTCATTTCTCTTAGTTGGACCTCAAACTAATTTTTCCTTTTATCAGCGGAAAATTATTTTAAACTCCAACTAAGTCAAACTATTTAAGGTTGTACAATCTATTCGGTATTTAAGAGTCATTTGTTGGTAACTTAACCAATTTATGATTTCCTATTTATTTTTTCTTTCATGTTGTACCTTCATGCATGTATCATTAGTAGTCATATGGACCTCAACTTACAAATCATGATTGAAGTTTAAAGTTTATGAAATAAATCATTCTAGTTGCAGACCTACAACCTCAATCAGTGACAGAATTTTGTCTTTATTAACTATTACTTTGTAGAAGCATAATTGACAAGATAATATAGCTTCATTGAAATCTAGGCTTCATAAAAGAAATCATTTAACCTCAAGTTAGAAATCATAATTGAAGTTTGGATAATTCAATTATAATAATAATTTTAATTTACATATTTGCTAACAAAAATATATGGTTTTAGCAATGGGTTTTATGAATGACTAAATTAGGTTATGCTATTTGCAGGTAAATCATAAATTATGATGGTATTGAATAGCTTTTCATGTTTATACCATACATATTATTGCCTCTACAAGTTGCTTTCCTAGATTCTTCATCTTATCATTTCATTAGGGTAAAAAAATAATTACAAGATTAAATTTTCCAGCATGACATTTCCAACTATATACTATTCATACTAGCTGACTTCAAATAGAAATTTCCTAACAGCTGCATTACTACTTAAAAATAATAGTCGATCAAAATATTTTTAAAGTAATAAAATTGTCCACAAATATTAAGATTTTGAATCCTTTATCATATGATTTAATAACTTCATTATAACAAAAAAATGATAGAGTGGGTTATTAAAGATATTGATATATACCTTCTCATCAATAGACCTGACGCCGATATAATCACTTTCAGGACGACGTATAATCCTACACTTCTTACGGTCACTTGGTTCCATATCATCTTCATTTCATAAATCAAATACAATTAGTAGTGTCTACAGCTTAGCAAAATGTACTAAATCACAACTAACCACACTATATATCTAATTTAAAATGTATAGAAATTATAATAAAAAACCATATCATAACTTCACAACACCACAAACTAATTTATGAAAGGGACTTAAAATCAACATTATAACTTACTTACAACAATTAACTACAATACATTATCAGCATTTCAAATATTATCATAACAACAAAAAATTAATTAAAATAACCCGAAATAATCTAATTTAGTCCAACAAAGTGGATTCCGGCAGATATGTAAAGAAACTGAACAAAAAACCAGATAACTACAATCCCTAAAGCCTATGTCCATCAATCAATATAACTACACTACAAGGTGTTACCTCAAAATATAAAAACTTCAATTAACATCTTCTTTGGTTTTTATTGAAAAAAAAGGAGATTTCTGCAATTGTAATTTTAATAAGTTATTCCTAAATGATCACTGTTCTTTGGTTATAATTTCCAATAGTAATTCTAAAATATAATTATTAAAAACTGCTTTTAATAGTCTATAAACCTTACAACCAAGTTAGGGATTTTTATAAAGTTGTAATTTTTCTGTCAACCAATTTCATAAAACTTACTACGATCCATATTCTCCACACACATAATTATTTCATCACAAGAGTAGCCATGAGAGTTGCAACAAGTGATTAACATATAAATATATTAAATAATAGATCCCACGTATAGCAAAATGTACCTCAACAGCCATTGACATCAATGCATAAAAAATAGGGGATGCTAATAACCAGTAAAAAGGATAAGCAAAGAAAGTGTATCTACATCTCCTCCGAATTAATATGCTTATGTGTAAGTTTGGACACAACAGAAACCTGAACAATATAAGGGACAATCAATTGATCCAATTCAATAAACCAATTTACATGCCAGTCAGAAACATCAAACCTATAGGCACGAAATAATTTGACAACACCAGGAAATTAAGAAATCAGAGAACAAGACAACCAAATAATCTCACTCAACTGAACCAATTTAGAGAATACTCAATATATGGCAATTGTAATTCAGTAGAATCCATATTTCAATCCACTTGTCAAAACATATTCATTCAACAAATTATCAGAATCAGACCTCAGCATTCATTATGAACCAATCGAACTCGCCAAGGGAGTGAGTATCAATGAATAGTCAAAACACCATCGAACACAAACAGATGTACACACTTTAAATCTATGGCTTACTAAACACATGAGCTTTATCAACCGAAGATATCGATCTACAACAAAAATTGCCTCAATTATTATTCATAGCAATCGACCATAGAAGATCGGACTCATCTAATTACAACATCGAACTTAAGCAATTACATCCGACATGCCAAGCTTCAAAGGAGCTTGGTCTCATAAATAGTGCAATATCTGGTCCTTCAACCTAATCGAAAATTCAAGCCAAAATTTTCCTATCTTAACCACCACATTACCTGACGCCCAGATTGTGTCTGTTCTTCTTGTCCAGGGAAGTAGAACCAGAGGAGGATGCCCGCTTTTGTGAACAGTGAGTCAAGATCAAGATACCACCAGTCAGACGTCCAAGTCAGAACAAAGAAGGAAGACGATAGACGAGAGAAGGAGGAGGGAGAATATCATGTACGTTTTCATTGTTTATGTACACAGTTAGGTTTGGTTACGAACCTTAGGTTTGGTAACTGTGTAAAAACTGTATAACATACAAAGTCCTAAAATATCAACTAATGGCCGTAGATTTTTGTATGCCTAATTAGTTTCGGCTGACAGGACTCCACACTATTTTTCCCATATTAAACTGCGGCTAGTTGCATTGTTATATTATGTGAGTCATGGTCGTTCGGCTATGATTAGGACCTCACACGGCTTTGCACTACATATTATTGTTCATTATTTGGTTAATTGGGCACGAAACAGTAATACTATATATTTAAATTTTAAATCAGAATAAAAACCTAAATTTTTCTTAAAAAAATATATTAATATATTAATTTAAATTTTTATTAATTATTAACCTGACATAAATTAATAATAATATATTATAAAATAAAATTATGATATAAAAGTATAATAAATTTATTATTAGTATTATTTCTATTATAAACATCATTATTATTGTTATTGTAATATAAAAAATTAAATTTTTTATGTCCCAATTTTCCTTTATTTTATATTATTGTTAGTTTATATTATTTAATTATTAATAAAAAATAAAATTAATATATTAATATATATATTTTTAATAAAATTTAATTTTTAATTTGAATTTAGAGTTTGGATGGATATCATGTATGAAAATGTGGAGGCTGAGATTTTATTAGCTGTCGTACATTATATTATATATACTATATAGTGGGTACATTGTAGACAATTTATAGGGCTGTTAGATCAAATTCAATAGGCAACGGCAAGGGGATCCGAATAATTTCATTCCTTAAAATTCTCAAGTACAGCAGAATTGCAGAAAATATTATTATTAAAGGCGTTGGTAAATATTAAATAGTTATTTTTAAAATACAGTATACCAAAAGAAAATTCGGCTTATAGAGAATAAAGAATCCTTTCAGAATTAAATTTCAAACCTCAAATTAATTTATGACCGAGCACAGTTTCCATAATCAAGTTTACTTTTCCAATAACAATAAATCATGAGATGACCGGAAATAATTACATTCCGGAATTCAAACAATCGAAGCGAAATTGGGCGACAATTTCCTTGTCTAGTTGTCTGTTAGGATGGTGGAAAACATCATGTTTCTAGATTCTTCTGACGTGCCATGGAGGTCACGAAGACTAAGCTGCAGCGGCGACTCAGGGCAAGGGTGGTGACCGGCGACGGCAAACTTGTCGCGGTGGCACGGCAAGGAACTTTGCAAAATAACGGAATGGTTCGACGGTAAATCATCGCCAGAGTACACTTGGGTTAGGTGGGTCCCATTATATCACCGCTTAGCTGGCTGCTCCTGTCAATTTCTGCATAACGTAGTGGTGGTGCTCGTCCACGCAATTATTAACAAAGACTCACTCTGACTCATTTGCCAAGTGCGTGGGGTCATCCGTATCTCCAAAATATATTCCTTCTTTACCCAAAAAGAGAAACGATCGCAGGCTCGTTAAAGGTGTCACCGGAGACTTTGAAAGAACAGTCTGATAGATACTACCCACAAGGAAGAATCTAAGAGTGCTCGACCCTCTTTTCTTTTGGCAAGAAGTGTGTTCGCTCGACGTCGTTGTTTCAGCCTTTAGTATCCGGTGTTCATTATTCTCTGTGTCGATTGAATTTACTGGAAAAAAAATCGGAAGATACAGGTATGTACTTCTATTCTTCTCCTTCTTCTTACTTACTTGCCGGATGCCATTTTTTCCCTCATCTTTTTTGTATAAGGCGTGTTCAAAATTTCCTTAGCCTCTCATCTTCTTCCCTTTATTTCTTTAAGTAGCAGCATTTTTATAATTATTCTTTGTACAGGATGGAGTGGTGCCCAATTATCCAGCCCCTACTCGATTACGTAGTAAAACCAGTTTGTTCATTTGCCAAAAAGCACATCTCCTTTGTAGTTTGCAAGAGCAAATTAGTAGAGGATCTTACCGTTGAGCGTGAGAAGTTGGAAGTCAAGAAAAGAGAGATCGACATGCGTGTCTCAACAGCAGCCGAGGATGGCAAAGATATTGTACCACAAGTCAGTAATTGGCTCAGAGACGCCGGGACACTCATCGAAGAAGTGAATCGGTATTTAGAGCTGGAGGAACTTAACTCAGATAACAAATGTGGGTTCAATCGGTGTTTCTGTTCCATCGGCAATCGTTACAAGACTGGAAAAGAAGCTACTAATATGTTGAAAACGTTGAAGGAGAAGCTTAAAGAAGCAAGTGAACCGTGCTTTATTGAGGTAGGCATTCCTCGTCATTCACCGCCAGCACCTATGGCACTGCCCCCAACTGCATATTCTAAGGGATATGCTTCTAGAGAATCCCTCTTGGAGGAAATCATAGAGGCTCTCAAAGTCAAGAACATGATCGGGATTCATGGCATGCCTGGTGTCGGCAAGACGGTGCTTGTGAATAGGCTTACCGCTGAAGTCAAGAGTCGAAACTTGTTTGATGAAGTAGGGATAGCAGTGGTCTCCCAGACTCCGGATCTAACTGTAATCCGAAATGTGATAGCAGATAGAATACTTCATGAGGATTTGCGCGGTAACAGTGAAGAAGGAAAGAAAGATGATATGTATAGAAAACTTTCCTCATTGATGCATCAACAGAAGAGTATCCTTTTAGTTCTGGACGACGCTTGGGAGCCACTCGATCTACATCAAGTTGGTATTCCCAAACCCGACAAGGGCTTTAAAATAGCAATGACCTCCAGACATGAAAAAGTATGTGCCCAGATGGGAGATAAAAAACCTTTCAAGGTCCGTGTGTTGGATAGACAAGAAGCATGGAGTCTATTTCGTCAAGAATTAGGAGACGATTCTAAAATATTAGACTCCGATGAAGGCATTAATTTAGCAAAAGAGATGGTCGAACATGTCGATGGCTTGCCACTTGCACTAGTCACTCTAGCACGTGCTTTGATTGTAGAGGAATTGCCAGCCTGGAGGGCTATTGCGTACTATTTAAGTGAAAGGTCTCTTGATAAAATAGATGGAATGCCTGATAAAGTAATGGGAGCTATAAAAGTCAGTTTCGATTACTTGCGCGATGGGGATGCAAAATTCATCTTCTTACTTTGTTGTCTTTTTCCAGAAGATTGGAGTATAGAGATTGAGGTGCTTATGAGCTATGGGATTGGTTTGGGATTGTTTGGAAATGTTCCATTTGTTCAGGCAATGAATCAAACACTGAGACTGACCGAGATGCTCAAGTCTCGAAGTTTGTTGTTAAGCGGCGATTACAGAAGAACGGTGAAGATGCACGACGTTACTAGAGATACAGGATTGCACATTGCATCAAAAGGTATGCTAATATATATACACATATATGCATCGGTTTAAACATGATGAAGAGGACGATAACATTCGTCGGGCCTAGGTTTGTTTGGTAAATTATGTGTTGAAATAAAGATGCTATGAAATAATTTATATAAACAATTTTTGATATATACCTAGTTATTTTTTTATGTTATAAAAGAACACTTTATACTATATTAATGTGATAAAATATCATGATAGATTTGAATTTCACAAAAAGTTATCGATTACTCAGCTAAAATGAATTACAAGGATAATAGATAATATAATTGCCTTGTAGGCCCTTAGAGTACAAGGAGTGTACACTGTTTATTTGGTTCGACTTTGACCAAACCACCATTTTATAATTTGAAACTATCTCACATCAAATCAAATCAAAGGAATCTGATTTTTTAAATAACATGTGAACTAAGCTAAAGTATAATTATACGGTATGTTCCAGTTCAACGTACGGTTTATGTATTTTAAATATTAATATTTTATTTTAATATTTGTTTTACTAATGTAAATTATATTCTTGAAACTCAAGCTTATAATATAATTTTATTAAGTTATGACCAATATAAAGTTTGAATTATAAAACCTAGTAAAATAGGATAAACCTTGAAAGTTAAAGTTTCTACATAAAAATTATTATTATTATTATTATTACATACACACATGATCTATACGTTCAGTTAGAATTATACCAATTTTTATTTTCTTAATATAGTTATTAAATATATAGCCTAATTTGATAAACTATTATTGTTATTATTATATGCTAATATTTATAATAGTTTAATATTTTTTTATTCTTATCTCTATTTAATAAATTCTTTTCAATTTTTACCCCATGAGGAAATATTATTTTATACTTTATTTTCACTCTAAAATTTTAATGTTATATTTTTTTATATTTATTATTCTATGTTGTTTATTTATATTTTACTTACTTTAATCTAGAAAATTATAACATTATAAAATTTCAATTGTAGAAGTTAGAAATAAGAGAAACAAAGTTACACTTAAATGGAAAATTTTAAACATTAAAGAATTAATATATATACAGAAAACTATTGTATTCTATTTATTCTTGCTTACTTTATTTATTCTATTTTTGAGTTCATACTAGTTTTGTGATATCTATGCTCATTTGAATTTATTTAATTTATTATTATTATTTATTCATTAATTTTTTAAATATTTTACATTATATTAAATGAGATTTTTATTATTATGCTATTTTTATTTTATTATTTTATTTATTATAAAATTTTAAAATTCAAATTTTAAATATCATTCAATATAATTTTTTTATATATCTTATATAGAGAGTCTCAAATTATTTTATTTTAAAACACCAAAAAAAACTAAATTAAATTGAACATTAAAAAGATTGTGAAGGTCAATAGTACTAATAGATAAAAACTTCTAAAAGGAAAAAAAATCTTAATGAAATATGAATCAAAACAAAAGTTATAAGATACAAAGTATCTTAATTATCGAATATTGGAATATAAAACAATAGTTTATGAACTTAAATATGGCTATTTAGTGTATTAGGTAAATATATATGAATTAGTGTAGTTGTCTCTATAAATGTGTAACGTGTTAAGCATTTATATAAAAATGCAACCTCCATATAAAAAGGTCATTCTTATCAATTTTACACTTTTTAAGAGCTAGTTAGTTTAATTTTTATATTCCAATGACATCATTCACTAAAGGGAAAAAAATTGAATAATCAATACATAGAAGATGAATGAGAAAATGGTAGAGTAAAAATTGAAATTTAGCTTTGAATTTTCAAAGATAATTTTCTTTCTTTTTTATATGGAAGAAGTTACTTCTAAAAGGGCTCCGTTTTTAGTAAGAGGGGATTGTCTTTTTATTTTTTATTTTAAACAGATCTTGACATTTATACCCTAGTTAATAATATGTATTTATTAATTAGAACAAACCCCAGACATATCTAAATCAATACTACCTTTTACTAGTTTATATATTTCATATGCTCGTTGTAGGCAATGTTTATTGATGGTGCGTGCAGGTGAATTTGACTTTCTTGTCAAAGCTTATCGCGGGAGTAGGATTGATGTGCTAAGCCATGACATGCTCATTGAAAAACGCGCCATCTCAATATCCTCAAAGACAAGTATTATGGATGTTTTTCCAAAAGATCACATGATGGAGTATTTTAATCTACAAATCTTACGTTTACACAGGATCAGGGATAGTTATAAGGAGGATTTTCTGCCACATGAATTCATAGCTTGTTTAGGGATGGGGAACCTTAAAGTGTTGGAAATGCGCTACGTGGAGATCTCCAGTTTTCCAACCTCTCTTGGTTCATTGAAAAATAATCTTCGAACAATGTGTTTGCGCCATTGTATGGTTAAAGATTTTACTAAGTTTGGTGAGCTGACTAATCTTGAAATCCTTGATCTGCAAAATTCGAGGATCTACGGTGGGCTTTATGAAGCCATCCAACAAATGATTGGACTAAGAGTATTGGATTTAAGGTACTGTCGTGCGAACGAATTGTCTGATAATTTGGTAGGACGTCTTTCCCGACTGGAAGCTTTGTATATGCGTGACATGGCAAATATGGATGCCAGCAAACCAAATATAACAAGTCCAATTGAATTGGAACTTTTGAGTCACTTGGAAGTTTTAGAGGTTCAAGTTAGAAGTCCAGAGCAATTAACTAATAATTTTCTTGCCATCCTTGGTGAACTTTCATCCTTTCACATATGGGTATCTGAACAAGTTGTAAAGATAAGTGATTATTACGGGTTACGCCCATACAGGTTAGATGGAAAGTTTCTAAAATTTAAGAATGTCACTATGAATGAGCATCTTCAAAAATTTTGGGTCAGTTAGTTGCAGTAGCAGACACCTTTCATTTAATAGACTGTAATGACGCGGAGATGATGTTCCGATATGGAGATAGTGTTTCAAACTTGAGACATGATCGGCTTGCTCCATTTACAAAGTTGGAGGAGCTACTTCTTGAAGGATTGCAAGGGTTAAAAGCGATATGCGCTCCCCCGCAATATGTCTACCTATCCAAACTCTATAGTTTGTATATCAAGTGTTGTGAAATGCTACCATATGCCTTTAATAATTCGGCAGCCAAACAGCTTCGACAACTCAAATATCTTAGTATATGCCGTTGTGAGGGGATGGAGGAGATATTCACTATAGATAATGATACAAGTGGTAATTCATCATCATTTGACGGAATCAACTGTGAAGAAATGGATGATGCCAATTCTATTGTTATCCCTTCCTTGGTGCGGATTTATTTGCTTGGTCTGGAAAAACTCAAAGTCTTTTCAGCTAAAAACAGAAGTCATAGTGGTCAACAGGCTTTCTTTGGAGAACAGGTTAGCTTGCAGCTCAAACTTAAATAATTTTATATATTTTCAACACGTGCTAAAATTGTCAACCTAATATCATATTTTATATGACCTTCTCCCTCGATACTAATTATATAAGATATAGAATCTATTTACGTGGGAATGTGCTGCATGTGTTAGTAGAGATGGAAATGGGTCGGGTCTGGACCGGGTCCAGCCATACCCAGACCCGGACCCGTTTATATTACCTAGATTCAGACCCGACCCAGACCCGTCGGGTCTTAAAAGTTCAGACCCAGATCCAGATCCATCGGGTCTAGCGGGTAAACGGGTCCTAAACGGGTCCTAAATGAGTCCGGTTATTATTTTTTAAAATTAATTAATAATCTATGCTAATACAAATACATTTATATTTTATATAACTTAATATGTATTTTTTTTATTAAAAAAATCATCTAAGTGAAAAAATAAATATATTAAAATAGTTATATTAACTTTTCAAATGGTGTTTTAATGCTTTTAGTAGGGATGTAAATGGGTCGGGTTTGGGGCGGGTATACCCATATCCGTATCCGATAATAAAATCCATATCCAAATCCGTACCCGTACCCGAATCCATATCCGCTAACATATCCATATCCGTATCCATTGGATATTCGTTACTCGACGGATTATCCGTTTACCCGTTAATGGATATTATCCGATGGATAAATCTATCATCCGACAGATAAACCCATTTAGAGTTAAGCTAAATGATAATTCTAACTTTAATTTATACTATAATTATTTTAAAATTAAGGGTAAAAAGATAATTCTATATCGGGTAAACGGGTATGAATATGGATACGGGTATGGTTACGGGTATGGGTATGCATATCCCATACCCGTATCCATACTCGAACCCGATGGGTATTTTTTTCCCATCATCCATATCCGTATCCATATCCGTTGGGCAAAATCCGTCGGGTTTCGGATAAAATCGCCCTATTTATATCCCTAGCTTTTAGAATACAATGTTATACATATTGTTTATAAAGTAAGCATACAAAAATAAAATTTTAAAAAATGAATAAGGAGCTTATATAAGAGTAAAACAATAATGACAAACATAATATTTGTATTTATATATATATATACACACACACACATATGTATATTAAACGGGTCTGGCGGGTCGGGTCTGGATCTAGATTTAGACCCAGACCCAGACCCTTTAAGGTATATGTGGACCCAGATCCGATCCAGACCCGTCGGATCCAAAAATCATGGACTCAGACCCGCTAAAAATGAGGCGGGTCTGGGTCGGGTCCGAGACCCATTGCCATCCCTATGTGTTAGTATTGAACGACATACAGTGTGTGTGCGTGAAGAAAATTCACTTGTAGTTCTTTCTCAAGATGTTGGCAATGTATACAAAAATATAAGATATAAAAGATTTACTGAGGTAGGAATGTGATAAAAGTGAAGTCCGTTTTGTTTATTTTGATTGTATAGGTTCAATTGCCGGAGCTGGTATACTTAATTATGCATGACCTGCCGTCATGTGAAAAGATTTGGGAAAGCCACCACCCTAAGGGATCCTTCGGCCAATTGAGTGTGCTTTCTATTCATGATTGTAAGGAGTTGAGGTATATATTTCCAGCAACAGTAGCTAGAGGCCTCGTGCAACTAAATGTGTTGGATATATTGCGGTGTGATAAGTTGGAAGAAGTAGTAGTGGTTGAAAGTAGGAATGATGCTGAGGAAGAGGAAGAGAGTAAAATTGAATTCCCTCAACTTCATACCTTACAATTAATTAGTTTGAGCAGCCTTCACAGCTTCTGCTCGGCTAGGTGCTCCACCATTGAATTCCCATCCCTAGAAGATGTTAAGATCGAAGGAAATATTAATATGGAAAGATTCTCATACGGATCCCTCCTTACTCTCAAGCTAAGAGGTCAGGATTATTTGAATATAATTGTGGCCCGCCAGTATGAAGAGACAAAGGTGCGTACACATGTGATTAGATAAATAAATAAATCTATTTCACTCATGTATTACACTTAAATAATTATTTCTTTCTGTTATCCTTGTAATTTGATTACAGAGAAAGATGGGTTCAGAAAATTCAGAATCTAATGTGCCTGCTAGCCAAGGTAATTATCGAGGAGATCAAAAAGGAGCGTAATGTGTATCTACATGTGTACTTGTCTTGGTGAATTAGCCTATCTTTGAAATAAATCGAAGAAGTTACTGTCTTGCGGTGGACGAAAGTATTTCTCAATAATTTTCAGGTTTTAGATAGGCACGCAGATCAACTTTGAAGGTATGAAGTTCATAAGGCTTGGCCGGGCCTGGACTAGGCCACCCATGTAATGAATCACTACTAAACAATAATATAGGACTAAGACCGTATGCTGATATAACTTTGTTTGTTGCAATTAATGTTAAGTTAGTAGTTCATGCTATTCATTTTAGGCCTAAATCAACTTTTCTGAAAGAACCATCATCATCATCATGATTATTATTATTATAAGATTGTAAACTAATCTCTTATTTGCTTGGTTTTAGTTACCCTGCTGGCAGTATATATTCTTCTAAGATCGTAAAATAACAGAAAAAGATTGTTAGTATTAATTAATTAACAACACCTAAAGATTATTATAAGATTGTTAGTATTAATTAATTAACAACACCTAAATACGTAAAGCGTACAAATTAATTAGTCCTATTGTTTGCATGATATGATATCATATGATATATATATATATATATATATGTATATATATATATCATTTTGCTGCTGCAGAGCTGTCTTGGTGGAAATATATCTGCTCAACGTTATAGCGTAAACGCAAGTTTAAATCAAAACCTTCATCAAGCTATAAAATCTCAAGTTGTTGGTAGGCTCTTAGTTTTACACCTGGTTTTGTTCCAAGTCGCGCAAAGCCGTAGCAGCTCGTCTTGCCACTACACTAGCTGTAACTTTGCTCGGTGGCAATAGCTACTCGCAAGTTGGGGGCAGAGTGCCCCGGTGAGGTAGTCTTCATGGGTGAAGTAACGTGAACTTTTTTAAGGTAATGTTTGGTAAAATTTATTATTATTATTTTATTATCTAATAATATATACTTTACGTCCTTTATTTTGTTATATGATTATTAAATTCTTATAATATTATTATTTACTATTTCTTTATAATTTATTATTATTTTAGAGGTATGTTCCATCAATTTTAATTCAATACCAAAACAAATCATATACTATTTACTATTATTATAAAAATATTCTTTGTTAATTAATTTGACCAACTCCACCTGCATGTCTAGAATTATCATTATATATTAATATATTTTATTTAAGATAAATGATTAAATACTATTATTATTTCATGCATATTTATATACAAATAATTTGTAATTTTTTAAATACTATGTCAAATTATTACTTAATATATTATTAATTGCATATTATATTTAAATTATATATTAGATTACTCAAGAAGTACCTACAATTATAATATTGAACTTCAAGATAGCTTTGTAACGGAACTTCTCCCTCCAATCCATATATGCGGAACCGAGTTGTCTTACCATTACTTACATCTTTCCTATTCCTTAAACAAATCTAATGATGTTTTCAATTTGATCAGTCCCCTAGATGTAGGTAATAGAATAGTATTATCTCTCTTAGAACTATCCTTATTGATATGGCCTCCTCCTTCTGGTAGTAATGTTGTGGATCGATCCAACTATACCTTAATTGTAATAAGGAGTTCTTTCTTCGTGAAATCTCTCAGCCACAATTTTTCTAGAAGAGCTTGGTTTTTCACTTTCAAACTGGGCTACGTACCAATACTAAGACTACTTAGCTGCTTTGGTCTTTTGCATTTCTTCCCATTTGATTTTGTGATTTGATTTTTCATGATAATGAAATAATGTTAAGAGATATATGAAGAGAAAGAAACTGATCAAACTTCATTTAAACAAAGTTCAAAGATGTCGTGTGGTTAGAATAACAAGAAGTGTCGTGGATCATTTGTTCAAATTCAAAAGCAAATTACTATCTAAAATACTACTTGTTTAATTAATGATCTTAGCTATGACTAGTTGATGCATATTGAATGCATGTTAAGGGAACTTTATCAGGTACTTTGATTAGATAAGGCCTGGAGATATATACACATGACATCACCGTCAAATCTAATTCTAGTACCAATTGTTAGATGCACTGATCCATGCTAGGTAAATTTCTCTCTCTCCCCTTCTCCCTCTCCCTTATCCATTATGAACTTAGGTTATGCTTGTGGTGAGTCTTCTCCCTCTTTATTTTCACTAGCATTCGTTTGTGTTTAGGTAAGCTTTGTTCTTTATTATTTTAGGTTAAGATTTTATTTCTTATTTTTTTTATTTCAAGTAATTTTAGGTTTTGTTTTTGTTGTTGGTTGGTTGGTTGGTTAAATTCCAAGTAGTGGTGCACTCATTGGTTTGCTCCTTTGTTGTTCTAAGGCCTTAATTTTGGTCAATATTGCTCTAATTAGCTTTCTACTTGTAATAGGCTAAATTCTATTCCTTTGCTCTAAATTAATATTTTATAGTATGTAAATCCTTGTATATTTTTTTGTATCATATTTTGACTTAAATGCTCATGAATTATAACTATTGTTGTTTATATGTTGCTTGTGTTATTGCATGTTAGTTTGAACTTGAGTTGCTTCTTGGTGGAGAATTTCTAGTTATTATAATTTATTTCAAAAGTAGTATCATTGTATAGCTATTCTGTTAGTTTCGGTACAAATAGTTGAGAAATTTCTATATAGGATCATGGTTTAGGGCTTGAGAATTATTGCTTAACTAGTGCTTAAAAATACCATCCCAATTGAGTATTCCCACTTATCACTTGAGTAACCCGGGTTCGATCCTCGACAACGATGCCAAAAATTGGTGTGCCTGTAGCCGACACATAATTTAAATCCTCTTGTTGACAATTGTAGTATTGGTAAATAAGGGTATCATTCTATATAGGGGATTGAGATGACTTACCTCTATTTAACTAGCTTAAAAAAATAAAAATAAAAACTCTAAAACACGCAAAATAAAATAAATAAGAAAAACACTAATTGGTTTTAGAAATATAAAATAATAAAAAGAATAAATAAAAAAATAATGGATAATTGTAAGTATGATAAATATATTAGGGAAATCAAAATCTCCCACTAGATTAGTTTAAAATATAATAATAATTTTTAAGTCAATATTTAATCTTGAGAAAGAGATTTATTAAGTTGTACACCAAAAGTAGGTCTATACATCTTATATTACTTTCCTAAAATAATTAATACAACAAAGTACTAATATTAATCCTATTAAATACCAGTAGTATAGTAGCAACAAATGACTTCTATATTAAACTAGATTTAATGTATTAATTATAATTAAAAGGATATCAATCTAAGTATCCAAATTAATAGACTAAGCATGTCTAGCTATATTTTTCTTCTTTACCCCATACGTATCTAAACATTTTACTACATTGGTTAGAATCCCAAAACTATTTGGTGAATTATTATCTAACCTAACTGTAATTTATACACATAAATTCTAGCATATTTATATGGCTTCCTAGCAGGTAAATAATCCTACATACTGTCACTATAAGAAAACCAAAACAAGGTATGCATCAAATAAATTATACTTGATAGAAATATATATATATATATATATATATAAATGATAGCAATTAAAATAAAATAAAATAACAATCTCATGAAATAAATAAAATTAATATCATATCCCAAAAACTAATCTAAGATTTCAGTCAATTCTCAAACAATAAATAATCAACCAGCCATATTTATCAAATTAAATACACAAATATATGTATATCAAAATATAAATTAAAAATAGAGAAAGAAATAATTGAAATTATTTATGGTTGAAAGATCAAGAATTTATTTAGATAAAAAAATAATTATTTTCATTTGAAATAAATTCTACCAGTTCCCTTTTCTATATCTTCTTCTCCTTCAGGACCTTTATTTCCATGTAATTTTTTTTCTTTGCGGCAGCTTATCTTCGTTTTTGTGCTCCTCGGTCAATTGCGTCTCTTCTCTCTTTTTTCTTTTCTGCTACTGCTAACGCTAGTCTTCTCAACGCTGACATGGCCCTTTTGTTCTGCCGTCCCCTCTCCTTGTTCTTGCTGCCCTTCCTTCTGTGCCTTTTCTTCTTCTTTTTTGCACTGGCGTGACCCTTCTGTTCTACCATCCATCCTCCTCATTCTTGTTTCCCTTCCTTCTGTGCCTTTCTTTTTCTGCACTAACGTGGCTCCTACTTCCTTATGTGCTTCTCTTCTTTTATTTCATCCCCCCTCATTGCTCCTTTCTTTCGCTCCTAACAACATATCAGCATCGGGGAGGCGGTGTCGTAATTGACACAAAGCAGTAACCTTGGTGGTTTGTCTAGATTTCTACAATTCTAGATCTAGTAAATGAATATATATTGAAATAAACTATAAAAATAAATTACAAGCTTAAATGCTAATATATGTGTAAGAAAACTTAAAAAAGAAGAAGAAAAGATGTTGAAGGTTTAATGGAGGGGAATGATAGAGGATAGAAATGGATGAGATGACAAAAATAAAGATGGATAATATACGAATGGGTTAGGTTAATTTTTCCATGAAGTGTTTATAAATAGATAACAATCAACGACGTTATTTGTCGCGGCTGTAGCTAACTTTTTTGCCATTGAAGACTCAATAAAACAAAGTTATTTAGCTAAATAAGATATATGCACTAAATTTCCCACCTCCATGAAAATTTTAAGTAACAAAGCCTATTGTTACGACATGTCACTACCATATGCATTATATTTATATTATTATTTTTGGGTGAAAAAACTTATGGAAGGAGTGTATCTCACTCAATGAAATATATTTAGATGCACATGACATATATATCAGTGATGGGTTGTCACTATAACTTCTAAATTTTTTAAAAAGAAATTATAGTCTTTGGAAGGATATTTTTGTGCCCTACCAACATCAGTGACATTGTTGTTACTGTAGGCTCAAAAAAATGGTTATTTTCCCCCCTAAAAATTTCATTGCCATTTTGATTTCAGCCTCAACATATCGCCATTGTATTGCTATCTAGAGCAACATCATTTGTTGTAGATGATGATGTCGCTGTTGTTGACCCCATTTTCGATAGTGATTGTCTAGATTTGCCTAAAATTCTAAATCCTCTTAAGCTTGATGTTCTTGCTCTCTAGTATCATTTTCCTTTCCCTACGTTATTTCTACACTTTAGCACCAAGTGAAATCCATGTATAGGTTGGCTCTACTTTGCCTTGATTTCAATTATATGATTGCTTTACTCTTATTAATGTTCAGTTTGGGGTAGTTTTGAAGACCTATTTATCTATAGATTTATTGATTTCTTTGAACACTCCATGTCCTAATATTTAATTTGTTACTTAGTTTTACTATCTCTATTTAGCTAACTTGTTAATTTTTTGAATCTAGAACTTTATCGCAAATTTGAACTTGTTTGGGATATTAATGTTTCTTTATTAATTAATTATTAGGTATTAAGGGTTTTATAGTTGTTAGTGAATTTGGTTGTATATGCAATGTAGGATTGCCTATTTCCAGTTATCCTTGAATCTTTGCTACTCTATGTTGATATCTTTATTATTGATTAGAACACATCTTGATTCTGATTAACTTGTTACCTACTTTGATGAGACCTGATTTACCCCCTTTGATTTATGTCTTATGTTGTTATATATATGCGCGCATCTGGATGTTAACCATTGACTTGTTACAGATTATAATCATTCTTCATATTAACCATTGGTAGATGAATTCCTTTCTTGTATATGGATTAACTAAATGTCGTTTTTATCGCCACCTAATTAGAGTGTTTGGTATGTATCTCTTTTCAAAGAACTATTGAGGGTTTAAATCTCTCACCCTACTTCAATATAATAAGGAAAATAAATTTTATTTTTTAAAAAAGTTGACCCTAGATATTAGTTCATGGCTAAAGTCTTTATCTAAAGTAACTTTCAAAATAAATTTAATTTAGCTGATGATTTTGGTTAGGAGCCATCATCTAAATTTATTATTTTAAAAATATATTTTATATGATGATTTTGATTAGGAACTATCATCTAAAGTCATTATTTCCTCCTATTGTAGCTGCCCCTGCCGCACATCTCCTCTCTCTTCTTTTCTTTCTTCTCTTATTATCTCTCTCTTTCTTTTCTTCTCTTTTTATTTCTTTGACGGCCGGTCTTGCCTACTCTCTCTTTCTTCTTTGCTATGCTTGCGTCACCGGACTCTTCTATTATCCTAGTTCACTGCTCTCATGCCCTACGCTCACTTTCTTTTCTTTTTTTTTTTTTTTCTGCAGCAGCAGCTCCCTCTGCCCTCTCCTCTTTTACTACTCACTTCTTTCTTGTTGCACTACCACCCTCTTTTCTTTTTTACCTCATTGCCTTCTCTGTTGTAGCCGCTCGCTTTTTATAATTATTTTTTTCTACAACGTTGACTCTCTTTTGGGCTTTTGGTCTAAATGACCAAACTTTTTTTTTAAATTTTTTATTACTTATAAAATGCTGTTAGAAAAATTAATAAATAAACTTATAATTTAAGTTCATTTATTTTATATCATTTTAGCTTGAATAATAAAATATATAAGATTATTATCACTCAAGCACAAAATTATAATTATGAAAGACCAAAAACTAAGATTAAATGGGTATAAAATACTTACTTGTCAATTTCACATCCTCAAGGACAAATTATCCTTTCTATACAAAACAATTCCACAAAAATGCTTAAAGCTAGCAAGTAAAGAACACAATAACATAATTGTCAAATCTTCATAATCTAACTTGACTTTTATGTTATGTAAATCCACCATAATAGAGTCATATTCATTCAAATGAACTTTTAAAAATTGACTTTCATCTAGTTTCAGATTATGAAACTGACTCTTTAGTAGTAACCAATTTGCTACTGACTTTGCCATATATAGTGACTCAAGCTTCTACTATAAGGTGACGGCCTTTGATTATTTTTCCACTTTTCGCAATACCTCATCTGATAAGCATAATTGTATGGTAGATAGGGCCTTCAGATCTACCTCTTCAATTCTTTCATGTGTCATTCAATCAGGCTTATTTGAATGATTGGATAAGGCTTTCTCTAATTCATTTTGGATCGGAATCACTTGCATCTTCAATTTTTATAATCTAAAAATAAAAGACCGATTAATCTTCTCAATATGAAATATTGTACCCATCCCAATTACCAAATCTCTTTAACAACCATAGCTCTGATACCTTATTGTTGCAGAATAATATGGATTGAATAGATCCAAATCCAAATTAGAATTAACAAGAGAATTGAATAATTGATAGTTCAAACACAAACAAAAAAAAATCGAGGCAAAATAGAGATATTTGTTCATGCACTTGTGTAATTTCAAGATGATTTAACAAATCAATCAATCAATTACACAAATAAAAAATTCTCTAATAATGAAGAACATTATAGAGAAGAAGAAGAAGAAGAATTTGGCTCTCATGACTTGATGGCTAGGGTTTTATCAAGTCTCTTTTATATCAGATAAAACCTTATGGAGTAAAGTAACATGTTTCAAAAATGAACAAAAAAATACGGTTCGTGTTTGGGAAACCAAATCTCCACAGGGTTCTCGCCCTTCTAGGATGTGTATGTGTGGGCTCCACCACCCCTAATGGGATACTTTAGCCACAAAACATCCATAGACTCCCTTGATCATGCCCTATTGGACTGTAAATTACTATTAACCCTCTTAAAGAAAAACATACTACGTGCAAAGGATCGAATGTGTACCCAAGCTAATCAAGGCATAAGAGATAAGGAATTTTTGGTCGGCGATTAGGTCTGTATCAATCTTCAACCCTACCAACAAACATCCCTTGTTCATGGGCAAAACCACAAGCTTGACAAGAAGTTTCTTGGGTTCTATCAGATCGTGGAATGAATTGGAAAGGTTATTTATTGCCTCACATTACCACCTAATTCTCACATTCACCCTGTCTTCCACATCTCCATCCTCAAGTTATGCCAAAACCTTGGTGAAGCAAGCCCAACATCACCACTAGAAAGCATTGATCGAGTTGCTATCCTAGACCAATACACTAGCACCATCGCCAGCAAGTCGATCAAGCAAGTTTTAGTGCATTGGTTCAACTCATCACCTAACAAGGCAACTTAGGAAGATTGGGGTCCTTTTCATAGTACCTTCCCTAAGCTCAGCCTTGAGAGCAAGGATAGTATCTATAGGGAGAGCAATGATACAATAACAGGCTTGACTAAGGAAGCTTGGCCCAAGAGGAAGCCCAAAACCCCAGCTTAGATGCATGATGATGACCCTCCATGAACTCCTGCTTTCACTCGATAATTTGGCTAAGAATCCATTGTTATTTGATAAGGATAAAATAGTCTAATTATCCTTATTATAGCTGTCCTTAGTATGAGTTGTCATTCTACTTTCAGACAAGAATATCGCGTTAGCAGTTGGAAAGTGACTGTAATTAGAAAATAATATAAATTCAGATAGAGAATGAAGGATAAAGGCAGTTCCCCTTAATCCACATTTCCAGCCTTACATCTAGTCCTTCCTCCTTGATTTCTTCAAGTCTTAGAGGCTAACCTCCCTCAAAAAGGTGTTATTAAACCAATTAGTTCATATCATATTTGGTCATCAATGACCACACATAGGCTGTTATAATTCTCCATGTGCCAAATTTAGTACCGAGCAAACTATATTTAGATAAAAAGCTAATGAAGGAATTGCCATATATATAAATGAGCTGTGCATGTTTGAATATCTCCTCAATTTCTTCATGCATCTTTCTATGGAGTTTCATGTGGTGCCATATATGTTGAGCCCATAAAAAAAAAGTAAAAAATCATACTCTATCTCCTTGAAGATGGCCAACATTTGAAAATCAATGCAGATCTTACTTGGGAACAAATCCTTAGAAATTAATGACTTTTATTACTTTAGTGTAGTGAAATCTTGATCGATCGGAAGCACCAAAACAAAAATTTATGATGCACCAAAGCACACGTAAATGGGCATTATCTTTTTTGAAAATTTTGTTGTTTCATTTTTGATGTTTCTATCCACCGTTCCTACAAAATGGTTCCTCCCCAAGGACCCTAACGGCCCAAAATTAGTGGTGCGAGGTTGCGTACTTTCTTACCATCCAAACCCCACCAATGGCAAGAGTAAAACTCATACCAGGTTGATGTTCTTTTTAATTTGTTGTGTTCTTACTTCTTAAATGAAATTTGTTATATTTACTTATTACCACCTTACTTTTGCACTATCTTGGCTCATTGTCTAAAACAACAACCCATTAAGAATCCTATCCCATCACATGTAGGGTATGGGAGGTCCAAATGTATGTAGCCTCACATCAACTAACTTGTTAGCTCTTTTTTTTCTTTTTTTTTTCCATTAATGGAAAATAAATGGACGCCTTCAAAGGAGATGAGTCTTCCAAAAATATTTATTTTCTCATATGGTCTCGCTTTTTATTATAATAATTTCAACTAAATTATAATATTTTTGACAATTTATGACAAATATAATGATAGATAGCAATTTTAGATTGTGCTATTTAGCTCACAGATTGAGAAACCACCCTCAAAGGATCTTTAATGACATACTTGAAATTTGAAAAACCCCTCATGTTTTATTGATCTTGCATCCATGTACAAGACACCGTGCTGCAGAAAGAAAGAAATCAAAATATAGGATCTGGCCAGATCTTCAATTATTACTACAACTAAGTACTAATACATGTTATCTAAAAATAATAAGCTATAAGGACGCCATTATATATATATAATGATAAATATCAAAAGAGGAAAAGTTGAAATAAAAGATACACATATGTGTCATTTATAATGAAAAGGATAAATCTAGTTGAAGAATAAAACTTTTATTCGTTGTATTCATATTTAGTTCCATCGGTAATCATTACAAGATGGGAAAGAAAATTGCAAATATATTAAAAATGTTAAAGGAGAGGCTCAAAGAAGCAAGTGAACTGTGCTTTATTGAGGTAGGCATTCCTCGTCATTCACCACTAGCACATATGGCACTACCCCAATTGCATTAACTTAGGGATATAAAACCCCTTGAAGAAAATCATAGAGGCTATCAAAGTTAAGAATATGATTATAATTTATGGTATGGTTGGTGTCAGTAAGATGATGCTCGTGAATAAGCTTACCGCTGAAGTAAAAAGTCAAAACTTGTTTGATGAGATAGGGATTGTAATGGTATCCCAGAATCTAGTTAAAATACTTTATGAGGATTTGCGTGGTAACAGTGAAAAAGGAAAAAAAAGATTATTTGTATAGAAAAAATTCCGCATTAATGCATAACCAGAAGAGGGTCCTTTTAGTTCTGAACAACGCTTGGGAGCCAATCAATCTACATCAAGTTGGTATTCCCAAACCCGACGAGGGCTTTAAAATAACAATGACCTCCAGACATGAAAAGGTATGTGCCTTTCAGGGTCCGTGTTTTGGATAGAAAAGAAGCATGGAGTTTATTTTGTGAAGAATTAGGAGTCTACTCTGAAAGATTAGATTCCAATAAAGACTATATGGATTTAGCAAAATAGATGGTTGAACATGTCAATGGCTTAATACTACACTAGTCACTTTAGTACGCGCTTTGATTGTAGAGGAATTACCATCCTGGAGGGCTATTGTGCACTATTTAAGAGAAAAGGCTCTTGATAAAATAGATGGAATGCTTGATAAAGTAATAGGAGCTATAAAAGTCAGTTTCAACTACTTACACAATAGGGATGCACAATTCATCTTCTTACTTTGTTGTCTTTTTCTAGAATATTGGAATATAGAGGGTGAGGTGCTGATGAACTATAGGATTATTTTGGGATTGTTTGGAAATGTTCCACTTGTTCAAGCAATAAATCAAATAGAGAGATTGACCGAGATGCTCAAGTATCAAAGTTTGTTGTTAGAAGGCGATGACAGAAGAAAGGTGAAGATGCACGGCATTAGTAGAGATGCAAGATTGCATATTGCATCAAACTGTATGCTAATAATTATATGTATATGAATTAGTCACTCAACTTATATATATACAATGATTTAAATATGATGAAGAGGATGATAACATCGTCAGGCCTAGGTTTGTTTCATAAATTATGTGTTGAAATAAAGATGTTATGAATTTCACTTTATAAAAAATCACTTTATACTATATTAATATGACATAATATGATGATAGATTTGAATTTGACAAAAGGTCGTGGATTACTTAGCTAAAATAAATTATAAGAATTATAGCTAATATATTTGCCTGGTAGGCCCTTAGAATATTAGGAGTGTACATTTCTTTATTTGTTTTGACTTTGACCAAAACACCATTATATAATTTGAAACTCTCTCAAATCAAATGAAAGGAATCTAATTTTTTAAATAACATATGAACCAAACTAAATTATAATTATAATAAATTATTATTATTAACTATTATAAATATTTTTATAATGATATATAAATAATTAGTAGTTGTAGTCATACTAATTATTATATTAATATAAATTGATATTAAAAAATAATAAAAGAAGTTACTTGTAAAAGGGCTCTGTTTTTAGTAGGGGGAGTATTTTTTTTATTTTTTATTTTAAGCAAGTCTTGACATTTATACTAATATGTATTTCTTAATCAGAACAAACCCTGAAAATTTCTAAATCAATACTACCTTTTACTAGATTATAACTTTATATATTTCTTATGCTCGTTGTAGGCAACGTTTATCGATTATGCGTGCAGGTGGATTTAGCTTTCTTGTAAAAGATTACCGCTGGAGTAAGATTGATGGGCTAAGCCATGACATGCTCATTAAGAAACGCAACATCTAAATATCCTTAAAGATAAGTATTATGGGCATTTTCCCACAAGATCACATGATGGAGTATTTTAATCTATAAATAGTACGTCTACCGGGATTAGGGATAGTGATAAGGAGGATTTTCTGCCACATGAATTTCTAGCTTGTTTCTTCAAAGGCGCGGGGAACCTTAAAGTGTTGGAAATGTGTCACATGTAGATCTCTAGTTTTCCAACCTCTCTTTGTTCATTGAAAAACAATCTTCAAACATTATGTTTGCACCATTGTATGGTTAAAGATTTCACTAAGTTTGGTGAACTGACCAATCTTGAAATCCTAGATCTATAAGGTTCAAGAATCTATGGTGGGCTTAATAAAGCCATCCAACAAATGATTGGAGTAAAAGTATTGGATTTGAGGTCTTGTCATGTGAACGAATTATTTGATAATTTGGTAGGACATCTTTCTTGGCTAGAAGCTTTGTATATGCGTAACATGGCAAATATGAATGCCAGCAAACCAAATATAACAAGTCTAGTTGAATTAGAATTGTTAAGTTGCTTGGAAGTTTTAGAGGTTCAAGTTAGAAATCGAGAGCAATTAATTAATAATTTCTCGCCATCCTTGGTAAAATTTCATCCTTTCACATATAGGTGTCTGAACAAATTACAAAGATGAGTGCTTTTTATGACATTTATGGGTATAGGTCAGGCAACAAGGTTTTAAAAATTAAGAATGTCACTATGAATGAGCATCTTCAAGAATTTTTGGGTTAGTTAGTTTCATTTAGTGGGGTGTAATGACTTGAAGATGATGTTATGAGATGGAGATAGTGTTTCAAACTTGAGACATGATCGGCTCACTCCATTTACAAAGCTAAAGAAGCTATTTCTTGAAGGATTGCGAGGATTAAAAGCGATATGCGCTCCCCTACAATATGTCTACCTGTCCAAACTCAATAGTTTGTATATCAAGTGTTGTGAAATGCTACCATATGCCTTTAATAATTTGGTGGCCAAATAGGTTCGACAACTAAAATATCTTCGTATATAACTTTTTGGGGGGATGGAGAAGATATTCAATATAGATGATGGTATAAGTGGTCATTCTAAAGGAATCAACTATGAAGAAATGGATGATGCCAATCTATTATTCTCCCTTTCTTAATGCGTATTTATTTGGTTTGTCTATAAAGGCTCAAAGTTTTTTCAGCTAAAAATAGAAGTCATCGTGGCCAATAGGCTTTCTTTGGAGAATAGGTTAGCATGCATTTTAAACTCAAATAATTCTATATATTCTCAGCACCTTGTTATGGGCCATATTAAAAAGTTGGCATTGAGATTCCACCGGTTCCGAAATAGTCTCGAATATCCTTGTATAGTTTAGATAAGTATGGAGAGATGTATATGATTCTACACTCTCCTAGATAATTCTAAAAGGTTCTAGAGGGGGATATCTCTAGATCCTTATCCACTTGTGTAGATAAGTGTGAATAGTTATAGAAACCCTAAAGGAGACTCTAGAAACCCTAATGGACTATTTCAGAAACCTTGATGGACCTATTGGGCCATTCTAGGAGATCCATTAGGCTCGTATCTAGAATCGTCCCAGGGAAGGGGAAGGGGTAGATCTTCTCCTATAAATAAAGGGGGTACAGGCATTTGAAAATCATCCAACATGAGTTATATTTGGAGCTTCTCTCTCTATAATATAATCTCTCTCTACAAGCTCTCTCTTGATTTCTCTTATGAATAGTTCGGTGTAGTGGTATAAGAGGCATCCCTAACCTAGTTGTTGAGTACACTTGAGGAGGAAGGCTAACTTAATCTCTCAAGGAGTGAGAAAAGAATAAGGTCGTACATAACTGAGATTGGTAAATAAGTCGGTACATGACAAGTGGTATCAAAGCAAGGTTGTAACCAAGGGAGTCGCTATGGCACAAACCAGTGACAACTCAAAAATCACTCAAGCAGTTGATGTTGAGAAGTGGAAGAAGGCTAAGTCCACTTCCAAGTCTCATGGGGTGAACTTGGAGGAAATTATAGAAAGGATGGACCATTCCATAACAGTTTACCAGGAGGATCTTTCCACCTTAGAAGGAAGGGTGGAAGCGATGGAGAGGGACATGGAGTCCATATCGAACAAGGAGGAGATATAGGGCTTGGTGAATCCCCTAGCCACCAAGCTTCATGAGGATATGCTCGAGTGCAACAAGAAGCTCATGTAGGAGATGTTAGATCGCATGGAGGGGGTCTTATAGCCAACTTATGGCCGAGAATAATGAGTTAAAGGAGAGGCTTATAACTATTAAGGTAGATTGTGCTCATTGCAAAGAAGTTATTTCAGTGATAGTATGCAGATTACATAGGCTACTGTTTATCTTGAGGAGGATGCTATATTATGGTGGCATTCCCACCATACAGAAATTGAGAGGGGTACTTGTGTAATCAACACTTGGGAGCAGTTTAAGGTGGAGCTCAAGAGGCAGTTCTATCCTGCTAATGTCAAGTTGGATGCTATGAGGAGGCTAAGGAGTCTCAAGCATACCAGAACCATCAAGGATTATGTCAAGGCATATAGTTTGTTGATGTTGGAGATCCCCAGTATACCCAAGAGGGAAAGGTTACTTTACTTCATAGATAGACTTCAAGGTTGGGTCGAACAAGAGCGTTGGAGGAAGAATGCCCAAGATCTCTTAGATGCTTCTCGGGAGGCTAAGTCCTCGATCGAGTTTAAGTCAAAAAGGAAGGAAAAAGGCCATAAAGATGGCTCGAACAAAGGTGGGGGAGCCAAGCCCCACAAGTTAGGTCACAAGCACTGCGATTCTAAAAGGAAGGATAAGACATATCACGGAGGTAAGGATTCTTCTAAGTACAAGTATGAATGCTTTATATGTGGTGGTAATCATTTCCTCTAAGATTATCCTCAAAAGAAAGCCTTTAGTGCTATGGTTACTACTCAAGGAGAGAAGGAGGAACAAGGTGAGACTCACATGGGGTCCTTAAACACACTCAATTCCATCAACACCAAGCTGAAGGAGCAAGCCAAGGGGTTGATATACGTGGTGGTATAGGTGAAGGGTGTCACTAGCAAGGCCTTAGTGGATAATAGAGCTGCTCACAACTTCCTTAGTCCCAAGGAAGCACAAATGATGGGCCTCAAGGTCACCAAGGAGGTAGGTCAGATGAAGGTCATGACGTCTAATACTAAGCCTATACTTGGGGTAGCTTACGAAGTTCCCATCACCCTTGGATCATGGGAAGGAAGGGTGAATTTTTTGGTGATTGAGATGGATGATAATGACATGGTGCTAGGTATGGAGTTCATCGATATAATAGCTCCACTTATCTTTCCGAGGGATAGCACCATGCACCTCACTAAGGGGAAGCAGAGTCATGTTATTCTCCTAGCTCAATCCAAGGTAGAGTCTCAAACTATTTCTATTATATAGTTTTCATAGGGGCTTAAGAAGGGTGAGTCTTGCTACTTGGATACCGTTGTTGAGAAGGAGTCCCTAGAACTCGTGGAGGTACCAGAAGAGATCCAACAAGTCCTTTATGAGTTCGAGGACATGATACTAGCATAGTTACCCCATAGGCTTCTACCTATGAGAGAGGTGGATTATGCCATTGAGCTGGAGCTAGGAGTAAAGCCGCTCATAAGAAGTCATTATAAGATAAGCCGGCCAAATTTGGAAGAGCTAAGGAAGGAGTTAAAGGATCTGCTAGATGCTGGGTTTATCCATCCATCAAAAGCTCCATATGGTTTGCTTGTGTTGTTTCAGAAGAAGCAAAAGGGGTCACTCAGGATGTGTGTGGACTTTCAAGTACTCAATAAGATTACAGTGAAGAATAAGTATCTGCTCCAGTTGATTGATGATCTGTTTGATAGGCGTAGGAAGGTAAAGTACTTTACAAAGATGAACTTGCGCTCGGGGTACTAGCAAGTGAGGATCACCAATGGAGAAGAGCCTAAGACCACTTGTGTGATAAGATATGGAGCTTATGAGCTCCTTGTGATTCCTTTCAGTCTTAATAATGTCTTTGCAACCTTTTGTACTATCATGAATAAGATATTTTACCCCTACTTAGATAAGTTTGTGGTGATATATCTAAATGATATAGTGGTTTATAGTGAGACATTAGAAGATCATGTAGTGTATTTAAAGAAGGTCTTCCAGTTGCTTACAGATAATGAGCTCTATATGAAGAAGGAGAAATGCTCGTTTTCTTCATAGAGGTGAAGTTCTTGGGCCACTACATCAAAAATGGGAGAATTAGAATGGATATGGCCAAGGTACAAGCTGTCTAAGAATGAGAAGCCCCAAAGAATGTTTTTGAGTTACAGAGTTTCCTTGGCTTAATAAACTACCATCAAAGATTCATCCAAGGATCTTTGGGTAGAACCACACCTCTCACCAACCGATTGAAAAAGAAGGGTCCATGGAGCTGGGATGAGGAGTGTGAAGGCGTTTGAAGATCTAAAGAGGGTTGTGATGGAGGAATCGATTCTATGCTTGCCCGACTATTCCAAGGAGTTCAAGGTGCATACGGATGCCTCTGACTTTGATATTAGAGGAGTTCTCATGCAAGAGAGACATCCCATTGCTTTTGAAGGCCGCAAGCTTAATGAGACGGAGAGGCTGTATCTGGTCTATGATAAAAAGATGACTACTATCATCCACTACTTGTGAGTATGGGGGCATTACCTTCTCGGAAGTAGGTTCGTGATCAAAACAGATAATGTCACAACAAGCTACTTCTAGAACCAGAAGAAATTGAGCCATAAGCAAGCTCATTGGTAGGACTTCTTGGTAGAGTTAGATTATAAGATGGAGTACAAGCCTGAAAGTGCTAATGTGGTAGCAGATGCACTAAGCCACAAGGCAATGCTTGCTAGTATGAGAAGTGCTATGGGTGACATCCTAGATCAAGTTAAGGAAGGAATCCATCATGATTCCTTTGCCAACAACTTGATGGAGATGGGAAAGGAAGAAAAGACTCGAAGATTCCAAGAGCAAGATGGTGCTCTACACTGTAGGGAATCAACTCTACATTCCTAGATGGGGGAACTTGAGAAGGGATTTGATGTAGGAATGTCATGATTCCAAATGGGCTGGACACTCAGGTATAAGGCTCACACTCTCACTTATTGAGGATGCTTATTATTAGCCACAGATGTAAGATGATGTAGAAGGATATGTGAGGACTTGTCTTGTATGCCAATAAGACAAGAATGAGTAGAGATGTCCTACATGATTGTTAGAGCCCTTACCCATTCCTGAAAGACCTTGGGAGAGTGTCTCCATGGACTTCATCTTGACACTCCCAATGTCCAAAGGATATGGATCCATCATGGTTGTGGTCAAAAGGTTGAGCAAGTATGGGATATTTATCCCTGCCTCTAGGGATTGTACGATTGATTAGTGTGCCTAGATGTTCTTCATGTATATGGTAATGTATTAGAGATTACCTAAGTCCATCATCTGCGATAGGGATCCTCACTTTATTGCTAAAATTTGGAGAGAGTTATTTAAGTCGATAGGGTCCGAGCTTCATTTATCTACAAGCTTTTACCCATAGACAAATGGCTAGACAAAAAAGGTGAATGCATTGGTGGAGATGTATTTGAGGTACTTCGTGAGAGCAAACGAGAAGGATTGGGCCAAGTTTTTAGATGTGGCTTAATTTTCATATAATTTATAGAGGAGTGAGTCTATGGGGCACAACGCATTTGAGTTGGTCATGGGACACTAACCCCTCACTCCGCATATAGTGGCAAGGAGCTATAAGGAGAGTAGTCCTGCATCACACACTTTTGCTCAAAGATGGTAGGAACAACTTAACCTAGCCAAGGCATATTTGGAGAAGGTCTCAAGAAAGACGAAGAAATGGTTAGACAAATATCGTAGACCTCTAAAATTCAAGGAAGGAGACTTGGTGATAGTAAAGTTGTCCCCACAGATGTTCAAAGCCTACTGCCAAGTGCACAAAGGCTTGGTGAGGAGGTATAAAGTGCCACATACTATCCTAAAGAAGGTGGAAAAGGTGTCTTATCAGTTGGATCTACCATCTAAGCTAAAGTTGCAACCAGTCTTCCATGTAATCTTATTGAAGCTTTATCACAAAAGGAGACCAGGTGTGCTGCTCCCGTGAATGTGACTTCCTTCAATCATGAGGTTGAGGAGATTTTAGATGACTGAGTCATCAAGAGAAGGGGGATGAAAAATTATAAAGAGTATCTCATTAGATAGAAGGGGTTACCTGAGAGCCATAATAGTTGGGAAAAGGCCGAAAACTTGTGGCAGTTTCACAAGGCTATCCAGCGTTATCTATCTTCCATCATTGTCGAGGATGCCAATGACTTTGGTGGGGGAGAATATTATGGGCCACATCAAAAAGCTGCATTGAGGTTCCATCAGTCTCAAAATAGTCTAGAATATCTTTGTATAGTCTAGATTACTATGGAGAGATGTATAGGGTTCTATACTCTCCCAGAAATTTCTAGAAGGTTCTAAAGGGGGATGTCTCTAGATCCTTCTCCATATATGTAGATAAGTGTGGATAATTCTAGAAACCCTAAAGAAGACTCTAGAAACCCTAATTGACTATTATAGAAATCCTAATGGACTTATTGGACCATTCTAGAGAGATCCATTAGGCCTGTATCTAGAATCTTTCTAAGGGAGGGGAAGGGGTGGATCTTCTCCTATAGATATAGGGGGTAGAGGCATTTCAAAATTATCCAACAAGAGTTGTATTCAGAGTTTCTCTCCCTATAATACAATCTCCCTTTCTCTCTCTCTAAAGCTCTCTTTGAGTACTCTTACAAGCGGTTCGGTGTGGTGGTCTAAGAGGCATCCCTATCTTAAGTGTTGAGTACACTTGAGGAGGAAGGCTGACTTAGTCTCTCAAGGAGTAAGAAAAGACTAAGGTCGCATGTAGCTAGACTTGGTAAATAAGTCAGTACGTGACAACCTGCTAAAATTGTCAACCTAATATCATATTTTATATGACCTTCTCCCTTGATACTAATTATATAAGATATAGAATCTATTTACCTAAGAATGTGCTCTTTTGCATGTGTTGGTATTAGATTACATACCTATGTGTGCGTGAAGAAAATTCCTTTGTATTTCATTCTCAAGATGTTGGCAATTAATACAAAAATATAAGATATAAGAGATTTACTGAGGTAAGAATGTGATTTGTTTATTTTGATTGTATAGGTTCAATTGATAGAGATGAAAGAGCTATTTATGGTTATATGGGAAAGCCACCACTATAAGGGATCCTTTGGCAAACTCGGGGTTCTTTGAATTATTTTACGTATGAAGTTGAGGTATATATTTCCAGCAGCAGTAGCTAGAGGCCTTGTGCGACTAATTGAGTTGGAGATATTGGCATGTGATAAGTTGAAAGAAGTAGTATTGGTTGAAAGTAGGAATGATGCTAAGGAAGAGAGTAAAATTAAATTCCCTGGACTTAATTTCATACGATTATGGAATTTGCATAGCCTTCATAGCTTCTGCTCGGCTAGGTGCTCCACCATGGAATTCCCATCCCTAGAAGATTTTAAGATCGAAGGGAACATTAATATGGAAAGATTCTCATATAGATCCCTCCATACTCTTAAGCTTAGAAGTCAGGATTCTTTATCACCTGACAGTATGAAGAGAAAAAGGTGCATACACATGTTATTAGATAAATAAATAAATCTATTTCACTCATGTATTACACTCCGGCTAGTCCAATACTAAAATAATTATTTCTTTCTTTTGTCCTAATAACTTGATTACAGAGAGCAATGGGTTTAGAAAATTCATAATCTTATGTGTCTACTAGCTAAGCTAGATTTCGGGAAGTCTTCTACCATTTTAGATCGAGTTATATGTCAAGAAATAGCCTTGTCATAGACCATATTGAAGAAAAGAAAGACAGACTACTATGTTAGCTTCAACGAACATAAGGTCTGGCCTGGCCTGGACTAGGCCATCCTTAAAATCAGTACTAAACAATAATATATGACGACGAAGATTGTACGAGGAATTAAGGATGATGAGTAAGGGAAATCTTTGTTTGTTCTGAGTACCGTTAAGTTACTAGTTGATGTTATTTATTTTAGTTTTAAAACAAATTTTCTGAAAAAACCTCTATCATTATTATTATAAGATTGTAAAATAAACTCTCTTATTTGCTTGGTTTTAGTTACTCTGCTGGCAGTATATATAACAGGAAAAAGATTGTTAGCATTACTATTAATTAGTCCTACTGTTTGCATGATATGGAACATATGCATAGGTAAATATGTTCGTATTATAGTTTCCTTTACCCCATAGAATATGATAAAGATCTGCCTTTTTATGCTCATGGGATGAGGTTGATTTTCCTTATCAGTTAGTATATGGCCGGCTATATATAAAAGGAGAAGAGTTGAGGTTTCCGATCACAAAATTAAGTTGGCACATTCCGGTTTAATTAAGAGGAAGAAATTACTTGCGTTGCGCGTATCTGAAATAAATTTGGATCTGATTATCAAGTAATGGTTTAACTGAAAATACCTTGTTGCTGAAACCTGTCGCGGATAACCATTACCTTCGTGTTCTGTGGCCTCCTCTCACATGAAAATGGAGTCTTCGATCCCCATACAAAACTTCTATGCCAACATTGTCCATCCCATATGCCTATTATATATATATATATATATATATATATATATATCTCTTTCATACACGCATACATATTAGCTAATTTAACTCGCTACAAAGATTTATATTATACTAATTAATTAATACTAGGAGCAGCTAGTAACATATAATATATATAAAAATTACGTACCTGCATCTTCGGTTAATTTTCTACATTTGCCTTTGCCATGTCTTTTACACTTGGTTTTGTTCCAAGTCGTGCAAAGCCGTAGCAGCTAGTCTTGCCACTACACTGGCTGTAACTTTGCTCGGCGGCAATAATTACTTGCAAGTTGGAGGCATAGAGTGCCCAGTAAGGCAGTCTTCGTGTGTGAAGTAACGTCAACTTTTCTAAGGTACTGTTTGGTAAATTTTATTATTATTTTTTTATTATCTAATAATATATACTTTAGGTCCTTTATTTTATTATATTATTTCAAAAGTGTTATAACATTGTTATTTACTATTTCTTTGTAATTTATTATTATTTTATAAGTACCTACCATCAATTTTACTTGGATACTAAAAAAAGGGCATACGCTATTTACTTTTTTTTTTATATAAATATTCTTTATTAATTAATTCTACCAACTCCACATATATGTCTAGAATTATCATTATATATTAATATATTTTATTTAAGATTAATTATTAAATACTATTATTATTTCAGACATATTTATATATAAATAATTTATTCTTTTTAAATACTCTACCAAATTATTATTTAATATATTATTAATTGCATATTATATTTAAATTATATATTAAATTACTTAAAAAGTACCTAAAATTATAAAATTGAACTTCAAGATAGCCTTGCAACGGAATGTCTCTCTCCGATCCATATATGGTGAACCGAATTGTCTTACCATTACCTACTTCCCTCCTGATCATTATACGAATTTAATGATATTTTGAATTTGATTGGTCCCCTAGCTATAGGTAATAGAATAGTATTATCTCTCTTGGAACTATCCTTAATGATAGGGCCTCCTCCATCCGGTAGTAACCTTGTGGCTCGGTCCATCTATAGCTTAATTTTAATAGGGAGTTCTTTTCTCTATGAAATCTCTTGGCCATGATTTTGCTAGAAGAGCTTGATTTTTTGCTTTTAGACAAGGCTACATAGCAATACTAAGACCATGCAACTGCTTCATTTTTTTTTTGCATTTCTTCCCATTTAAATGTGTGATTTGATTTTTCATGATAATGAAATAATGTTAAGAGATATATGAAGAGGCAGAAACTGATTCAACTTCATTCAAACAAAGCTCAAAGATGTCGTGAAGTTAGAATAACAAGAACTATTGTAGATCAGTTGGTCAAATTCAAAAGCAAATTACTACATGAAATACTACTAGTTTAATTAATAATCTTGGCTATGACTAATTGATGCATATAAAATGCATGCTATGGGCACTTTATCACGTACTTTGATTAGATAAGGCCCGGGGATATACACCCATGACATCACAACCGAATCTAGTTCTAGTGTCAATTGTTGGATACAACCATCCATGTTAGGTAAATTTCTTCCCTATCATCTTTAATCTTTCTTAGAGAGCACTCATTCCTTTGCTTCTCTTTCTCCCCCTCTCCCTCTCCCTCTCCATTATCCATTAACAACTTAGGTTATGCTTGTGTGAGTCTTCTCCTTCTTCACTTTCACCGGCATTCGTTTGCGTTCAGGCTAGCTTCATTCTTTATTATTTTAGGTTTAGATTTTAATTCTTAATTTTTTTTAATTTCAATTAATTTTAGCCTTTTTTTTGTTGTTGGTTGGTTAGTTGGTTGGTTAAAATCTAGGTAGCACCTTGATTTTGGTCAGTGTTGCTCTAATAAGCTTTGTGCTTGTAATAGGTTCAATTCTCATTCCTTTACTTTAAATTAATATTTTCTAGTATGTAAATCCTTGATTATTGTTGAATATATTTAACCTAAATGCTCATGAATTATAACTATTGATGTTTATATGTTGCTTGTGTTATTGCATATTGGTTTGAAGTGGAGTTGCTTCTTGGTGGAGAATTTCTAGTTATTATAATTTAGTTTCAAAAGTAGTATCATTGTGTAGCTATTTTTTTAGTTTTGGTGCAAATACTTCAGAAATTTTTATATAGGATCGTGGTTTAGGACTTGAGAATTGTTGCTTAACTGATGCTTAAAACTGCTCATTTTAGGTTTCCTTGCTATTCAATTTTAATTTTAATTTTGTTAGATTTTTGTTTAAAAAATCTATTGGTGGTTTTGACACTAAAATAATTGAGTGGTGTGTGTGTGTGTGCCTTTTTTTGTTGTTGTATATACTCATGGTTTAGAGAAATAAATGTTGTCTATCTATTGTTGATGTTTGCTTTATTCCTTGAGTGGTTGAATTAGGCTAATTTTGAGAGGTATGAATAACTTGAATAATAAGACCTAGTGGTTATTCTCCATTTTTGTATGTAGGTAGATGGTGCTCCGATCGCCTGTATACCATCTACTACACTTGTGGATGTTGCATTATGGGGACCATATAAGGCATATAGACTTGTTACACGAGGAGATAGTAGTAATATGAAAATAGCTTCCTTCTGTGCTTCTCTTCATTTATTTCATCCCCCATTAGCTGTCCTTTCTTTCACTCCTGACGGCAGATCAACGTTGGAGAGGCAGTTCCATAATCGACACAAAGCAGTAACCTTGGTGGTTTGTTGAGATTTCTACAATTCTAGATCTAATAAATGAATATATATTGAAACAAACTGTAAGAATAAATTACAAGCTTAAATATTGATATAAGAGTAAGAAAACTTAAAAAAGAAGAACAAAAGATGTTGAAGGTTTAATGGAGGGGAATGATAGATGATAGAAATGGACGAGACGACAAGAATAAAGACGAATATACGAATGGGTTATGTCAATTTTTAGTCGAATTGTTTATAAATAAATAGAAATTAGTGGCATCATTTGTCGCATTTGTAGCTAACTTTGTTGGCATTGAAGACTTAATATAATGAAGTTGTTCAACTAAATAAGTTTTATGCACTAACTTTCCTACATCCATGAAAATTTTAAGTAGCCAAACCTATAGTTACGACATGTCATTACCATATGCATTATATTTATATTATTATTTTTGGGTGAAAAAACTTATGGAAGGAGTGTACATCAGTGACATTGTCGTCACTATAACTTATAATTTTTTTTAAACAAAATTATAGTCTTTGGAAGGATATTTTTGCGCCCTACTAACATCAGTGACATTGTCATCACTATAGGCTCAAAGAAATAGTTATTTTGCTGCCTAAAAATTTCATCGCCGGTTTGATTTCAACATCGACATATCACCATTGTATTGCTATCTACAGCAACGATATTTGTTGTTGATGATAATGTCGCCGTTGTTGACCTCTTTTTCCATAATGGTTGTCTAGATTTGTTTAAAATTCTAAATCCTCTTAAGGTTGATTTTCTTGCTCTCTTGTCTCATTTTCCTTTCCCTATGTTATTTCTACACTTCCTCTAGCGCAAGTGAAATCCATTTTTAGGTTGGCTCTACTTTGCCTTGATTTCATAATTATATGATTGCTTTATTCTTATTAATGTTCAGCTTGGGGTAGTTTTGAGGACCTATTTATCCATAGATTTGTTGATTTCTTTAAACAATCCATGTCCTATTCTTTAATTTGCTACTTGATTCTACTATCTCTGTTCAGCTGACTTGTCATTTTTTTTACTCTAGAATTTATCGCATATTTGAATCTGTTTGGAATATTGATGTTTATTTCAAGTCTATCTCTTTATTGATTATTTTTTGGGTATTAAGGGTTTTATAGTTGTTAGTGAATTTGGTTGCATATGTAATGTAGGATTACCTATTTCCACTTATCCTTGAATCTCTGCTACTCTATGTTGATATCCTTATTATTGATTATAACACATCTTGATTCTGATTAACTTGTTACCTACTTTGATGAGACCTGATCAACCCCCTTTGATTTAAGTCCTATGTTGTTATATATATGCGTGCATTTGGATATTGACCATTGACTTGTTGAAGTCTGTAATCATTCTTCATATTAACCTTTAGTAGATGAATTCCTTCCTTGTAGATGGATTAACTAAATGTTGTTATTACCGCCGTCTAATTGGAGTGTTTGGTATATAGTTCTTTTCAGAGCACTATTGAAGGTTTAAATCTATCACCCTCCTTCAATATAATAAGGAAAATAATTTTTTTTTAAAAAAAAAAATTTGACCCTAGATGATAGTCAATAGCTAAAATCTTTATCTAAAGTAACTTTCAAAATAAATTTAATTTAGATGATGATTTTGGTTAGGAACCATCATCTAAATTCATTATTTTAAAAATATATTTTATATGATGATTTTGGTTAGGAACCATCATCTAAAGTCGTTATTTTCCCCGCTATAGCTACTCTCTGCCGCACACATCTCTCTTCTTTCCTTTCTTCTCTGAATATCTCTCTCTTTTTTTTCTTCTCAGATTTTTTCTTTGACGGTCGGTCCTGCCTACTCTCTCTTTCTTCTATGCTATGCTTGCATCACCTGACTCTTATGTCATCTTGGTTTTCCGCTCTCCTGCTCTATGCCCACTTCTTCTTCTTCTTCTTCTTCTTCTTCTTCTTTTCCTATGGTGGCTGCTCCCTTTGATCTCTCCTCTTCTACCACTTGCTTCTTTCTTGTTGCACTTCACCCTCTTTTCTTTTCTTTTCTACCTCATTACCTTCTCTGCTTTAGTTGCTCACTTTTTATAATTATTTTTTCCTACAATGCTGGCTCTCTTTTGGGCCTTTGGTCTAAATGACTGAACTCTTTTTTTTATTACCTACAAAATAATATTAGAAAAATTAATAAATAACCTTATAATTTAAATTTATTTATTTTATATCATATTACCTCATATAATAAAATATATAAGATTATTATCACTTAAGCATAAAATTATAATTATTCTCATTTATTACTCAAATAAAAGATAAAAAACTAAGATTAAATGGGTATAAAATAATTACTCATCAATTTTACATCCTCAAGGACTAAAGTGTCCTTTCTATACAGAACAATCCTAAGAAAATGCTTAAAACTAGCAAGCAAATAACACAATAACATAATTATCAAATCTTCTTAATCTAACTTGACTTTTATGTTATGTAAATCTATCACAATAGAATCATATTCATCAAAATAAACTTTCAAAGATTGACCCTCACCTAGTTTTAGATCATGAAACTGACTCTTTAATAGTAACCAATTTGTTACTGACTTTGTCATGTATAGTGACTCAAGCTTCTATTATAAGGTGATGGCCATTTAATTCTTTTTCTACTTTTTACAATACCTTATTTGACAAGCATAATTGTATGGTAGATAGGACCTTTAGATCTACCTCTTTAGTTCTCTCATGCGTCATTCAATCAGGCTTATTTGAATGACCGGATAAGGCTTTCTCTAATTTGTTTTGAATCATAATCACCTGTATCTTCAATTTATATAATTGAAAAATTACAGACTAATTAATCTTCTCAATATCAAATCTTTTACCCATTCCAATTATCAAATCTCTTTAACAACCATAGCTCTAATACCAAGTTATTATAGAATAACATGGATTAAATGAATCCAAATCAAAATTAGAATTAACAAGAGAATTGAATAATTGATAATTCAAACACAAACTAGAAAAATTGAGGCAAAATAGAGATCTTTATTTGTATACTTGTGTAATTATAAAGTGATTTAACATATCAATCAATCAATTACACACATCAACAATTCTCTAAAAATGAATAATATTATAAAGAAGAAGAAGAAGAAGAAGAAGAAGTTGGCTCGCACGACTTGAAGACTAAGGTTTTATCAAGTCTCTTTTATATAAGATAGCGCCGTATGGAGTAAAGCAACATGTTTCAAAATTAAAGAAAAAACATGATTTATGTTTGGGAAGCCAAATCTCCACAGGTTTCTCACCCTTTTAGGCTGTATATGGGCGGGCTTTGCCACCTCTTATGGGCTACTCTAGCCACGACACACCCATAGATTCCTTTGATCAAGCCCCGTTAAACCGTAATTCACTATTAACACTCTTAAAGAAAAACATGTTATGTGCAGAGGATCGAATGCGTACCCAAGCTAATCAAGGCAGAAGAGATAAGGAATTTTTTATCGGCGATATAGTCTATGTTAAGTTCAATCCTACCAACAAGCATCCCTTGTTCATCGGCAAAACCACAAGCTTGCCAAGAGGTTCTTTGGGCCCTATCTGATTGTGGAACGAATTGGAAAGGTCAATTATCGCCTCACATTACCACTTGATTCTCGCATTCACCTTGTCTTCCACACCTCCATTCTCAAGTTATGCCCAAACCCTGTCGAAACAACCCCAACATCACCACAAGAAATCATTGATTGTGTTATTGTCCCAATTGCTATCCTAGACCAATGCACTAACACCACCGCCAACAAGCCGATCAAGCAAGTTTTAGTGCAGTGGTCTGGCTCATCACCTGACGAGGCAACTTAGGAAGATTGGGGGCCTTTTCACAGTACCTTCCCTCAGCTCATCCTTGAGGGCAAGGCTAATATCCATAGGAAAAGCAATGATACAGCAACAGGTCTAACTAAGGAAGCTTAGCCTAAGAGGAAGCCCAAAACCCCAGCTTGGATGTGTGATTATGAGGCTCCATGAGCTCCTGCTTGCACTTGATAATTTAGCTAAGAATTAGTTGTTATTTTATAAGGATAGAACGGGGCGGGTTGGGGATGGGGACCCCATCCCCATCCCCAAACCTGATAAGAAAAATAATCCCCGAACTCGACCCGATCCCCGATATGTTTTTTATCGGGGATTCCCCGACCCGATCCCCGATCTATTTTTCATTCCTAATCTATTCCCCATTCTTAAAATGCGACCTGATCCCCGATCCTCAAACTATTTTTTTATATTATATTTTTCATGTATATTCTATAAAGAAAAATTATATATATATATATATATATATATATATATATATATATATATATATATAAATTTTGGGGCGGGTTTGGGGATGGGGACCCCACACCCGTCCCCGAAAAAATCCCCGTTAAGAATCCCCGAACCTGATCCCCGAATTCTCTCTCCGAACCCAAACCCAAACAGGGAATCTCCGACGGAGCCCCAAACCCATAGGGAAAATTGCCATCCCTAGAATGGTCTAACTATCCTTATTATAGTTATCCTTAGTATGAGCTGTCATTCTACTTTCAGGCAAGAATATTCTATTGGCAGTAGGAAAGGGATTGTAATTAGAAAACAATATAAATTCGGATAGAGAATGAAGGATGAGGGTAGCTCCCCTTGATCCAAATTTCCTGCCTTACATCTGGTCCTTCCCACCCCACTTTGATTTCTTCAAGTCCTGGAGGCTAACCTCCCTCAAAGAGGTGTTATTAAACCAATTAGTTCATATCATTCTTTGTCATCAATAACCACACATGAGCTATTATAATTCTCCATGTGTTGGATTTAATATCGAGAAAACCGTGTTTAGATAAAAAGCTAATGAAGGAACTGCCATATATATATATATATATAAACTGTGCATGTTTGAATATCTCCTTAATTTCTTCATGCATCTTTCTATAGAGTTTCGTGTGGTGCCATATATGTTGAGCCCATAAAAAAAAATCATACTCTATCTTTGCGAAGATGGCCAGCATTTAAAAATCAATGTAGATCTAGCTTGGAAACAAATCTTGAGAAATTAATGAGTTTTACTACTTTAGTGTAGTGAAATCTTGATCAATCGGAAGCGCCGAGATAAAAATTTATAATTTGCTAAAGCATACTTAAATGGATATTATCTTTTTTAAAATTGTCTTTGTTTTATTTCCAACGTTTTTGTCCACCATTCCTGTACAATAATTCCACCCTAGGACCCTTCTTACCGAAAATTAGTGGTGCGAGGTTGCATACCTTCTTACCATTCAAACCCTGCCAATGGCAGGAGCAAGACTCATACCAAGTTGATGTTCTTTTTAATTTGTTGTGTTTTTACTTCTTAAATAAAATTTGTTATATTTACTTATTGCCGCCTTAGTTATGCACTATCTTGGCTCATTGTCTAAAACAACTACCCATTAAGAATCCCATCCCATCACATGTACGGTATGGGAGGTCCATATGTATGTAGCCTCACATCAACCAGCTTGTTAGCTCTTTTTTTTTTATTCATGGAGAATTAATATTTTTCCATCCCATCCTTTTTATAATTATAATTCAACATAAATGAACGCCTTCGAAGGAGTGAGCCTTCCAAAAATATTTATTTTCTTTTATAGTCTCGCTTTTTATTATAATAATTTCAACTAAAGTATAATATTTATGACAATTTATGACAAATATAATGATAGATAGCAATTTTAGATGGTGTTATTTAGCTCACAGATTGAAAAACCACCCTTAGTTGACGTACTTGAAATTTGAAAAACCTTCATGTTTTACCTGTCTTGCATTCATGTACTATCAGAGCATCTACAATGGAGACTCCCAATCTCAAATTTGACATAATTCAAATTTAAGGAAAGAGTTGTAAGAGTAAAAAAAATCTCTCAAATTTGAGGTTACCTAAAAAATTTGAGGTGCCCAAAGTTTGGAAATCGAGGCACATTCGGCACATATTTTAGACTAATTTTTACAGTTATAACGTATATGAGGTATTTTTTTTAATATTTTTTATTTTTAAAATTAATCATTATTAATTAAATTATTTGTAAAATTATATTTGATGAAATTTGATTATATAATATTATTAATTGATATTCATAGATTAATATAAATTTAAATTTAAATATTATAAAGTTTAAATAATTGGTGATGTGATTGATAAAAGTAATTGGGTAGTATAAATTTGAGGTAATGGGATGTAGAGTATTGAATTAAATTTGAGGTAAATTGATAAAAGTAGGAGAGATAAGAGAAAATATGATTGGATAGTACAATTGGGATATTAAATTTTAGTATAGCATTGTGGATGCTCTCATGTACTACCTGTCTTGCATTTATGTACACGAAGAAAGAAAGAAATGAAAACATGGGATCTAGCCTAGATTTTCAATTACTACTAGTCTACTACTGCTATGTGTTATCAAAAACTAATAAGCTATAGGGAACCCATAATATATATTTAATGATAAAAATCAAAGGAGGAAAAGTTGAAATAAAAGATGCACAAATGTGCCATTTATAATGAAAAGGATAAATCTAGTTGAAGAATAATACTTTTATTCGTAGTATTCATTTATGAAGGACGGATACACATAACATAATTAGTGAATATTTACGGAATACTTCAAGCCATGATTATTGGGAACCGATTAGGAACTATTGCTAAGAAAATTGTTACCTGCCACTTTCTGCATGTTTCTTTATATATATATATAAGAAAAAAAAGGTTATGATTAATTCATTCACTCTTAGGCTGCAAGATTTAAAAACCCAATGGTTGATTTGGTAAGGGTTAGGTTCGTTGGTTTTGAATTTATTATTCTTAGTTGACCAAGTAGTTCTCTTAATTTAAAATTATTTTTGAAATGGATCAAATTTGAATATATTTAATATCTTTATAAAAATATTATTTTATTAATTTTGATAACCTTTGTAAGGATATTTTTAAAAATAAAGCTCATAAATCAATTATTATTCATATTAGTATTTTATTTTATTTAAAAAAAGTATGAAAATATTATTATAAATTTTTAAATTATAAAAAAAAAATTTTAAAACTTAAAAATAAAAAAATATAATATTATAATGTATTGTTGAAATAATTATCAAAATATCGAATATCTTTTTGATTAAAACTGAATCAGATATCTGAAATGTCTAAACAAATTTTTCATTATATTATTATTATATTATATTATTTATTATAAATGTAGGAAATTTTATTGTATAATATAAACTTTTATTATATTATTATGTATATTTTTAATGTTAGTAAGTTTTATACAATTTACTTAGTGATTGGTTATATTTTGTTTTTATATTTTAGAGTATTTTAGGAAATGTCAAAAAATTTCTAGCTTTTGAATTTCATAATTTTGGATATTTAAAAAAAATATATTATTATTTTTTTATATTTTTTAGTGCTTTATAATATTTTAATATTCTTAAAAAAATAAATTTTCCCTATTTAAAAGGTTTTTTAATATTTAATATTAAAGAATTAAAAAATATTTGTACCAAAAAAATACAGACATGGGAAAATAAAAAATTAATGGGAAAAATAAAAAGTAATTATAAAAAATAAAAATTAAATACTAATATGGTATAATAAATAGTTTTGTTAGTATTAATTACTTTTATAAATAAAAGAAAAATAAACTCAATTTCTAAAAAATAATTTGTTTTTGATAAATAATTTTCTAAAACAATTTTTTCTAATACAATTAAATTTTATAAATAAGTAAAATTCTCCTTTTTAACAATTTCGCTTTAGTTCATTTTAGCATGTCAGAATGAATCCAAGCTATTACCAATGACAGTGATGCATGGTAGCGTGCGCGGTAAATCTAGAGAAGAGCTGCATCTTCGTTGCCACCAAGCATCAGTGTGGCAGAAAAAGAAGCCATTGGCTAGGTTACACATGATCACAATTCACAAACACGAGGAGTTGAACCGAAATGCAGAAACAGAAACGAAGGCAAAAAATATTATTTTTAAAAAATTTAAAAAAATATAGGTACAGAAAAAAATAATATACTATCTTTATTAAAATATGTTATATTTTAAAAAAATAGAATAAATTTATTAAAATTAAGAGAAAAAAATAATAAAAATATACTATTTATATTAATTGATGAAAATTATTAATAATTTTTTTAAAATTAATTAAATATTTTTAATATTAATTTCGATACCAAATTTTTTTCCCATTTTTTGGAATGTTTAGGTGCCCTTTTCAAACTTTCTATAAAATTAATTAAAATTTATATGCAGTACGCCATGCACATTTCTTGCGTTTTTTAGTCTTACAATATTGAATACTGGGAGCTTGCATAGTTATATAATATTCTGCGATTTATGGTCGTTCGGCTATGATTAGGACCTCACACGGCTTCTCACTACGGATCATTGTTTACGATTTGGGTCAACGGGAGAGGAAATGTGTGAAAATTCTCCAGCAAAAAAGGGTGTTAGATCAAATTCAATAGGCAACGGCAAAAAAGGGTGTTAGATCAAATTCAATAGGCAACGGCAAGGAGATCTGACGATTTTTATTTCTTAAAATTAAAAAACATTATTATTAAAGGCGGTGGTAAATAATACTAAATACTTATTTTTAAAATACAGTATACCAAAATAAAATTCGGTTTATAGAGAATAAAGATTCTTTCATAATTAAATTTCAAACCACAAATTAAATTTATTAACTTTCGAATGACAACTCATAAAATGACCGGAAATAATTTACCTTTCCATTTGGGTCAATGGGAGAGGAAATGTGTGAAAATTCTCCAGCAAAAAAGGGTGTTAGATCATTCAATAGGCAACGGCAAGGGGATCTGACGATTTTCATTCTTTAAAATTAAAAAATATTATTATTAAAGGCGGTGGTAAATAATACTAAATACTTATTTTTAAAATATAGTATACCAAAATAAAATTCGGTTTATAGAGAATAAAGATTCCTTTCAGAATTAAATTTCAAACCACAAATTAAATTTATTAACTTTTGAATGACAACTCATAAAATGAATGGAAATAATTTACCCATAAATAATTTACCTTTCGATTTGGGTCAACGGGAGAGGAAATGTGTGAAAATTCTCCAGCAAAAAAGGGTGTTAGATCAAATTCAATAGGCAATGGCAAGGGGATCTGACGATTTTCATTCCTTAAAATTAAAAAATATTATGATTAAAGGCGGTGGTAAATAATACTAAATACTTATTTTTAAAATACAGTATACCAAAATAAAATTCGGTTTATAGAGAATAAAGATTCTTTCAGAATTAAATTTCAAACCACAAATTAAATTTATTAACTTTCGAATGACAACTCATAAAATGATCGGAAATAATTTACCTTTCCATTTGGGTCAATGGGAAAGGAAATGTGTGAAAATTCTCCAGCAAAAAAGGGTTTTAGATCAAATTCAATAGGCAACAGCAAGGGGATCTGACGATTTTCATTCCTTAAAATTAAAAAATATTATTATTAAAGGCAGTGGTAAATAATACTAAATACTTATTTTTCAAATATAGTATACCAAAATAAAATTCGGTTTATAGAGAATAAAGATTCCTTTCAGAATTAAATTTCAAACCACAAATTAAATTTATTAACTTTTGAATGACAACTCATAAAATGAACGGAAATAATTTACCCATAAATAATTTACCTTTCGATTTGGGTCAACGGGAGAGGAAATGTGTGAAAATTCTCCAGCAAAAAATGGTGTTAGATCAAATTCAATAGGCAATGGCAAGGGGATCTGACGATTTTCATTCCTTAAAATTAAAAAATATTATGATTAAAGGCGGTGGTAAATAATACTAAATACTTATTTTTAAAATACAGTATACCAAAATAAAATTCGGTTTATAGAGAATAAAGATTCCTTTCAGAATAAAATTTCAAACCACAAATTAAATTTATTAACTTTCGAATGACAACTCATAAAATGACCGGAAATAATTTACCTTTCCATTTGGGTCAATGGGAGAGGAAATGTGTGAAAATTCTCCAACAAAAAAGGGTGTTAGATCAAATTCAATAGGCAACGGCAAGGGGATTTGACGATTTTCATTCCTTAAAATTAAAAAATATTATTATTAAAGGCGGTGGTAAATAATACTAAATACTTATTTTTAAAATATAGTATACCAAAATAAAATTCGGTTTATAGAGAATAAAGATTCCTTTCAGAATTAAATTTCAAACCACAAATGAAATTTATTAACTTTCGAATGACAACTCATAAAATGACCGGAAATAATTTACCCATAAATAATTTACCTTTCGATTTGGGTCAACGGGAGAGGAAATGTGTGAAAATTCTCCAGCAAAAAAGGGTGTTAGATCAAATTCAATAGGCAACGGCAAGGGAATCTGACGATTTTCATTCCTTAAAATTAAAAAATATTATTATTAAAGACGGTGGTAAATAATACTAAATACTTATTTTTAAAATACAGTATACCAAAATAAAATTCGGTTTATAGAGAATAAAGATTCCTTTCAGAATTAAATTTCAAACCACAAATTAAATTTATTACCTTCCATAATCAAGTCTGCCTTTCGAATGACAACTCATAAAATGACCGGAAATAATTTACCCATAAATAAAAACGATCGCAGGCTCATTAAATTTCTCCTTCTTCTTACTTAATTGCCGGATGCCATTTTGCCCCCCACCCCACATTTCTTGCATAAGGAGTGTTAAAAAATTCCTCAACCTCTCATCTTCTTCCCTCTATTTCTTTTAGTAGCAGCGTTTTTATAATCATTCTTTGTACAGGATGGAGTGGTGCTTGATTGTCCAGCCCCTACACGAGTACGTAGTAAAACCAGTTTGTTCATCTGCTAAAAAGCACATCTCCTTTGTAGTTTGCAAGAGCAAATTGATAGAGGATCTTACCGTTGAGCGTGAGAAGTTGGAAGTCAAGAAAAGAGAGATCGACATGCGTGTCTCAACAGCAGCCGGGGATGGCAAATATATTGTACCACAACTCAATAAATGGCTCGAAGACAGCGGGAAACTCATTGAAGAAGTGAATCGGTGTTTAGAGTGGGAGGAAGTTGACACAGACAACAAATGTGGGTTCAAGTGGTGTTTTAGTTCCATCAGCAATCGTTACAAGACGGGAAAGGAAATTGCAAATATATTGAAAGCGTAGAAGGAGAGGCTCAGAGAAGCAAGTGAACAGTGCTTTATTGAGGTAGGCATTCCTCGTCATTCACCACCTACCCCTATGGCGCTGCCCCCAATTGCATTAACTCAGGGATATGATTCTAGAGAAACCCTCTTGAAGGAAATCATAGAGGCTCTCAAAGTCAAGAATATGATTGGAATTTATGGCATGGCTGGTGTCGGCAAGACGATGCTCGTGAATAGGCTTACTGCTGATAGCATAAACAGTGAAAACTTTCCGCATTGATGCATAAATAGAAGAGGGTTCTTTTAGTTCTGGACGACGCTTGGGAGCCACTCGATTTACATCAAGTTGGTATTCCCAAACCCGACAAGGGCTTTAAAATAGCAATGACCTCCATACATGAAAAAATATGTGCCCGGATGGGAGATAAAAAGCCTTTCAAGGTCCGTGTTTTGGATAGAAAAGAAGCATGGAGTCTATTTCGTGAAGAATTAAGAGACTACTCTGAAAGATTAGATTCCGATGAAGACTATATGGATTTAGCAAAAGAGATTCAGGGATATAAATCATCTTTCTTTCCTTCGTCACTGTTACCGCGCAAATCCTCATGAAGTATTCTATCTGCTATCACATTCCGGATCACAGTTAGATCCGGAGTCTGGGAGACCACTACTATCCCTATCTCATCAAACAAGTTTCGACTCTTGACCTCAGCAGTAGGCCTATTCACGAGCATCCTCTTGTCGACACCAGCCATGCCATAAATTCCAATCATATTCTTGACTTTGAGAGCCTCTATGATTTCCTTCAAGAGGGTTTCTCTGGAATCATATCCCTGAGTTAATGGAATTGGGGGCAGCGCCATAGTGACAGGTGGTGAATGACGAGGAATGCCTACCTCAATAAAGCACGGTTCACTTGCTTCCCTGAGCCTCTCCTTCGACGCTTTCAATATATTTGCAATTTCCTTTCCCGTCTCGTAACGATTGCCGATGGAACTAAAACACCACTTAACCCACATTTGTTGTCTGAGTCAACTTCCTCCCACTCTAAACACCGATTCACTTCTTCAATGAGTTTCCCGGTGTCTTCGAGCCATTTATTGACTTGTGGTACAATATCTTTGCCATCCCCGGCTGCTGTTGAGACACGCATGTCGATCTCTCTTTTCTTGACTTCCAACTTCTCACGCTCAACGGTAAGATCCTCTATTAATTTGCTCTTGCAAACTACAAAGGAGATGTGATTTTTAGCAGATGAACAAACTGGTTTTACTTCGTACTCGTGTAGAGGCTGGACAATCGAGCACCACTCCATCTTGTACAAAGAATGATTATAAAAACGCTGCTACTAAAAGAAATAGAGGGAAGAAGATGAGAGGTTAAGGAATTTTTTAACACTCCTTATGCAAGAAAGGTGGGGTGTGGGGGAAAAATGGAATCCGGCAATTAAGTAAGAAGAAGGAGAAATTTAATGAGCCTGCGATCGTTTTTATTTATGGGTAAATTATTTCCGGTCATTTTATGAGTTGTCATTCGAAAGGCAAACTTGATTATGGAAGGTAATAAATTTAATTTGTGGTTTGAAATTTAATTCTGAAAGGAATCTTTATTCTCTATAAACCGAATTTTATTTTGGTATACTGTATTTTAAAAATAAGTATTTAGTATTATTTACCACCGCCTTTAATAATAATGTTTTTTAATTTTAAGGAATGAAAATCGTCAGATCCCCTTGCCGTTGCCTATTGAATTTGATCAAATCGTAAACAATGATCCGTAGTGAGAAGCCGTGTGAGGTCCTAATCATAGCCGAACGACCATAAATCGCAGAATATTATATAACTATGCAAGCTCCCAGTATTCAATATTGTAAGACTAAAAAACGCAAGAAATGCGCATGGCGTACTGCATATAAATTTTAACTAATTTTATATAAAGTTTGAAAAGGGCACCTAAACGTTCTAAAAAATGGAAAAAAATTTGGTATCGAAATTAATATTAAAAATATTTAATTAATTTTTTTAAAAAAATTATTAATAATTTTCATCAATTAATATTAATTGTATATTTTTATTATTTTTTTCTCTTAATTTTAATAAATTTATTCTATTTTTTAAAATATAATATATTTTAATAAAGATAGTATATTATTTTTTTTGTACCTTTTTTTTTTTAATTTTTTTAAAAAAATATTTTTTGCATTCATTTCTGTTTTTGCATTTCGGTTCAGCTCCTCGTGTTTGTGAATCGTGATCATGTGCCACACTGATGCTTTGTGGCGACAGAGATGCAGCTCTTCTCTAGATTTACCGCGCACGCTAGCATGCATCACTGTCATTGGTAATAGCTTTGATTCATTTTGACATGCTAAAATGAACTAAAGCGAAATTGTTAAAAGGAGAATTTTACTTATTTATAAAATTTAATTGTTTTAGAAAATTACTTATCATAAAAAAATTATTTTTTAGAAATTGTGTTTATTTTGATTTCATTTATAAAAATAATTAATACTAAAAAAATCTATTTATTATACCTTATTAGTATTTAATTTTAATTTTTTAATAATTACTTTTTATTTTTCCCATTAATTTTGTATTTTCCTATGTCTATATTTTTTTGGTACAAATATTTTTTTAATTCTTTAATATTAAATATTAAAAAACCTTTTAAATAGGGAAAATTTATTTTTTAAAAAAATATTAAAATATTATAAAGCACTAAAAAATATATAAATAATAATATATTTTTTTAAAATATCCAAAATTATGAAATTCAAAAGCTAGAAAATGTTTGGCATTTCCTAAAATACTCTAAAATATAAAAAAAAATTATAACCAATCACTAAGTAAATTGTATAAAACTTTCTAACATTTAAAATATACATAATAATATAATCAAAGTTTATATTATACAATAAAAATTCCTACATTTATAATAAATAATATAAATTAATAATAATAATATAATGAAAAATTCGTTTAGACATTTCAGATATCTGATTCAGTTTTAATAAAAAAGATATTCAATATTTTGATAATTATTTCAACAATACATTATAATATTATATTTTTTTATTTTTAAGTTTTAAAATTTATTATTTTATAATTTAAACATTTAAAATAATATTTTCATACTTTTTTTTAAATAAAATAAAATACTAATATGAATAATAATTGATTTATGAGCTTTATTTTTAAAAATATCCTTACAAAGGTTATCAAAATTAATAAAATAATATTTTTATAAAGATATTAAATATATTCAAATTTGATCCATTTCAAAAATTATTTTAAATTAAGAGATCTACTTGCACTACCACGGAAAGGGGTCTTAATAACGGTTATTTTATAGTTTTAATAACGGTTTTCAACCGTTATTGAATCGCCCGTTATTAAATCTTTAATAACAGTTCATAACCGTCATAAAAAATACACAAAAACTCGCGAATATGTGCATTAACTTCATATTTACTTAAAAACCGTTGTTAAAAAGGAGCTTTTAATAACGGTTCTGATGAAAACCGTTATTAAAACGTAGGTTTTTATAACGGTTCTTATTAAATCCGTTATTAAAAACTGGAGTTTTAATAACGGTTTTAGAAGAACCGTTATTTAAACCTATGTTTTAATAACGGTTTTCATCAGAACCGTTATTAAAACAAGGTTTTAATAACAGTTTTCATAAGAACCGTTATTAAAACACCAGTTTTTTTTTTAGTTTTTGCAGTTTTGTTCCTACCCACATACACAGTTGTATGTTCAAATAATTACCAAATCTGCATTGTAAAACAACATCAATTGATAACAAATCTCCAATCACACCATAATTTCAATCAATCCCTTCTTAATACACCAGACATATATACTCAAGAATCAAAATTAGTAGGCATACCACAACTTGGTAGCTCTACACCCGAAAGCAAAATGTTCATAAATCTAGCTTAGAAGACTTAAAGACATAGACAAAATACAAACCTGAACATGCATGTAGAATATATAGATCTTTACCTAATACCGAATGAATGAGTGCACATGCTTGACCCATTACTCTCTCACTTCATCAATTTCTTCAACATTGTATTGCTGGCCTTGTGCATAATCATCGGTGAAAAACTACAAACCCCAAGTTTTGATTAATATACAGTTAGCACTTACGTCAAGTACCAAACATATATGTCATGATTCATTAATGAAAAAATATCGAAAAGAAAACATACATGGCTTGGATCTATGTTGACCGATCTATTTTGGACTATCAGATCCATTGCTACATACATAGTATCCACAATCTTTGTCGTTTTGCTGTTGTGGACACTGTCAAATAAATTCAGTTAGCTCTCTAACTATTAGATATTAATTTTAATTAAAATAAAATACGAAATAGTTGCCTTCCTACTTACTATGACAGGCTCGTATTGAACATTCTTTGGGTCTGGGACACCATTCCCACCTCTCCTTTGATACGTGGTCCGTAGTGCCCTAATAAATAGAGTTGGATACACAATATTGTAAGTACGCATATATACCTCAAATAATGAAAGGTAGGTGAATATATGTATAAATAAGCTAATTAAGTAAGAAGTGAAAAGTATACTAACATGTCGATAAATTCCTTCCCACCACGACGAGCGACTTCAAAAGGCACGTCATAGTTTCAAAGGGAATCAAACACATAGACTTTATTAAGATCAGGTCAGACCGCATACAAAACCCAATGTTCAGTTGCGAGGTGAGGAATGAGATAAAGCTTGTTGTGTCCCTCAATCAAAATGCGATCCGCTCAATAGTTTATGTGCCTACCCTCTCTTATTGTACTACCGTCAGCTATGTAGTATGGGCACACAAACACAATAGATGACAACATTCCCTCCATCGCAGCTCGAGTAGCTACCAACCTATGGACGACAAAAACAACGCATATTTGTTAATAAATAATAACTCATATAAGAGGTCATAAAAATTCCAATTGTATAAGTTAAGAGTACTAAAATCTCAAAATGAAATAATACTTACGTGACATAGACGACGACACTTATGGTTGACATCCATTCTTGATTATAAATGTCGCTTATGTCAACCGTCGATACCATGTAAGTAGCATCGTCCCTCCCAACATACTTAGGACGACAATCAATGAAAATATAATTGTCCCTGAGGTAGTTTTGGGCATAAAAATATAATATAGCTAATGCTAGTGGAGGTTGGCTTTGCTGATCTGAAGAAGGAATCTTTTGTGGGGCAACTGATTTTTCAGATTTAGCTCTCTTTCCTTTAGCAGTGCCCTGTTTTGTGTTGCTCGTTCTGCTAGTACCTCTCTTGGTTTTACTAGCAGAAGCAGTCTTCTTTTTTATTCCTTTTTTGATTCCTTAATTGATAATATTAAACAAAATATATATTGAGCATATAAATATATATATATGAAAAAGGTATATATATAGTGTAACTACTAAACAAGGTCTAATGAAGATGTCAAATGTCAATACCTCTTCAGTAGTGAGATGTATTTGATCCGCAGGCCAAGCCACGAAGCTTCCATGAGCTTCTAGTACTGTTGTTGCCTCATTACCCTCTCTATAATAAGGCAAGTGTGCACTGCCAATGATTGGAGTGTCAGTACTCACCGGCCTTGTATTTAGGATTAAATTGTACCCGTGGATTGTTTGCATTTCGGTACTGTGACTGATGCGGACCCTTCCTTTCGCCAAAATTGTTGAAAGGTCATTCGCTAATAAGTCACATTTATGCAAACCCTAAACAAAAATATTACACATTATTAATAATTTATTACACCGAATACATTTAATAACTATTCATAGTTTGTAATGCTTACCTCAGGAAGAGTAGAAAGAAATGCATCAGCTTCACAACTATCTCTGACGCTATTTACATTAGGTATGTGAAGCTGATCATAGTCTACTGAATCGGATGGCTTATACCCTTGAGATTTAATAAATGACAACTCTTGCTCCATTGTTGCCATCCGTTCAAATGCCACGTTCAATTTTTGGGTGAGGATGGCGACTTGCTCATTAGTGCTACGAGAACCACGAGATCGACCACATATACTCGTTCTCATAACACCCAATCCAAGGCCCCTGTGTCTTTTAGGGTGTTCTACAATTCTTGTAGCCTGGGACACAATGCTATATTGGTCCACCTCCTCACCTTCTGACGTTTCAAGTTTGTCCTGTAAATTTAACTTATAGGAATAAGCATAATATAATAGTTTTCTAAAAGAACTAAGTAGGGTTCTAGATATCTACAAACTTACAATTTTTTTGGCTGCAACATCAACATATTCATTAACATATCCATCTCTTGTTGCTCTAGCCTTCTTCCATAATGTACCAATATTGATGGATGAGGTACATGGGTCCAAGTCTTGGGCTAGGAGCTACAAATCAAAAAATATTCTTAATTAAGAATATTATTATAAAATTCAACATTTACATGTAAATAGATAATCACAAAATGCATACCAACTCCTCTTCAAGGCCCGCATAGCCTTTGCGAGCCATATTATGCCGGTATTTATTTTTCTTGGCAATCTCTTTATTTTGGGTACTTTTTTCCTATGTGACAAGCCAAAACATAATGACATGGTTATTTCAATATTAAGCATAATACTGGGATTGATACAAAAAGTTTAATTGTTATGTAACAAGTACCTTAAAATCCCCCGTAAGACGATAAGCAATGAATTGGTTCCAACTTTCTTGATCAATGAAACCGTATCGTTTGGATGGGTTCTGTCGTAGAGAACCATCCCTCTTTCTATACATTTTTCTACGAGCTAAATATGACCTAAAGGTTCTTAGACGCTCCCCACAATGTCTAAGAAGCCATTTCTTCCTAATCTCTAGGACATTGAACACTCTCTGCAAAATAAGACATGTAGATGTGTACCGATGTTAATGTAATAAAATTAATAACATTTGACATACAAAAATGATTACATAAACTAGCATATTTACCATGATTTCCTGCCAAATATGCTCATTATGACCCTGTGGAACCTGCTTCCAATTATTATAGGAGATAGGAACACGGTTACGGGTCACAAGTGAAATGTAGGTCAAGAATATATATGCGTAAGGGTCGATGGGAAGATTGTAAGTATTCCATCCCAACTCGACTACTTCTCCTCTATTCCTCATGTCTATGATAATTCTCATAATCGTAGGTCCTCTCTTCCCTTCTTCATCACTACTATCCCTATCAATGTTTTTGTTGGCCATATCTCTACAAAAAATAAATAAATAAATTATGTTAGAATGTTATGTATTGAGCATATTAATGTACCATTATATTATCAATACGAATCATGCTTAGAAAGAATTAATCTCAAATGTATCATGCTATTCTATATATATATATATATATATATATATATATATATACGAATCATGCTAACATGTTTCCAAAAATATATTAATACTAACCCTAACCCTAACCCTAATTAACCATAATTAACCATAATAAACGATAAACCCTAACCCTAACCCTAGCTAATTAACCATAATTTATTATAATAAAACCTAACCCTAAACCACAAAAAAACCCTAATCCCTAAACCTAGCTAAATGTAATTAAAGCATAATATATAAATCATATTATTAATTATTATTATTATTATTATCATACACAATTATTTCTCTCTATTTAATTATTCACTTTTATGTATTCCTTATTCTCTATATCTATTTAATCTTCATCAAATAGCAATCATTAACATATGCATATGTAAAATATATTTGCATTTCATTATATGACATTTCCTATATCTTATTGCTAGTCTCCTATACTTATTAATGAAAATGTGTGTGTGTGTGTGTGTGTGTGTGTGTGTGTATAGTTTTTATGAGTGAAAATGTATATAATTCTACACTCACATTCATATTATATATATATGTAAAGGTCTCGGCCAACACATGCATTTGTTAATATATAACAATAACGCAACAAATTCAACAACAAACAGCAAAATTTTCAGCCAACACATTCAACAACACATTTTCGAACGACAAACAACAATCTTTCAATAACAAACAAACGAAACCCTATAGCAACATGCATGCATTTATATATATATACATATATAAGTAGATAAAAAGTTATGAGAGGAAGAACAAACACATACATAAAGTGAGCTAGCTACAAACATGACGGTGAGAATGTTGAGAGAGGCAAGGGCTTCAAACACGATGGAGGATGAAGGTGCAAGTGCTAGCTAACTTCGGAACAATGACAGCACGCACATGCAGAGCCGACAATGGCAGAGGCGTGGTGGAGAGTTGGTGATGCGAGGGTTTCCTTTACTTGAGAGGAGCCGGTGTGGTGGTGCGAGTTGGTGGTGCACGGTGTGGTGGTGCGAGGGTTTGCAAGGAGAAGGAGAGAAAGAGAATGAAGGTGCAGAGAGTCTGAAAACTTTGGCACGAAACAGAACTGAGCTAAATAAAAGTTTAATTTTGGGGTTCTAATAACGGTTCCTGAGACAACCATTATTAAGAAGAGGATTTAATAACGGTTCCTGAGAGAACTGTTATTAAAACATCTTTTAATAACGGTTCTTTCAGGAACCGTCATTAAAAGCTTCTGACTTTTGACAACGGTTCTAATATGAACCGTTATTAAATCCTCTTTTAATAACGGTTTACATAAAACCATTATTAAAATATCCGTCCAAATTTTAAAGTTGCCTTTATTAATATTTTTTAACTAGAACCGTAATCAAAACTCTCCCGCCCATTAATTTTCACGCGTTTGACAACGGTTTTCGAACTACCGTTATTAATGTCCCGTCATTATTTCCCGTTTTCGTAGTAGTGTTGGTCAACTAAGAATAATAAATTCAAAACCAACGAACCTAACCCTTACCAAATCAACCATTGGGTTTTTAAATCTTGCAGCCTAGGAGTGAATGAATTAATCATAACCTTTTTTTTCTTATATATATATATATATATAAAGAAACACGCAGGAAGTGGTAGGTAACAATTTTCTTAGCAGTAGTTCCTAATCGGTTCCCAATAATCATGGCTTGAAGTATTCCGTAAATATTCACTAATTATGTTATGTGTATCCGTCCTTCATAAATGAATACTACGAATAAAAGTATTATTCCTCAACTAGATTTATCCTTTTCATTATAAATGGCACATTTGTGCATCTTTTATTTCAACTTTTCCTCTTTTGATTTTTATCATTAAATATATATTATGGGTTCCCTATAGCTTATTAGTTTTTGATAACACATAGCAGTAGTAGACTAGTAGTAATTGAAAATCTAGGCTAGATCCCATGTTTTCATTTCTTTCTTTCTTCATGTACATAAATGCAAGACAGGTAGTACATGAGAGCATCCACAATGCTATACTAAAATTTAATGTCCAAATTGTACTATCCAATCATTTTTTCTCTTATCTCTCCTACTTTTATCAATTTACCTCAAATTTAATTTAATACTCTACACCCCATTACCTCAAATTTATACTACCCAATTACTTTTATCAATCACATCACTAATTATTTATACTTTATAATATTTAAATTTTAATTTATATTAATCTATAAATATCAATTAATAATATTATATAATCAATTTTCATTAAATATAATTTTACAAATAATTTAATTAATAATGATTAATTTTAAAAATAAAAAATATTAAAAAAATACCTCATATACGTTCTAACTGTAAAAATCAGTCTAAAATATGTACCGAATGTGCCTCGATTTCCAAACTTTGGACACCTCAAATTTTTGAGGTAAACTCATTTTACTCTTACAATCCTTTCCTTAAATTTGAATTATGTCAAATTTGAGATTAGGAGTCTCCATTGTAGATGCTCTGATAGTACATGAATGCAAGACAGGTAAAACATGAAGGTTTTTCAAATTTCAAGTACGTCAACTAAGGGTGGTTTTTCAATATGTGAGCTAAATAGCACCATCTAAAATTGCTATCTATCATTATATTTGTCATAAATTGTCATAAATATTATACTTTAGTTGAAATTATTACAATAAAAAGCGAGACTATAAAAGCAAATAAATATTTTTGGAAGGCTCATTCCTGTGAAGGCATCCATTTATTTTGAATTATAATTATAAAAAGGATGGGATAGAAAAATATTAATTCTCCATGAATAAAAAAAACAAAAAAAAAGAAAGAAAAGAGCTAGCAAGCTGGTTGATGTGAGGCTACATACATATGGACCTCCCATACCCTACATGTGATGGGATGGGATTCTTAATGGGTAGTTGTTTCAGACAATGAGCCAATATAGTGCATAACTAAGGCGACAATAAGTAAATATAAAAAATTTTATTTAAGAAGTAAAAACACAACAAATTAAAAAGAACATCAACTTGGTATGAGTCTTGCTCCTACCATTGGCAGGGTTTGAATGGTAAGAAGGTATGCAACCTCGCACCACTAATTTTCGGCCAGTAGGGTCCTGGGGTGGAATTATTGTACAGGAATGGTGGACAAAAACGTTGGAAATAAAACAATGACAATTTTTAAAAAGATAATATCCATTTAAGTATGCTTTAGCAAATTATAAATTTTTATCTCGGCGCTTCCGATTGATCAAGATTTCACTACACTAAAGTCGTAAAACTCATTAATTTCTCAAGATTTGTTTCCAAGCTAGATCTACATTGATTTTTAAATGCTGGCCATCTTCGCAAAGATAGAGTATGATTTTTTTTTGTGGGCTCAACATATATGGCACCACACGAAAATCTATAGAAAGATGCATGAAGAAATTAAGGAGATATTCAAACATGCACAGTTTATATATATATATATATATGGCAGTTCCTTCATTAGCTTTTTATCTAAACACGGTTTTCTCGGTATTAAATCCAACACATGGAGAATTATAATAGCTCATGTGTGGTCATTGATGACAAAGAATGATATGAACTAATTGGTTTAATAACACCTCTTCGAGGGAGGTTAGCCTCCAGGACTTAAAGAAATCAAAGTGGGGTGGGAAGGACCAGACATAAGGCTGGAAATTTGGATCAAGGGGAGCTACCCTCATCCTTCATTCTATATCCGAATTTATATTGTTTTCTAATTACAGTCCCTTTCCTACTGCCAATAGAATATTCTTGCCTGAAAGTAGAATGACAGCTCATACTAAGGATAACTATAATAAGGACAGTTAGACCATTCTAGGGATGGCAATTTTCCCTATGGGTTTGGGGCTCCGTCGGAGATTCCCCGTTCGGGTTTGGGTTCGGAGAGAGAATTCGGGAATCGGGGATTCTTAATGGGGATTTTTTCGAGGACGGGTTTGGGGTCCCCATCCCCAAACCCACCCCAAATTTTTTTTATATATATTTTTATATAATTATATATATATATAATTTTTTTTATAGAATATAAATTAAAATTATAATATAAAAAAATAGTTTGAGGATCGGAGATAAGGTCGGGTTTTAAGAATGGGGAATAAATTAGGAATGAAAAATAGATCGGGGATCGGGTAGGGGAATCCCCGATAAAAAATATATCGGGGATTAGGTTGGGTTCGGGGATTATTTTTCTTATCGGGTTTGGGGATGGGGATGGGGTCCCCATCCCCGACCCGCCCCATTCTATCCTTATAAAATAACAACTAATTCTTAGCTAAATTATCAAGTGCAAGCAAGAGCTCATGGAGCCTCATAATCATGCCTCCAAGCTGGGGTTTTGGGCTTCCTCTTGGGCTGAGCTTCCTTAGTTAGGCCTGTTGCTGTATCATTGCTTTTCCTATGGATATTAGCCTTGCCCTCAAGGCTGACCTGAGGGAAGGTACTGGGAAAAGGCCTCCAATCTTCCTAAGTTGCCTCGTCAGGTGATGAGCTAGACCACTGCACTAAAACTTGCTTGATCGGCTTGCTGGCGATGGTGCTAGTGCATTGGTCTAGGATAGCAATAGGGACAATAACACAATCAATGCTTTCTTGTGGTGATGTTGGGGTTGTTTCGACAGGGTTTGGGCATAACTTGAGAATGGAGGTGTGGAAGACAAGGTGAATGCGAGAATCAAGTGGTAATGCGAGGCGTTAATTGACCTTTCCAATTCATTCCACAATCAGATAGGGCCCAAAGAACTTCTTGGCAAGCTTGTGGTTTTGCCGATGAACAAGGGATGCTTGTTGGTAGGATTGAACTTAACATAGACCCAATCGCCGATAAAAAATTCCTTATCTCTTCTGCCTTGATTAGCTTGGATACGCATTCGATCCTCTGCACATAACATGTTTTTCTTTAAGAGTGTTAATAATGAATTACGGTCTAACGGGGCTTGATCAAAGGAATCTATGGGTGTGTCATGGCTAGAGTAGCCCATAAGAGGTGGCAAAGCCTGCCCATATACAGCCTGAAAGGGTGAGAACCCTGTGGAGATTTGGTTTCCCAAACATAAATCGTGTTTTTTCTTTAATTTTGAAACATGTTGCTTTACTTCATAGGGCTTTATCTTATATAAAATAGACTTGATAAAACCTTAGTCGTCAAGTCGTGCAAGCCAAATTCTTCTTCTTCTTCTTCTTCTTCTTTATAATATTATCCATTTTTAGAGAATTGTTGATGTTTGTAATTGATTGAATGATATATTAAATCACCTTATAATTACACAAGTATACAAATAAAGATCTCTATTTTGCCTCAATTTTTCTAGTTTGTGTTTGAATTATCAATTATTCAATTCTCTTATTAATTCTAATTTTGATTTGGATTCATTTAATCCATGTTATTCTATAATAACTTGGTATTAGAGCTATGGTTGTTAAAGAGATTTGATAATTGGAATGGGTAAACGATTTGATATTGAGAAGATTAATTAGTCTGTCATTTTTAAATTATATAAATTGAAGATACAGGTGATTATGATTCAAAACAAGTTAGAGAAAGCCTTATCCGGTCATTCAAATAAGCCTGATTGAATGACGCATGAGAGAACTGAAGAGGTAGATCTAAAGGTCCTATCTACCATACAATTATGCTTATCAAATTAGGTATTGTAAAAAGTAGAAAAAGAATTAATTGGCCATCACCTTATAATAGAAGCTTGAGTCACTACACATGACAAAGTTAGTAACAAATTGGTTACTATTAAAGAGTCAGTTTCATGATCTAAAACTAGGTGAGGGTCAATCTTTGAAAGTTTATTTTGATGAATATGATTCTATTGTGATAGATTTACATAACATAAAAGTCAAGTTAGATTAAGAAGATTTGATAATTATGTTATTATGTTATTTGCTTGCTAGTTTTAAGCATTTTCGTAGGATTGTTCTGTATAGAAAGGACATTTTAGTCCTTGAGGATGTAAAATTGATGAGTAAGTATTTTATACCCATTTAATCTTAGTTTTTGATCTTTTATTTGAGAATAAATGAGAATAATTATAATTTTATGCTTAAGTGATAATAATCTTATATATTTTATTATATGAGGTAATATGATATAAAATAAATAAATTTAAATTATAAGGTTATTTATTAATTTTTCTAATATTATTTTGTAGGTAATAAAAAAAAGAGTTCAGTCATTTAAACCAAAGGCCCAAAAGAGAGCCAGCATTGTAGAAAAAAATAATAATAAAAAGTGAGCAGCTAAAGCAGAGAAGATAATGAGGTAGAAAAGAAAAGAAAAGAGGGTGAAGTGCAACAAGAAAGAAGCAACTGGTAGAAGAGGAGAGAGCAAAGGGAGCAGCCACCGTAGGAAAAAAGAAGAAGAAGAAGAAGAAGAAGAAGAAGAAGAAGAAGAAGAAGAAGAAGAAGAAAGAAGAAGAAGAAGAGAAGAAGAAGAAGAAGAAGAAGAAGAAGAAGAAGAAGAAGAAGAAGAAGAAGAAGAAGAAGAAGAAAGAAGAAGAAGAAGAAGAGAAGAAGAAGAAGAAGAAGAAGAAGAAGAAGAAGAAGAAGAAGAAGAAGAAGAAGAAGAAGAAGAAGAAGAAGAAGAAGAAGAAGAAGAAGAAGAAGAAGAAGAAGAAGAGAAGAAGAGAAGAAGAAGAAGAAGAAGAAGAAGAAGAAGAAGAAGAAGAAGAAGAAGAAGAAGAAGAAGAAGAAGAAGAAGAAGAAGAAGAAGAAGAAGAAGAAGAAGAAGAAGAAGAAGAAGAAGAAGAAGAAGAAGAAGAAGAAGAAGAAGAAGACGAAGAAGAAGAAGAAGAAGAAGAAGAAGAAGAAGAAGAAGAAGAAGAAGAAGAAGAAGAAGAAGTGAGCATAGGGCAGGAGAGCGGCAAACCAAGATGACAGAAGAGTCAGGTGATGCAAGCATAGCATAGAAGAAAGAGAGAGTAGGCAGGACCGACCGTCAAAGAAAAAAAATGAGAAGAAAAAAACGAGAGAGATATTAAGAGAAGAAAGGAAAGAAGAGAGATGTGTGCGGTAGGGAGTAGCTATAGCGGGGAAAAATAACGACTTTAGATGATGGTTCCTAACCAAAATCATCATATAAAATATATTTTGAAAATAATGAATTTAGATGATGGTTCCTAACCAAAATCATCATCTAAATTAAATTTATTTTGAAAGTTACTTTAGATAAAGATTTTAGCTATTGAATATCATCTAGGGTCAAATTTTTTTAAAAAAAAAAATTATTTTCCTTATTATATTGAAGGAGGGTGATAGATTTAAACCCTCAAATAGTGCTTTGAAAAGAACTATATACCAAACACTCCAATTAGATGGCGGTAAAAACAACATTTAGTTAATCCATCTACAAGGAAGGAATTCATCTACTAAAGGTTAATATGAAGAATGATTACAGACTTTAACAAGTTAATGGTCAATATCCAAATGCACGCATATATATAACAACATAGGACTTAAATCAAATGGGGTCGATCAGGTCTCATCAAAGTAGGTAACAAGTTAATCAGAATCAAGATGTGCTATAATCAATAATAAGGATATCAACATAGAGTAGCAGAGATTCAAGGATAAGTGGAAATAGGTAATCCTACATTACATATGCAACCAAATTCACTAACAACTATAAAACCCTTAATACCCAAAAAATAATCAATAAAGAGATAGACTTGAAATAAACATCAATATTCCAAACAAATTCAAATATGCGATAAAATTCTATATTCAAAAAATTGACAAGTCAGTTGAACAGAGATAGTAGAATCAAGTAGCAAATTAAAGAATAGGACATGGAGTGTTTACAGAAATCAACAAATCTATGGAAAAATAGGTCCTCAAAACTACCCCAAGCCGAACATTAATAATAATAAAGCAATCATACAATTATGAAATCAAGGCAAAGTAGAGCCAACCTAAAAATGGATTTCACTTGCACTAGAGGAAGTGTAGAAATAACATAGGGAAAGGAAAATGAGACAAGAGAGCAAGAAAATCAAGCTTAAGAGGATTTAGAATTTTAAACAAATCTAGACAACCACTATGGAAAAGGGGGTCAACAACGGCGACATCATCATGAACAACAAATATCGTTGCTGTAGATAGCAATACAATGGTGATATGTTAATGTTGAAATCAAACCAACGATGAAATTTTTAGGCAGGAAAATAACTATTTCTTTGAGCCTATAGTGATGACATTGTCACTGATGTTAGTAGGGCGCAAAAATATCCTTCCAAAGACTATAATTTCGTTTAAAAAAAATTATAAGTTATAGTGACGACAATGCCACTAATGTATACTCCTTCCATAAGTTTTTTCACCCAAAAATAATAATATAAATATAATGCATATGGTAATGACATGTCGTAACTATAGGTTTGGCTACTTAAAATTTTCATTGAGGTAGGAAAGTTAGTGCATAAAACTTATTTAGTTTAACAACTTCGTTTTATTAAGTCTTCAATGCCAACAAAGTTAGCTACAAACGCGACAAATGATGCCACTGATTGCTATTTATTTATAAACACTTCGGCAAAAAATTGACATAACCTATTCGTATATTCGTCTTTATTTTTGCCGTCTCATCCATTTCTATCATCTATCATTCCCCTCCATTAAACCTTCAACATATTTTGTTCTTCTTTTTCAAGTTTTCTTACTCTTATATTAGTATTTAAGCTTGTAATTTATTCTTATAGTTTGTTTCAATATATATTCATTTATTAGATCTAGAATTGTAGAAATCTGAACAAACCACCAAGGTTACTGCTTTGTGTCAATTATGGAACTGCCTCTCCGACGTTGATCTGCTATCAGGAGTGAAAGAAAGGATAGCTAACGGGGGATGAAATAAAAGAAGAGAAGCACAAAAGGAAGCAGGAGCCATGACAGTGCATAAAAAGAAAAGGCACAGAAGGAAGGGCAACAAGAATAAGGAAGAGGGATAGCAGAACAGAAGGGCCATGCCAGTGCAGAAAAGGAAAAGGCGCGGAAGGAAGGGTAGCAAGAGCGAGGAGGGGGACGGTAGAACAAAAGGGCCAAGCCAGTGTTATCCGCAGTAGAAAAGAAAAAGAGAGAAGACACACAATTGACCGAGGAGCATAGAGAGGAAGACAAGCTGCGACGAAGAAAAAAAAAAGGAAAATTGCACGAAAATAAAGATGACGAAGGAGAAGAAGATAGAGAAAAGGGAATTGGTAGAATTTATTTCAGATGGAATTAATTACTTTTTTATCTGAAAAAATTCTTAATCGTTTAATCATAATTAATTTTGGTTTTTTTTCTATCTATCTATCTATCTATCTATCTATCTATCTATCTATCTATCTATCTATCTATCTATCTATCTATCTATCTATCTATCTATCTATCTATCTATCTATCTATCTATCTATCTATCTATCTATCTATCTATCTATCTATATATATATATATATATATATATATATATATATATTTCTATTCAGTATAATTTACATGATGCATGTCTTGTTCTGGTTTCCTCATAGTGACAATATATAGGATTATTTATGTACTAGGTAACCATATAAATATGCTATAATTTATAAGTATAAATTACAGGTAGGTTAGATAACAATTCACCAAATATTTTTGTGATTCTAACTAGAGTAATAAAACGTTTAGATACGTGTGAGTCAAAGAAGGAAAATATAGCTAGACATGCTTAGTCTACTAATTTGGATACTTAAATTGACATCCTTTTAATTATACTTAATGCATTAAATCTAGTTAAATATAGGAACCGTTTGTTGCTACTATACTACTGGTATTTAATAGGATTAATATTGGTACTTTATCGTATTAATAATTTTAGGAAATTACTATAAGATGTATAGACCTAATTTTGGTGTACAACTTGGTAAATCTCTTTTTTAAGAGTAAATATTTATTTAAAAATTATTATTATATTTTAAACTAGTCTAGTGATGGATTTTGGTTTTCCTAGCATATTTATCATAATTGCAGTTATCTATTATTTTATTTTATTTATTCTTTTTATTATTTTATATTTTTAGAACCCCATTATTATTTTTCTTATTTATTTTATTTTGCATGTTCTAGTTAAATAGAGGTGAGTCATCTCAATCCCTAGTATAGAACGATACTCTTATTTACCAATACTATAATTATCAACAAGAGAATTTAAATTACGTGTCAGCTACAACCACACCAATTTTTGGCATTATTGCCCGGGATTGAACTCGGGTCGCCCACGTGACAGGCGGGAATACTCAATTGGTGTGACACTTTTAAGCGCCAATTAAGCAATAATTCTCAAGCCCTAAACCACGATCCTATATAGAAATTTCTCAACTATTTGCACCGAAAATAACAAAGTAGTTACACAATGATACTACTTTTGATAATGAATTATAATAACTAGAAATTCTCCACCAAGAAGCAACTCAAGTTCAAACAAATAGGAAATAACACAAGCAACATATAAACAATAATAGTTATAATTCATGAGCATGTACGTAAAAAATGATCAACAATACACATTGATTTACATACTACAAAATATTAATATAAAGCAAAGGAATGAGAATTGAACTTATTACAAGTAGAAAGCTAATTAGAGCAATATTAACTAAAGTCAAGGCGCTAGAACAATGAAGGAGCAAACCAACGAATACACCACTACCTAGATTTTAACCAACCAGCCAACAACAACAAAAACAAAACCTAAAATTACTTGAAATAAAAAAAATCAAGAATTAAAATCTCAACCTAAAATAATAAAGAACAAAGCTTGCCTAAACATAAATGAATGCCAGTGAAAATAAAGAGGGAGAAGAATCACCACAAGCATAACCTAAGTTTGTAATGGATTAAGGGAGAGGGAGAAGGGGAGAGAGAGAAATTTACCTAGCATGGATCAGTGCATCCAACAATTAATACTATAACTAGATTAGGCTGAAATATCATGTGTGTATATCTCTAGGCCTTATCTAATCAAAGTTCATGATAAAGTACCCATAACATGCATTCTATATGCATTAATTAGTCATAGCTAAGATTATTAATTAAACTAGTAATATTTCATATAGTAATTCGCTTTTGAATTTGTCCAAATGATCGACGATAGTTCTTATTATTCTAACCACACGACATCTTTGAACTTTGTTTAAATGAAGTTTGATCGGTTTCTTCCTCTTCATATATCTCTTAACATTATTTCATTATCATGAATAATCAAATCACGTAATCAAATGGGAAGAAATACAAAAAATTGAAGCAGCTGGGCGGTCTTAGTATTGGTATGTAGCCTAGTCTAAAAGTGAAAAACCAAGCTATTATAGAAAAATCATGGCTGAGAGATTTCACAAAGAAAAGAACTCCTTATTACAATTAACATATAGTTGGATCGATCCACAAGGTTACTATCGGAAGAAGGAGGCCATATCAACAAGGATAGTTCTAAGAGAGATAATACTATTCTATTACCTACAACTAGGGGACTTATCAAATTGAAAACATCATTAGATTTGTATAGGGATTAGGAGAGATGTAGGGTTCTTGATCAAAAATGATTGAGAGGTTTTTGATTACAAATTAGACGAGTTTTTTTATAATATCCAGGCCCTCTTCTGAGTCGTAGGGGTTTTCTATTGTTTCTCCATACCTCTCATTTTTCTTGTGTTTTTTTGGTAATAGCTTGTCATCACAACTATAAAAAAAAATCCAGTTGCTTTGACATTATTCTTAATAAGCGGAATGCTGGGGTTAAGTTCTGCCGAATATATATATATATATATATATATTGTCGGCCATATACTAACTAATAAGGAAAATCAACCTCATCCCATGAGCATAAAAAGGCAAATCCTATCATATTCTATGGGATTAAGGAAACTATAATACAAGCATATTTACCTATGCATATTTTCCATATCATGCAAATAGTCGGACTAATTAATTTGTACAAAGTATATATTTAGTAATTAATAATTAATTAATGCTAACAATTTTTGTAGTTATTTTACAATCTTATAAGAATATATACTGCTATCAGAGTAACTAAAACCAAGCAAATAAGAGAGATTATTTTATAATCTTATAATAATAATAATTCTTTTAGAAAAGTTGATTTAAACCTAAAATGAATAGCATGAACTACTAACTTAACATTAATTGCAACAAACAAAGATATATTAGTGTACAACCTTCGTCATGTATTATTGTTCAGTAGTGATTCATTCAATGGGTGGCCTAGTCCAGGTCAAGCCAAGCCTTATTGTATATACCTAATACACTAGATAGCTATATTTAAGATAATAAACTATTATTTTATATGCCATTTTTTAATAAATAATATGCTTTGTATCTAAAAATTTTCTTTTCAATTCATATTTCATTAAGTTTTTTTTTTCTTTTTGAAGCTTGTATGATTAGTAACTATGGATCTTCACAATGTTTTCATTGTTTGATTTTACTTTTTAATATAATTTATATTTTATTTATTTATTATTTTAATTTTAATTTTTTGAAAGGAAAAAATATGAGAATATTTATATAATAGAAAAAAATTATAATAAAGATTGAATCACAATTTAAAATTTGATAACAAATAAATAAAAATAGCATAATCAAAATAAATTTCATTTACTATAATTTAATAAATTAACAAATTAATGAATAAATAATAATGATAATAATAAATTAAATTAATTCAAATGAACATGGATATCACAAAACTAGTATGAAGTTAAAAATATAACAAAAAAGTAAATAACAATAAATAAATAAATAAAATATAATAGTTTTTTCTATATAGTAGTTCTTTATGTTTTTTAAGTTTTTAGTGTAACTTTGTTTCTCATATTTCTAATTTTTATTCCTAACTTCTACAATTGAAATTTCATAATTTTGTAGTTTTTTAGATTAAAATACATAGAATGTAAATAAAAACCATAGAATATTAAATAAAAAATATATAACATTAAAATTCCAAAGTAAAAATAAGAGTAATATAATAATTCATCATTGGATAAAAAATGAAAATTATTTATTAAATAAAGATAAGAATAAAAATTAATTTAACTATTATAAATATTGACATAAAATTATATACAATAATAATTTATTAACTTAGGCTATAGTTAATTACTATATTAGGTAAATAAAATTTGTTTATTAAATTAGGGGGGTGTGTGTGTTGGTTAGTTAAATTGGAGGGAGGGTTGTGTGTTGATGATAATAATAATAATAATAATAATATATTATTATTTTATTTTTTTGTGTGTGTATTAATAATAATAATGATGATGATAGTATTATTATTATTTTAGTAGCTTTAACTTTCAAGTTTTATTCTTTCTTCTTACGTTATACAATTTTTTTTTAAAATCCTTCTCTTCTTTCTAAGTCCTATGAAAATAATTTAATTTTGATCTTTTACTAGGTTTTATAATTCAAAGATTAGATTGGTTGTAAATTTATTGAAACGCATTATAAGCTTGATTTTCAAGAATATGATTCACATCAGTAAAACAAATGTTAATTTTAAACGTGCATAAATTGTAGGTCGATGCAAAGCGGACCCTCAAATTAATTTGGTTTGGTGTATATGTTATTTTAATAAGTGGATTCATAAAATTATCTATTACCCTAATAATTATAGTTTAGTTTTATTTTGGGCCAAAACGGAGACAAAAGAAATAAACTGTGTAAACCCCTCCGGTAAGGGCCTGTAGGGAAAAATATTATCTATTACCCTAATAATTCATTTCAGCGGAGTAATCCATAAGTTTTTTGTGAAATTCGAATATATCATTAGATTAGATATTATAAAGTCTTTTTTATCACATAAAAAATAACTAGTTAGACATCAAAAAATGTTTATATAAATCACTTTATTACATCTTCATTTGAACGCATAATTTGCCAAACAAACCTAGGCCCAACGAATGTTATCATCCTCTTCATCATGTTTAATCATTGTATATAGATAGGTCAAGTAACTAATGCAGATATTTATATATGTATATATATATATATATATATAATTAGCATACCTTTCGATGCATTGTGCAACCCTGTATCTCTAATAATGTCGTGCGTCCTCACCGTGTTTTCCTCAAACAACCAACTTCGATATCTCTCTAACAACAAACTTTGAGACTTGAGCATCTGGGTCAATCTCTCTACTCGATCCATTGCCTAAACAAGAGTAAGGTTTCCAAACAATCCTATACCTTTATATTCCAATCTTCAGGGAAATGACTACAAAGTAGGAAGATGAATTGTGCATCCCTATCGCGTAAGTAATCGAAACTGACTTATATAGGTTCGATTACTTTATCAGACATTCCATCTATTTCATCAAGAGACCTTTCTCTTAAATAGCGAGCAATATCCCTCTAGGCTGGCAATTCCTCTCCAACCAAAGCTCGTGCTAGAGTTACTAGTGCGAGAGGCAAGCCATTGAAATGTTCAAGCATCTCTTCCGCAAAAACTTTATGGGCTTCATCGGAGTCTAACCTTTCTGAATAGTCTCCTAATTCTTGGCGAAACAGACTCCGTGCTTCTTCTTTATCCAAAACATGGACCTCGAAAATCCCTTCAGCTCGCATCCGGGTACATGCCTATCGAGATCTGGATGTCACCACTATTTTAAAGCCCTTGAATTTTTTTGGGCAAGGAATATCAATTTGATGTAGCTCGAGTGGCTCCCACGCGTCGTCCAAAACTAGAAGGACCCAATTCGGTCCATCCATCAATTTGTAAAGTTTTCTATACAAATGGTCTTTCTTTCCTTCTTCACTGTTACCGCGCAAATCCTGATTAAGTATTCTATCTGCGATTACATTTCGGATCACAGCTAGATCCGGAGTCTTAGAGACCACTGCTATCCGTACTTCACCAAACAAGTTTCGACTCTGGACTACATGGGCAAGCCTATTCACAAGCACCGTCTTGCCGACGCCAGGCATGCCATAAATTCCAATCATGTTCTTGTCTTTGAAAGCCTCTATGATTTCCTCCAAGAGGAATTCTCTGGATTCATATCCCTGATTTAATGCAGTTGGGGGCAGTTTCCTAGGTGCTGGTGGTGAAGGAGATGGAGAAGCGCCTACAACAGTAAAGCGTGGTTCTCTTGCTTGTTCAAGTTTCCCTTTCATTATGTTCAACATATTTGCGGTTTCCTTTCCCTTCTTGTAACGATCGCCGATGGAACAAAAACACTGATTGAACCCACATTTGTTGTCCAAGATCGTTTTCTCCGGATCTAAAAACTGTTTCACTTCTTCGATGCTTGTCCCGGCCTCTTGGAGCCAGTTCTCGACTCACGGGGAGATTGTCTGTACACGCGTCTCAATATCCGCTTTAAAGCCTTCCAACTTCTCAAGCTCAGCTTTAAGATCTCTTTTAATACTCTCACGCAAATCACATAGGAGATGTGCTTTTTCGCAAATGAACAAACTGGCTCTACTGCATTTTTGGTTAGGTGACCGATAATCGAGTCCATCCTGTGAATACAATAATTATAAGAAGGTTGGTTACAAGCAACAATGGGGAGAAGATGAGAGGCTAGGTAAATTTTGAATACGTCTTATGCAAAAAAGAGGAAAAAAAAACAAAGGGGCATCTGTTAAGTAAGAAGAAGAAGGAGATAATAGAAGCATACAGACCTGTATCTTTCTATTTTTTTTTCCAGTAAATTCAATCAACACAGAGAATAATGAACACTGGATACTAGAGGATGAATCAACAATGTCGAGCGAACACTCTCCTTGCAAAGAAAAAAGGGCCCTTCTTCCTCCCTGTAGTAATAATATATTTCTGACTCTTAATTCTTTAGGATCTGTCTGGTTTATAGAAAGTTAAGTGGAAAGGAAAATATAGAGAAAAGAAAAGTGAAAGAAAAAAAATTAATTTCTTTTATTTTCTTTCCTTCGTTTTGTTAACGGAGAAAATTTTGTAGAAAATTAAATTTTTGGAAAATATTTTTAGTGTTTGGTGTATAGAAAGAAAATTTTGAGAAAAATAAACAGTTATTATTTAAATATTTTTATATATTTAATAAAAATTAAACTATTATATTGATACATAAAAATTATCATAAAGTTTATAATAAAATCATAAAAATTGTATAAACTCAATACTAATTCTAAATTTTTTTAGTAAAATTAAAATATTAAAGAATTTATATAATAATTTTTACCAAAAGATATAGATATGAAAAGATAAAAATTGAAGAAGGAAAATTAAAAGTAAATTCGTAGAAAAATAAAAGCCAAACACTAATAAGGTATAATATATAGTTTTATAGTATTAATCACTTATACAATAAAAAAATACAAACATATATTTTTATTAATAAAGTATTTTTTTAAAATAACTTTTTTAAAAATAATTTTGATATAAAAATAATTATTAAAAATAAGTAATATCAAGGTTTAATCATCAATTCTCAAATTGAATTTTCCCATCGATAACATTTTCATATTTTAACCATTTTTGCGGCTACAACAGTGCTATCATCGAGTATTTACCCTTTATATATGGATGTTTCCGAAGACAACCTTACCCAGTATATCATATGCTCTACTCAAGCTATTTTTATGTAGCCATCTAAAGATGTCTGAATAAAACCTCAAATTTTAATTGAGATAATGATTATGCCATCAGATTTTGCCTTAAGACCAAAGCATCTCGCTGAGAATTCCACCTTCGTGTAGAGCTCAGCAATAGCACACATACAGACCAAAGCCACATCAATATTGGTTGCTCCATATATATTATTAAATAACAAAACAAAAGTAGAGCATAACAGAAGAAATAAGGAAAACACGAAAGATCACAATAAGAAAAGTCCTCCCACGCGTGAAGATCACCAGGAAACTATGAACCAACCCCAGCCTCAGAACAAGTGAGACCGGCCACAACAGGCAGCCACTACCAGGAACAAACATGAAGTCGAGAAAAATTACAGGTAAATACAAACAGAGGAGCCTCGGCCAACGCCTACTCGGAAGGTTACGCAAAGGAGCGAAAAAAAATCAGAGATAAATGGCATATATGATGAAGATGGAAGAATGAAGGGTTGACGAAGAAGCATAAATCGATGAAGATGGCGATGTCCCTGAAGTGGTGAGTTCAAAAATAATCGAAAAATTTTTCCGCCGTCAATCTCATATTTTCCCCAGGTTTGGACGAGGAAAACAACGCCCTATAACTTTCCTACTTTTTTTATTTGGTATTTTCTTTCCTTTTAATTTTCCTACTAACCAAACACTTAAAAAATATTTTCCTCACAATTTTTTTTCCTTTCCTCCTAACTTTCTGAAAACCAAACGAACCATTAGTCTCCGATGACACCTTTAATGAGCCTGCGATCATTTTTCTCTTTGGGTAAAAAATGTGTGCTCATTGATGACCGAGTAGGAATCTATTTTCTTACAGAAAACATCTATTTATTATTTAGAAAATATTTTTCCATAACATATTAAATATATTCTTCTATCTCTTCTTCTTTAATCCTTAACCCCGACAGGATTTTTTTCTTTTTTCCATACTTTCTTTTCTATTTGCCTTCTCTCTCTTCTCTCTAGAAAACTTTTTACCCAAGTAACAGCATTCCCTCAAGGTAAATAATTAATATTTTTTAGTTAATAATTTTTTTATGTTATAAAATATGCTAAAGTTATGTTATAAATTTATGAGTTTAATTAAAATTATTTATTCAAAATTTTTTTATTTAATTATAAATTTGTGATTTTAAATTTTAATTTGTTTAGCGGTACTATAATTGATATTGTAGATCTAATATATGAAATTCTTTTATTATAGATGAAAATTTTTTAATTTAATTATAAATGTGTGAGTTTAATTTTTTTATTATATAACAAAAAAAGCTATTGTCTTCGGTAAGATATATCGGTGGAGGTGGTTGGCTTCGGCAAAATCTACCAGTTGGGAGGGAGGATTGGCTTTGGCAAAATCTGTCGATGGTGGGTGATTGGCTTCAGAAATATGTGTCGATGGTTGGGGGTTGGCTTCGACAAAATGTGCTAGTGGTGGGTGGTCGGTTTCAGCAATATGTGCCGGTCTTGGGTAATAATCGTCGGTTTAGGGTTTTGTATTAATTATGATTTTAATAATGTTTATTAATGATAGTTTGTTAATTATATTTATATTTATTATATTTTTTAATTATGGTTAATTTGATTAAATTTATCAACTATATTTTTAGATCTATTATACTATATTAGTTATGCTCTAATATTTATATAAATATAGGTTTGGTAAATTATCTCTTTTTTCTAAGGTTTTTGTTATTTTTAGGATGTGTAATTATATATATTAATTATGGTTTATCAATTATATTAATTATTCTCTAATATTTTAATTAAATATATGTTCGATAAAAAATCTCTGTATGCTAGAGTTTTCAGTTATTGTTAAAATGTGTAATTTGTATATATTAATTATAGTTTATTAATTATATTTTTTAGTTATTTTTTTATAATTACGGTTAATTAGTTAAATTTATTTATTATATTTTTGATTTATTAATACTCTATTAATGTTAATTAGGTTATTATATTATTTATATATAATTTGATATTTATTATCATCTTAGAATTGATTTATCCTAAGAAATGAATTTTTTATTTTATTTTTTTACGAGGCTTCAGCATATTGTGCCAATGGCCAGGGGGTGGCTTCGGCATTTTTTGTTGATGGCCTCTAGGGAAGGCTTTCCCAAACGCAATATCTATTAAGATTCAATTGGCACAGCCATCGCAGAATTTAAACCCAATTGATCGGGGCGAAGAAATTCTGTCGTTGACAGATATGACTATTGTCGACAATCTCTTAAACCCATAATTGCTATGTATCACCCTAAAAGGACATGCAAGAATCCATCCAAAACCCATATGTACCCCCACGTCCTTCCATGGATATGCCATCCCCGAATTAATATTTGAGGGATGCCTTTTTTCTCCTATAGACACCCGATCCACTTAATCCAACTCCAATACACTCCACCTTTGATTCAAAATGGCCAAGTGATGGCTACTCTTGATGCCGAGGAATTGTAGAAAGAATTAGAACTGTGGCAGTACATTGTGGTTGTATATATCCTAAGAAATGAATTTTTTTTTTTGGCAGTGGGTGGCTTTTGACGATGGTCAGAGGATGGCTTCAGAAATTTTACCCATAGAAGGGGAGGTTTCGACAAAAATTTTTGGTATAAAAAGATCACTTTAAATATGTATTTTTTATCGAATAAAAATTTATTTTCTAAATAACAATGTCCTGTGTTGCGGAGATGAATGACCCACTTCGCATAAGATCACTTATTAGCTGAATTTTGATAAAAATATAGAAAATTGTTTAGCTTGAGTTGCAAACTGCGCACTCAAATTTTAGATCCCAAATATGAAACTCGTGCCCTTAAACAACTAAATAAGCAGGAGTCACCAGCAATGTAATCACACTATAGGCTAACGGTAGACGGCAGAATTAAAACCGGCAAACACTAGATGGGTTGCGGCTAATGGCCGACGATGAAATCAAATTGTGGTAGGAAGATGACAGCTAAGCCAGACATCGATGGTGAGCACAAACATAGAAAATAGATCCGACCGGCGACGGACTACTCTGGGATGGAAATAAGTTTGGTTGCCGGATAATCTAGTTTCAATAATATATTAGCAAAATAATTTATTTATTTATTTTCTTTATAAATTGGCTCCTATACTACATTTTATTTTTGAAAAATTTTAAAGAAAAAAATTAAAAAAATAATTTTTATGTTTGATTTACGTAAATTAGTGAAATAAAAATAAGAATAAATAAAATTATAAAATTTTAATTATTTAAATTTTTTTAAAGATATTTAAAAAAAATATTTTAATTTATTTTTTTCTCAAAATTTTATTAGAATTAAATAAATTCCTAATGTCTAATGATGCCGCAACATTCATATTTTACTCTTTTTTTATATATCAATTAAAAAAACAGGAATCAAGTGCGGAGTGTATCTGGTTGATAGTATGATGCATGAGCATATTGACTATTGTGATGTCCCCACGGTGAAAAGAACATGTGTCCCAATCTTGAAAGTTACTGGATGCTCCATTAAACTTTACTGATCGAAGACGATCTTATTATATTTTTATCCTGGAATTATATAAGAACTATAAAAATTACGGATCATCGTATATATTAAGTCTATATATAAATAATTATATTTATATATAAATTATTAGATTTAATGTATCTAATTAATTAGATATAGATCTATATGCGTAGAGACAGTAGGGGTTCTAGGTTGTTAATGGATCGAACTAAGATGACCTAATAAATAACTGATCAATTATTTATATATATGGTCATAGTCCCTAAGTTATACATACTTCATTCCAATTGACTCACATCGGTCATTGAAAACTAGAAAGTATGTACATGATCTAGAAGATCATAATACCACCCATTTGGATTTGATACTATATTCGACAGTATTTAACAATTCCATTATTATTATAGATTTGAGTATGCTTCCGTAATATATTTTATATTAATCTTAATAAATTAGTATTGATCCTATTAAATCTATATATAATTTATATTAATCTATCAATTCATTTAATTATGTCATATCTATATATATAGATTTTATGAATCTATCATATCTGCCTGCAAATTCAGTGTACACTTGACTCACTTGCCATTAGGGTGGGGGTCATATGTGTCCCTAATGTATATATTTATTTTTTGAGAACATTCTCGACGTTGTTGCGTCAGTATTCTAGGTTTGGATTTTATGAAAAAAAGGAAAGATGCAGGTATGTATGCTTCTACCTTTTTTTTCTTTTCTTTATTTATTTATTTATTTTTGCATAAGATATGTTAAAAATCTCCCTACCCTCTCACCTTCTTCCCTTTATTTCTTCTAGCTAGTAAGTAGTAACAACATTTTTACGCAGTGTTAAAGATAAGCAATATTTCTACTATTCAGTTGTCAGAAAATGTTTGAATTATTTTTACAAATAAAATATATATAGTATCGGTGTATACTATAACAAAAAATATTATCACAAGTAGAAAAATTATTTATGACATAAAATAATATCACTCTTAAAAGTTATAAATGATTCAGCTGCCAAGCTTGCACTACAGTAAAATCGTTTAATGGCGACGATTAATTAAATATTAGAGACAGTTAAAAATCGTCACTAAACATTTACCGACGGTTAGCTAAACCGTCGCTAAAGTGACAGTTTTCAAAACCGTCGGTACAATATTTTAGCGACGGTTAACCGTCTCTAATATGTATTACCAACGGTTAAGAACCGTCTCTAAAAATTATTACCGACGGTTTTGAACCATCGCTATTAAGTGTTACCGACGTTTACAAACCATCTCTAAAAAATTATTATCGACGGTTAAAAACCGTCTCTAATATTTATTCAGTGACGGTTAAAAACCATCAGTAGTAAATATAAGTTAATATCATCCATTCATATTTTACTCTTCCTATAAGATAACCTATGAAAAAATACATTAATATTAATCTGTAATGATTTATATTGGACTTTTTTCTAATAATACACATTTGGTATATATAATTCATAAACCTGCATCAATAATATTTTCTTGAAAGTTATATATACTAATATATGTTAAACAATGTCCAAAATGACAGCATAGCTACATCAATTTCTAGACTACATTTGTTCAAAATGTACATATATATCAATTTAACGCCTAAGGTGTTTGCAAAATATAGCCGCCCGGATCCCAATAAGTCAGTGTTTGCCTCCATTGTATATATACACCTAGGTTGATGTGTATATATGTTGGTGTCCCATGTAGTATCTTCAAATACTTCATTGTAGCACAAAAATATATATCGATAGTTAAACAACATTATAAATGAATATAATCTAACTTTCTAATTGGTTAAAATTAATTGAGAAAGTGAAGCAGAAATGTTACAAAGTCATATGCATTCCTAGAATGATGTTGATTATAATTTTATTCCTACAAGTGTAAAAATGTTAGGTTAAGTCTTATAATGCACAATAAAGCCTAAATTTTAGTACTTCTTATCAACTTCAAACCTCCTGGTTAGCTTCATGATAATGACTAGGAGTTAAAAAATGACTCAGCCAGGGAAGATTACATTATATAGTTACTTTGATCCAAGCTTGAAGCCCTAATTCAGATACTAACAAGTAAATTTCATGCAAGTCCAATTAATTCAACAAACATAGGCAGCAAGTGTAGTGAAAGTAATAGGCTGATGACTTGATGCACAAGCTTATAGGCCAAGAATAAACGAATAAATCTCAGCTGCTAAGAAGGTGAATTGGACATGAGAAGGGGGATAAATTATGATTGGTGACTCTTATATTCTGGTCAATTTATGAAACAGGTTATGTGTTCTTTTTAGTTTTTTTTTATGTGTTTGTTGTTTGCTATATCCTTCTTCTCATTGTGTCCTCAACCTTTCTCCTACCCTATGCATCCCTGTCCTCAATCTATAGTGGAGGAAATGAGGTATCTAGTTTTATTGATTATAATGGAAATTTAGTGCATAAAATGACAATGAATTTGGCTAAGTTTTCATAGGTTTTGTGCACCATAGAATCCTTTTTTATATGTTTATGCACTGGTTTCACAGCAAATATACAAGTATGAATTTTTCTCACTGAAATGGGTTTATTTTCACTTCTAAAATTGAATACAAACTTATATTACATCATGGAATCCAATATAAAAAGATCATAATCAAGTGTGATAAGTTTTTAAGCACATTTGAAGGTAAATTATCCATGTTATGTATTATTTTCTGCAGTAAACTTTTAGATTTGACTTTTCTACTTTTCTTGTCATTTTCTACACTAAAATTTTACATGGGACATATATTTCTAAGTTAGGTTTGAGTTTCAGGATATTCAGACATCAAAATTAATGTTTTTACATATGGTTTAAGTGTAATTATTTTTTGGGACACATTTAATAAATGAATTTGAACTTTAAACCATAGTTATAACAACATAAAGATAACCATATAGGTTCTAAAAATTAGAGGCACTGAACCAGGAAATAAAAATTATTAGACACACAAACTGATAGCTCTTGAGCCCATTGAGCTAGAGAAAATAATTTGCATTACACTTCCTTAAGGTTGTACAACATTTGATCTAAAGAGAATATCCATGAAAGGGAAGTAATAAAATAGACTATGTGCATTATTTAGAAGCCAAAAAAGTAAATGCCTATACATGGGTGGCTTTACCTATTACTTATAGGCTGGATGACCTTTCATACCTTCCTCACACCCTTTTGCATTTGGAATATGTTAAACAGGCAACCATACTAGTACAACAGCTAAGTAGTTACAACAGGCACCACCATTAAATAATAACTAACTCTAGCTAAGAACAACCAAAGTAGAATTAGTATGGACAATAACAGCAGCCAATCAAATGAATCAGTGACAAAGCTACATGATGTGAAACCAGAAAGGGAGAAAAAAAATAAAAGATAAAGGAAAACTTTGGTACACGAACTTAGTTAGGAAAAAGTAGACAGCAAATTAAGCAACTATGCATTTATCAAATAAAACAGCTCTTAAATATCAATAATAGAATTCTCAATTTATGCATATAGAACCCTCACAGAAATATTCCCTTTTCTAAATGGTAGCAGAAAAACTTATAAAAGATAAAAAATAGTCTATTTCTTGAAATTTGAAGGGTATACCTGATATAAATAAAGGCCTTAAATGAAAAGAAAAAGGTGTACATTTTAAATGACATAAATAAAAGCAAGTACCTTACAATGACCAAAGTAGCATCCATCAAGCTCAATAGACCCAAAGAAATCCAGCTTCTAAAGGCAGCCTTTTGACTTGTCACAACAGAAACTTATGATAGGAAATGTGTGATCATACTTAAACTTCAAACAGCTTTCTGGATATCTATGCTGCAGCAGGGGAAGGGAGGAAACAACCAGGGCAAACTCAATCGACCACAATAATAAAAAATAAAGAAGCACTGTTAAGATTTTGCAAGTTAACTAACCTCATTCACCAAATGCTCTTTACAAGCTCATATATTAAGCTCTACAAATTGGCAGAATAATGTGCCAATGTATAGTCATAGTCAAAACCATAAACTTGAACATGGTCCATTCTTATGTTCTTGTTCACATAAATACCTGATTTTAATTCCCAAAAGTTGATCCATTAGCACAAAGGAAGACAGGCACAACTGTATAAAAATCAACACCACAAAAGTTAACAAACCTTCTGGATTCATTTTAGGCATTGTTTTCAGGGCTTCGGGAATTTTCATGAAACTTTGCTTGGCTACATTGAAATCACTTCTAATTTTTGCAACATCATTGACAATACCCTCTTTTTCAATCTGTGATACGTTTTGATCAAGTCTCATCTCAACACAGTAGCACTTAAAATCCCCCCCAAAAGCCTGAAGACAATAGTATTAGCAATGTACATACTCCCATATTTGGAACAAAAAGAGCCGCTAACTATTGCACTCCCCAAAGCCACTCTGCCCACTTCTGCGAATTAAAGAAAGAAGAAAGCATCTACTCCCAGTCTCCCACTTAAGGATTTACATGAAATGTTTATGGACTGCCATCCGGAACTCAGATGCCAAAACAATGAAATCAGAGGCAAGTAAGCTGGCATATACATAATACCTATACGGCACAATGTCTTAACTAATTCCTCATGAAATTTAGAAAACCCGTTTCAATGTAACTACAAATTCAATAATTTTGGCATAAATGAAGAGATCAAAACACTGTTACCTTCTCGAGCAAGAGGAATAAAACCAAAATTCTACACATAAATGTTAATTGTTAGTTAATATAATTCAATATACAATAAATGGATCGATATAGCACATAAAGAAAGATTGAAGACCTTAAAAAGCACGCGCGAATACAGGAGCATCCGTGAGGATGCGATGTTAGTCATGGCAGTGTTGCTCTCATAATTGCATTGAATATCAAGAAGTTTGAAGCATTCTTTTCCAAGGTTCCAATGCACAGTATGGTGAGGTAAATTATAGCAATATCTTGTCAAAGTACTTGATAAAATTTAATCATACTTCCTTTGCCTTACTTCCTGGGTTCCTACGCCAAAGACTTAGAGTAATGCAACCGATTAAAGCACCACAAATTTAAGTAGAAAATATGATTATATAGGAAACTTGTGATCAACAAAATCAAAACTGCAAGAAAACTACATAGGAATATATATGCGCACAACTAATCAATGTTTCTGCCACTAATATAATATTCTATTTTCTCAGCTAAAAATAAATTTATAGAGAACAAGAATACAAATAGACAAATATCAAAGAGACAAACCTCTTTAATATCATCAACAGTATGCGACTTCAATGGAACATTGGCTAATGTCTTTAAATTCAACTTCAATAAATCTTTAACCTTGACATATCCATCACTCCTCATATCTAAGTTCAGTTCAGTAGCCATATGCCTCAGTATACGCATCCTATTATGAATTAGCAGAAAAAAGAACACGAGTTCACAAACTAAATTAGCTTTCATCGAATTACTGATTACTGAAACAACAACGAACGCAAAGAGCTCCTACAACATAGTATTAATATTTCATCAGTAATTTGTCACAATAGAGACGCAAAATTTGTTTTCTAACCAAATAAAGTGCAACTTGAGCGTACATATATAAGTCTACCAAGAGCGTCAATTCGATCCTTTCCGCCACCACCACTTCCACGACCTCTTGATCTTCCACGATTTTCTCTAATCTCATGCCCTCCACCTCCTCTTCCAACACTGAAACAACAAATTAAACATCAGAAATTAATTTCGAATTTCGTAAAAGCATATAACATAAGATAGAAAGAAAGGGAGTGGGATTGAAGGAGGACCTGCGAGAGGAATTAGTGTAAGAGCTCCAACTATTCATATTTCATGAAGAACGGATGAAGCAGAGCGACGACAAGAGAAGGAAGGGCAAAAACACGGCGGCAACGAAAGAAGGAAGGCCGATACGCGGCGGCGACTGAAGAAGGATGGCAGCGTGCGTCTCACTATATATTCACCGAAGCAAGGAAGAAGGAAAATGGGAATGGGGAGAATGGAAGAAGATAGGCGCCGAGAAGAATAAGGAGGGAATAATGCAGACGGGGGGAGGGCAGCTGAAATTTTCAATCGGGCGGGTTCTATTGTAGGTTAAAATTATACCGACGGTTTAAAACCGTCGCTAATATACAAACGGTCGCTAATTTACTGATGGTTTAAAACCATCGCTAATATACCGACGGTTTAAAACCGTCGCTAAATATTGGTAATATACAGACGGTTTAAAACCGTCGGTAATTTTAATGGTTTTTTCTCCACAAGCGACGGTAACATAAACCATCCCTAATTAAACGTCTATATATGCCGTATTTACTGTAGTGTTGCCACTAATACATTAAATTAGAGAAGGTAATAGATTGGGTTTGGAATAAATCCGGTCAGATTATTTATTAAAAATTGTTTAATATTATGTATCAAGTAAGAAATAAATATAAAAATTAAATTTTAATTTTTCTAAAAAATATTTTTAAAAATATTTTATTTTTCTTAAAAAAATTTATTTCAAAAACAAAGAGAGTATATAGTAAGCAAAGTGCTCAATGTTGCTCTAGTAATCAACATTTTCAATGTGGATTTTGTAGGTAAAAAATCAGGCCCTTTCCATGATGTTATTTGGTTTTAGAATTTCATTTGTTTTTTATTTTGAAGGGAAAATTTCATTTGTTAAAAGCACTTCTTATCTCTCTCTCTCTCTCTCTCTCTCTTGCTGCTACGTTTGATTTTGAAATCATCAACCTACTTAAATCCTTTAATTTATCTTTAATTAATATACATTCTTAGGGTTCAATTTTTTTCTCCTTTATAGTATGCTTTCATGATTACTATAATTAACATTAATATTTAGGATTTATTTTTAATGTGATATAAAATTAAAGTGACGAGAATATATTCAACCTACTTTTCATTTAATCCATTAGCTCATGTTGTATTTATTTGAGGGTATATACAATATTTTAAAATATCCAAAGCAATGGAAAATGTGTTCAACCTATTTCCCGTTATATATATATATATATATATATAGGGTGAATGTCCTATACAAATATTTCACAGGATACATAAATAAGAACCAATCTTAACCATTAGATTAGTATTTGATCAATGGTTATCATTTAGTAAATATCTAACCTAAATTTATTTTAATCTCGGCCATTAAATCTTCTAGATCTAACGGTGATTAACGGTTTGTATAATTGTATTTTAAATAGTAGTTTGTACCAGACCCTAAATCTATATATATATATATATATATATAATTAACGTGATGTAAGTAACATTGTTTTTATAATGTTCTGTCTCTATTTTTTCCCCCCATAATAGACACGATTTTGGATTAGTCGATTGAAATGACCTTTGAGTCATTTTGTTCATTTGATAGAAAGCACACTTCCTATGTAGTTTGATAGAATAAATTAATTGAAGAACTCATAGCCGAGGTTAATAATTTACAAGACCAGATATTGAGCTCTGGATGCTAAAGCCTTTGCTTGATCACCTTGGACGTCTTATTGGGAGGACATCGAGTTCTGGAGGTTGAAGCCGACAAGTGAATACAAAACCAACTTATCATATCAGAACTAAACATAATGTAGACCACACACAAACTCGAATAGCCTCAAAGGAGTAGTAACAATGGGTATGTAAGGAGGAGAGGCATTTTGAAGGCTTTTTTTTTTATATATATTTTTATCTACATTTTTATTAGGTTAAATTGAATGGACAACATATTATTTAAAATTTTTATTACAAAGAAATGTATGAAGAAAAGACTAGGAATAAGGACGTTGGACAACAAGTACATTATATAAATATTAGAGAAATATAAATAGTATAACATAGGATTGTGGATGATATTTACTAGAATCATCAGTAAGTTATTTATTTTTATAATATTTATTATGAGTGTATAAATATTTATTACATAAAATAAACTTTGATTATATTATTATGTAAATTTTAAATGTTAGTAAGTTTTATAAAATTTATTTAGTGATTGTTCATAATTTTTGTAGATTCTAGAATACTTTAGGAGATGCCCAACATTTTCTATGCTTTTGAATTTCATAGTTTTGGATATTTTTAAAATATATTTTTATATAATTTTCAATGTTTTATAATATTTTAGTAATTTTTATATTTTTAAGACAATTTTTTTTATTTCATATGTTCTTTTGTAATAATATTAAATAATTTTAAAATCATTATTACAAAAAAAAACATAAACATAGAAAGATTAAAAATAACAATGAAAATTACAAATTAATTATAAAAAAATTGAAAACTAAATACTAATAAAGTAGAATAAGTAGTTTTTTAGTATTAATCAATTTTACAAATAAAATAAAAACAAATACCTTTTATTAAAATAAGCAGTATTTGAAAAGTAATTTTCTAAAATAGTTTTCTTTTTTACAGAGTTAAATTTTAGAAAATAAGTAAAATTCTCCTTTTTAACAATTCCAGTTTAATTCATTTTAGCAGATCACCTCACCAAAACAAGGTTCTTCATATATGAGAACGAATCGAAGCTATTAACAATGCTAGTGATGCATGCTTGCATGCGCGGTGATTAATTAGGATGTTGGAAAAAATCATGTTTCCAGATTCTTCAGATGTGCCAAGGAGGTAAAGAAGACTAAGCTGCAGCGGCGACGCAGGGCAAGGGTCGTGACCAGCGACGACAAACTTGCGGCAGCGGCATGGCAACGAACTTTGTAAATCATCGACCGAGTACACTCGGGGTGGGTGGGTCTCATTATTTCAATGCTTAGCTTAGCTGCTCTTGTCAATTTCAGCATGATGTAGTGATGGCGCTCGTCCGTGCAATGATTAACAAAGCCTAAATCAGACTCATTTGCCTTATGCGAAGTGGGTCATTCATCTCCGCAACACAGGACATTGTTATTTAGAAAATAAATTTTTATTCGATAAAAAATACATATTTAAAGTGATCTTTTTATACCAAAATTTTTTGTCGAAACCTCCCCTTCTATGGGTAAAATTTCTGAAGCCATCCTCTGACCATCGTCAAAAGCCACCCACTACCAAAAAAAAAAAATCATTTCTTAGGATATATACAACCACAATGTACTGCCACCGTTCGAATTCTTTCTACAATTCCTCGGCATCAAGAGTAGCCATCACTTGGCCATTTTGAATCAAAGGTGGAGTGTATTGGAGTTGGATTAAGTGGATCGGGTGTCTATAGGAGAAAAAAGGCATCCCTCAAATATTAATTCGGGGATGGCATATCCATGGAAGGACGTGGGGGTACATATGGGTTTTGGATGGATTCTTGCATGTCCTCTTAGGGTGATACATAGCAATTATGGGTTTAAGAGATTGTCGACAATAGTCATATCTGTCAACGACAGAATTTCTTCGCCCCTATCAATTGGGTTTAAATTCTGCGATGGCTGTGCCAATTGAATCTTAATAGATATTGCATTTGGGAAAGCCTTCCCTAGAGGCCATGAACAAAAAATGCCGAAGCCACCCCCTGGCCATCGGCACAATATGCTGAAGCCTCGTAAAAAAGTAAAATAAAAAATTCATTTCTTAGGATAAATCAATTCTAAGATGATAATAAATATCAAATTATATATAAATAATATAATAACCTAATTAACATTAACAGAGTATTAATAAATCAAAAAATATAATAAATAAATTTAACAAATTAACCCTAATTATAAAAATATAACTAAAAAATATAATTAATAAACTATAATTAATATATACAAATTACACATTTTAACAATAACTGAAAACTCTAGCATATAGAGATTTTTTACCGAACATATATTTAATTAAAATATTAGAGAATAATTAATATAATTGATAAACCATAATAATATATATAATTACACATCCTAAAAATAACAAAAACCTTAGAAAAAAGAGATAATTTACCAAACCTATATTTATATAAATATTAGAGCATAATTAATATAGTATAATAGATCTAAAAATATAGTTGATAAATTTAATCAAATTAACCATAATTAAAAAAATATAATAAATATAAATACAATTAACAAACTATCATTAATAAACATTATTAAAATCATAATTAATACAAAACCCTAAACCGACGATTATTACCCAAGACCGGCACATATTGCTGAAACCGACCACCCACCACTAGCACATTTTGTCGAAGCCAACCCCCAACCATCGACACATATTTCCGAAGCCAATCACCCACCACCGACAGATTTTGCCAAAGCCAATCCTCCCTCCCAACTGGTAGATTTTGCAGAAGCCAAACACCTCCACCGATATATCTTACCGAAGACAATAGCTTTTTTGTTATATAATAAAAAAATTAAACTCATACATTTATAATTAAATTAAAAATTTTCATCTATAATAAAAGAATTTCATATATTAGATCTACAATATCAATTATAGTACCGCTAAAAAAATTAAAATTTAAAATCACAAATTTATAATTAAATAAAAAAATTTGAATAAATAATTTTAATTAAACTCATAAATTTATAACATAACTTTAGCATATTTTATAACATAAAAAATTTATTAACTAAAAAATATTAATTATTTACCTTGAGGGAATGCTGTTACTTGGGTAAAAAGTTTTCTAGAGAGAAGAGAGAGAAGGCAAATAGAAAAGAAAGTATGGAAAAAAGAAAAAAATCTTGTCGGGGTTAAGGATTAAAGAAGAAGAGATAGAAGAATATATTTAATATGTATGGAAAAATATTTTCTAAATAATAAATAGATGTTTTCTGTACGAAAATAGATTCCTACTCGGTCATCAATGAGCACGCATTTTTTACCCAAAGAGAAAAATGATCGCAGGCTCATTAAAGGTGTCATTGGAGACTAAGAGCATCCACAACAAAGGAGCAAAAAAAAATCGATACATCTTTTAAAATTAAAAAGTAATCTTTTTGCCTCTTTTAAACTTTAATTATACGACAAAGGCTCAATAATATAATATTAAAATATACTATCTTATCAATCTATACCCCAATATTAAACAACTAAAATATTTATTTAATTAATAATATTATTAATTAAATGTTAATTTCTATTATTAAAAACATAATTTTTTAAATTTAATAAAATGATATAATTTTTTTTACATATATTAATATATTTTTATCATTTTAATTAATTACAAAATTAATTATCTTCTTGATAATATTTGTATAATACTAATATTAAATATTAAAATAAAAATTAATATTTTAATATTTTTATTTTTATTGATCAAATAATTATTGTAAAAATTTTATTATTTATTGTTAAAATATTGATAAAATACGGTATGAATTATTTTTGCGTCGGCGCACAAAATTGTGCCCGACACATATTATTGCTCCCGTTGCCACCCTGTTGCCCCGTTGCTGTAGGGTGTTGCGCCGAAGCAACGGGCGCAACAAAATTTTTCACCCTCCGTTGTGGGGGCTCTAAAGAACCAAGAGTCAGATATATACTATTACTACAGGGAGGAAGAAGGGCCCTTTTTTATTTGCAAGGAGAGTGTTCGCTCGACGTTGTTGATTCATCCTCTAGTATCCAGTGTTCATTATTCTCTGTGTTGATTGAATTTACTGGAAAAAAAATCGAAAGATACAAGTATGTATGCTTCTATTATCTCCTTCTTCTTACTTAACGGATGCCCCTTTGTTTTTTTTCCTCTTTTTTTGCAAAAGACGTATTCAAAATTTACCTAGCCTCTCATCTTCTCCCCTTTGTTGCTTGTAACCAACCTTCTTATAATTATTGTATTCACAGGATGGACTCGATTATCGGTCACCTAACCGAAAATGCAGTAGAGCCAGTTTGTTCATTTGCGAAAAAGCACATCTCCTATGTGATTTGCGTGAGAGTATTAAAAGAGATCTTAAAGCTGAGCTTGAGAAGTTGGAAGGCGTTAAAGCAGATATTGAGACGCGTGTCGATGGAGCACGCGGGAAAGGACAGACAAGCTCCCCATGAGTCGAGAACTGGCTCCAAGAGGCCGGGACAAGCATCGAAGAAGTGAAACAGTTTTTAGATCCGGAGAAAACGATCTCGAACAAAAAATGTGGGTTTAATCAGTGTTTTTGTTCCATCGGTGATCGTTACAAGAAGGGAAAGGAAACCGCAAATATGTTGAACATATTGAAAGGGAAACTTGAACAAGCAAGAGAACCACGCTTTACTGTTGTAGGCGCTTCTCCATCTCCTTCACCACCAGCACCTAGGAAACTGCCCCCAACGGCATTAAATCAGGGATATGAATCCAGAGAATTCCTCTTGGAGGAAATCATACAGGCTTTCAAAGACAAGAACATGATTGGAATTTATGGCATGCCTGGCGTCGGCAAGACGGTGCTTGTGAATAGGCTTACCCATGTAGTCCAGAGTCGAAACTTGTTTGGTGAAGTACGGATAGCAGTGGTCTCTAAGACTCCGGATCTAGCTGTGATCTGAAATGTAATTGCAGATAGAATACTTAATCAGGATTTGCGCGGTAACAGTGAAGAAGGAAAGAAAGATCATTTGTATAGAAAACTTTCCAAATGATGGATGGACCGAATTCGGTCCTTCTAGTTTTGGACGACGCGTGGGAGCCACTCGAGCTACATCAAATTGATATTCCTTGCCCAAAAAAATTCAAGGGCTTTAAAATAGTGGTGACATCCAGATCTCGGCTGGCATGTACTCGGATGCGAGCTGATGGGATTTTCGAGGTACATGTTTTGGATAAAGAAGAAGCACGGAGTCTGTTTCGCCAAGAATTAGGAGACTATTCAGAAAGGTTAGACTCCGATGAAGCCCATAAAGTTATTGCGGAAGAGATGCTTGAACATTTCAATGGCTTGCCTCTCGCACTAGTAACTCTAGCACGAGCTTTGGTTGGAGAGGAATTGCCAGCCTAGAGGGATATTGCTCGCTATTTAAGAGAAAGGTCTCTTGATGAAATAGATGGAATGTCTGATAAAGTAATCGAACCTATATAAGTCAGTTTCGATTACTTACGCGATAGGGATGCACAATTCATCTTCCTACTTTGTAGTCATTTCCCTGAAGATTGGAATATAAAGGTATGGGATTGTTTGGAAGCCTTACTCTTGTTTAGGCGATGGATCGAGTAGAGAGATTGACCCAGATGCTCAAGTCTCGAAGTTTGTTGTTAGAGAGATATCGAAGTTGGTCGTTTGAGGAAAACACGGTGAGGACGCACGACATTATTAGAGATACAGGGTTGCACAATGCATCGAAAGGTATGCTAATTATATATATATATATATATATATACATATATAAATATCTGCATTAGTTACTTGACCTATCTATATACAATGATTAAACATGATGAAGAGGATGATAACATTCGTTGGGCCTGGGTTTGTTTGGCAAATTATGCGTTCAAATGAAGATGTAATAAAGTGATTTATATAAACATTTTTTGATGTCTAACTAGTTATTTTTTTATGTGATAAAAAAGACTTTATAATATCTAATCTAATGATATATTCGAATTTCACAAAAAACTTATGGATTACTCCGCTGAAATGAATTATTAGGGTAATAGATAATATTTTGCCCTACAGGCCCTTACCGGAGGGGTTTACACAGTTTATTTCTTTTGTCTCCGTTTTGGCCCAAAATAAAACTAAACTATAATTATTAGGGTAATAGATAATTTTATGAATCCACTTATTAAAATAACATATACACCAAACCAAATTAATTTGAGGGTCCGCTTTGCTTCGACCTACAATTTATGCACTTTTAAAATTAACATTTGTTTTACTGATGTGAATCATATTCTTGAAAATCAAGCTTATAATACGTTTCAATAAATTTACAACCAATCTAATCTTTGAATTATAAAACCTAGTAAAAGATCAAAATTAAATTATTTTCATAGGACTTAGAAAGAAGAGAAGTATTTTAAAAAAAAGTTTTTTTTTGTATAACGTAAGAAGAAAGAATAAAACTTGAAAGTTAAAGCTACTAAAATAATAATAATAATATCATCATCATTATTATTATTAATACACACACAAAAATATAAAATAATAATAATAATATAATAATATATTATTATTATTATTATTAATATTATTATTATTATCATCAACACACAACCCTCCCTCCAATTTAACTAACCAACACACACACCCCCCTAATTTAATAAAAAAATTTTATTTACCTAATATAGTTATTATCTATAGCCTAAGTTAATAAATTATTATTGTATATCATTTTATGTGAATATTTATAATAGTTACATTAATTTTTATTCTTATCTTTATTTAATAAATAATTTTCATTTTTTATCCAATGATGAATTATTATATTACTCTTGATTTTTACTTTGGAATTTTAATGTTATATATTTTTTTATTTAATATTCTATGGTTTTTATTTACATTCTATGTATTTTAATCTAAAAAACTACAAAATTATGAAATTTCAATTGTAGAAGTTAGGAATAAAAATTAGAAATATGAGAAAAAAAGTTACACTAAAATGGATAAAATAACTTAAAAAATAAAGAACTACTATAGAGAAAAAAATATTATATTTTATTTATTTATTCTTATTTAAGTTTTTGTTATATTTTTAACTTCATACTAGTTTTGTGATATCCATGTTCATTTGAATTTATTTAATTTATTATTATCATCATTATGTATTCATTAATTTGTTAATTTATTAAATTATAGTAAATGAAATTTATTTTGATTATGCTATTTTTATTTATTTGTTATCAAATTTTAAATTGTGATTCAATCTTTATTATAATTTGTTTCTGTTATATAAATATTCTCATATTTTTTCCTTTCAAAAAATTAAAATTAAAATAATAAATAAATAAAAATAAAAATTATATTAAAAAGTAAAATCAAACAATGAAAACATTGTGAAGATTCATAGTTACTAATCATACAAACTTCAAGAAGAAAAAAAAACTTAATGAAATATGAATTGAAAAGAAAAATTTTAGATACAGAGCATATTATTTATTAAAAAACGGCATATAAAATAATAGTTTATTAACTTAAATATAGCTATCTAGTGTATTAGGTATATACAATAAGGCTTGGCTTGACCTGGACTAGGCCACCCATTGAATGAATCACTACCGAACAATAATACATGACGAAGGTTGTACACTAATATATCTTTGTTTGTTGCAATTAATATTAAGTTAGTAGTTCATGCTATTCATTTTAGGTTTAAATCAAATTTTCTAAAAGAATCATTATTATTATTATTATTATTATTGTTGTTGTTGTTGTTGTTGTTGTTATTATTATAAGATTGTAAAATAATCTCTCTTATTTGCTTGGTTTTAGTTACTCTGCTAGCAGTATATATTCTTCTAAGATTGTAAAATAACTAAAAAAATTGTTAGCATTAATTAATTATTAATTACTAAATATATACTTTGTACAAATTAATTAGTCCTACTATTTGCATGATATGGAAAATATGCATAGGTAAATATGCTTGTATTATAGTTTCCTTAATCCCATAGAATATGATAGGATTTGCCTTTTTATGCTCATGGGATGAGGTTGATTTTCCTTATTAGTTAGTATATGGCTGACAATATATACATATACTCGGCAGAACTTAACCCCAGCATCCCGCTTATTAAGAATAATGTCAAATATACTGGATTTTTTTTTTTATAGTTGGGATGACTAGCTATTACCAAAAAAACACAAGAAAAATGAGAGGTATGGAGAAACAATAGAAAACCCCTACGACTCAGAAGAGGGCCTGGACATTATGAACCAACTCGTCTAATTTGTAATCAAAAACCTCTCAATCATTTTTGATCAAGAACCCTACATCTCTCCTAATCCCTATACAAATCTAATGATGTTTTCAATTTGATCAGTCCCCTAGCTGTAGGTAATAGAATAGTATTATCTCTCTTAGAACTATCCTTGTTGATATGGTCTCCTTCTTCCGATAGTAACCTTGTGGATCGATCCAACTATACGTTAATTGTAATAAGGAGTTCTTTTCTTTGTGAAATCTCTCAGCCATGATTTTTCTATATGTAATACCCCATATTTTTAAAATCCAAATTTATTAAGTTTAATGATTTTATTAGCGTAATTTGATGTAAACAATTAATTATTTAAATTTTGATTCGTTTTATGGATTTATCGACGATTCGAATTCATATTTGAATGTAATTAATCGTTGTCGTTGCGAACCATTTTAGATAAATTCGTTCACGACAATGATTTTATTATATTCTTATGAATTTGATTTTCGGTTAAAAATATGTATTCCTATTCTTTCTCGTATTTTTATTTTTAATATTTTAGATTCGTTTTCGATTATAACTTCGTCGTGTGATTTTGACTTTATTTTGGAGTTATTTTCGTTAACGAAATATGTTATTCAAATTATGGAAATTCTGTTTAAATAGTTAAATTTATTTTAATAATTTTATTCATAGAAAATATTTCCGACTTTAAATTTATTCGTTTTCAGAAATTGTTAATATTTTCTGGAAGTTTTAAATTAAAAAGGCTTTTAGGAAATTATTTATAAATTTCTTTCCGGAGTTAATTTTCTTCTGTTTTACGCTTTTTGATTTACGGAAAACCGATTTCAGAAATTATTTAAATTGGTCTCGATTTGTTAGAATTTGACTTAAATATTTTATTATATGTTTAAATAATTTTTCGAGGTCTTATGATATATTTTCATTAATAATATAAATTTTTACGTTCGTTGATAAATTCTTCCGAAAATGTTTCTGAAATTCTTTATATAACTTGTTTTATTTATTTTAAGCGTTCGGATCGTCCGAAATAATTTTCGTTTAATAAATTTTAGATAAAATAATCCAATAATAATTTTTAAACTTTTAGTATGTTATTTTATGTATATTTGTATTTAAAAAAAAAACTCGCAACCCCGACCGGTGCCCCCAACCCCCTCTTCCTTTTCCTTTTTCTCTCCTCCTTCTCTTCTCTTCTTTCTCCCTTTCCCGTGCGTCCCTGTTCTGCAGCCTCAAACCCTAGCCGCCTCTTTTCCCTAGCTCCTGCCTCCTCCTTGCTTCGCCCCGCCGGTCGACCTCCAACCACCGGCCACCACCGTCGACGCAGCAGCAGCAGTCGAAGCCGCACACAGCAGCCGAAGAAGCCGCTGCAGCCGCGTGTAGTGGCGGGGAGCGCAGCCGCGTGTAGTGGCGGGGAGCGCAGCTCGCGCCGCCGTCGGCCACGGCAGACCCTGCTGACCACCAGCGAGCCACCCCCGGCCTCCGACGAAGCTTCTCCGACCTTCCCTTGCCCCGATTCGTTGATTTTTGTTTGGTATAATTTTCTGAAAAACCCTAATATATATTTATTAATTGAGTATGATTTAGCTTGTGATAAGCTAAATTAATTGTTTGATAATGTATATATGTGATGTGAGATTGTTTTGGATAAGTTAATTATGTGGTTTAGGTTGGAATTTTGGAAATTGAATTTTTGGCCGGGTTATGCCCGAATTTTTCGGATTCGTCCTATTTAGGTATTTTGGGTAAATTGATTATACAATATGTTTTAAAATGTGTCTAATTTCATGCTGGAACCGTCAATTTGAGAAATTTATGCAGGTTTTATCGAAATTTGATTCCTAGGTTAAAATTCGGGTGTAATGAAATTGGGTCGTATAATTGAGCCGTTCTGCTCAATTGATTTTATAATATCGTTTAGAATGTATTTAATTTTATATTGGAAGCGTTGATTTGGCAAAATTGTGCGTAATGGATCGAAATTGGATTTTTAGGTCAAAACTCTCGCGGGTCTAAATTGGATTGTGTAATCGGGTTATTTTATTCAATTGACTATATAAATTACATTAGAATATATTTAATTACATTTCCGAATCGTCAATTTATATATTTTAGCAAGAATTGATCGGATTTGCGTTCCGGGCTTAAAAACCCTAATTGTGCTAAATTGGGTATTTCTTTTATTGGTTTTGATCAATTGATTATAAAATGTGTTTAATTGCATTTCTAAACATTCAATTGGATTAAATTAATAGAATTCAACCGGATTACATTTTCGGGCCTAAAACCCTATAGTTCAAGTGAGATTATAAAATTGGTTATTTGTATAGTTGTTTTTATAAAATTAAATTATAGAAGTAGTTGAAATGATCCTAATTGTATTCTAATACCTTTAATTTGAATTAATTAATTTGAATTACCCGAGTTTGTGTTGTGGGCTTTAAAACCCTAAATTTGAAAATGGATAGTCTTAAATTGGTTACTAGGAAGGTTGTTTTGTTGAAATTAATTATCTAGATTTATCTAAAATTAGTTTAATTGTGTTTTAAAACTATCAATTTGAGGTAATCGAATTGATTTGGTCGATTCGTAGTTTAGGGATTTAAAAACCCTAATCTTCGGGGATTGTTTTATAAAATCGATTTTTTGCTATGCGTCTTTTATCTAATCGATTCCTGTATTTGGGTTTTAAATCATTTAAATTATGTTTTAATCTAATTGGTTTGGTTCGGCATTGCCCATAAATGCCCGTTTGATAAATGCCCGATTCGGCTTGGTTTGGTTTGGCGTTGTCCAAAAATGTCTGGTTGGTTGGTTTAACATTATCCATAAATGCCTGGTTGGTTTATCTGAATCTCTTATCGGTTTAAGATATTACATATGTTTCGCATGTTATTATATGTGTATGGTAGGACTTGTAATGTGGGTTTGAGTATGCGTAATATTGTATCAACGTATTGTATCATAATTTAATATGCACTTGATGTTATAGTTTACGTCTCTTCCATAAGGTAGGGTAGTGGGATTTACTCAGTATTGGACCCGTACTGATACTACCTTGGTTGAATGGGTCCTGTGATGATCCACTGATGGTGGGGAGCAGACCTCTTGTGCAGGTTTAAGATCGGATACTGTTTTGGGGTGGAAGGCTTGACTTGAGAGAGTAGGTAATCCGAAATTTAATCTATCGGGTTTTGTCTGGTCTAACTATATTTATTTTTGGAAGTTTCAAGTATTGTATATAAAATTTAATGGTGTTGTAATTGTCTTTTAATTTTCTCGTACTCTGATAAGTTTTTAAAATTCAGATGTAATTGTTTGACAGGTTTTAGCCTTGCATCTAACATTAGATAGATGATTGACATTTATCTTGTGTTAGATGTGGCGGTAACATTTCCCAAATTCTCTCCTAGCTTCCGCTTTATTCTTTCAAAATTTTTTTCCATGAGTGAAATTTGGGGGTGTTACACTATAATAGCTTGGTTTTTCACTTTTAGACTAGGCTACATACCAATACTAAGACCGCCTAGCTGCTTCAATTTTTTGTATTTCTTCCCATTTGATTACGTGATTTGATTATTCATGATAATGAAATAATGTTAAGAGATATATGAAGAGGAAGAAACCGATCAAACTTCATTTAAACAAAGTTCAAAGATGTCGTGTGGTCAGAATAATAAGAACTATCGTCGATCATTTGGACAAATTCAAAAGCGAATTACTATATGAAATATTACTAGTTTAATTAATAATCTTATCTATGACTAATTAATGCATATATAATGCATGTTATGGGTACTTTATCATGAACTTTGATTAGATAAGGCCTAGAGATATACACACATGATATTTCAGCCTAATCTATTTATAGTATTAATTGTTGGATGCACTGATCCATGCTAGGTAAATTTCTCTCTCTCCCCTTCTCCCTCTCCCTTAATCCATTACAAACTTAGGTTATGTTTGTGGTGATTCTTCTCCCTCTTTATTTTCATTGGCATTCATTTATGTTTAGGCAAGCTTTGTTCTTTATTATTTTAGGTTAAGATTTTAATTCTTGGTTTTTTTTATTTCAAGTAATTTTAGGTTTTGTTTTTGTTGTTGTTGGCTGGTTGGTTAAAATCTAGGTAGTGGTGTACTCGTTGGTTTGCTCCTTCATTGTTCTAGCGCCTTGACTTTAGTCAATATTGCTCTAATTAGCTTTCTACTTGTAATAAGTTCAATTCTCATTCCTTTGCTTTATATTAATATTTTGTAGTATGTAAATCAATGTGTATTGTTGATCATTTTTTACGTACATGCTCATGAATTATAACTATTATTGTTTATATGTTGCTTGTGTTATTACCCATTTGTTTGAACTTGAGTTGCTTCTTGGTGGAGAATTTCTAGTTATTATAATTTATTTTCAAAAGTAGTATCATTGTGTAGCTACTTTGTTATTTTCGGTGCAAATAGTTGAGAAATTTCTATATAGGATCGTGGTTTAGGGCTTGAGAATTATTACTTAATTGGTGCTTAAAAGTGTCACACCAATTGAGTATTCCTGCCTGTCACGTGGGCGACCCGAGTTCGATCCTTGGCAATAATGCCAAAAATTGGTGTTGATGTAGCCGACACGTAATTTAAATTCTCTTGTTGATAATTATAGTATTGGTAAATAAGAGTATCATTCTATACTAGGGATTGAGATGACTCACCTCTATTTAACTAGTTTAAAAAAAAGTAAAAATAAAAACTCTAAAACATGCAAAAAAAAATATATAAGAAAAATACTAATGGGGTTTTAAAAATACAAAATAATAAAAAGAATAAATAAAATAAAATAATAAAAATAAAAATAATAGATAACTGCAATTATGATAAATATGCTAGGAAAACCAAAATCCATCACTAGACTAGTTTAAAATATAATAATAATTTTTAAATCAATATTTACTCCTAAAAAAGAGATTTACCAAGTTGTACACCAAAATTAGGTCTATATGTAATACCCCGTTTTTGTAAATTCAGTTTTATTAAGTTTAATTATTTTATTAGCGTAATTTGTTATAAACATTTAATTATTTTAATTTTGATTCGTTTTATGGATTTATCGACGTTTTTGAGTTTATATTTTGAATTGAATTAATTATTGTCGTTGCGGATCATTTTAGATAAATTCGTTCACAATTATGATTTTATTATATGATTTCGATTTTCGGTTAAAAATATGTATTTCCGTTCGTGTAAAGTTTTAGACATTTCGTCGATTATTTCTCTCGTGTGCATAAAATACATTTATTGCAATTCTTCCGATTTCTCTGTTTTTACTCTTTTTGATCTCTTAAAAATTTGTGCATCAATATAAAAATATTTTTGAGTTCATCCATTCATCCTATTCATTCATGTTTCACCCTTTCCTTCCGAATCACCAAATTGCGGAAAAATTCGTTTACGTGATTAGACGATTTTAGCCGTTTTTGCTATTTTTAATCCGTTGGTCATCAAATAAGTTCCGAGACCAAATATTTTCATATATTTGATTTTATAAAAACATTCCGCATCAATATGTGATAACTTGAACCCCTTTTATTCATTTTATGAATTTGCGGAAAAACGTATTTCCGCAACTTACCCGTTTTTGCCGTTTTTGATCATTTTCCATCCGTCAAGGATCAAACCTACTCCGATACTTAATATTTTTATATATTTGGGTTTCTAAGATTATTCCGAATATTTTCATAAATTTTTATAATTTTTGGAATTCAAGTGATATTTTTCCCAATGAGTGCCCATTATTAGGATTTCTTGCAATTTAATTAGTCAAAATAAATTGTAACCAATCCTATAACTAATATTCCAATCCTAACTAGTCTCCTAACCAAACCAAACCAGATTTGTAACTTGGTTAATTTTCTCCCAACCAAAAAGTGCAACTAGTACCATAATCATGATTTTATGTCGTTTCCCTTACACACTCAACCATAGCCTATCATCTCTCTTACACCCCTAATCCTAGCACTCAAGTGAGGCCAAGGTCAAACCAAAAACTCAATCCACACTCCACCATATCAGATCCTACTCTATCTTTGCCAAATCGTGCGTTCCTATCCCAAAACGCACATAAAATCATAGATTGTAGCAGAGTGCAAAGTTGATTACTTTCCAACTTTGAGCAACTCGTTCTCTCTCTGGTTATCGTTTTCCTGTTGTTTTTGTTTCTTTCAAAATTATGCATTGCATACTATGAATCAATATAATTTAAATCCCTGAAGTCGAAATCCCTCATGCTTGTTCATAGCCAAACTTTTGCTTCCCGACCAGCCTTACAAAATCAGCAAAGCTGATTTTTTTGGTGACTTCGAGCATCTTTTATGCATCGACCTTGATTCCTCTACCCTATATTCTTGTTTGGTATTTTTCCTTGCATGTTATGCCTCATCTACAGACCCTTATCACCGAGGAAATCGTTCCCCTACCCTCTCCTTTTTCCTCTCCTATCTGCCTTGCCGAGCAACATTGAAGTTTTTGCTGCAGTGGTTAAGTGGGTTGCAGCAAAGATTTCGTGCCTTTCATGCCTTCTTTTCTCCTTGTTTTCCTCCCCTTTAACCCTCCAAAACCTTAATCCATCATTCCTTTGTGGTTATTGGTTGTTTTGTGGTGGTTTTGAAGCCTCTCTATTCAAGAGTAATATTTTATATTTCACTTCTTCCATTCCAATTCCTTTCTTTCCCATTTTTGTTATTTATTGAACTTGGTTTATCTAACTCATTTACCTTATATTCTTGAAGGTGACAAAGTGGTTTAGAGAAGGAATTGCTAGATTCCTTATTTTAGCTTTGCTAAGGAGCTTAGGAGTTTTGGTAACAAAACTAACCTTTAGAAATAGGATTTTGTGCTATGTGTATTATATGTTCTCTTATGTGTGGATAGCTTTATTTTAATTATAAGCATGAAATAATATCTTGAAAAATATTGTATGACATGTGTATGTTTCTACCTTATGTGTTTAAGCATGAATATCTAATGAGAAGATGGTTTGTGTGATTCTTTTTATATGTTTATACCTGCTAGAAAAGTGATGAATATTTAGTGAAGAGTTGACGAATTTTCAGTAGAGTTGTGATGAATTTACAGCATAGTCGTGATGAATATGTCTAGATCCGAGTAGTTTAGCTCTCTCCCTTGTTATTTTATGTGTGCTTTTGTTGTTTTAAAATTATATAAGTATTTCCCTATATGTATAATAGTGTATAGAAGCTAGATTATGAGTTTTGGATCATTTAGAGTTGAAATGAAATTTTTATAAGGCTTTCACATATTCAACCATGGGTAAATTGGGCAATAAAGATTGTTTTTGAAAGTTTTAAGTGCACCATTGTCTTCATTGGGTCTTTTACCTAAATTTTGGTATATGATATGTTAGGATTTAATGTTGTCTAGAGTAAGTGATGAATTCTAGAAGCTTAAGGTAATTTTTGGTTAATAAAGACATTTTCGCCATTTCATGTAAATTTCTAGAAATTTGGAGACCTAATTGAATATTGTGCTAATACAAGAATTTAGAATTTAGAATTTATAATTCTAATACTTGGGTAACATGGATGAGTAGACTTAGAGACCTTAATTAAAATAATTCATTAAGTAAGAAAAAGAAAAAGAGAAAGAGACATTGTGGGTGTATTGAGGAATCTTAATATTTTATCTTATTTTCCTATTGATATTTCATCCTAAGAAAATAATTGGCTAAGTGTAATATATTTTAGCATAAAATACACCTCTCTTTCTCAATTTGCTTAGCTAGCTTCGGATTTAGGTAAGTCATTACTTACATTTACTTATAACGAATTCTTGATGTATGTCTGCTTGGAGTGGAAGGTGATGATGATGCTTATCGATTATTTAATTATGTCAAGCATATGTTATGTCCTATATGATAATTGTATGAATATATGAATTTGTAGCCTCAATGCAACGCGTGTTAATATGACGCTTGAATATTGTATGTGTGTAAGTGTGCGAAGGCTTTAGTATGGATTGAAATTGCATAATGTCTTATATTGTGTTTTATGCCATGGACTTATTCGGCTTTAATGCCTCTGGAATCGATCGGCTTTAATGCCCCTGAAATCGATCGGCTTTAATGCCATTTGGATTGGTTCGGCTTTAACGCCGCTTGGATTGGTTCGGCTTTAATGCCGCTTAAAATTGACCGGCTTTAATGCCGCTTGGCTTTAATGCCATTTAAAATTGATATAATAATGGATATTCATTATATTGATAGATGTGAGCTAAGTGTTGTTATGTGGGCCTAATTTATGATTGGCTAAATCCTTGAATAAAATATTAATCACTTAAAGTGAAAGATCTTGAGTTGGGACTTGTATCACTCGGGGTAGCTATCCGAGTTAGGTTTGGTATTCACTTGGTACCATTTCGGTGTTTTTCTATTCTGTGATCCCGGGTGCCTTACGAGGTCCGGAGAGGCCCTCTTCTACTCTATAGGTATCTCGATCTATTTTGGCCCTATAGGGGGTATGCATACTTAAGTGATTAGGTGTCCTATTTATTGGTGGTCTGGTTACGTTTCTGGGCGGGCCAACTAGGGCTAGTACCGTTCGAGTACTAGATTAGTTGTTACGATCTCTTCGAGTCTCCATCCTCAAGTTAATGTAATAAATTGGTTGTGATCACGATGATAAAATATAATAACCAATGGATCCCATCTACCCATATGTCCATATTACATTATTTTATACTTGAAGGTTGAGTTTCGTGTTCTCAATTAACATATATATGTAAGCATGATATTATCTTGTTATTATATGCTCTATTACTTTCTTCGCATGGACCTCGCACTCAATGCTATCTCTTTAGGATAGTTATGTTGCTCAGTACATGATGTGTACTGATACTACACATTTGTAGACATTGTGTCGCAGATATATGATGACGATCCTACGGACTTTAAGGAGGTTCCTCATGCGGAAAGATGCGGGTTTATACCCTCGGGGTTAGGGCGTAGAGTCATTTCTATCTAAGGTCGCACATGTTATGTGCCCTAAATTTTGGGTATCGCTTTTGGACTCTTCATCTCTTTTAACCCCCTTATCGCTTTTTATATATTGTATCATTTGGAGCATGTACTCCATACTTTGTTATTATATCTAAATTATTCAAGTCTTTTGTTATTTATATCTATTTCCATCAGTTTTGATTTATTTGATGTAAATTTTTAGCCTTGCACGTAGTACGAGAAAGGTATGGACAAGACTCGTACTATGTGTGGCGGTAACACCTCCTATATTATGTTATTGCTTATGCTTAAAAACAAAAATTGTTAGTAGTAAATTTCGGGGTGTTACACTATACATGTTATATTAATTTCCTAAAATTATTAATACGATAAAGTACCAATATTAATCCTATTAAATACCAGCAATATAGTAGCAACAAACGGTTCCTATATTTAACTAGATTTAATAGATTAAGTATAATTAAAAGGATGTCAATTTAAGTATCCAAATTAGTAAACTAAGCATGTCTAGCTATATTTTCCTTCTTTGACTCACACATATCTAAACGTTTTATTACTCTAGTTAGAATCACAAAAATATTTGGTGAATTGTTATCTAACCTAATTTATACTTATAAATTATAGCATATTTATATGGTTACCTAGTACATAAATAATCATATATATTGTCACTATGAGGAAACTAGAACAAGACATGCATCATGTAAATTATACTGAATAGAAATATATATATATAAACTATAGCAATTAAAATAGAGTTAAAGAACAATCTCATGAAATAAAGAAAAATAATATCATATCCTAAACCCTAATCTAGGGTTTCAGTCTATTTTCTATTAATAAATAATCAACCAGTCATATTTATCAAATTAAATACACAATATATATATATATAGAAAAAAAAAACCAAAATTAATTATGATTAAACGATTAAGAATTTATTCAGATAAAAAAGTAATTAATTTCATCTAAAATAAATTCTAGCAATTCCCTTTTCTCTATCTTCTTCTCCTTCGTCATCTTTATTTTCGTGCAATTTTCCTCTTTTTTTCTTCGTCGCAGCTTGTCTTCCTCTCTATGCTCCTCGGTCAATTGTGTGTCTTCTCTCTTTTTCTTTTCTGCTGCGGATAACACTGGCTTGGCCCTTTTGTTCTACCGTCCCCCCTCCTCGTTCTTGCTGCCCTTCCTTCTGCGCCTTTTCCTTTTCTGCACTGGCATGGCCCTTCTGTTCTTCTATCCCTCTTCCTCATTCTTGCTGCCCTTCCTTCTGTGCCTTTTCTTTTTCTGCACTGTCATGGCTCCTGCTTCCTTCTGTGCTTCTCTTCTTTTATTTCATCCCTCGTTAGCTGTCCTTTCTTTCACTCATGACGGCATATCAACGTCGGAGAGACAGTTCCGTAATCGACACAAAGCAGTAACCTTGGTGGTTTGTTCAGATTTCTACAATTCTAGATCTAATAAATGAATATATATTGAAACAAACTATAAGAATAAATTACAAGCTTAAATACTAAAACTTAAAAAAGAAGAACAAAAGATGTTGAAGGTTTAATGGAGGGGAATGATAGATGATAGAAATGGACGAGACGACAAAAATAAAGACGAATATACGAATGGGTTATGTCAATTTTTCGCTGAAGTGTTTATAAATAAACAGCAATCAGTGGCATCATTTTTCGCGTAGCTAACTTTGTTGGCATTGAAGACTTAATAAAACAAAGTTGTTCAACTAAATAAGTTTTATGCACTAACTTTCCTACCTCCATGAAAATTTTAAGTAGCCAAACCTATAGTTACGACATGTCATTACCATATGCATTATATTTATATTATTATTTTTGGGTGAAAAAACTTATGGAAGGAGTGTACATCAGTGACATTGTCGTCACTATAACTTATAATTTTTTTAAACGAAATTATAGTCTTTGGAAGGATATTTTTGCGCCCTACTAACATCAGTGACATTATCATCACTATAGGCTCAAAGAAATAGTTATTTTCCTGCCTAAAAATTTCATCGCTGGTTTGATTTCAACATTGACATATCACCATTATATTGCTATCTACAGCAACGATATTTGTTGTTGATGATGATGTCGCCGTTGTTGACCCCCTTTTCCATAGTGGTTGTCTAGATTTGTTTAAAATTATAAATCCTCTTAAGCTTGATTTTCTTGCTCTCTTGTCTCATTTTCCTTTCCCTATGTTATTTCTACACTTCCTCTAGTGCAAGTGAAATCCATTTTTAGGTTGGCTCTACTTTGCCTTGATTTCATAATTATATGATTGCTTTATTCTTATTAATGTTCAGCTTGGGGTAGTTTTGAGGACCTATTTATCCATAGATTTGTTGATTTCTTTAAACACTCCATGTCCTATTCTTTAATTTGCTACTTGATTCTACTATCTCTGTTCAGCTGACTTGTCAATTTTTTGAATCTAGAATTTTATCGCATATTTGAATTTGTTTGGAATATTGATGTTTATTTCAAGTCTATCTCTTTATTGATTATTTTTTGGGTATTAAGGGTTTTATAGTTGTTAGTGAATTTGGTTGCATATGTAATGCAGGATTACCTATTTCCATTTATCCTTGAATCTCTGCTACTCTATGTTGATATCCTTATTATTGATTATAACACATCTTGATTCTGATTAACTTGTTACCTACTTTGATGAGACCTGATCGACCCCCTTTGATTTAAGTCCTATGTTGTTATATATATGTGTGCATTTGGATATTGACCATTAACTTGTTAAAGTTTGTAATCATTCTTCATATTAACCTTTAGTAGATGAATTCCTTCCTTGTAGATGGATTAACTAAATGTTGTTTTTACCGCCATCTAATTGGAGTGTTTGGTATATAGTTCTTTTCAAAGCACTATTGAGGGTTTAAATCTATCACCCTCCAATATAATAAGGAAAATAATTTTTTTTTAAAAAAAAAATTTGACCCTAGATGATAGTCAATAGCTATAATCTTTATCTAAAGTAACTTTCAAAATAAATTTAATTTAGATGATGATTTTGGTTAGGAACCATCATCTAAATTCATTATTTTAAAAATATATTTTATATGATGATTTTGGTTAGGAACCATCATCTAAAGTCGTTATTTTTCCCCGCTATAGCTACTCCCTACCGCACACATCTCTCTTATTTCCTTTCTTCTCTTAATATCTCTCTCTTTTTTTTCTTCTCATTTTTTTTCTTTGACGGTCAGTCCTGCCTACTCTCTCTTTCTTCTATGCTATGCTTGCATCACCTGACTCTTCTGTCATCTTGGTTTGCCGCTCTCCTGCCCTATGCTCACTTCTTCTTCTTCTTCTTCTTCTTCCTTTTTCCTATGGTGGCTGCTCCCTTTGCTCTCTCCTCTTCTACCAGTTACTTCTTTCTTGTTGCACTTCACCCTCTTTTCTTTTCTTTTCTACCTCATTACCTTCTCTGCTTTAGCTACTCACTTTTTATAATTATTTTTTTCTACAACGCTGGCTCTCTTTTGGGCCTTTGGTTTAAATGACTGAACTCTTTTTTTATTACCTACAAAATAATATTAGAAAAAATAATAAATAACCTTATAATTTAAATTTATTTATTTTATATCATATTACCTCATATAATAAAATATATAAGATTGTTATCACTTAAGCATAAAATTATAATTATTCTCATTTATTACTCAAATAAAAGATCAAAAACTAAGATTAAATGGGTATAAAATACTTACTCATCAATTTTACATCCTCAAGGACTAAAATGTCCTTTCTATACAGAAGAATCCTACGAAAATGCTTAAAACTAGCAAGCAAAGAACAAAATAACATAATTATCAAATCTTCTTAATCTAACTTGACTTTTATGTTATGCAAATCTATCACAATAGAATCATATTCATCAAAATAAACTTTCAAAGATTGACCCTCACCTAGTTTTAGATCATGAAACTGACTCTTTAATAGTAACCAATTTGTTACTGACTTTGTCATGTATAGTGACTCAAGCTTCTATTATAAGGTGATGGCCAATTAATTCTTTTTCTACTTTTTACAATACCTCATTTGACAAGCATAATTGTATGGTAGATAGGACCTTTAGATCTACCTCTTCAGTTCTCTCATGCGTCATTCAATCAGGTTTATTTGAATGACCGGATAAGGCTTTCTCTAATTTGTTTTGAATCATAATCACCTGTATCTTCAATTTATATAATTTAAAAATGACAGACTAATTAATCTTCTCAATATCAAATCTTTTACCCATTCCAATTATCAAATCTCTTTAACAACCATAGCTCTAATACCAAGTTATTATAGAATAACATGGATTAAATGAATCCAAATCAAAATTAGAATTAATAAGAGAATTGAATAATTGATAATTCAAACACAAACTAGAAAAATTGAGGCAAATAGAGATCTTTATTTGTATACTTGTATAATTATAAGGTGATTTAACATATCAATCAATCAATTACACACATCAACAATTCTCTAAAAATGAATAATATTATAAAGAAGAAGAAGAAGTTGGCTTGCACGACTTGACGACTAAGGTTTTATCAAGTCTCTTTTATATAAGATAAAACCCTATGAAGTAAAGTAACATGTTTCAAAATTAAAGAAAAAACACGATTTATGTTTGGGAAACCAAATCTCCATAGGGTTCTCACCCTTTCAGGCTGTATATGGGCAGGCTTTGCCACCTCTTATGGGCTACTCTAGCCACGACACACCCATAGATTCCTTTGATCAAGCCCCGTTAGACCGTAATTCACTATTAACACTCTTAAAGAAAAACATGTTATGTGCAGAGGATCGAATGCGTACCCAAGCTAATCAAGGCAGAAGAGATAAGGAATTTTTTATCGGCGATTGGGTCTATGTTAAGTTCAATCCTACCAACAAGCATCCCTTGTTCTTCGGAAAAACCAAAAGCTTTCCAAGAGGTTCTTTGGGCCCTATCTGATTGTGGAACGAATTGGAAAGGTCAATTATCGCCTCGCATTACCACTTGATTCTCGCATTCACCTTGTCTTCCACACCTCCATTCTCAAGTTATGCCCAAACCCTGTCGAAACAACCCCAACATCAACACAAGAAAGCATTGATTGTGTTATTGTCCCAATTGCTATCCTAGACCAATGCACTAGCACCATCGCCAGCAAGCCGATCAAGCAAGTTTTAGTGCAGTGGTTTGGCTCATCTCCTGACGAGGCAACTTAGGAAGATTGGGGGCCTTTTCATAGTACCTTCCCTCAGGTCAGCCTTGAGGGCAAGGCTAATATCCATAGGAAAAGCAATGATACAACAACAGGCCTAACTAAGGAAGCTTAGCCCAAGAGGAAGCCCAAAACCCCAGCTTGGATGCGTGATTATGAGGCTCCATGAGCTCCTGCTTGCACTTGATAATTTAGCTAAGAATTAGTTGTTATTTTATAAGGATAGAACGGGGCGGATCGGGGACGGGGACCCCATCCCCATCCCCATCCCCAAACTCGATAAAAAAAATAATCCCCGAACCCAACCTAATCCCCGATATGTTTTTTATCGGGGATTCCCCGACCCGATCCCCGATCTATTTTTCATTCCTAATTTATTCCCCATTCTTAAAACCCGACCTGATCCCCGATCCTCAAACTATTTTTTATATTATATTTTTAATTTATATTCTATAAAAAATTATATATATATATATATATATTATATAAAAATATATATAAAAAACAATTTCGGGATGGGTTCGGGGATGGGGACCCCAAACCCGTCCCTGAAAAAATCCCCGTTAAGAATCCCCGAACCCGATCCCTGAATTCTCTCTCCGAACCCAAATCCGAACGAGGAATCTTCGACGGAGCCCCGAACCCACGGGAAAAATTACCATCCCTATAACGGTCTAACTGTCCTTATTATAGTTATCTTTAGTATGAGCTATCATTCTACTTTCAGGCAAGAATATTCTATTGGCAGTAGGAAAGGGATTGTAATTAGAAAACAATATAAATTTGGATAGAGAATGAAAGATGAGGGTAGCTCCCCTTGATCCAAATTTCCAGCCTTACGTCTGGTCCTTCCCACCCCACTTTTATTTCTTCAAGTCCTGGAGGCTAACCTCCCTCGAAGAGGTGTTATTAAACCAATTAGTTCATATCATTCTTTGTCATCAATGACCACACATGAGCTATTATAATTCTCCATGTGTTGGATTTAATATCAAGAAAACCATGTTTAGATAAAAAGATAATGAAGGAACTGCCATATATATATATATATATATATATATATATATATATATATATATATATATATATATAAACTGTGCATGTTTGAATATCTCCTTAATTTCTTCATGCATCTTTCTATAGAGTTTCGTGTGGTGCCATATATGTTGAGCCCACAAAAAAAAAATCATACTCTATCTTTGCGAAGATGGCCAGCATTTAAAAATCAATGTAGATCATGCTTAGGAACAAATCCTGAGAATTTAATGAGTTTTACTACTTTAGTGTAGTGAAATCTTGATCAATCGAAAGCGCCAAGATAAAAATTTATAATTTGCTAAAGTATACTTAAATGGACATTATCTTTTTTGAAATTTCCGTTGTTTTATTTCTAACGTTTTTGTCCACCATTCCTGTACAATAATTCCACCCCACGACCCTATTGGCCGAAAATTAGTGGTGAAAGGTTGCATACCTTCTTACCATTCAAACCCTGCCAATGGCAGGAGCATGACTCATACCAAGTTGATGTTCTTTTTAATTTGTTGTGTTTTTACTTCTTAAATAAAATTTGTTATATTTACTTATTGCCGCCTTAGTTATGCACTATCTTGGCTCATTGTCTATAACAACTACCCATTAAGAATCCCATCCCATCACATGTAGGGTATAGGAGGTCCATATGTATGTAGCCTCACATCAATCAGCTTGTTAGCTCTTTTCTTTCTTTTTTTGTTTTTTTATTCATGGAGAATTAATATTTTTCTATCCCATCCTTTTTATAATTATAATTCAAAATAAATGGACGCCTTCGAAGGAGTGAGCCTTCCAAAAATATTTATTTGCTTTTATAGTCTCGCTTTTTATTGTAATAATTTCAACTAAAGTATAATATTTATGACAATTTATGACAAATATAATGATAGATAGCAATTTTAGATGGTGCTATTTAGCTCACAGATTGAAAAACCACCCTTAGTTGACGTACTTGAAATTTGAAAAACCTTCATGTTTTACCTGTCTTGCATTTATGTACTATCAAAGCATCTACAATGGAGACTCCCAATCTCAAATTTGACATAATTCAAATTTAAGGAAAGGGTTGTAAGAGTAAAAAAAAATCTCTCAAATTTGAGGTTACCTCAAAAATTTGAGGTGCCCAAAGTTTGGAAATCGAGGCACATTTGGTACATATTTTAGACTGATTTTTACAGTTAGAACGTATATGAGGTATTTTTTTTAATATTTTTTATTTTTAAAATTAATCATTATTAATTAAATTATTTGTAAAATTATATTTAATGAAATTTGATTATATAATATTATTAATTAATATTTATAGATTAATATAAATTAAAATTTAAATATTATAAAGTATAAATAATTGGTAATGTGATTGATAAAAGTAATTGGGTAGTATAAATTTGAGGTAATGGGATGTAGAGTATTGAATTAAATTTGAGGTAAATTGACAAAAGTACGAGAGATAAGAGAAAAAATGATTGGATAGTACAATTAGGACATTAAATTGTAGTATAGCATTGTGGATGCTCTCATCTACTACTTGTCTTGCATTTATGTACACGAAGAAAGAAAGAAACGAAAACATGGGATCTAGCCTAGATTTTCAATTACTACTAGTCTACTACTGCTATGTGTTATCAAAAACTAATAAGCTATAGGGAACCCATAATATATATTTAATGATAAAAATCAAAAGAGGAAAAGTTGAAATAAAAGATGCACAAATGTGCCATTTATAATGAAAAGGATAAATCTAGTTGAAGAATAATACTTTTATTCGTAGTATTCATTTATGAAGGACGGATACACATAATATAATTAGTGAATATTTACGGAATACTTGAAGCCATGATTATTGGGAACCGATTATGAACTACTGCTAAGAAAATTGTTACCTGCCACTTTCTGCGTGTTTCTTTATATATATATATATATATATATATATAAGAAAAAAGGTTATGATTAATTCATTCACTCCTAGGCTACAAGATTTAAAAACCCAATGGTTGATTTGGTTAGGGTTAGGTTCGTTGGTTTTGAATTTATTATTCTTAGTTGATCAAGTAGTTCTCTTAATTTAAAATTATTTTTGAAATGGATCAAATTTGAATATATTTAATATCTTTATAAAAATATTATTTTATTAATTTTGATAACCTTTGTAAGGATATTTTTAAAAATAAAGCTCATAAATCAATTATTATTCATATTAGTATTTTATTTTATTTAAAAAAAGTATGCAAATATTATTATAAATGTTTTAATTATAAAAAAATAAATTTTAAAATTTAAAAATAAAAAAATATAATATTATAATGTATTGTTGAAGTAATTATTAAAATATCAGATATCTTTTTCATTAAAACTGAATCAGATATCTGAAATGTCTAAACGAATTTTTCATTATATTATTATTATTATTATTTTATATTATTTATTATAAATGTAGGAATTTTTATTGTATAATATAAACTTTGATTATATTATTATGTATATTTTAAATGTTAGTAAGTTTTATACAATTTACTTAGTGATTGGTTATAATTTCTTTTTATATTGTAAAGTATTTTAGGAAATGTCAAACATTTTCTAGCCTTGGAATTTCATAATTTTGTATATTTTAAAAAAATATATTATTATTATTTTTATATTTTTTAGTGCTTTATAATATTTTAATATTTTTTTAAAAACTAAATTTTCCCTATTTAAAAGGTTTTTTAATATTTAATATTAAAGAATTAAAAAAATATTTGTACCAAAAAAATACAGACATAGGAAAAACAATTAATGGGAAAAATAAAAAGTAATTATAAAAAAATAGAAACTAAATACTAATAAGGTATAATAAATAGTTTTTTTTAGTATTAATCACTTTTATAAATGAAATAAAAATAAACACAATTTCTAAAAAATAATTTTTTTGATAAGTAATTTTCTAAAATAGTTTTTTCTAAAACAATTAAATTTTATAAATAAGTAAAATTCTCCTTTTAGCATGTCAGAATGAATCAAAGCTATTACCAATGACAGTGAAGCATGCTAGCGTGCACGGTAAATCTAGACAAGAGCTGCATCTCCGTCGCCACCAAGCATCAGTGTGGCACATGATCACAATTCACAAACACGAGGAGCTGAACCGAAATGCAGAAACAGAAACGAATGTAAAAAATATTATTTTTAAAAAATAAAAAAAATTGGTACAAAAAAAATAATATACTATCTTTATTAAAATATATTATATTTTAAAAAATAGAATAAATTTATTAAAATTAAGAGAAAAAATTAATAAAAATATAAAATTAATATTAATTGATGAAAATTATTAATAATTTTTTTAAAAAATTAATTAAATATTTTTAATATTAATTTCGATACCAAATTTTTTTCCATTTTTTAGAACGTTTAGGTGCCCTTTCCAAACTTTATATAAAATTAATTAAAATTTATATGCAGTACGCCATGCGCATTTCTTGCGTTTTTTAGTCTTACAATATTGAATACTGGGAGCTTGCATAGTTATATAATATTCTGCGATTTATGGTCGTTCGGCTATGATTAGGACCTCACACGGCTTCTCACTACGGATCATTGTTTACGATTTGGGTCAACGGGAGAGGAAATGTGTGAAAATTCTCCAACAAAAAAGGGTGTTAGATCAAATTCAATAGGCAACGGCAAGGGGATCTGACGATTTTCATTTCTTAAAATTAAAAAATATTATTATTAAAGGCGGTGGTAAATAATACTAAATACTTATTTTTAAAATATAGTATACCAAAATAAAATTCGGTTTATAGAGAATAAAGATTCCTTTCAGAATTAAATTTCAAACCACAAATTAAATTTATTACCTTCCATAATCAAGTTTGCCTTTCGAATGACAACTCATAATATGACCGGAAATAATTTACCCATAAATAAAAACGATCGCAGGCTCATTAAATTTCTCCTTCTTACTTAATTGCCGGATGCCATTTTGCCCCCCACCCCACCTTTCTTGCATAAGGAGTGTTAAAAAATTCCTTAGCCTTTCATCTTCTTCCCTCTATTTCTTTTAGTAGCAGCGTTTTTATAATCATTCTTTGTACAGGATGGAGTGGTGCTCGATTGTCCAGCCCCTATACGAGCATGTAGTAAAACCAGTTTGTTCATCTGCTAAAAAGCACATCTCCTTTGTAGTTTGCAAGAGCAAATTAATAGAGGATCTTACCGTTGAGCGTGAGAAGTTGGAAGTCAAGAAAAGAGAGATCGACATGCGTGTCTCAACAGCAGCCGGGGATGGCAAAGATATTGTACCACAAGTTAATAAATGGCTCGAAGACACCGGGAAACTCATTGGAGAAGTGAATCGGTGTTTAGAGTGGGAGGAAGTTGACTCAGACAACAAATGTGGGTTCAAGTGGTGTTTTAGTTCCATCGGCAATCGTTACGAGACGGGAAAGGAAATTGCAAATATATTGAAAGCGTCGAAGGAGAGGCTTAGAGAAGCAAGTGAACCGTGCTTTATTGAGGCAGGCATTCCTCGTCATTCACCACCCGCCCCTATGGCGCTGCCCCCAATTGCATTAACTCAGGGATATGATTCCAGAGAAACCCTCTTGAAGGAAATCATAGAGGCTCTCAAAGTCAAGAATATGATTGGAATTTATGGCATGGCTGGTGTCGGCAAGACGATGCTCGTGAATAGGCTTACTGCTGAGGTCAAGAGTCGAAACTTGTTTGATGAGATAGGGATAGCAGTGGTCTCCCAGACTCCGGATCTAACTGTGATCCGAAATGTGATAGCAGATAGAATACTTCATGAGGATTTGCGCGGTAACAGTGAAGAAGGAAAGAAAGATGATTTGTATAGAAAACTTTCCGCATTGATGCATAAACAGAAGAGGGTCCTTTTAGTTCTGGACGACGCTTGGGAGCCACTTGATCTACATCAAGTTGGTATTCCCAAACCCGACAAGGGCTTTAAAATAGTAATGACCTCCAGACATGAAAAAGTATGTGCCCGGATGGGAGATAAAAAGCCTTTCAAGGTCCGTGTTTTGGATAGAAAAGAAGCATGGAGTCTATTTTGTGAAGAATTAGGAGACTACTCTGAAAGATTAGATTCCGATGAAGACTATATGGATTTAGCAAAAGAGATGGTCGAACATGTCGATGGCTTGCCACTTGCACTAGTCACTTTAGCACGTGCTTTGATTGCAGAGGAATTGCCAGCCTGGAGGGCTAATGCGTACTATTTAAGAGAAAGGACTCTTGATAAAATAGATGGAATGCCTGAAAGAGTAATGGGAGCTATAAAAGTCAGTTTCGATTACTTGCACGATAGGGATGCACAATTCATCTTCTTACTTTGTTGTCTTTTTCCCGAAGATTGGAATATAGAGGTTGAGGTGCTGATGAACTATGGGATTGGTTTGGGATTGTTTGGAAATGTTCCACTTGTTCAGGCAATGAATCAAACAGAGAGATTGACCGAGATGCTCAAGTCTCGAAGTTTGTTGTTAGAAGGCGATGACGAAAGAAAGGTGAAGATGCACGACGTTACTAGAGATATAGGATTGCACATTGCATCAAACGGTATGCTAATAATTATATACATTGATTTAAATATGATGAAGAGGATGATAACATTCGTCAGGCCTAGGTTTGTTTCATAAATTATGTGTTGAAATAAGGATGTTATGAATTTCACTTTATAAAAAATCACTTTATACTATATTAATATGATATAATATGATGATAGATTTGAATTTCACAAAAAATCATGGATTACTCGGCTAAAATGAATTACAAGAATAATAGATAATATATTTGCCTAGTAGGCCCTCAGTGTACTAGGAGTGTACATTGTTTATTTGTTTCGACTTTGACCAAACCACCATTTTATAATTTGAAACTATCTCAAATCAAATCAAAGGAATCTAGTTTTTTAAATAACATATGAACCAAACTAAATTATAATTATAATAAATTATTATTATTATTATTATTATTATTATTATTAATTATTATCAATATTGTTAAAATGATATAGAAATAATTAGTAGTAGTAGTCATAATAATTATTATTAGTAATATAAATTGATATTAATAATTAATACAAGTAGTTACTTGTAAAAGGGCTCTGTTTTTAGTAAGAGGGGAGTTTTTATTTTTATTTTTTTATTTTTTTTATTTTAAACAAGTCTCGACATTTATACCCTAGTTACTGATATGTATTTCTTAACTAGAACAAACCCCGGACATTTCTAAGTCAATACTACCTTTTACTACTTTATAACTTTATATATTTCTTATGCTCGTTGTAGGCAACATTTATCGGTTGTGCGTGCAGGTGGATTTGGCTTTCTTGTAAAAGACTATCGCGGGAGTAGGATTGATGCGCTGAGCCATGACATGCTCATTGAAAAACATTCCATCTCAATATCCTCAAAGACAAGTATTATGGACGCTTTTCCACAAGATCACATGGAGTATTTTAATCTACAAATCTTATGTCTACACGGGATTAGGGATAGTGATAAGGAGGATTTTCTGCCGCATGAATTCATAGCTTGTTTCTTTGAAGGAATGCGGAACCTTAAAGTGCTGGAAATGCGCCACTTGAAGATCTCCAATTTTCCAACCTCTCTTGGTTCCTTGAAAAATAATCTTCGAACATTGTGTTTGCGCCATTGTATGGTTAAGGATTTCACTAAGTTCGGTGAACTGACCAATCTTGAAATCCTCGATCTGCAAGGTTCGAGGATTGACGGGGGACTTTATGAAGCCATCCAAAAAATGATTGGACTAAGAGTATTGGATTTGAGGTCCTGTTGTGCGAACGAATGGTTTGATAATTTAGTGAGACGTCTTTCCCGGCTAGAAGCTTTGGATATGCGTGGCATGACAAATATGGATGCCAGCAAACCAAATATAACAAATCCAGTTGAATTGGAAATGTTGTGTCACTTGGAAGTTTTAGAGGTTCAAGTTAGAAGTCCAGAGCAATTAACTAATAATTTGCTCACCATCCTTGGTAAACTTTCATCCTTTCACATATGGGTGTCTGAACGAGTTACAAAGATGAGTGTTTTTTATGTCAGTTAGGGTACAGGTTAGGCACCAAGGTTCTAAAATTTAAGAATGTCACTATGAATGAGCATCATCAAGAATTTTTGGGTCAGTTAGTTAGAGTAGCAGACACCTTTCATTTAGTGGAGTGTAATGACGCAGAGATGATGTTCCGAGATGGAGATAGTGTTTCAAACTTGAGACATGATCAGCTCACTCCATTTACAAAGCTGGAGCAGATATTTCTTGAAAGATTGCGAGGGTTAAAAGCGATATGCGCTCCCCCGCAATATGTCTACCTATCGAAACTCAATAGTTTGTATATCAAGTGTTGTGAAATGCTACCATATGCCTTTAATAATTCGGCAGCCAAACAGCTTCGACAACTTAAATATCTTCGTATAGAACTTTGTGGGGGGATGGAGGAGATATTCACTATAGATGATGGTACAAGTGGTCATTCTGAAGGAATCAACTACGAAGAAATGGATGATGCCAATTCTATTGTTCTCCCTTCCTTGGTGCAGATTTATTTGGTTGGTCTGGAAAAGCTCAAAGTTTTTTCAGCTAAAAATAGAAGTCATGGTGGTCAACAGGCTTTCTTCGGAGAACAGGTTGGCATGCAATTCAAACTTAAATAATTCTATATATTCTCAACACCTGCTAAAATTGTCAACCTAATATTAAATTTTATATGACCTTCTTCCTCGATACTAATTTTATAAGACAAAATATATTTTCCTGAGAAGGTGCTCTTCAACATGTGTTGGTATTGAATGACAGACCTGTGTGTGCGTGAAGAAAATTCCTTTGTAGTTCATTCTCAAGATGTTGGCAATATATACGAAAATATAAAATATAAAAGATTTACTGAGGTAGGAATGTGATTTGTTTATTTTAATTGTATAGGTTCAATTGCCAGAGATGAAAGAGTTATTTATGGTTCACTTTCCAGCATGTATAAAGATATGGGAAAGCCACCACCGTAAGGGATCCTTTGGCCAGTTGAGGATTCTTCGGATTATTTTATGTACGAAGTTGAGGTATATATTTCTAGCAGCTGTAGCTAGAGGCCTTGTGCAACTAACTGAGTTGGAGATATCGGCGTGTGGTAAGTTGAAAGAAGTAGTAGTGGTTGAGAGTAGGAATGATGCTGAGGAAGAGAGTAAAATTACATTCCCTCGACTTAATTTCATACAATTATGGAATTTGCACAGCCTTCGCAGCTTCTGCTCGGCTAGGTGCTTCACCATAGAATTCCCATCCCTAGAAGATGTTAAGATCGAAGGGAATATTAATATGAAAAGATTCTCATACGGAACCCTCCATACCCCCAAGCTTGGAAGTCAGGATTCTTTAAACACAATTGTCGCCTTGCAGTATGAAGAGAAAATGGTACGTACACATGTTATTAGATAAGTAAATAAATAAATCTATTTCACTCATATGTATTACACTCCGGCTAGTCCAATACTATACTTAAATAATTATTTATTTCTTTTGTCCTAATAACTTGATTACAGAGAGCAATGGGTTCGGAAAATTCAGAATCTAATGTGCCTGCTAGCTAAGCTAGATTTAGAGCAAGTCTTCTACCGTTTCAGATCGAGTTATGTGGAAGTTAAACTTGTTTGCCTTAATCACATTTCAGTTTCTATTTAGTTACATTGATTTAGGAGCATTTAGTGTCAGTTACATGTTATGAGGAGGATATTAGTGGTTTGTATTAATGCATGGAGTTACGTGTGGTTATGGCCTAAAGTAATGGTCCATAACGCACATTCTTAGGAGTTTTATTTATTGCTGAAATTAATTAAATCCACTCTCAGGTTGTATAAATATGAGGTGGAGTCGTAGAGTATTGAACATGTAATTTTGTACTGTTTCATTTGTCCTATGAATGCAGAATTAAGTTGCATTATACTCCTCTTAAAAACCCTTCCCAAAATTCTATCAGTTTCTGTTTTTCTTATACTGTCATCTTAGTCATTCATCCAAGTCTTCTCAATAGAGAAATTGGTATTATTAGGCTATTAAGCCAACATCTGGTATCAGAGCTTGGGGGATCAAACTCATTATACCATGTCTCATGGGGAGGGTTCAGTCACAGGCAGTGATAATGCACAGATCCAAGAGAAAGATGGATCTGTCACTCTCAAGTATCCGATGCTGACTCGAAGTAATTATGCAGCCTGGGCCATCAAGATGGAGGTGTTCGTGATGGCACAAGGAGTCTGGGATGCAGTGGAGTCTGAAGGGCCTGTTGAGACACGCAAGGACAAGATGGCCTTGGCAGCCATTTACCAAGGCATAAGTGAAGACACTTTGCTTCAATTAGGGGCAAAGAAAACATCCAAGGAGGCATGGAACATGCTCAAAACCATGAACCTCGGAGCTGAGAAGGTGAAAGAGGTTAGAACTCAATCATTTTGGAGAGAATTTGAAGCAATGAAGATGAATGATGGTGACAGCGTTGATGAGTTTTCTGGAAAGCTCCAAATTGTTGTCAATAAGCTAAGAGGGCTAGGCAACAAGGTAGAAGAAGAGCTTGTGGTGAAGAAGTTGCTGAGATCAACTTCACCAAAGTTCTTGCAGATTGCATCCACAATCGAGGAGTTTTGTGATCTGAAAACCAAGACCACAGATGAGGTTATTGGATCACTTAAAGCTCACGAAGAGAGGATGCAAGGACATGGAGCAAGGAGAGATGAAACTGTGCTTCTCACTCGAGCAGAGTGGAAGGCAAGAGAAGACAGCAAATCTCAAAAGAAGTATTCCAAAGATCAAGGGAACAATAGAGGTAGAAGAGGCAGAGGCCGTGGAAGAGGAAGAGGAAATGGTGGCTCTCAAAGGAAAGAAGAGGAGCCGCAACAGAAGAAGAAGTTTGACAAGACAAAGATCAAGTGCTATGGCTGTGGGAAGATGGGTCATTTTACTTCTGAATGTCCATCAAAGGAGAAAGAAGAGCAAGCCAACTTGACAGAAAAGGAGGAGTATGATCAGCCTGCACTGCTGATGATTGAGACTTGTGAATTGACCAAATCACACGTCTCACAGAGCAAGGAAGAGTTGTCAACTGCAAGTGGAAACACCAAGGAGGCGGGTTGGTATCTGGACACTGGTGCAAGCAACCACATGACAGGTGACAAGAGTTGCTTTACTGAGATTGATCATTCTAAAAATGGCAAGGTGAGGTTTGGGGATGGCTCTATGATTAATATACATGGGTTAGGATCGGTGCTATTTCAATGCAAAGACGGGGTGCACTTGATTCTATCCAATGTGTATTATATACCTAAACTGAGAAGTAATATCATTAGCCTTGGACAGCTTGATGGTAGTGGGTGTCGAGTGATCATTGGAGAAGGAATCTTGAGGGTCTATGACAGCATAAATAGACTCATAATCAAGGTACAGAGGCAACAAAACAGACTCTTCATTACAAAGCTACAGATTGCACAATAGGTCTGTCTAATGGCAAGTATGATAGACAAGGCTTGGTTATGGCATGCCAGGTATGGACAGAGCAAGACAGAAGCTTGAATTGGTTCATGGAGATCTATGTGGACCTATCTCACCATCTACACCAGGAGGTAACAAGTATTTTATGCTTCTTATTGATGATTATTCACGGTTCATGTGGATATTTCTGTTGAAGTGTAAGAGTGAAGCTTTTGAGGCATTCAAAAGATTCAAAAGTTTGGTTGAGAATGAGATTACAGATAAGATAAAGTGTTTTAGAACAGATCGAGGAGGTGAATTTACTTCCTTTGATTTTAAGAAGCTTTGTGATGATGAGGGGGTAAAGAGACACCTTACTGTAGCATACTCCCCTTAACAAAATGGTGTTGTCGAGAGGAGAAACCAAACGGTGATGGAGATGGCTAGAAGTCTGATGAAAAGCAAGAGTGTGCCAGCAAGGTTTTGGGGAGAAGCAGTGAAAACCTCAGTGTATATATTAAATAGAGCTCCAAAAAGAGTGTGGAGGGGATGACACCTTACCAAGCATGGTATAGGAAGGCTCCAAATGTGCAACACCTACGTGTGTTTGGGTGCCTTGCTCATGCCAAAGTGGTGTCACCTCACCTCACCAAGCTGGCTGACAGAAGCATCAAGACTATTTTGCTTGGATATGAGGAAGGTTCGAAGGCTTATAGGCTCTTAGATCCAAGCAGAGAAAGAGTTGTGGTGAGCATAGATGTGGTGTTTGAAGAAAATAAGGAGTGGTCGTGGCAAGAAGGTCAGGACAAAGAGGAGACAAACTGTGGAGGGACATTCACAGTCAGTATAAGTGAAGGGGAAACTGGAGAAGGTGGTGCACCATCAACACCAAGCTCTAATGAGGGAGGTGAAAGTGCATCACCCCTGCAAACTCCTCAAAACTCTCGTCTGAGCACACTAAGATCAAGCACCAGCTCAAGCTCGAGTGGAGGACCTCACAGGTTCAGATCCTTGCAAGAAATCTATGATGCAACCAGAGAAGCAATATGAGGAAGCTATAACTCTGTGCCAGTCCAGCTATGCAAAGAAAATCCTTGAGAAGGCAGGGATGATAGATTGCAATCAGTGTCATCTACCAATGGAGCCAAGATGCAGACTGAGTAAGCATGATGGAGAGCCACCAGTGGATGCAACTATGTATAGGAACATCATTGGAAGCCTAAGGTACTTGGTAAACACTCGTCCTGATCTTGCTTATTCAGTTGGTGTAGTTAGTAGATACATGGAGGCTCCAACTACTACACACATGAGTGTTGTCAAGTAGATCCTAAGATATGTGAAAGGAACACTTGACATGGGATGTGTGTACAAAAGAAATCAAGCAAGTGAGGAATTGGTAGGGTATAGTGACAGTGATCTTGTTGGAGATACTGATGACAGGAGAAGCACGACTGGAATCATTTTCTTTCTTGGAGATAGCCCTATCACTTGGGTGTCACAAAAGCAAAGGATAGTGACACTTTCATCATGTGAAGCTGAGTATATTGCAGCTACAGGAGGAGCATGTCAAGGGATTTGGCTCACAAGACTGATGGAAAGTCTAAGAGGGGATGATCAAGTGAAGCCAACATTGAAGATTGACAACAAGTCTGCAATTACTCTAGCTAAGAATCCAGTTCATCATGAGAGAAGCAAACACATTGACATCAAGTTCCATTTCATTCGTGAATGTGTAGAGAATGGTGATGTTAAACTAGAGTATACTAAGACAGAAAATCAGTTAGCTGACATCCTAACCAAACCACTAGGGAGATAGAAGTTTAATGAGCTGAGAGACAAGATAGGTGTGAAGATCATCAAGGATAAACAAGTTTAAGGGGGTGAATGTGGAAGTTAAACTTGTTTGCCTTAATCACATTTCAGTTTTTGTTTAGTTACATTGATTTAGGAGCATTTAGTGTCAGTTACATGTTATTAGGAGGATATTAGTGGTTTGTATTAATGCATAGAGTTACGTGTGGTTATGGCCTAAAGTAATGGTCCATAACGCACAATCTTAGGAGTTTTATTTATTGCTGAAATTAATTAAATCCACTCTCAGATTGTATAAATATGAGGTGGAGTCGTAGAGTATTGAACATGTAATTTTGTACTGTTTTATTTGTCCTATGAATGCAGAATTAAGTTGCATTATACTCCTCTTAAAAATCCTTCCCAAAATTCTATCAGTTTCTGTTTTTCTTATACTGTCATCTTAGTCATTCATCCAAGTCTTCTCAATAGAGCAATTGGTATTATTAGGCTATTAAGCCAACATCTTATATGTCAAGAAACAGCCTTGTCATAGACCATTGAAGAAGAGAAAGAGAGACAACTATGTTAGTTTCAACAAACGTAAGGTCTGGTGTGGCCTGGACTAGGCCATCCACAGAATCACTACTAAACAATAATATATGACGACGAAGATTGTGCGAGGAATTAAGGATGATGAGTAAGGGAAATCTTTATTTGTTCTAAGTACCGTTAAGTTACTAGTTCATGTTATTTATTTTAGTTATAAAACAATTTTTCTGAAAAAACCTCTATCATTATTATTATAAGATTGTAAAATAAACTCTCTTATTTGCTTGGTTTTAGTTACTCTGCTGGCAGTATATATAACAGGAAAAAGATTGTTAGCATTACTATTAATTAGTCCTACTGTTTGCATGATATGGAACATATGCATAGGTAAATATGTTCGTATTATAGTTTCCTTTACCCCATAGAATATGATAAAGATCTGCCTTTTTATGCTCATGGGATGAGGTTGATTTTCCTTATCAGTTAGTATATGGCCGGCTATATATAAAAGGAGAAGAGTTGAGGTTTCCGATCACAAAATTAAGTTGACACATTCCGGTTTAATTAAGAGGAAGAAATTACTTGCGTTGCGCGTATCTGAAATAAATTTGGATCTGATTATCAAGTAATGGTTTAACTGAAAATACCTTGTTGCTGAAACCTGTCGCGGATAACCATTACCTTCGTGTTCTGTGGCCTCCTCTCACATGAAAATGGAGTCTTCGATCTCCATACAAAACTTCTATGCCAACATTGTCCATCCCATATGCCTATACTATATATATATATATCTCTTTCATACACGCATACATATTAGCTAATTTAACTCGCTACAAAGATTTATATTATACTAATTAATTAATACTAGGAGCAGCTAGTAATATATAATATATATAAAAATTACGTACCTGCATCTTCGGTTAATTTTCTACATTTGCCTTTGCCATGTCTTTTACACTTGGTTTTGTTCCAAGTCGTGCAAAGCCGTAGCAGCTAGTCTTGCCACTACACTGGCTGTAACTTTGCTCGGCGGCAATAATTACTTGCAAGTTGGAGGCATAGAGTGCCCAGTAAGGCAGTCTTCGTGTGTGAAGTAACGTCAACTTTTCTAGGTACTGTTTGGTAAATTTTATTATTAATTTTTTATTATCTAATAATATATACTTTAGGTCCTTTATTTTATTATATTATTTCAAAAGTGTTATAACATTGTTATTTACTATTTCTTTGTAATTTATTATTATTTTATAAGTACCTACCATCAATTTTACTTGGATACTACAAAAAAGGGCATACGCTATTTACTTTTTTTTATATAAATATTCTTTATTAATTAATTCTACCAACTCCACATATATGTCTAGAATTATCATTATATATTAATATATTTTATTTAAGATTAATTATTAAATACTATTATTATTTCAGACATATTTATATATAAATAATTTATTCTTTTTAAATACTCTACCAAATTATTATTTAATATATTATTAATTGCATATTATATTTAAATTATATATTAAATTACTTAAAAAGTACCTAAAATTATAAAATTGAACTTCAAGATAGCCTTGCAACGGAATGTCTCTCTCCGATCCATATATGGTGAACCGAATTGTCTTACCATTACCTACTTCCCTCCTGATCATTATACGAATTTAATGATGTTTTAAATTTGATTGGTCCCCTAGCTGTAGGTAATAGAATAGTATTATCTCTCTTGGAACTATCCTTGATGATAGGGCCTCCTCCTTCCGGTAGTAACCTTGTGGTTCGGTCCATCTATAGGTTAATTGTAATAGGGAGTTCTTTTCTCTGTGAAATCCCTTGGCCATGATTTTGCTAGAAGAGCTTGATTTTTTGCTTTTAGACAAGGCTACATAGCGATACTAAGACCATGCAACTGCTTCATTTTTTTTTTTTTGCATTTCTTCCCATTTAATTGTGTGATTTGATTTTTCATGATAATGAAATAATGTTAAGAGATATATGAAGAGGCAGAAACTGATCCAACTTCATTCAAACAAAGCTCAAAGATGTCGTGAAGTTAGAATAACAAGAACTATTGTAGATCAGTTGGTCAAATTCAAAAGCAAATTACTACATGAAATACTACTAGTTTAATTTATAATCTTGGCTATGACTAATTGATGCATATCAAATGCATGCTATGGGCACGTTATCATGAACTTTGATTAGATAAGGCCCGGGGATATACACCCATGACATCGCAACTGAGTCTAGTTCTAGTGTCAATTGTTGGATACAACCATGCATGTTAGGTAAATTTCTTCCCTATCATCTTTAATCTTTCTTAGAGAGCACTCATTCCTTTGCTTCTCTTTCTCCCCCTCTCCCTCTCCCTCTCCATTATCCATTAACAACTTAGGTTATGCTTGTGCGAGTCTTCTCCTTCTTCACTTTCACCGGCATTCGTCTGCGTTCAGGCTAGCTTCATTCTTTATTATTTTAGGTTTAGATTTTAATTCTTAATTTTTTTTAATTTCAATTAATTTTAGCCTTTTTTTGTTGTTGGTTGGTTAGTTGGTTGGTTAAAATCTTGGTAGCACCTTGATTTTGGTCAGTGTTGCTCTAATAAGCTTTATGCTTGTAATAAGTTCAATTCTCATTCCTTTACTTTAAATTAATATTTTCTAGTATGTAAATCCTTGATTATTGTTGAATATATTTAACCTAAATGCTCATGAATTATAACTATTGCTGTTTATATGTTGCTTAGGTGATTGCATATTGGTTTGAAGTGGAGTTGCTTCTTGGTGGAGAATTTATAGTTATTATAATTTAGTTTCAAAAGTAGTATCATTGTGTAGCTATTTTGTTAGTTTTGGTGCAAATACTTCAGAAATTTTTATATAGGATCGTGGTTTAGGACTTGAGAATTGTTGCTTAACTGATGCTTAAAAGTGCTCATTTTAGGTTTCCTTCCTATTCGATTTTAATTTTAATTTTGTTTGATTTTTGTTTAAAAAATCTATTGGTGGTTTTAATACTAAAATAATTGAGTGTTGTGTGTGTGCGCCTTTTTTTGTTGTTGTATATACTCATGGTTTAGAGAAATAAATGTTGGCTATCTATTGTTGATGTTAATTTGCTTTATTCCTTGAGTGGTTGAATTAGGCTAATTTTGAGAGGTATGAATAACTTGAATAATAAGACCTAGTGGTTATTCTCCATTTTTGTATGTAGGTAGATGGTGCTCCGATCGCCTGTATACCATCTACTACACTTGTGGATGTTGCATTATGGGGACCATATAAGGCATATAGACTTGTTACATGAGGAGATAGTAGTAATATGAAAATAGGTTTTGATGACATTTAATAGATGTTTATTATTACAAAATCGATGTCAAAAGGTTGAAAATTCATACGTGTGATTGGTGAATCAGTTTATATAACAATTAAAAAAAAACATTATTGTCAAAAGTTGGTTGATTTACTATGGTAGATTTATTATTAATTCGCTTTAGATAGTGGTTAACTTATAAAACCATCGCTAAAAGCATAGCTGTTGATAACTATTCCAATAATAAACATACATCTAAAAGACCAAATCTCTAAATCTTTAAGTTTAAGTTTCCTTCTTCCATATCCCTTTGATTTAAATGTTCATATGCTTGAGCCTTTTGTTAATTATGTCTTTCACCTTCCTTCAGTTCCTCTCCATTCATCCGACTCCTATTCCCTTTATTCTTGTGGCAGATCAATTAGGAGGCGGGTTGATTGCTCCCATTTGATTTTTCTTCTTTTGTCATTAGATTTTGGAGCTTTTTATTTAGGTATAGTTCTCTTTAAGCATATTTGGTCAGAAGAAGTTGGGTTCTTCCTCGAGCTTCATTTTCTCATTAAATTTGTCTTTTTTGGTGCTTAGAGTGCCAGATATGTTTAGATTGAAGATACTATACTTATTATGGTTGTTCATCCTACTTTCCTCTATTTTGATATGTTAGTTCCAAATCTATATGAATTAGTGGTTCATTGGTTGTTTCTTCAATTGTGGTTCTTGTAGTTTTTGATTTACCCCTTTCGCTCGTTGTGTGCATGACTACAAAATAGGTTTATGGCCGTTATTTACATTACGTGATGACATATCATCATTGTATAGTTTTAGTTATAGGCTCAAGGCTAAAGTTCTTTTCAGCTTTAATAACATGTCATAGCTTTCACTCTCTACAACTGAGAATTATTTTGAAAATTTTAAATTTTCTTGAAAGATAATAAGTTTTTAGGGGCGACATGTCGTGGCTATAAAGAATAGTAGCATTGAAAATTTTTGAATTTTTAAAAATGCACAAAGCTATAACAACAACATATCATTGTTATAGCAACCTACAATGACTTACAAAATTGAGGTTTTTTTTTTGGAAAACTGTATAGAGAGGATACTTAAAATGTTAATAAAATTAAAAATGTCTTCCTAAAAAGAGAATATATTACATTAATAAATATAGAAACACAATAGTTGTAAAATTGTAATAGTAAATATAAGATTTATAAGAGTATAACAACAAAATTGGTAGTATTATCCAAAGTAAAAGACATAAAATTTAAGTAGCATCCTTTGTATCTGAGTTATCTCCTTGATTGTCCCTTTAACTATTCTAATATATAAATTCTTCCATTTGTTTTATGGTATCTCCATATTAGGTAATAACTTCATCTTATCTCTGAACAATAAACACTAGTTCTTCAATTTGAGGATCAATAGGTGGTGGTGGCTCCAATGGAAAACTAGAAGCTTAAGAGGCAGTTGCTAACCTTTTTAGTTGTCAACTAATTCCTTTCCTATGGCCTGGAAAAGTACCAAACACCTCTTATACTCTACTCATCTCATCCACAGGTCTTGGGGTCATTTAGGCATTTGATGGATTTAAAGGACCACAATCAGTGCTCCTTAGGAAAATATCCTCTTCTTGATGGTTCAACATTATATAGATAAGAAAAAAAAAAGTTAGATCAGTTATAATAAAAATTGATAAATAATATATAAAAATGTATTAGTTAACTTATTTTATGCAGGCATTATACTAACATATTATTCCTCCTCCAAAGGAGTGACCCATTTTTCATCCCTCTAGTTCATCTCTTTATAAGTCTACACTTCACTTAAGATTTTTTTATATATTGAGGATCGGCCTATAGTATTTATTAGAAATAATTTAACATGTTTATAAGACTATAATTAGTAATAATAATTTTTATAAACCTCCTTATAATGATACATTGATATTGAAGTAGAACCGTGAAAACTAGGACTTAATTGCTCTGCTCTATTAGCTTGACTCATGGCAAACCTAGTCTGCATATATATATATATATATATATATATATATATATATATATATATATAATTTATATTAGTGAAAAAATTATATAGCCAAAAAAATTAACTTATGCTTAACAGAGTACCTTAACTTTGGGATCATTCCATTACTCTAATAATCTATTTTAATTGCTCTCATTGGTTGTAGTGGGCCTTCCGGTTGGGTTGTTGTTGTGAAATTAATTAAACTTACTTTTCCTATTCCTATATGTATCAGAAATGAACCTTTCCAAGTCAGCACTAACAAAAGGTGAAAGTGAACATTATTCCCATTCATCCAAATCAAATATTCTTACAAAAATTAATGAAAGGTAACAACAAATTAATTAAAAGTGATATGATATTTATATAAAATTAAAAGCTTATACCCATTTTCTTGGTTGAAGCGTATATTATCCCTATCCTTTTTTGGAATAGCTAGACATGATGTATGATAAAAAAGAACTAACTTCTCAATTTACTTACCAATAAATCTAGTGAATAAGATTATTGAATCACCACTAGGTTGATACGCGCCATCATGTTTGGTAAATTTAAGCTTAAATTTTCTATGACCATATATATATATTTTCAAATTCTCTTCGTATATAAAAAAAATCCAAACTTTTGATACTTTGCTTTAGGACTGGCTGGTAGTGCTATACAAAATATCTGAGTGAAAAAGTTATTCAACTCAATAATGGTGTTGGCAATATGCTTGTTTAGAAATAAACGAACACTAACTGGTAACAATTATTGTGTTACAATATGGTAGTCATGCAATTTCAATCTGATTACTTTGCTATTATTGTCAGTGATATTCTTCCTCAAATTTATTGCATAACCATCCAAAAATTTCATATCCTTTAAGAATCTTAAAATTTTCTTCCGATCATGTGGTGAAAGAGTATACTCTACATTAGGCTTCATCAATTTATCCCCCTATTAATATAAATACAACTCATGTGTGATATTGATATCGGCCAAATCACATCTTGCTTTATAGGTATCCTTTGATTCTAAAATACTGAATAATATCTAAATCAAATTGCTAGAAAAATTCTTCTCAATATGCATCATATCCAAATTATGTTTCAGCAAATTCAAGGACTAATATGGAAACTCATAAAGGATGCTCTTTCCCCCCAATTCAACACAACATCACCTCTCTTCCTCTTCAAAATTTTAGGATGCCTCCTATGAGAATCATTTTTTACGCTTCTCAATTGCATCCTTATACCACTAGCTAATAATTTAGATGGAGAGACTCTTCTTTCAACTTTACCATCAAACCTTTTACTTCTCCACGTTGGATGATTGGTCAGAATAAATTGAAAATGACCAATATACCTTATCTTAACCCTTAACCAAATAGAAGTGGTATTTTCATTGCAATTAGGGAATGGTTTATAACCTACCCCACTCCAACTTTAGAGATACTATTGAGATGAAAAATCATTTATGGTCTAGAATAACACAACATGCATTGTAAACACTTTATTTTCAACCACATATCTTATATTGACCCCTGACACCCACAAATCATTTAACTCATCAACAATAGATCTTAGGAGTGCAACTATATCCTTTGAAGGACAATGCCGACTAGGAATCAACAAGGATAATACTAAAAATAGATCTTTCATGCACCGCTATAGGAGCAAATTATATATGGTTAAGATTATAGGCCACATACTATAATTGTTGCTCATGCCAAAATGATTAAAATCATCTATTACTAGCCTTGAACAAACATTCCATAGATCTGCAAAAAATATTACGTATCACTCCAAGTTGATACAACAAAGTGTGGAGCACTTGGTAGTTACTTGATAGCACATCGAGTCTAAAAATAATGTGGTGATACCTTGAAGTGCATTTAAATAGATCATCTAACGCCACAGATCAACACGTGTCCTTACTTAACTATGAAGTTTTTAGGATGAAATCACCAAAATGATGATATACCACGTTGATGTAAGTACCCATATCAATCCTTATATCACATCACTTAATTTGGGGGTATTACACATCGTATGGTTATCATCAAATTCATTAGATGATTGCCCATTAATTTGATATCATAGCACCCTCGAATCTTTGGATCGCCCTTTGATGTGTCATCTCATGTCTTCTTCCATGTGTTTATAAGCATACAATCTTTTTAGCCTTGATGTCAAAGGAAAGTACCACAACAATTTATGAGGGAATTTATTTCAAGTTATTCCTAAATCAACCCACTGAGAAGTACCACATGCTGGATAACTTTATTTATTAGCATTTTATTTCCAATATAAAGCACAATCATACATATATACATGAATGTTAGCATTTTATTCATCTTATAATACTCATACCTATATATTTATATTAAAAATTTATTTAGAATATTTAATTATTTTTTATTTTAACTATCTACCTCAGTCTTTATAATTCACTTATATAAATTCCTCTAAATATTAACTATATTTTTTACCATTAGTTTTTATATTATTATTGATATAAATTGTAACCCATAACTAGTTTAAATTGTTGGGATTTTCCACCATTGATTGTTTTTATTTATTGCATTAATATTTTTGGAGGTAAATATAAATTGGAAAATTATGGTAAGAGAATAGGTTTATGTAAATAATTTGTCTAGGAAATATAGTATAACATGAGGAAGACTCTTATAACATAGTATGCCATTATTTGGAATGTGCTTATGTATAAAATATTGGTGTTGATGAAGTGAGTTATCATTTTTTTGTGTATGGCATGGATGGAATTTACTCTTCTTAGATGTGGCATGGTGAGACAAAGTGAATATAATAATAAGGAAGATAGGATGGAAAGTAGCAAAAGATTTGAGAACTATGAAGGGTCATAGGATATGACACAGAATACTGAGGAAAGCATTTAAGATTGTCCTAAAAATATTGAGACTTTGGAGAGTGATTTAGAAAAGCCTTTTTATGGTGGTTGTAATAAATTTTCTAGATTATTCGTTATTTTAAGGTTGTACAACTTAAAAGCATGCAATATATTAAATAATAAGAGTTTTATAAAATTATTGATACTTTTGAAAGATATTTTACAAAAATATAAATTAAAACTTAATTGTTAAGGTTTTTCCTAATTAATAACCTACCCTCTATCCTTTACACTTAACATGTATTTTTTTCCTATATTATACCTTCTCTTATCCTATGTTTTTGTTCTCCTCTCCTTGCTCCTTTTAGAAGCCATCTCTATCTCTTTCTTTTTTCTTCACATTTTCACTCCAAAATAAGGATAAAAATATCCCTTTGTAATTTTAACTTAATACCCTTATACATTACATTAATATATCTCCAAAAAATATATACACCACCTCTCTTCTGATTGTATCATCTACTATATCTCATCATCTTCATCTTCAACCTCCCTCCTTACTCCCTTAGCTGACACACCACTCCCCCTTTAAGACCACCACTTTGCGCCACTTTCCTCCACCACAACTTCTCCATTTTTCTTCTCTTCTCCTTACCTTTGGTTATCCACCTTTTACATCTCTTTTATTCTCCATTTTTGTGGGATTTCTTCCCCACTTCCTTCATAGTTAAAGCTTAATTTTCTTCCAATTTCAAGATAAGATTTCCTTCTCCTTTATTCTTTGATTCTACCTCTTTTGATTTGGTTTTTATGTGAATATTTTCCTAATATTTTCTTTGATTAGAAGGGGTTTTTTGGTCTTTAATATTTCTTTTCTTTTGCTAAACGAGAGCTTAGGATTATAGGTAATATCTTCTTACTACTATAAGCTTTTTTGTTGTTGTTTGTGAAAGATTTTAACGTATTGATGGTGGTGTTTGTTTTGATGTGGGTTTCAGTCCTTATGCTTTGGACCATTATTATTGATTATTTAACCAAATATAATTATACCATATTTAAGTTAATTTTTATATATAACTTGCTATGTTTTGATGTTATTAAATGTGTGTTATTTTCATCTCAAAATCATGAAGCTTTAGGTGGTCTTGATGGTATTCAAGTATTTTTTTTATGATCTTGAGGGTTTTACTTACTTCATTGATACCATGATGAACTTTTTAATTTTAGATAAAATTTGGTATATACTATGTTAGAAAATAATCATGTTTAAGATACTTAATTATGATTCAAGTTCTAGGTATTCTTGTGCATATTCATCATGTTCTTCATTTTATTCAATTTTTTCTTGGTCTGATTACATGCTAATTGACCTAAGTAGGATTTGATTTGTGATTAATTATGTGTTGGAATAATTAATAAAAAATGTTGTATTTATCCCTAAAAGGCTTTTAGCATGATTTAATAGTAGTTAAGTATGAATAGTGAATAACAATTATCAATAATAAAATACTTTTGTTTTTCATTTTTAAGCTTCGTGATATAAAATAATATTTTTTTTATTGATCAATGAATTTTTTTTGTGAAAATAAATTTTTTAAAATTTAACATGGGACCTTATTTGAAGTGGTGAAGATATTTATATCTGTGTTTTTTTTTTTGTTGATTTTGGACCTGACGACAAAAAATGGTTTTTAATGATTTCACACTACTTTTGTGATATCTAAACTTGTGGATTGGCTTCATATCTTTAAATTATATGTTGATCATCAATTGACTAAATAGATGAATAACGGAATATGTTGGAAGTTAAGGTGTTGGAATTTTAAGGCCTTGTTGATCTAAGTTTGAATTTCATTTTATTTTCTTGAACTCTTACTTAATAAGAGATGCACTCTTTTTTCTTGTTGAAATATTTTCTTAAGGCTTCTAGCCTTTGATTTTAGACTTTATCCTATGGCCTTGAGCCTTAATTTTTGGGTTTTCCCTAAATAACTTTGATGGATCTAGTGTACTCTATCCGTAAGTGTATAGAATTAAAGTACTACTTAAGGTAACATCCCAAAGGGATTGAAGAGCAAACATTGGAATGGTGATAATACCATTCTATGTCTACACTCTTGATAGAGATGGAAGTGGTAACTAACTAAATATGCATGAAAATTATACAAACTAAAACTAACACTAAGATAAATGAAGGTCACTCTCAGATAGAAATGGGCTAAGGGTCGACTAAACTTGTTAATATGAAATTTAATCAAACCCTTAACCCATGACCCTGATTCACATCATATAGTAAAGTATATCAAAAGAGGTATGAAGTGCATTTCTCTCTCAAGACACTACTTTCTATTATATATTGAGACTCATCTATCTCTAACATGAATATAAAATAGATAATGCATAACAACTATCTCTATGTCTCCTCTTTTATGTTTTAAAGACCAAACCAACGTATCTCAACCTTGTAGTTGGGACTCTCATTATGGTAATGAAGCTCTCTTTAACTCATCTCTCAGACCTCATCAGAGTTTCTCAAATTAACATAAAAGTGTTCACCGCCTATGTTAATCAATGTCTTAAACCTTATTGTGGTGATAACAAATAAACTTAAAATAATTTAACATGGTTGTTTAACTGTGCATGATCTATATTTATCACAAGGATGTTAAAACATACTTATTCAAATAAATTCTCAATTGTATCATTTAAAAGTGCAATTAAGTTTCAAAGTATAAGAGAAGATTATATCAAGACTACCAAGACTCAATACCTCAAGGTATATACTCTAAGTCTTAGGTTATCTTGTAAAGTTGTTTGTGCATAACACTTTTAGTTTTAATCTCTCAGGACCTTTTAAAATTATCCTTAAAGTTTTTTTTTATATGAATTCCTTGTTGATTTTAAATATCAAATCTTTTTAAACGTGTTTTTGAATATATTGGTTCCACTCGAAACTAGTCCATTGGTCTCACAATTGATCAATTGGTTTATTTATAACCATAATTAAAACTTGCAAAAACTCAAAAACCAATAGATTGGTTGTAAAACTGATCAACTAATTATAGTAGACTTTTAGTATTGAGAAACATGGTTTTGGCATAAGTACTTTGATTGGCTCATCAAATTGGTCAACTGGTTTGACCAACCATGCCATACGTTTTATTTCTATAAAAACACATTTTCTCTCTATATGAACACTTTGACTAGTTCATAAAACTAATCAAATGGTTTGACTAACTAGGCCATGGATTTTATTCATGTAGAAATCCATTTTGTCTCTGTTTGAACACTTTGATTTTTATTTTTTTTATTTTATCCAACCGATCGACTAGTTTGACCAAATAGGTTAAGAAGTAAAATATAATGCAAAATATTTTTTGTCCAAGGAGTAAACCAATCTACTAGTTTTAGAAAGCCTATTAAATGATCATTATATATTTTCATTGGACAAAAAATGTACGACACAACTAATCAATTGGCTCTAATAAGCAATCTATTGGTTTATGCAAAGGTAATATTTTTAATTTAAGTCTAAATATGATCATTCAACTATTTTGGTAAATCGATCGACTGGTCATCACTAAATGCAAAACATTTTACCTGCTGCTTGTGTAACAAATTTATATTATTACTCATGGGCATAAGTACAAATAACATATTTGAGGCTACATAGAAATAAATTTTGAGATATCGTTAATTTTATAACTAATTTCATTACTCCTACTTGCTATTAATTCTCAACAACTCACTGTCATATTTATCCTAAGTTTATATATTTTTATTTGTGATTATGCTACTTATTTATAAATTACTATTTGATTTTAATATCTAGTTCTTTCTAGCTATATTACACTCTCAACATTTTCTTTTGATTTTCATATATGTCTCAATTGTGAGACACCTTATAATCAATTGCAACTCTCTTCAAAACTTATTATATTGAGGTATATTATCTAGCATTTTTGAGAAAGGGCATTAGATTAGTAGATCCATAAACCTAAAGGGGACAACTAGATCAACTTGTAAATCGCCTCTTAGAAGGTCATTGAGATAATAGATTCATTAATAAATCATACGGGAGATTCAAAATCCAAATGGAAAACCCCTTTGGTAGTAGACATAGAGAAAATTTATTCTTAAACCAATATATGTTGTGTGTCAAAATTTTAATTTCTCGTTTCCATTCTTAATAACCTAATTTACCCCCTGTAAGTTTCTTTTAAAACGAATAACACATACATCTATGAATGAAAATGGAATTTGATCGAGTTAAGAATTCTCAAAGCATTTGGATCAGGGGATTTTCCTTCACCTTATCACTAATTCAATTATGCATGCATGATTGTAATCAAGCACATATTCACAAATAAATGAGCATTCATCAATCAATTAAAAATTTAGAAATTATAAACACAAAATGAAATTTCCTTTTGTTTTCAAATTAGATTACACCGTTTAATAGTCTTGCTTGTGTTACAAAACTGAGATTTTAAGGATAGATTTTGGATGACTTAGGTATAGAGAATGAAGGAGAAAATGATGATTCCTATGTTCTATGACCAACCTCTAAGTTGTGATTAGGTTTTTCCCAAAAAAAGCCCTTCTAAAAATAGTGTCACTGGAGGAATCAATTTTGGTTACCTCTATTGTGTTTCATTCATCAATGTCATTGGTTGTGGTTGATATTGTAGTTTCAAATGACATAGGGGATCATGTTGACCCTTAGGATGTGAGATAGATTTAACCATGTAGTGCATTGTGGTCATAAATTCTTAATTTAGTTTCCAATTGAGCTAATTTTTGATACCTTGGAAATACAAAAAGAATATATTTATCTTCCATGCATAGAAATTTTGAATTTGTATGTCTTTTCATTTTTTCACACTTTAAGTATCCATTCTTGCTTCTATTTTGTTTGAGATGTTGTGTTTTAGATCCTTTTGATCCTATTTTCTTTAAATAACTATAAAATATGATTAAGAAAAGTAAACAAATGGTGGAATAAAGTACACAAAAATACATAACATAATCATATTAAATATTTATGTTGAAACTCCATTTGACTAACAAAAATCATACCTATCAGGATTCTATGATCCATTGTGATCCTTTAGATCAGTAGTTTTCATTATTTTGAATGATATGTGAATGTTCTTTGAGTTTTTAAGTTAAATAAAAACACTTTATATTAATAATTATCTCAATGATATGAGAGGTTATGTCACTCCTTTAAAACTATCAAATGCTACTTGTTATCCTTTAAAATTGCTAGAAGTCCTTTGGACCTTCATTTCCTATTTTCATAAAACAAAAGGGGCAGTAGTCATATAGTATCTTGATATGTTTTTGACTCTATATTAACCTTTTAACTCTATATTGGATATGCATACTTAATGATTAGGATATAATTAGTCAAATAACCTTGGTTGGAGTCCATTAGTAATGGACGGTAGGTTCAAACTATGGTGTAATTTTTGAATCTAGACTAGGAGGATGTTGGAGTCCTCGTACAAGCCTGGCATCATTATTATACTCATTTGTGGTGGAGAAGGATGTTCATTTGGTTTATAATTCCCTATAGATTTTTTCCCTTTATGTTAGGTTGGGATATCCATTTATGAACATTGATATATGATCAATATATTTGCCATAGATCTTGTTATGGACTATAGAGACTACTAGAACTTACTCTTGTACTAGTCGATTCTTATAGTCAAAATATGCTCTGATTGAGAAAATGATAAAGGAAACCTAGAAAATTTTCCATCACATGACCAAACAGCTTAAACCAATTTGTGTATACATGGTGTACACTCCATAGAAACCTTTTGAGCTATACATGGAACATATATTTTTTTTCCATTACCCATATTGAATAACCTTCAGACATTAACATATTTGCCCTTGCTTAAAGCTAGTGGAAGGAAATCAAAGCATTATGGATATAAAGAGTGGTTATGTATGTGTATAGGTGAAAAATTATATGTATTTATACTAAGAAAGGGGATTGGTTATGTTTGGTGAAAAAAATTTTTGAAAAAAAGAAGAAGAAATGAATGAAAAAAAAAGATATAAAAGTTGTTATAAAAAAAAGAAAAAAAGAAAAAAAATGTTAGGATATAAGGAAGAGTAGGAGTTATGGAGCTTATATTGAGAAAGTTCTCTTCATGTTATATTTTATTGTGAAGGTGGAGAGATGTATCATTGATGTGGAGTTATGCTTATATTTCATCTAATTATTAGATTCCACTAGCTTTTGATTTTTTTAGCATCACACTCCTAAAATACTCCATATCCTTCTTTACCTTAAACCCCATTACAACCAATAAGTAAATCCTATTTGATTCTTGAGATGAGCAGCCTTTGATCTGTTGGAGATTAGTCACAAGAGATAAGCATATGGTTTGGTCCATTTGGCGAGTATTTGATGTCTTTCATAAGGTTTTATCCACAAGAACACGAGCCTTCTTTGTTTATATATGTGAGTCGTTTGTTATTTTTATCATCTTAGCTCACATACATGAGTATTTCTATACATTTGTAGCCATGAATCTAAGAGAGAAAAAAAATAGAGGGTATCCATAGTGAGGATGAATCTTGATGTGACTAAGGCGTGGTAGATTTTCATCCATAATATTGATTTGTTCATACATTTCATGTTTATGTGAGAACCATATGTTGAAATTGATCCTTTAAATCTCCTAATACTGAATCTTGATTGATTGTTAATCTTGATGTTTGAAAGTAAAAGATTCTAAGAAAAAAATGATTAAGGGTGTTATGTGTGTTTTTATTTTTATAATTTAATTTTTTTGTGTGTGTGTGATTCTGTGGGTATATCATCTGTGAAACCCTCACGAGACCTTACTCGTCCTCGATGGGTGACCTAGGGGTTTAAAGGGCTTGTTACACATGCTAAGTGTAATTGTGATACCTATGAAATTGGCTAGTTAATTTAATTTTATTTGTTTAGAATAATAACTTGCTTGAGGACAAGCAAGAAGCTAAGTGTGGGGGTGTGATGAGTTCATATTTTGACACATTTTATACCCTTATAATCTTAGTTTTTGGTAGTTTATTTATCTAATAAAGGGGAATAATTAATGTTTTATGCGTAAGTGGTAAAAATTATATAAATATTATTATTTGAGCTAAAATGATATAAATTAAGTAAATTTAGTCGTTAGTCCTGGTGGCAATCGCTTCCACCCATTTTGATACATAGTCTACTGCAAGAAGAATATAGATGAATCCCTTAGAAGATGGGAAAGGTCCCATAAAGTCAATGCCCCATACGTCAAAAAATTTCTACGACTATAATAGAGGTTAAGGGCATTTGGTCTCTAGGACCAATATTACCTGATCTCTGACATTTATCACATCTCCTACAGTAATCATTTGCATCATTAAATATAGTGGGCCAATAAAAACCTGCTTCAAGGACCTTGAAGGCGGTCTTTTTAGCAACAAAATGTCCCCCACAATGTAATGTATGACAATGTGCTAGAATATGCTCGAATTCTAAATCAGGGACACATCTCCTAATTATACCATCAAAACAAAATTTCCACAAATAGGGATCAACCCAAACATATTGGGATGCCTCTTTTCTAATTTTAGTTCTTATAGATCGTAGCATGTCAGTGGGCAACTTATGTGTCACCAAATAATTTACAATATTAGTAAACCATGGTGTACTTACCTGTATCCCGAAGAGCTATTCATCCGGGAAATTCTCGATCAACGATATGGTTTCACTATCTTAGATCAGTCGGCTTAGATGATCTGCCACTACATTCTCCCTACCTCTATTGTCCTTAATTTCTACATCAAATTCTTGTAACAAGAGTACCCATCATATCAATTGTGGTTTTACATCTTTCTTAGACAATAGATACTTCAAAGCTGCATGATTAGTAAATATGGTAACTTTAGTTTGAAGCAAATATGATCTAAATTTTTCAAGAGCAAATACCACAGCCAATAATTCTTTCTCGGTAGTTGAGGAATTCAACTGAGAATCATTTAGAGTCCTTGAAGCGTAGTAGATGGCGTATGGCTTTTTATCCTTTCGTTGTCCCAAGATTGCCCCAATCGCATAGTCAGAGGCATCACACATAATCTCAAATGGTAGGGACCAATCTGGAGGTAATATTACTAGAGCTGTAGTCAAAAGCCTTTTTACCTCGTCAAATGCTTGTTGACATTCTTTACTCTATTCAAACATCACCTCCTTCTGTAAAAGGCATGTTAATGGTCGTGCAATGCTGGAAAAGTCTTTTATAAATCTGTAATAGAAACCTGCATATCCAATAAAAGAACGCACCTCTCTCACGCTAGTGGGAGAGGGTAAGTAACGCACAGTATCTATTTTAGCCTTATCTACCTCTAGCCCCTTAGATGATACAATATGACCGAGTAAAATTCCTTGTGTCACCATGAAATGACACTTTTCCCAATTAAGCACAAGGTTAGTTTCTCCATATCATTTCAAAATTAAAGTCAGATTTTCGAGACAAGATTCAAAAGTATCATCAAAGACACTAAAATCATCCATAAAAACCTCAATAATTTTCTCAATGTAGTCAGAAAAGATACTAACCATACATCTTTGGAACGTATCGGGAGCATTGCATAGCCTGAAGGGCATGCGTCAATAGGTAAATGTGCCAAATGGACATGTAAAAGTTGTTTTCTCTTGATCCTCGTCTACTATGTGAATTTGGTTGTAACCAGAGTAACCATCAAGAAAACAATAGTAGGAATGACCAGTTAATCTCTTGAGCATTTGATTAATGAATGGTAGTAGATGGCATATGGCTTTTTATTCTTTCATTGTCCCAAGACTGCCCCAATCGCATAGTCAGAGGCATCATACATAATCTCAAATGGTAGGGACCAATCTGGCGGTAATATTACCGGAGCTGTAGTCAAAATCCTTTTTAGTCAAAAGCTACTGGAGACAAAAATTGGTGCGACCGTAGCCGTCATGCAATTTAAACCCTCTTGTTGTCAAATGTAGCACTGGTAAATAAGGGTATCGTTCTAAATCGGGGATTAGAGGGCTCACATCTATCTAACTAGATAAAACTAAAACTAAAAATAAAAATCCTAAATAGCACAAAATAAATAAATAAAAAAATACTAATGGGGGTTATAATAAGAATAATAACTAAAATAACTAAAGGAACAAATTTAATAAAATAAACTAATAATAAAAATAATGAAAATAAAGGAAATAATGAAAATAATGGAAAACCCGCAAATATTAGAAATATGTTAGGGAAATAAAAATCCACCACTAGATTAGGTCGAAATATAATATTAATTTCTAAGTCTTATTTTAATTATGAGAATGAGATTGACCAAGTTGTACACCTAAAGCAGGTCCATACACCTTATATTACTTCCCTTAATTAATTAATATGACAAAACGCCAATATTAATCCTATTAAATACTGGCAGTATAGCAACAACAGGTGGCTCCTATATTTAACTAGATTTAATGCATTAAGTGTATTTGAAAGGCTGTCAATCTAAGTACCCAAACTAGTACACAAAGCATGTCTAGTTGTATTTCTTTTCCTTGATCCACACGTATCTAAAAGTTTTACTACTTAGGTTAGAATCACAAAACTATTAGGTGAATTGTTATCTAACCTAGCTGCAATTTATACATATAAATTCTAGCAAATTTATATGGCCACCTAGTAGGTAAATAATCCTACATATTGTCACTTATGAGGAACTCAGAACAAGGCATGCACCAAATAAATTATACTTGACAGAATTATATAAATATAAACGATAAAAATTAAAATATAATCAAGGAACAATCTCATGAATCAAAGAAAATAAAATTATATCTCAAACCCTAATCCACGGTTTCAATTTATTCCCTAACAATAAATAATCAACCAACCATAATTAAAGAACTAATTACACAGAAATATATCTAAAATATAAATTAAAATAAGAGAAAGAAATAACTGAAATTAATTTTGGATAAAAGATTAAGAATTTATTTAGATAAAAATTAATTTTATCTGAATTAAATTCTACCGGTATTTAACACTTCCTCTAATTTTTCTTCCTTTTCGACCTTTATTTCCGTGTAGTTACTCTTTTCCCTTTTTTTTCTTTTCCCGGCACTGATGGCTGACTTCAACTTGTGCTGCCACCCACCTCAAAGTCCGTGCGTTACTTCTCTCCCGTGCGGCTCCTGTACCTCGTGGCCGAGCCTGTGAAGGCTCTATCACCTTTCTCCTCTGTCCTATGGCTCTGCTGCCCTACCCCCTATTCTCCCTTTCTTCTGCGGCTTCTCGCTCTCTCGTCTCTGCTACGTTCCTAATTTATAAATTCATGTGCCGAGCCTTACCCTTTTATTTTCTTCGTGCCTATCAGCTTTTTCGTCCGTGCCACGTCAGCCCTCGTCAAACTTTTGTGCCGTGCCGTGCCGTGCCTCATTTGGCTTCGTTTGTTTTACATTTTGTTCCAAGCCTTTGGGCCTTCGGCCTTTGGCCGTTGGTCCAAAGGTCCAATTCTTCTTTTTTTTTTCCTTTTTAAAATAGAACATGCAAAAAATTAAATAAATATTAATAAATAATATTATACTCTAAATTTACTTAATTTATATCATTTTAGCTCAAATAATAATATTTATACAATTTTTATCACTTAAGCATAAAACAATAATTATTCCCCTATATTAGATAAATAAAATACCAAAAACTAAGATTATAAGGGTGTAAAATGTGTCAAAATATGAACTCATCAATATAATTCTCCAATTATACCCTTGGTTGTTGTCCATTTATGGTAGGACATTGGAGTTCATATATGAATTTGGCTTGTGTGCCCTCATTATTTGTACCATTAACATTTTTCATTGTGTTAGGATAGGTGTCCCTATATGCTTTTGCTTATGTATCTTGCTGCTATTGTTTTTGCTCCATTGGTTATATTCATTGGTTGTACAACTAGATGTTTAAACTTATGCCCTAAAGTTTGTGTCCATATGCCTATGACTTATGTGGATTTTTATTATGCACATAGGATTTACTTGATACCTCCCCATGTTTGTTGGATTCCTTTTCATTCCATATTTTACTTAATATACTCATATAGTGTAACAGATTATACATTATTTTTGCCCTAGGTTACTAACTTGTAGTTTTCCTATGTGGTTGATTATTAGCATGTATTATGTGTGTTTTATTGTTAACATGCATTCCTATGTCATTATACCATGTTCTTGAGAAGTTATTCTATTACATGATGTGGAAATCTCATTTTCATAAAGCATGGTTATGTAGGGGTGTTCAAATGATTTATCATGGTGTAATCCAACCCATAATATCTTAACCCGTGAAACCTATATGATCGTTGGTTTAACTCATGGTGGGTTAGAGTAAGTGATTAATAATTTTTAACCCAACCCATTATAACCCATGGGTTAGTCGACTTGACTATAGATTATTGTGGGTTAATTAAAAAAAACTTATCACCACCTCTACCTAAAGGTGGCAATCGAGTCAGTAGTTTGGGAATGGGTTAGGTTGTAGGAGGTCTGTTCTACTAGTTATATGTAGGTTATATTTGTTTATATGGTTGTGAGTTAGATTGGTGTTGGGTTGAGCTAGGTCAGGCTCAGATCACTTTGGGTTTGGATCATTTTGGATAAACTTGATGCGTTAGATCAGGTTTGGGTTAAGTTAGCTCTGGTTTAGGTGATTTCGGGATTGGATGGAGTAAGGTTAGGTCGTGATGGGCATGACAATGTTAGGTCTTAGTGGGGTAAGCTCAGGTAGAGTTAATTCAAGGTGAGTTAGAGTAGAGTTAAATCAAACTAGGGTTAAATAAAGTTAAAGTGGGGCTAAGTAGAGTTGCTTTATGTTCGGATGAGGATGTGCATAATCATTTGGGTTTAGGGAGGATTGAACAAAAATGGTCCACTTGGAGTTAGATTAAAAAGGAGTTGTGGTGGTGGTGATTTTGGTATAGTAGAGGTAATATTCACTAACCCATGGTAATTCATGGGCTAACCCATGCTAAGCGATCTTAGTTTGTAACCAACCATGGCTTAACCAATATAAAATTTTACAAAATACTAACCTAACTCATCTAAACCATAAGTCTATTTTTATGGATTAAGTTATATAAGTCATAGCTAACCTAACCCATTATTCACACCTATGATTATGTGTGGTAGTTAGGTCTTATTTGGTACCCTTCTCGTACATATATAATACTATTTCAATCTTGTGCAAGTTTCTTGTACTTTGCTTATATGACGTTGAGAGTGTTGAATCCCTAAGTGGCTCATTAAATATTTTAGTTTAGATCATCCAAATCCCATATTCTATTTTATTTTGGCTCATACTGAGCTCTGTTAGATATCTATGATCTTGTTTTTATTTTTATATTATTTTGCAACTCTTGCATTGAAGTTGGGTTAGGTGGTTATGAATTTATTTTTTAACCTTACATCTGAGGTGCTACTGTTTTGATCAGACCAAGGCATAGTTTTGCCTATGAATAGGACCAAATATGGGCCTTATTTTTATATCAAATAAATGTTGCTTTCTTACCTAGCTTAAATTAATTTTGCTCTAGAAAAAAAAATAGCACTAGACATATTTCTCAAGATAAGGACAATGGTTAGAGGATGGGAAATGGTAGTTTTGTATTTTCTAAAATATGTTTCTTGAAACAATTGCTCTCACTAGCCTTTTCAATAATAAGATTTTATATCCAAAATGCTCATTTAATTAACTAATAAGAAAACATAACAACAACAACAATAATAATAATAAAATACTAGGGTGGAACCAACGAAGACTATAAGAGGTCACTTCATGTATATTTTAAATATAATATATTAGTAGCAGTTATTAAATAATAATTATTTGGCATATTGGTAGTGTTATTGATATGTGTTTATTGTGTTCAAGTGGTTTGGGTTCAAGATTGGTTATATTTTCCAAATCCTATAAATTCTTACAATTTAAAATGGCTATTTCTAAGTTAGATGGCGTTAGAGCCCTTGTTTTGATTTGTTCTTCTTCTTCTTTTAATAACTCTAGAATATAATACATCAATAATTTGGCAATTACATTTAATTTTTTTTATTATAAAGAACAATTTTGGCTACATTGGCATCTCTTCTACACAAGATTATTTTTTAGTTTTTGATTTTAATGATTTTTATCGACATCTCTTCTACAAAAGCTTTTTTTTAATATTTGATAAATTCATGTAAAACCATGATTGGTTGTATAATTTATAATATAAGATAGATAAATTAGGAATCCAAGTCCATTGTTTATTAATTTATCAAGCTTCTTCTCATTTCCCCCCCCCCCTCTTTTTCTTTTGCTGAATTGGTGTTTGGATTGTATAATATATGATGATATGAACATACTAATTTTATAAAAAAATTAATAAAATATTAAATAAATTATTTGGTGAACATGTAAATATAATGTTAATTTAGATTTTGATTTAGGCACCTCAATATTTAACCTAATATTTTAAAAGAATCCTGAGTTTTGCGAATCTCAATTTAATACCTCCACATTTTAGATCACTATCACTTAAGTACCTTTTATGCTAGCAAAGTTAGATTAGGTTGAACTTTCTAAGGTGATTTTTGTTAGTAAAGATAAATAATTATTTAAAATTTATTGAAATTATTGGAAAAATATTAAATTTATTATAAAAAAAATTAGACTTTTTTTAATAAAAAAATTAGTGTTCCTTTTAAAATAGAATTTTAGATTTGAAAAACAAATTAAAATGTATTTAAAAACAATGAAAGAAAAGTTTAGATTTTAAAATGGATACATATATCAATTTTCTTTTTGAAAAAAAAATAGAATTTAAAAACCAAAATTTCTAAAGTTAAAATTTTGAATTTTAATAAAATTAGATTTTTTAAATATTTATTTTATATTTTATATTATTTATTACAAAAGAATTGCCTATCTAACTTTATTAATGAAAATGATACTTAAGTGTTAATAATTTAAAATGTCAAGGTAACTAAGTAAGCTTATTAAAAACACGAGGTACTTGTAAAATATTAGATCAAATATTGAGATACCTAAATAAAATGTATCCTCTAATTTTTCTATATTAATATATCTCATATATTAAAATTATATCTCTTATATTATTTATAATCTATGTTTAAATTATAAGGTGATCCTAATTAATGAAATATAAATTCTATTAGGATGTGACCTAATTCTTATATAGAACTAGTTAATGACCCACTTGTGCATGTGCCATGGTGAAATTAAGAGTTGTTTCTCTTTAATATAGGTAGATAGAAAAGGTGACAAATGGGTTATATAGGTTAGGTTTGGGTTAGGTCAATTTGGATTGCAATGCAACGGGGTTGGGTTAGGTTTTAGTTCGAGTCTCCTTTGGGTAAGGATCTAATTTGGATAAACGTGATTGGGATTAGGTCTGTATTGGATCGAATTACTTTTTATCAAGAGAATAATGGGTTGGGTCTAAGTCTAACCAATCAGATTTTTCTGGCTTTGGGTTTAATTTAGGTCTATAGACTATAGGCTTAATCGGGCTTGAGTTAAGTTAATTAATTTATAATTTGTAATAACATTGATTGTTATCAATTTAATATGATTGATAAATTAAATTTTGTGAGTTATTATTATTGTTATGTTTATCATAGTAATTTTTACTATAATATCTATAATGACATAACAAATTATTATCATAAAATATGTAAAAATAATAATAAATTATTATCATAATTAGTATTAGTATTATACTTATTGTTATAAATATTATTATGTACATAAGTGATATGGACATTTCTTAAAACTAATACTATTAGGCTTAAGGAGCGGCAGCCTAAAGAACAAAGATCAGCCTACAAAATTTTAGGATGTGCTCATCTCTTGAAGCTAATTCCTTGCAGGGCCGATTTACTATGGAGAATAGGGAGGGTTCCCTATCCTTGATGATATAGCATTGGAGAATGATAAGCTAAGAACATAGGGCTATATTAATAGAAAATAAGTTAGGGCGTGTTTCTGAAACCATGATCCGTCACAGACCACATAAAAACCTCCGGCTGCACCACCATCTCCATTCCAGCCTCTCCACTCGAGACACCTTCCACCACCTCAAATACCCTCTCATTCCCTCTCCTTTAGCCTATACCCCCATCTCTCCACCTTTCTTCCTCCATCACCGCCGCTGGTTCCGCCACCAACTCTAGGTGATATTCTAATTTCCCTAGCCCTTAAACTGTTTTTCTATAAGTGTTAATGATTTTTAGTAATATTAATAGTATTACCCTTAATATTACTATTAATATTCTTATTATTATTAATGTGTGTTATTATTATTATTATTCTCATTATCATTATTAATATTACTATTATGTATCACTCTTATTACCTAACCTAACTTTAGAAATATTTATAACTATGGTATTAATATTTAAAAGGGTTACAACATTAATATTAACATAGTTATATTTATTATTATTATTATTATTATTATTATTATTATTATTATTATTATTATTATCATCATTATCATTATCATTATCATCTTCTTACTAATACTAACTTGGCCAATATCACTTTTATTATTGGTATAAATGTTGGGACTCTTATTATCATCATTATCATCTTCTTACTAATACTAACTTAGCCAGTATCACTTTTATTATTGGTATAAATGTTGGGACTCTTATATTACTATTACCCTTTTCGATTATTATCCCTATTATGTGTAACATTATTAATATTATTACCACCATCATTACTACTAATATTATTATTATTATTATTATTATTATTATTATTATCATTTCTATCATTGTTATTATTATTATTATTCTATTACACTTGACCACATTATCATTAAGACTACTACTAAGATAATTTCTAGGACCTTCATTAGTATTATCCTTAAGATAAGAACTATTATTAATATTATCACTATTATTATTATTGTTATTATTACTATTATTATTATTATTATTTAATAATAATATAAATATTATTATTGTTAACTTGTCTTTTGTCAATATTTCATAATCACTAACTTATTATCACTACTAGCATTATTAATATAAGAATCATTATGGTCACTACTTCTATATTACTTATATAGCTATTATTATTATTACTACTAGGGCTTGGGTCAATATTAGTATTATCACTAAAACTAATAATAATATTGGAACCATCACCTTAATACCATGAATATCACTATGACTACTTTAACATAAACCATGATGGCTACTAAGACTTATTTTGCTTATTAATGGCACGATTAATTATTTTGAGAATAATAACCCTACTTTAATTATAAAACTACCGTTATCACTATTAGCCCTAATAGTAAACTATGATAAGGGTAGGGTAGGAATAATGGAAATCTTTGGTAAGAGAGAGATTAACCCATAGTATTTCCCTTTTATAGGTGAATCAAGTCAAAACCCTAAGGAGACGTAGGAGCGTGCTCCAAGCCCGGTGTCGTATTAGGTAATGATATGTTTAAGGCCTTTTATGTGTAAGAATCTACTATGGGTGTTGGTTTGATGGGTGTGTTTTATATTTCATATTCTATATTATCATGTTCTTGTGGCAGCTTACTAAGTATGGAGCTTAGGTAAGTTGCATGTGTTTATGATATGTGCAATGCGATGTTATTACTTGTGCTTAAATTGTGCTTATGTAATAATTCCCTGCATGACATGTATGATAGGAGGTCCTTAGTAGTACGATGTGGTTGTGGGAAAATGGAAAAGAAAGAGGAAAGTGAGTTGACTAGAGAATGATAATGAGTGCCTAATTATCTTATGACTTATAGGTGGAGAAAAATAGGGATAATGAGAATGAAATTAAAGGAATGGATTAAACATGCATGTGAAGTCTAGGGTTTGCATGGAAAGGTTAGCCTTTGCATGAGGATGACTTTTACATGGAAAAAGTTGATTTGAGGATCGAGTAAGGTAAGGGAAGAATCATTAGGGTGATTGGAGTCCATATGTGAAAAATAGTACGTGGGTTGATGTAAAGATGCATCGAAAATTTGACTAGGGTTTTAGGAGGAAACCCTAAGTGAGAGAAATGTGTAAGGGAAGAAAAAAAAGAGAAATCAATGAGAATGGATAGAATGAGGATAAAAGAGGAGAGGGGTGTCACATGGGGGAAATTTGAGTCGAGAGAGAAGACTATATTTGGGTGTTGAACGAGTGGCGTAAAAGGGAAGAGCGGTATTAGGGTTTTCGGTGAAATACCCCAAAAATTCTATTTTAAGAATTATAGTTAAATAAGGTTTTATTAAAAAAATTAATTAAATAAATTATTTTTATTAAAATAAATAAAATTAATTAGGACAAATCAAGAAGAAATTTATAATTGTTTTAATTAGGAGAAATTTGGGTATTTTAGCTACTTAAGCATTTTATTTTAGAAATTAATTAAATAAATTATTTTATTTAAAATAAGAAGGAGAAAATAGTTCTAAATTAATAGGAATTTTATAAATAATTTAATTGAAGAAAATTAGGGTGTTTTGCTAATTAAAATGGAATTTATGAAAACATTTCGAAAACCCTAAATTAACCTAAAAAGGGATTTAAATAATATTTTCTTTAAATGTTTTTATTTTTAAATATTCCAAATATCCTTATCAATTTAATTAACCCAACCCACTATTTTTCTTTTTTCCCTTTTTCCTTTTTCCTTTTTCCTTTTTCCTTTTCTTTCTTTTTCTTTCTTCTTCTTTTCTTTCTTCTTACCTTCTCCCCGAACTAGGCCTGTCTCGCGGCCCAAGATCCTTCCTTCTCTTTTATTCTTCAGCGTAGCCCAGACCCTGGAATGCTGCATTTCTTCTTCTCTTTTTTTTTTCTTCCGCCAGCCTGTTCGTCTTTCTTTTCTTCCCCGAACCATCGGTCCAGCCCCCACCTTTCTTCCTTCTTTCTTCTTCCTCTTCTTCCCACCGTCAACCTGCATCACCTCCCCGGTCCCTGGTCTTTCACAGCCGATCACGCCCTATTGACTGGTATTTTCTTCTCCTCTCTCCTCCTCCTAACTCACTAGCCATTTTAACCCGACCCACCTCCCTTCTTTCTCACGCATGATCTCCTCTCTCTTCCTGGGCAACTACCTCCACCACATTCGAATTTTCACTGGCCAACCGTTACTGGCCAGTGCCCTCCCCCTTTCCCTATCCTCCCTTCTTCCCTTCGACTTTATCTCCTCCTTAAGCCTATAAATACCCCTTACCAACCCTAGAGTCGATTTTTTTTTCAAACCTAGGAAATCATTCCTTTTCACTTTCGCCACTTCAAACACTTTTACTGCTGCCGTCGACCAACTTCACCACCTTCTCTACCTACCTAAGTTTTCCATGCACTGCCCTCTAACTAACTATGCCGCCTATCTCCCTTGATTTTCCCTACACAAGCTACCCTAGCTGTGTAAAGTAGCCCCCTCAACCAACCTCTTCTCTACCTCCGCCTCCCTTCGTGCTGCCTTTAACCACCAATCCTGCCACTACCATTGCCTTATACACCTCCCAAAATAACTTACAGACCCTCCTCTATCTCCCCCAACTTTCCTCTTCCTCTTCCTCCCTCTCCTCATATCTTTCTCTTCTTCGTCTCCATTTGGCCACCACCACCGCTGCCATGTGCCGCCACCACTGGTTGCGCCGCCACCCTCATTCAACTCCTCTCCCTCTAGGCTGTCTCAAACAACCCTACTTCCACCCTCACCCTCCCTCTCTTTTTCTCAGCCCTCAACTTTTCCCCTTTTCTTCTCTTTTTCCAGCCACCGCTACCAACGCCGTGCACCACTACCGGTGCCGCCTATCACCACCAGTCTAAGGTTAAACCTTAAACCCTCTCAACCCTTCTCCCCTATTTATTTAAGCTTATTTTATTTTATTTTAATTTCTAACCTATTATTCAATTATTATTATTATTATTATTAGGTTCATTATTATTATTATTATTATTATTATTATTATTATTATTATTATTATTATTATTATTATTATTATTATTATTATTATTATTTCTTATTAGGGCCAAGACCCTATTGGACTTATTTAAATTATTAGTTTCGTATTATTAATATTATTAGTATTATTATGAGTTTTTATTTTATTTATTAATGTTATTATTATTATTACTATTTCAAAAGTATTATTATTATTTCATTATCATTATTAAAAGTATTTTACTATTAGTGTTGTTATTATTATTATTATTGCTATGTGATTACTACTACTACTACTACTACTACTACTACTACTACTACTACTACTACTACTACTAATAGTATTCTTACTATTTTGAAGTAGGGTCAAAAACCCTACTTTATGTTACTCTCGGTTTAGGTTATTTTATTATTATTATTATTTTTTTTTAAATTTGATTATTATTTCATTACTATTATTATTACTATTTTATTAACAATGTCCTAATGATATTATTAGCATTATTTTGGTGAAGGGTTGAAGCCCTTATCTCACCATCCGTTTTGAATAATATTAATATTAATATTAGTATTTTTAGTATTATTATTACCATTAATAATATTATTATTTTTCAATATTATTATGGTTTTTATAATTTATTTTATTTCTATTTTATTATTATTATTTTTTCGTGTTATTGTTATTATCATTATTGTTATTTTGGTAAAGGGACCAAAGCCCTTATTTCACTTTATTTTCAAATCATGCTTTTATTATTATTATTATTATTATTATTATTATTATGGTTATTATTGTTATTGTTCCTATCATCATTATTGTTATTATTATTAGTATGATTTCTATTATTATTATTATTAGAATTAAATCTTCAAACCCTCATATTATCAAATTTTATAATATTACTATTATTTCTTATATCTTTAGCAAGATAGTAATTAGTTAACGTCATTTTGTATTAAAATGTTATTATTTTACCAAAAACCTAGTCTTAGAATAAGTTAGTAAATAATAGTATTTTTGGTAAGAGGGAATCTAATTTGTAGTTTTTCCCTCATATAGGTGAGACCAGTCAAAGCCCTAAGGAGGCATAGGAGCATGCTCTAAGATAGGTGTCGTTTTAGGTAAGGGTGTTACTAAGGCCTTATGTGTGTTGATATGCATTATATGCTTTATATCTTATGCATCCTAAGTTTATCATTATATTGATTTCATGTGTGGTATGGTGTGGAGTTGAAGTGTGTTCTTATGTTGTTATATGGCATGTGTATTACATATATGTGATGAAATATTGTGGTATGTGATGTTATGTGTTGTGACCCTATAAGAAATGCATGTGAGTATGTTAATGTGGTTGGTGGGGTGGAAAGGATGAATAAGGAAAATGGAGAAGTACATTGACCAAAGGAAAATAAGTTGACCAAGGGGAGTAAGTTGACAAAAGGGGAGTAAGTTGACCAAGGTATGTGAGTTGACCTAAGTATTTTAATGATCCATGAGTAGAAGAATAAAATGGGGATTTTAAATACAATAAAAGAGTGGGATAATCTATGGTTGTGCATGGGAGAGTCTAATTTATGGGTTTGTATGGGGGAATCTAATTTATGGTTTTGCATGATTTTGTGTGGGAGAATTTAATCTATGGTGTTGTATGGGACGATCTAATCTATGGTTTTGTGTGGGAGAATCTAATTTATGGAGTTATATGGGAGAGTCTAATTTATGGTTTTGTATGGGAAAATCAAATCTATGGTTTTGTGTAGGAGAATCTACGTACATAGGGAAGAATCCAGGGTTTCGTGTGGAAGAATCTATAGATGTATATGGAGGAATCTTGGGTTTTAGCATGGAGGAATCTAGGATTTTATATGGATGGACTTAGGGTTTTACACGGCAGATTCTATGGTGTTGCATGGGAGGATCTAATCTAGGGTTTTGTATGGATTGAATCTAAAGTTTTGTATGGAAAAATCTAGGGTTTGTATGGATAGATCTAGGGTTTGCATGGTTGATTCTAGAGCTTTTACGTGGGATTTTTAGGGTTTGCATGAAAAGTTCGAAAGGTTGCATGGGATGTGTAAAGTCTGCATGGGAGTGAAATTTACGTGTGGATCGTTGATTTGGGATGTGAGGAAGGTAATGTAAGTGTTGTTTGGGTGTTTGAACACTTTTGATGAAAAATAGTACATATGACAGTATAAGGGTACATAGGAGGCTGAGCTAAGGTTTGGGGGAAAACCTTGATTTGAGGTGGTGGTAAAAAAGGAGAAATAAATGATAGTAAGTGGAGTATGAGAGAATGATGAAAATGATCAAGTAATGATGATCATGATTGGTAGGGGGAAATAATAAGTGGAATGTGAGAAATGGAAGGGTGACATGTGGATACAAGGAAGCTAAGGTTTGTTGTGGCCAGTTAGGGTTTGGTGTGGTTACCTAGGGTTTTGTGGCCACACGTGTGCATGAGGTGTAAGGCGTAATGATGAGAGTTTAATCTAAAGGTTATGATGTGTGAAGTGTTAAAAATAATTTGGGTCGTGTGAAGTGGAGTGGGATGGACCAAAAAGGTTAAAATTAGGGTTTTGGGATAAAACCCTAGAGGGAGATGTGGAGTGGATTTGGCGGTGTAAAGTAGTGGGCCTTGACCCATATACTTAAGAGTTGGACTTCTAATGTGAGATAAGATATGGAGGAGAGGATGTTGGGGCAAGTTAGGAGGCACAGGATTCTCATGATATGATACGACTTAGTTAGAGGATAAGTGTAAAGGGAGTGATTCATGCATGTTTAGGGTGAAAAGTTTTAAATAAGATACTTAAGACATTAATCATGTAAAGTGAAAGAGTATTGAGCTGGGCCTAGATCGATCTACCGGCGTAATAGTGGCCAGGTACTGAGGTATCCTAGAGACTGATCCACCGGCATATAATAGTGGTAGGGCATCTTGCCCTAAGTGACCGATCCACTGGCTACAATAGTAGGGGATCTCAAGCTCAATAAACCAAACCCTACAGTTTGCTAAGACACGTAAAAGATATTATTACTTACAGTGGAACACCATGCGAGCAAGGGCCAGACCGATCCACCGGCATAAAATAGTGGTAGGGTATTTTACCCTAAGTGACTAATCCACCGGGTAAAATAGTGGCCAGGTGCCGGAGTACCCTAGAGACCAATCCACCCGCTAAATAGTGGAGTTCCTGTACTTGTTTGGACTTGATAAAGAGCATGGTGTGAAAAAGATCTTCGATAAGTGATTAATTAAGTAATAATTTGGACTATAATTGGACCTTTGTATTTTCACCTGAATGTTTATATGCCTTTATGTTATTACATGGGACCTTATGATCTTTTATTTATCTTGCATGATTATGTGACCTTGTATGTCGGCCTTAGTGCATCTGTAACCTTACTCAGTACATAGTGTACTAATCATCCTTTTTCATGGGTGCTGCTCATTCCCACAAATAGTAGGCCCTTCTAACTTGTGCAGGTGGGCGAGACATCAATTGGGGCTGAGTGTTGAGCTTGTGGTTGCCTCAAAGTTCGAGAGTGTTGTGGCCGTATTCACTTTTCTTGTTATTTTATTTCCCTTCTATTATTTCTCTTTGTATCGGATTTATCCTTTTTGATTTATTACTTTGTATTGAGTATTTTAGATGAACCTTTTAACAATTGTACATTTATTTCTCTTTTTGGATATGAATTATAATTCTTTTATACATACTCTAATTTTTAAATGTTATGCACTCCTAATTAAAGTATTAATTAGAGTTTAACAAAAATTTCTTTTAGCCTTAGCACTTGGTACTGGAACAGTTGTAGTGAACTGGTTAGGTATTAAGTGTGGTGGTAACATTTCCATAATTCATGGGTTTTAATTTAATTACTTCCACTTAAAAAAAATAGTGAATATTGGGGTGTTACATTCGAGGAGATAACTAGGGTTTTGGTGATCATGTGTGGGAGTTGGATAATGAGGTTGTAATATCAAGTGTGGGTCAAGAGAAATGATGGTTTTGGTAATAAAGAAGAGTTTTGGGTTCATAGTGAGTGGGAAAAAGTTGGGACGAAGTGCCGAGATCATGGGTTGTGTTGGATATATGTGTCATGTGGAAGAAGTGATGGTAAGTAAGAGTGATGAACGAATAATATCATATTACGAAAGAGATTTGCTAGAGTTTTGGAATGAGCGACTAGGGTTTCGTGGCCACATATATTATACGGGAAGAAAAATGTGGTACTTGGGGAAGAATCGAGCGAGGTGATAAATTGGAGGAGTATGAGTTATATGAGTTATAGGACAAATTAGGGTTCTTGGAAGAAAACCCTAGAGAGTTATATTACATTGATTAAGAAATATGGGAAGTGGGCCTCGGTGTTGAGTATTCATGGTAATGAGGAAAGAGTGAGAAAGGATATTAAGATGCAGTAGAAGAAGTAAAAGTACTAAGATATAGGACAGAACTATAGGGAAGTCGAGTGAGTCGTGCATGTCTAGTCGGGGTTATGTATGGAATAAGATATAATAAAATACTAAGCACTTAAAGTGAAAGATTATCGAGCTAGGGCCCAATGAGGTTATATATTCTTTGGTCCACCGGCTATAATAGTGGTCAGCTGTGTTTTGTCCTACTGAGTGATTTTCTAGTCCATCGGCTATAATAGTGGTCAGGTGTGTTTTGCCTTGCTGAGTGTTTCCGGTCTACCAGCTATAATAGTGGGGGATTCCGGGCTCGATAAACCAAACCTTGTATGTTAATAAATCTTAAAAAGATACTATTTACTTACAATGGAACACCTTGTGAGTCGGGGCTAGTGAGGATGCATATATTTTCCCATCCACCGATAATAATAGTGGTCAGGTGCGTTCTGTCTTGTGGAGTGTTTCTGGTCCACCGACTATAATAATGGGGTTTACGTACTCACACAGAAACAATATAAGAAATTTGTAGCCTATAAGTATACAGAATGGAAAGATACTAATCATTTACAGTGGAACACCATGTGAGTAGGGGCTAGTGAGGTTATTACATATATTTTCTAGTCCACCACCTATAATAGTGGTTAGGTGCATGTTACCCTATTGAGTGATTCCGGTCCACCGACTATAATAGTGGTCAGGTGCGTTCTACCCTGTGGAGTGCTTCTGGTTCACTGGCTATAATAGTGGGGTTTCCATACTCATATGGAATTATTATAAAAGAGACATAAGGTAAATCACTAATATAAGTTCGGCCTAATATTATAAATTTGGATTATTGTCTTGTACACCTTATGTTTTTATTCTCTTGCATGGCCTTACTTGCGTGCTTCTTGCTGGTCTTACTCATATGGTTACCTTACTCAGTACGCAGTGTACTGACCACCCGTTTCATGGGTGCTGCTTATTCCCACGCACAGAAGACCCATTTGAGTTTTTGCAGGTAGGGGATGACATTTTTGATGCCTACGATACCTACGAGGCATCTAGTGGGGCTGAGAGTTGAGCCTAGACCTTACCTGGGGATTAAGAGAAAATCGGTCAGACTATATTCTTTCTTTGATTTAACCATGTATCGTTTTTATTCTAGCTATGTGATATCGTACGGTATTTTATGTTTTTGAAAAATTCTAGCCACTTACTCTTTAGGTTGTAATTCTAAATTGCACTCTAATTTCTATATGACAATGAGGGTGTCCTCTCATGGATTCTCATTATTTTATTAATGATTGGTGTTTGATGTCAACCCTGTTTAGCCTTAGTACTTAGTACTAAAATGGTAGGAGTAAACCGGTCTGGTACTAAGTGTGGTGGTAATGCCCCTAGAATTTACAGTTTGGTTCTTTCAGTTCTATCAAACCTTTTTATTGAAAAGAATATTTTTCAGTAGAAATATTTAGGGGTGTTATAAGTTGGTATCAGAGTGTCGGCTCTTAAAACCACGCCTAATTTTCAAACTGAATTTGATTTATGAATCTTTTACCAAATTTCAAAGTGTTTTCATGCCCTAACAAAGCTATCCTATTTTGAAAATTTCCTGAGTTTGGGCCACCGTGAGGAAATGAAGGGGTAAATTAGAAATAGTATGGAAAAGAGAAATAGCATGAAATTTGTGTTTTGAACCATAAAGGGGTTCACCCTAATGTTCTTTTGCTGGTACAACATCTCCTAACAATGAACGGTCACATAGGGTGATTGGAGGAGGCCTTTGAAGCCTTTATGGAGTTCGTTCAACGTCATCCTGTTGTGCCAGCATCGCACCCCACCACCTCGAGGGCGCAGGTAAAGATTGGCTTCAAAGGATTATCAGGTACCATCCTCCGATGTACGCAGGTGAGGAGGATCCTGTGATCCTCGAAGGCTGGATCCTAGATATGGATCGCACCTTCGAGGCAATGGACTACCCCTAGCTCAGCAGCCTAACATAGAGGCCTTTTTCTTGAGAGGCGTGGCAGATGTTTGGTGGGTCAAATATCATGCCCGGTATCGTCCCCCGGTAACTTGGGAGGCGTTCAAGACCGCACTTCTCTCTCAATTCTACCTTGAGAGCCTAAAGAGGGATAAGCTTCAGGAATTTATGCAGCTCTCCCAAGGATCAATGACTGTACGCCAATATCACGCTCGCTTCACCGAGCTGCTTAGATTCGCCCCAGGAATCGCCGCCAATGAATCCACGGTGGTGTTTCAATTTGAGCAAGAGTTAAACTTTAACATCCAACATATGATGGGAGCTATAGCCTTCACTGATCTGCCTACCTTGTACAAGCGTGCATGCATCACCCCCACTTTATTCAAGGAGTAGACCACTATCCTCGAGAAGAGGAAACCTGAGGGCCAGAGTTCTGGGGGCAGGACCTAGCCAAGGTTAGGAGGAGTGATGAGACACCAGCCGAGAGATCAGTTTAGAGGTCAGGGACCATCGGGGGGACCCACCTACAAGTGTTGTGATAGGAGACACCCGAGCAGAGACTGCGAGGGCATATGCATGTCCTGTACGATTTGTGGCCGATCGGGTCACCGCTCAACCGACTGTCATGATTGGTCGCGCTTCTAGCAGTTTCAGAGTCAACAGTACCAGCATAGGGGACCCTTGATTTCCCAACAATAGGCTTACTGGCAGCACTGCTAGACTTCACCCCCGCAGTTCCAGCAACGGGTACCTTTTCCTACCGATGCACCAGACCGAGATGCCACAGGAAAGCTTCAAAGATCCAGATCCTTCCCTCAAACAGGAGGTAATTCGAATGGATGCTTGAACGTGATCAGTCGAGCGGAGGCTGATCACTGGCTAAATGTTATTATGGGTACGTTTACCATATTCCCTCTACCGATAATGTTCCCTTCAATTTGAATGCATCCTTTTCCGTTGTGGGTATTTCTTTGTTGATGAGGCTAAACTGTTGTCCTCTATTAGCGTAGAAATTATTGGCAGTACTCCCTTTGGGTGGCAAAAGAGAACATACCCAATTATATTACGATGGTGGCCTTAGTCATAAGCGGGATAGATTTCCTAGTAGACCCTTTTTTTAAGGGGATTGTTGCATAGTTACTTATAATAGTGGTGTCCGTATCCATTTAAGACATTAGACCTAGAGCTGGCAAAAGTTGACCCGACCTGACCTGCCCAACCCAATCCGACCTGAGCGAAACGCGACCCAATAAAACCCAAAAAATTTAGCAACCCTGCCCGACCTAGACCCGACCCGACATTGACCTGACTCGGCACTGACCCGATAAAAATAAACCTGACACAAACCCAATTCGACCCGATCCGATAGCGACCCAAGCCTTTATTAACCCGACTCGATACAGACCCGACCCGGTATTAACCCGACCCCACATTCACCCGATCTGACCCAACATTAACCTGATTAGACATCAAAATATATTATAATAATAATAAATTACACATATTTTATTATTCATTTAAAGCTTTTAAAAATATAGTATTTTATAAATTATACTTATTAATTATAATTTTACCCTATACATTCTTATTTATTAATGATATCCTAATAAGATATATTATTAATAAATAAAAAACCAAAATAAAAAGGCAAACATCTAGTTGTAAGCCTGTAAAATAATTTTCAAAAAGTGTTCCATTATATCCACTGATCCACCTATTTGAAGAAACTCTTAATAGAAGAGCATAATAGTGTCCTTTATCAGTTATCATCCACAAAATCCAACAAGCAACAACTATACCCCGTATCAAGAGTATCTCACGTTACAACCCTAAATTTAAATTTTTAGTTATATTTTTCTTTTCATTTTTTTAATTTACTTTAAATATAATTTATTATTCTACGTTCATCAATTTTAAATTTACAATATCTAATTATTTTTATTAATTATAATATTAATTATTTATATTTTACATTATTTAATTTTTAATTTATATCAATTTATATATAATAATTAATAATTTATGAAAATATATAAAATTAATATTTAATTTAAATTATGTTTAAAATGTTGGGACTCTTATATTAATATTACCCTTTTCGATTATTATCCCTATTATGTGTAACATTATTAATATTATTACCACGATCATTACTACTACTACTACTACTATTATTATTATTATTATTATTATTATTATTATTATTATTATTATTATTATTATTATTATTACTATCATTTTTGTCATTTTTGTTATTATTATTATTATTATTCTATTACACTTGACCACATTATCACTAAGACTACTACTAAGATAATTTTAGCACCTTCATTAGTATTATCCTTAAGATGAGAACTATTATTAATATTATCACTATTATTATTATTGTTATTACTATTATTATTATTATTATTATGATTATTATTATTATTATTTAATACTACTATAAATATTATTATTATTAACTTCTCTTTTGTCAATATTTTATAATCACTAACCTATTATCGCTACTAGCATTATTAACACAAGAATTATTATAGTCACTACTTCTATATTACTTATAAAGCTATTATTATTATTACTACTAGGGTTTGGGTCAATATTAGTATTATCACTAAAACTAATAATAATATTATTAATATTAATATTGGAACCATCACCTTAATACCATAAATATCACTATGACTACTTTAACATAAACCATGATGGCTACTAAGACTTATTTTGGTTAGTAATGACACGATTAATTATTTTGAGAATAAAAACCCTACTTTAATTATAAAACTACTATTATCACTACTAGCCCTAATAGTAAATTATGATAAGGGTAGGGTAATAATGGAAATATTTGGTAAGAGAGAGATTAACCTATAGTAATTTTCTCTTATAGGTGAATCAAGTCAAAATCTTAAGGAGATGTAGGAGCGTGCTCCAAGCCTGGTGTCGTATTAGGTAAGGATATGGTTAGGGCCTTTTATGTGTAAGAATCTGCTATGTGTGTTGGTTTGATGGTTGTGCTTTATATTTCATATTCTATGTTATCATGTTCTTATTGCAGCTTGCTAAGCATTGAGCTAAGGTAAGTTGCATGTGTTTATAATATATGCAATGTGATGTTATTACTTGTGCTTAAATTGTGCTTATGTAATAATGCCCCTCATGACATACATGAGAGGAGGTCCCTAGTTATACGATGTGGTTGTGGGAAAAATGGAAAAGAAGGAGGAAAGTGCGTTGACTATAGAATGATAATGGCTGCCTAATTATCTTATGACTTATAGGTGGAGAAAAAGAGGGATAATGAGAATGAAATTAAAGGAATGGATTAAACATGCATGTGAAGTCTAGGGTTTTCATGGAAAGGTTAGCCTTTGCATGAGGATGACTTTTACATGGAAAAAGTTGATTTGAGGATCGAGTAAGGTAAAGGAAGAATTGTTAAGGCGATTGGAGTCCATATGTGAAAAATAGTATGTGGGTTGATGTAATGATGCATGGAGGATTTGACTAGGGTTTTGGGAGGAAACCCTAAGTGAGAGAAATGTGTAAGGGAAGAAAAAAAAGTAAAATCAATGAAAATTGATAGAATGAGGATAAAAGAGGAGAAGGGTGTCACATGGGGGAAAAGTGAGTCAAGAGATAAGATTGTATTTGGGTGTTGAGCAAGTGGCATAATAGGGAGGAGCAGTACTAGGGTTTTTGAGGAGATAACTAGGGTTTTGGTGATCAAGTGTGGGAGTTGGATAATGAGGTTGTAATATCAAGTGTGGGTCGAGAGAAATGATGGTTTTGGTAATAAAGAAGAGTTTTGGGTTCAGAGTGAGTGGGAAAAAGTTAGGAGGAAGTCCCAGGATCATGGGTTGTGTTGGATATATGTGTCATGTGCAAGAAGTGATGGTAAGTAAGAGTAATAAATGAATAATGTAATATTGGGAAAGAGATTTGCTTGAGTTTTGGAATGGCCAACAAGGGTTTTATGGCCACATATATTATATGGGAAGCAAAATGTGGTACTTGGGGAAGAATCAAGCGAGGTGATAAATTGGAGGAGTATGGGTTACATGGGATAGAGGCAGGTTAGGCCATATAGACCAAATTAGGGTTCCCAGAAAAAAAACCCTAGAGAGTTATATTACGTTATTTAGAAATATGGGAAGTGGGCCTCGGTGTTGAGTATTCATGGTAATGAGGAAAGAGTGAGAAAGGATATTAGGATGCAGTAGAAGAAGTAAAAGTACCAAGATATAGGACAGAATTATCGGGAAGTCGAGTGAGTCATGTATGTTTAGTCGAGGTTATATATGGAATAAGAAACAATAAAATACTAAGCACTTAAAGTGAAAGATTATCGAGGCAGGGCCTAGTGAGGTTATATATTCTTCGGTCCACCGGCTATAATAGTGGTTAGGTGTGTTTTGCTCTAATGAGTAATTTTCCACTCCACCGGCTATAATAGTGGGGGATTCTGAGCTTGATAAGCCAAACCTTGTATGGTAATAAATCTTGGAAAGTTACTATTTACTTATAGTGGAACACCTCGTAAGTCGGGCTAGTAAGGATGTGTATATTTTTCGGTCCATCAGTAGTAATAGTGTTCAGGTGCGTTCTACCCTGTGGACTGTTTCCGGTCCATCGGCTATAATTATGGGGTTCCCGTACTCATGCGGAAATAATATAAGAAATGTGTGGCCCATAAGTGTACAAAATGGAAAGATACTAATCAGTTACAGTGGAACACTATGTGAGTTGAGGCCAGTGAGGCTATTATATATTTTCTTTTGTCCACCTACTATAATAGTGGTAAGGTGCATGTTGCTCTATTGAGTGATTCCGGTCCATCGCCTATAATAGTGGTCAGGTGCATTCTGCCTTGTGAAGTGATTTCAATCCACCAACTATAATAGTGGGGTTCCCGTACTCATATGGAATTATTATAAAAGAGACAGAAGGTAAATCACTAATATAAGTTCGGCCTAATCTTGTAAATCTGGATTATTGTCTTGTACACCTTATGTTTTTATTCTCTTGCATGGCCTTACTTGCGTGCTTTTTGCTAGCCTTACCCATATGGTTACCTTGCTCAGTACGTAGAGTACTGACCACACATTTCATGGGTGCTACTTATTCCCACAAGCAGAAGACCCATATGAGTTTGTGTAGGTAGAGGACGACGATTTCGATGCCTATGACACCTATGAGGCATCTGGCGAGGCTGAGAGTTGAGCCTAGATCTAACCTAGGATTGAGAGTGACTCTGCCGAACTCTTTTCTTTCTTTGATTTTACCATGTATCATTTTTATTCTAGCTATGTGATATCGTATGGTATTTTATATTTTTGAAAAACTCTAGCCGTTTACTCTTTTGGTTATAATTCTAAATCGCACTCTGATTTTTGTATGACAAAGAGGGGGTCCTCTCATAGGTTCTCATTATTTTGTTAATGACTGGTGTTTGATGTCAACCCTATTTAGCCTTAGCACTTAGTATTAGAATGGTAGGAGATAACCGGTCTGGTACTAACTATGGCGATAATGCCCCCAGAATTTACAATTTGGTTCTTTCATTTCTGTCAAATCTTTTTATTTAAAACAAAATTTTTCAGTAGTAAATTTTGGAGGTGTTACAAAAGTACCTCATAAAACTCTTCAATATTTTTCGCTAAATTCTAGGCTACATATGTAGAGAAAGATGGCTAAAGCTATGTAGTGACATAAATAAGAGAGGGTAGAAGATGGGATAATGAAGCATCCTACTAATTCATTTACTTGGAAATTACTTAATGGTGAGTATATTTTACTTGTTTATGATTCATGAGCTATTAAACTTGGATTAGAATGTGAAAATTTTCAACCTTTTGAAGACCCACAATATAATATTTGCGTAGTATTTCTTATTCCTTACAATCTTCCTCCTTGAATATGTATGGAATCTCATTTGTTCATCCTAACTCTACTCATAAGAGGATCTTCATCTCTCAGAAGAGATATAGATGTGTACCTTTAGCCAGCTCTTGAATATTTGAAGGAACTTTAGGAAATATGTGTTCAAACATATAATGCCCACTCTAAGAAAAATTGTATGATGCATGAAGCTATATTGTGGACCATCAATGACTTCCCATCATATGCTAATTTTTTTGGTTTATCAGCAAAAGGTCATTTTATTTGTCCTTGTTGCCGTAAAGAAATAAGACATACTTCACTAATGAATAAGGATGGTTATAAAGGACATCCTTGTTCATTGCCATAGAATTATAGGTGGATAAATAATGTTAATTCTTATGATAAGACAAGAAAAATAAGTGTACCAACTCCTTTGACTAGTGATAATTTACTTGCCCACTATAGTCAGTTCTGGCATGAAACACTCGATAAGTTGTGTTGTGGAAAAAAGAGACAATTTTATGCCTCTAATAGTTTGTAGTTAGAAAAATAAAAGCATATTTTTTGAGTTTCCTTATTGAAAAAATTAAAGATTTGACATAACTTAGATGTTATTTATATTGAAAATAGTGTCTCTGATAATATTTTTGGTACTATAATGAAAATTAAAGCTAATACAAAGGACACCATAAATGCTCAAATTAATTTGGTGAACAAAGGTATTAGGGATGAGTTACACCCTATTTTAGATGGAGATAAAGTGCATGTTCTAATAACATGCTATACTTTAAATGCTAATGCTAATGATGCAGTTTGTGAGATATTTGCTCACTTGAAATCTCTAGATTGATACTTGTCCAAAATTTCAAGATATGTTAAAGATAATGGGAGAGATATTTCATGCATGAGAAGCCATAACCATCATGTATTTACTAACCTACTTTCTCCTATTGCAATTTATGGTTTTTTACCAAGACATGTATATGAACCTTTAAGGAAGATTAGTTTATTCTTTTGAAAACTTTGTTCTACAAGTATATGTCTAGAAGAGCTTGATATCCTTGAAAGACACATCCCCTTCACATTATGTAAGCTTGAGAAGGTTTTTCCTTTAACATTCTTTGATGTCATGGTCCATCTAGTATTACACGTGGTAGTAGAGGTAAAGATTGTAGGGCTAGTTAGATATTGATGGATGTATTCCATTGAAAGGGAAACACAAACAATTTACATGTTTTTTAATTTTAAGATGTAATTGAAATTATTTATAGTGTGAATTATTTGTTATCAGGTGCTTGTGTACCTTGAAAAAGTATATTGGTAATAGCCCAGAAGGTTTTATTGTCGAAGGTTACTATGAAAATGAATGTCTAACTTTTTTCTCAAGATATATGGATAAAAATGACACAAAAATCAATTTCATAAAGCGTGATGATCATGATGTTGATAATGAGAATGAGGGAAATTTGAGAAATATACTTGAGATATTTTCACACTTGGTCGGTTGGTAGGATAAGGTATGCCGCACCATTATACTTTTGAGGAGTATGAACAAGTCCATTATTTGGAGTTGTGATGATCTTGTAGAGTTTATAAAGTAAGCTCTAACTTACATTTACTTTTCTCTCAATTTGGTGCATATTTGGTTAAATTACTTGTATATCTTATGGTATGTCTTTAAAAAGGGAGCACAAGATGGAGCTAGAAAGAGAAAACCCTTGACATGTTGAACAAAGGTATAAGTCACAATTTGCAAAATACATCATCATATATGTGATTTGATAAAATGGTAACCTTGGCTTTATTTATATTTTCAATATTAATATCTCTTAAATATATAAGTATATATATACCTTTTCTTATATAGGTGCATAAATTTCATAAAGAAGGACACATTGATGATGATGTGTATAATTTAGTTTTCTATCCATCTATACTTCTGAGATGTTATTCCAGGCATATAATAAATGGTTTTCAGTTTCATACAGATAATCGATTGGACAATAGAAAAACTCAAAATAGTGGAGCTATAGTGAAGGGCGATGATCATATTTCTTATAAGGAATATTATGGCATATGGAAAGATGTATTTCGGTTGCAATATCTAGGAGGACATGACATGTACATTTTAAAATTTGGTTGGTTTGATGTGCATCATTCCAAAGTCTACAAGATAAATAAATATGGTTTGACTAGTATAAATAAGAAGAGATCATGGAAAATGAAAGAGCTATTTATTTTAGAGTTGCAGGTTGAGCATGCATTCTATTTACAAGATCCTAATATATGGTGGGTGCATCATTCCAAAGTCTATAAGATAAATAAATATGGTTTGACTAGTGTAAATAAGATGAGATCATGGAAAATGAAAGAACTATTTATTTTAGAGTCGTAGGTTGAGCATGCATTATATTTACAAGATCCTAATATATGGTGGCTAGCAATACGTTATAAAGACACAACCTAGAGATCTTTATGATATGCCAAACCAATAAAGTAATGGAGAAAATATGGATGTGGTTGGATATCATCAAGAGGAGGTGAATGCTGAATTTCATATAGTAGGTGAAGGTGAAGTTAACAATTTTATTTCAATTCATTAGCTACAAATGCTTTCATAGTGGAAGGGGAAGCAAGTGTGATGAAGTCAGTAAGATTTCAAAGGAGACTTAGATGATGAATTTATTGATGATGGTTATATTGAAGTTTTTGAGGGTTCAAGTGAGGAAGAAAAGCTACATTTTGATGCTTGAGAATTATGAAACTTTTATATTATTTGGTCTTAAGTTATTTTTCTTTCTATTTCTTTTTAATGTTTTCCGTTATTTATTAGAAATAAAACATTTCATGTATTAGAAAATGTGGAACTTATTTTTAGTGAGTTGGATGTTTTTTTTTTGTATATTTCTTGAACTAATTTGGCATATTCCACATTTTTTCACATCATTTAGAAATTTTTAAACAATGAAGCTTGTAGTTTCAACCTTCAACTCTATATTTGTTAAAGTAGGGGAATACATCACTATTGAACAAAAAAAGGGCGGTGAAGGTAATCATACATGTAGAAGTTAATAATATGACCAGTAATGAATAAAATTAAATTGATTAAATAGGTCTTTCTAATTCATTATTTATTTTTTATTTATGCTTATTGATTGTGATGAAAAAAACTTTTAGTTGGACTAGTAGAGTTGGGAAGGACAAGGGGAGGATATAGCGGTAGAAGAAGTCATTATCATACAAATAAAAGAGGTAAATAGATTTTTGAATATCATGTTATTTAATCTTCTTAATTTTTTTACATGACTTTTTGTTATGTGCAACTAAAATTAATTAAAATGTAGCTAACTAATTGGTGGAGAACTTTGGATTTTGTTCAATAGATTCCTCGATCTAATACGTTTTATGCTCAACATGTGGAAGATGCTAATATAATGGGTGATGAAGGTAATTAAATTAATTATATAATATATTATTATTCATTTTTTATTTATTAATATGTTTATTTATGATAAAAAGGATTAGGAGAGTTGGGTAGAACATAGGGAGGACATAGTAGTAGAATTAGTCGTTACCGTAAAAATGAAAGAGGTAAATTTTTTTTTGAATTTTGTGTTATTTAATATTATTAATTTTTGTTAAAGAATTTTATTAAGTGTATATTTTTATGTTTTTAAATTAATATGTAGTGCAATTAACAGTAACTAGAATACTAAGTGGTGGAGAACTGTAGATTTTGTTCAACATGTTTCCCAATCTACTACATTTGATCCTTAGTGTGTAGAAGATGCTCATATGATGGGTGATGAAGGTATCTAAATTCATTCTACAATATAAAATTATTCATTTTTTATTTAATAATTATGTTTAAAGATTATGATAAAAAGGACCAAAAGAGCTGGGCTTAATAAGATGAGGATATAATATTGGAAGAAGTCATCACATAAATGAAAAAACTAAATAGATATATAATTTTAGGCCCATTTTGGTTTCTAATCAAAATCATGAATGACCTTATTCTAAGTATTTTCAAGGACCTCATTGGCACTAGTATCATTTAGTGCATACATTAATCCTCACCTTTATTAATATAAATATATAGTTAGGTACTCTATTACAATGATAATGAGGAAAATGTTTCATATCGCCATTGTTTATTTTTTAAAATTTATCTTCTAATTATAATACAAACATATATTGGATAAGGAAATTTAGGGAATAGATGTAGAATAAAAGCATCAAATTTGATTGAAACTGGTTTCCTAAATATGTGCTTGGACCACCGAGATTTTAGTAACAATGTATTTGATAGATATACTCTACCAAGGGGTTAGAGTAAGTTATACTTTGATACTAAAATCTCATCATTGACCTTTACATGCATCACTTACTTATGATTTATATGTCAATGTAGATAAAAAACTCCAAATTGGTAAGAGGAAAATAGTGAACAAATTTACTAAGAGAGTTGCTATGGCATTAAATGTCAATGAAGTTGTTGATTGATGTGAGATTGAAGAGAAACCTCAAAACAGCATTATAAATGCTGAAATTGAAAATAATGACCAATAAAGAAGGAAAGTGGGCATATTTCAATACACTTAGAAATTTATGAAACCGTTGAAACTGGTGAAGGTATATATCATATTTTTTGGTTTGATAATATATTCTTACACAAAATAATCTCTTTTATTCGTGTAGTAGATGTGAGACTATTAGTATGTTATACAATTATATTTTAAGTATCTAATTAACCATTTGTTTCCAATATTCATTTGGCATTAACTACAAGCAAGAAAACTAGAGGTCAAAGAGGAAAACATAAATCCTATGTGGTTGACATGAAAATCAAAGGAAAATAATGGAAATTAAGAATTTACATTCCTAATAAATTGATTGAGAAATTAGTAAAAATTAACAACATTTGGTAAATGAATGTGGTCGTATAGTGAGAATAAAGACTCCATTAAATGTTAAAAACTGGTACGCAACATTCACATTGGGTAGTGATAGCATGTGGAAGGAGATAAAAGTAAGAAGATATATATTTAAAGTTTTTTAAATGTTTTTTGTGCAATTATAACTATTATGATCAATTAATTGTGTTATATTAGGATAAATTTGACATCTAGGAAGGTGTGAGTTATTTGAAGTTGCAAGCTTTCATTATTGATATTATATAACATCTATATAAAATGTGGGAAGCTTGTTTGCACTACTATTATAAAAGTGATAAATGTGACCAAACCGATCAAGAATGCTTAAAGAATCTACCTTCTAATTTACCACCGAATCAATAGGAGTATTGTGTAAAATGATTTGGTTCTAATGAATTTAAGGTAGTATCTTTGTTTAAGGCACATAATTAGGTTTTAAATTGATTAAATATATTAAATTAAACTTTTTTAACATGTGGGAAATGAGTGAAAGAAAGTAAAAAATAAAAATCACAAATATAACAAGAGGTATAGACACATGATTGGTAACTTATCATTTGCAGAATCATAAGATATTTTGGTAATGGTTGACACATTATTAGCTAGTTTTGTGAATTGCATATTAATAACGATATTTTTGATTATTTTAGAAAAAAAATAAACAGTAATATAAAGCCTTCAAATAATATAATTTAACTTTGCCCCCCCCACACACACACAAATCAAGATGAGGTGCTTGATTGGACAAACAACCAATCAAAGGAGATACATGTATGGTGCAAAATATTATTATCGTATATGCTTGTATTTATCTAGTTAGTGTAAAATGGTTGCTTTATTTTTATGATTTATTTACAAGAAAAATTAAAGGATGTAGTCGCTACATTAGGTGACATTGAGTAATCATAAAAGATTTTCTTGGATGTGTTACTTGCTAAATATGGATATTTACATGGAAAAAGGACTATAATATATCCCTTCATCAAAGAAGGCAACAAATATAGCATCAACAAATAATGGATAAGCAACAAGAGAAAACTTAACAACAAGATAATAGATTCAAGGAATTGGAGAAAGCATTTGAAAGCTATAAAGAGGAGCAACAACCTGAAATGGAGGCTTTTAGATAGATGATTTTAGGGCAATTTGCTACATTTAGAAATGTCCCTTCTCTTTAATGGAGGTAAATTATTCTTAAAAAATATATGTTTTCTTGTACCTTCAATATAGAATTTGGATAACCTGGTTATGGAAATGTGAATACCAATACAAAGTTTGGTTCTTTGCACTAGAGGTGGTGATTGGATTGGATTATATTCACTACTGGTTCCTATGGTGATGATTCTCCAGTAGGTGTAGTTGATGCTTTGTTGTAATAGTAGTTGTTACTGCTAGCTTCTTTACTATAGTAGGAAGCAAATGTAATTATTATATAATAGAAAGATCATATAATAATTATGTTGGTATATTAAAGGACTATGATTGGTGGGTGCATTAAGATCATGAAATGGAGACTAAAGCCATAGGCCCACTCTCGGGAAAAAATGAATTTAAACAAGTAGGATTGTGATTTTTTTAGCAATTTTTTAATGTTTTGCATATGAATTTATACATAGTTTCAACATTACTATTAGAACTAGCATCATTATGGTCTAGATTCAAATTTTAATATAGGCATTTTAGTCTCTTTGCAATGTACAACTACTTATGTGTATAGAGAGTTAGCTATGATCAGTCGTAGGGTTTAAATATTCACTGCCATTGAAAGGTTCTTTGGCCAATTTTGTAACATTTTGAGTTGATACGACCACGCAAGGTCTACCCTAGAGATTTTTTAAATTACTCAGTTGATTTCACAAATCAACACAGGTCCTTTCAGCATGCTTTTCCCTCACTCCTACTTTTTTCAAGAAATTTTTAGGAAATTTTGGAAACTTCCTAAGAGAGTCACCCATCCTAAAAATTATTCCACAGCTAGCACATTTAACTATAGAGTTATTAGGACCAAATCACCAAAAAGATAGTATACCATGTTGACATAAGTAATCATATCAATCCTTATAGCACTCCTCTCAATTTGGAGTATTACATTCATCCTCACTCAAAGAATACAATGTTCTCATTTCACCTTAATGATTTATTGTGTCAACACAGTTTTATAACAATAATCATCCTGCTAGAGGACCGAATAGCTCGTATAAGTTTAAATCATAGTTACGGTATCGCTCTGATACCATTTGGAACACCCTCAGTCAATAAGACAATGCAGGGGATACCATAGAATTTTTGAATTAATTGGCTGACACCACAAGTCAACACAAAACCTTTCAATACAATTTTTCCTCACTCACACTCTTCTTGAGAAATTTTTAGAAAATTTATGAAACTTTCTAGGAGGGTTACCCCATCCTAACCATTACTCCAAGACCAAAATTCTTAGCTATGGATTTCTTAAAACAAAATCACCAAAATGATGGTAAGCTATATTGATATAAGTAGTGAGATCAATACTAATAACATTATACTCAATTTGGGGTATTACATTAGACTCTCTTCTACTTTATAGGTTTCTCAATATATTTGAATCCTATAGGGGATATTAATACTTAAGTGATTAGGTGTATTATTTATTAGTGGGCTTGTTACGGTTCTTGACGGGATAACTAGGGCTAGTATTGTTCGAGTACTAGATTAGTTATTACAATATCTTTAAATCTCCTTCCTTAAGATAATATAATGAAATGGTTGTGATCACAATAATAAAATATAATAATAAGTTATTCTCGTTCATTTAAGGACCTTATATCTCATTATCTTAAGTATGTCACTCATTTGTCTTTTTATAATTATGCTACCATGTGACACCCATCCTTACCTAGTTATCACATCTATTATTTTAATTGCATATAGGCCTTATGTGTAGAATGATATCTTCTAGGGTAGTTGTGTTACTCAACATGCGTTTATGATTCCTTGTATGCTTGTACCCCATGTGTTGTCATGTCTAGTCATGCATTTATGAGTATGAATCTACGACCACATATTTTATTACATATATCACATGTATAATTGAGAATGAGTTATTGTATGAGTGGAATGGTGTATGTATCACATGTATAATTGAGCAAGATTAGTGTAAGCTAAAGATTACGATGTCTTATGTGTATCATGTTTCCTCCCATGAGTTAGGTAGTTGTATTTACATAGTGCTGGCCCATACTAATAATACCTTGGTTAAATGGGTCTTGTGACGCTCCATTAATGGGGGAGCATACCTCTTGTATAGGCTTAAGATAGAATATTATTGATGGGTTGAGGCCTTGGTTTTGAGAGCAGATAACCCAGTGTTCTATCCCTTGAGGTTTTGTCATTATTTATCTTTATTTGCTTTTGGAAGTTTTTAAGTGTTATTTCACTTAATTTTTAATTTCCCATTACTTTGCTAAACTTTTAAAATCCAGGGTTATTTCATAGGTTTTCAATTGATTTGATTATAACTGATTTTGTTTAGTGAAACTGTTCACTTGTTATCTATCATTAGATAAATCCTTATGGGATTTTATCCTCTCAATATAGATGTTGTTTGAATTTTAGTTGGAAAGGTTTTAGCCTTATATCTAGTATGAGATAGATTATAATCATTTATCTTGTGTTAGGTCTGGCGGTAATATTCCTTATTTTCTATTTTTGCTTCCACATTATTTCTTTAAATGAAAATTTTCAAGAGTGAATTTTGGGGGTGTTACAATTTGGTATAAGAGTTTTGCTTTCAAAATGTGGATTTTATGCTTTCAAATTTTAAATTTCATTGATCTAAAACTTGTTTTAAGTGTTTGATTTGGCTTTTGATAAAAGGTTAAGTGAACTTTCAAACTCAGATTAGCTTGTAAGGATAGTGTGATTGTGTAGTGTAAGTGGCTTTGTGATTTGCTATTGTCATTATGCCTCTTTATATGGTCATTTTTTGTTTTACATGTTTGACTTGTGTTAACTTTGTATGTATATGTTGTGAGTATTATGGTTTGATAATTAGTTTGCTTTTAAGGGGGTAGTAACCCCACCACGTTTACCCTTTTCTTGTAGGTATGGTAGATCAATAACCTTAAGTTGTACCTTACTGGATGTAACATGATGTCATATATATTATAATATATTTTTGTTGAGTATTTCCATTGTTTGGAATTGAAATAGGCTTCAGGTTGTGACCTTGATGATAATGAGGTTTAGATAGATGTGTCATTTCCAATTGGGAGAAACCTAAACTTGTGACGATAAAGATGTTGAGGTTTAGATAGAGGTATTATTTTTCATGGGTAATACATAGGGTGCCTTATTTATGCTATTGACCTTAATAAGGTAGTAAGACTTTCATTATGTGTTTATATTTTAGTTTCCTTTAATTAGCATTCAATCACATGTTGCTTCGGTGTTGTATTTTATGTTAGTAGTTTCAACCTTAATGTATGAAGATCTTCAACGTAAAATACTTATGCTTTCTTGTCTACTTGCTTGTGAGTGGTAACATGCTAGGTTTTGTCTTGTATGAGGAGAACTACTACCGGGTAGTCTAAAAATAGTGGGCTTTGAAATCTATAGTTGACGTAGTGATAGCATTTGGGAATGGAAGTATCTTGACTATCATGGTTGTAGTGTAGATCAGGAAGCTCGTTAGTGGATTATTTTGGGTTCAAAAATATCCTTTGACCTATATATATATGGTTAATAAGTATAAGGATCTTTTATGAGTTGTTGTGCCAAGAATTAGCCTCATTTTCATGTCTGACATTATAGAAATAACTCATTGGATAAAGTATTACGAGCATATTTTATACTGATTGTGTTATTAGAGTTTTATAATATTTAGAACATGTGTTCCCTTCCTTCTCTTTGAACTTCAAGTTACCCATTTTCCTTATTCTCATATTAAGTTTTATTTTAAGGAATAGTATTTCCATAGCTTAATTTGATTTTAAGAGTGTATTTCTTCCCTATTTAAACTCCCTTGTATTTGATTTGCTAAATAATATTTTTCCTTTTTGATATTTTACCTCATATACCTTATTTTAATTCAATTATGCTTTATTTAGTTATGTAAAACATCATTTTATTTTTTTTTGAGTGACTATTAACATATTTATTGCGATCAAAATTTTTATTAAATTGTTTTGTCAAGTTTTTGTTGTTTCAGATTTTGTTGAACTTCAGGAAGAAAGTTCCTTTTTAAGGGGTAGTGATATAACACCCTATATTTTTTAAATTTAATTTTATTAAGCTTAAATATTTTATTAACATAATTTGATGAGAATATTTAATTATTTAATTTTGATTTATTTTATAGATTTATCGATGAATTTAAATTCATGTAAGAATTTAATTAATCATTATCATTGTGGATCATTCAAGATAAATTTGTTTACGGCTATACTTTTATTATATTCATCTGATTTCGATTTTTCGTTTAAAAATATATCTTTTTTCTTTCTTGTATTTTTATTTTTAATATTTTAGATTTATTTTTTATTATAACTTTGACGTGTGATTAGGACTTTTATTTGGAGTTATATTTCATTAATAAAATAAATTATTTAAATTATATAATTTCCTTTAAAATAGTAAATTTATTTTAATAACTTTATCTGTAGTAAATATTTTTTGAGTTTGAATTTATCCATTTTTCTGAAGTCGTTAAGATATTTGGAAATTTTTAAAGTAAATTTTTTTTAAAACTTATTTACGATTTTTTTGAAATTAAATTTCTTTCATTTCATCCTTTTTTGTTTGTGGAGGACCATTTTCATAAATTGTTTAAATTTATCCGGCTTCTTAGAATTTGATTTAAATGTTTTCTTATATGGTTTTAAATATTTTTTAAGGTATTATTATTTAATTTCTTAATTAATATAAATCTTTGTGTTCATTAGTATTTCCTTGTAAAAACATTTTTGAAAACTTTTTAATTAGATTTTATATTGATTTTATACCTTTGAATCTTTATGAAAGAATTTTCGTTAAATGAGTTTTAGATAAAACCATCCATTAACATTTTTAAATATTCAATATTTTATTTGTGTATTTATATTTGTAAAAAAAAAAATCCTCGACTGGATCCTCTTTTCTTTATCTTCTCTCTCTCCTTTCTTTGCTGGAAACTTATAATCCCAACCCCGACTGCCCTTCTTCACACTTCTCTTCCCTGCTTCCCTGCTTCACTTCTCCACACCACCACTCCCTCCACTAATTGTCGTCAACTACAACAACTACAGCAATGGGTGTAAAGTTGCGAGTACCAACATGCCACCACATCTAGCCACCGTGAGCCTAGCTAATTGCTGGCGAGAAATGGTTGACCTCTGACAAAGCTTCCTTGGTCTTCACACCCACTAATTTGCAACTCTTTGTTTATTATAAATTTTTGGAAACCCTAACTTTTGTTTTGAGTAATTTTGCATAAATTAACTTGTGATAAGCTAAATTGGTTATATAAATATGTATATATATGTTTTATAATTTATTTAAAGTGGTTAATTATAGTGTATGCGGTTAATTTATGAAAATCAAAATTTTGAACTGATTATGAATTTTTTATATTTGGTTGATTAAACTATTTTTGATAAATCGATTATACAATATGCTAAAAAATGTATCTAACTTTATATTAAAATTGTCAATATGACAAATTTATGTAAAATTGAATTTCTAGGTCAAAATCAGTGTTTAATGAAATTAAATCGTATGATTAAGTTGTTTCATTCAATTAATTTCATAATAAGTTTTGAAATGTGTTTAGTTTTATGTTGAAAGTATCAATTTAGAAAAATTATTTTAACTTGATCAGAATTAGATTTTTAGGTCAAAATTCTTACAAATTTATATTGGTGTGTATAATTGAATTATTTTATTCAATTGTTTATATAATTTACATTATAATACATTTATTTGTAATTCTAAATCGTCAACTTTAAAATTTTAACCAGAATTTACTGTATTAGCATCCCAGACTTAAAAACCCTAATTGTATTAAATTGGATATATTTTTTATTCTTTTTGATCAATTGATTGTATAATATATTATAAAATATGCCTAATTAGATTTCTAAACATTCAATTTAGATAAATCAATATAATTTGATTGAATTGCATTTTTGGGGCCTAAAACTCTAGATATTAAATGAAATTATAAAATTGGTCAATAATTATTTTTCTAAAATTAAATTTATAAGAATAGTTGAATGGACCTTCATTGCATTCTAACACCTTTAATTATGATTAATTAATTTTTATTATCCAATTTTGTGTTCTAGGCTTTAAAATCCTAATTTTAGGAAATGATTATCGAATATGGCTACTCGTAAGATTATTTCGTTAAATTCGATTATCTAGATTTATTTAAAACTAGTTTCATTATACTCTTAAGCTATCAATCTGAGGTAATCAAAGTTAGTTATTTGGTTTGTATTTTGGGCTTAGAAACCCCAATCTTTGGAGATATATGAATATGATTCACTTATGATTATTTCACTTAACGGATTATTAGCTATGATTTAAAACCATTTGAGTTGTATTTTTATCTTATCGGTTAGAATTGGTTCTCTAAAAAGGGTAGGTTTATCTCTTTGGCTGTAAAACCTAATTAGTAAGTTATTTTCGATAAAATTAACTTATACTTTATTGTCCTTTTCTTTGGTTTCCAAATCAATTTAAAATGCTCTAAGTGATGTGTATTGAATTAATTTGGTTAATATTTAATTTTAAATCTTAATAGAGCTACGCTCACGAGTCTTAGGTTGTGGACCCATTTTTCAAGAAAGACTGTTTATATCTCTCTTTATTGGTTAAATTATAATACATGAATAATTGATTGGTAAGATAGTTTCTAAACTTGTCTTATGATTTCTATCATCGATCTAGGAAACCATTATCATGGATTTTTGAGCTCTCAATACCTCTCTCTCTTTCTCAATTTGCTTAATTAGATTTAGATTTAGGTAAGTCATTTCTTACCTTTTCTTATAGCGGAATCTAAAATGTATGTATTCTTAAAGTGGAAGGTGATAACTATGATTATTGATTATTTAAGTATGTCAAGCGTATATTATGCCTTTGTTCAAAAATTCTATATATATGTTAGTTTATAAATTCAATGCGAACACGTGTTAGTATGTCTCTTGAATATCATATGCGTTTTAGTATGTGAATGGTTGAGCCTGATTATTTGGTTAACATATTCAACTAATTATGAAATGTTTGGTGATTTTAGAGTATGTTCTATTACATTTAAATTGTAAACAATTTAGAAAACTGTATCCTTTGTTGAGTATGGATTGAAATTGTATGTTACCTTATGTTGGATTTTATGCCTTTATTCGGCTTCAACGCCACCTAGATTAGTTCGGCTTTAATAGAACCTAGAATTGACTGGATTTAATGTCACTTGGATTAGTTTGGCTATAATTCCACTTGAACTTAATTAGATTTAATACCACTTGAAATTGATCATCTTTAATACCACTTGGAATGGATAAAATATTGGAAATTCATTTTTTTGATGGAAGTGATTAAAGTGATATTATGTGGGCCTAATTTATGATTGGTTAAATCTTTAAATAAAGCATTAATCACTTGTACCACTCGAGATAGATATCCGATTTAGGTTTGGTATTCATTTGGTACCATTTTGGTATTTTTCTCTTCTATAATCTAGGGTGCCTTAAGAGGTCTGGAGAGGCTCCCTTTTACTCTATAGGTGTCTGATTATATTTTGACCCTATTGGGGATATGCATACTTAAGTGATTAGATGTCCTACTTATTGGTGGTATGGTTATATTTCTGGGTAGGTGAGCTAGGGCTAATACCATTCAAGTACAAGATTAGTTGCTATCATCTGTTTAAATATCTATCATCATGATAATATAATCAAGTAGTTGTGATCATAATAATCAATTATTTCCTTTCATTCATGAACCTTATATTTCATTATCTTAAGTGTATCACTCATTTGTCTTTTTACTTTCATGCTACCATACGAAACATATCCTTATATAGTTATTACATAATATATTATTTAAATAACATGTGGGCTTTATGTGCAGAATGTTATATTTTAGGGTAGTTGTATTACTTAGTATGCGTTCGTGATTTCTTGTATGCTTGTACCCTATAATTTGTCATGTCTAATCATGTATTCATAAGCATGAATCCATGAACACATGTTTTATTGTATGTATCACTTGTATAATTGAGCATCAGTATTGTAAGCTAAAGATTATCATGTATTATGTATATTATGTTTACTCACTAGTGGACCCATACTAATACTACCTTAGTTGAATGGGTCTTGCAACAATCCACTAATGGTGGGGAGCAAATCTCTTTTACAGGCTTAAGATTTAATATTATTAATAGGTCAAAGGCTTGCCTTTGAGAGTAGACAAATATGACTTCAAATAGATTCATTCCACTTTTAGGTTGTTGTCTACTCCATAATTAACCTTTATGGACATTAAGCCTGTGCTGGTAATAGAAAATATTCCTCATTCACTTGGAAAATAATTGGCTTAAGTTTATGATAGGTGTAATACTCCAAAATATTTATTTAATATTAACCTTGATTTATTTATGTTTTAACATAAATCTTACACATTAATTTACTTAATTTATTAACATTTTATCTACAAACCTATATACATTTCTTAAATAAATTTATCCTAATTTATTTATTATCATTTTTGTGGTTTTTTTTATTAATTGAGTTCCCTAAACCTATATAAACAAATTATATCCTAATTCTAATTCTAACCCTAAGTTTTTTCTTTTTTTTTCTTTTCCTTTTTTTCTTTCCTTTTTCTCTTTGCCTTTCTTCCTCTTCCTTTTTCTTTCCTTCTTTCCTTTCTTCTTCCGGTACCCTATCCCAACTTCTCCCTCTTCTTCCCTAACCCACTCTATCACAGCCCAATCCCTCATTTCCTTTTCTTTCCCATGTGCTAGCCCAACCGACCTCTTTCTCTTCTTCTCATTCCCTGTCTGCACCCCTACACACCAAACACACCCTAGCCCCTCTTTTCACCTATTTCCTTCTCCCCTGCCTTTTTCCTTTCCTATTATAGCCTAAATAAGGCCTTATGGTGCCACCTACGTGCGTCCCCCCTTTCCTTTGACCATGCATTCCTCCCTTATACAACTTGCCCCAACTACCCTACCTACTCCTTACCCTACCTGCTCCCTTACTCCTTTGAACCAAACAACCCTACCTCCCCTTCTCCCTCATGTGCCCCATTTCCTTGCCTTCCTACCAACCTACACCCACCACTCCTTTACAACCCTTGAAGTCCTATGCCATCAATCCTACCACCACCCACTCCAGTTCGCCTACCCTGCATGCCTAAACCAAACCATTCTCATTAATTTTTCCCTCCCCTTCACCCTGACCATGCATACATACATATACACACATATTCCTTATTTATATTCTACCCTAACCTCCTTATCTCCTCCCTACCCTAGTTTCTTTTCCATCACGAGCACCATGCCTTATTTTCACTGCCACCCAACAATACACCAATTGCCATCACCTGAGCCTCCCTTATGTCTCTCCTTCTTCCTTCTCTATGCCCCTGCCTCTATTTTATTCTCACAAACCCACCAACACCATCATCTCCTCTCCTATAGCCAAACCATCAAAGTAACCCACTGCATCACCTCCACCGCAACCATAACCAAATATAACCACTAACCCCTCTGCAGCCTTGCCCTTATCCTAGAAACCACACCACAAACTAGCCACCTTAACCCCTATAATGAAATGCCCCAAAATCCTAATTTCTATTATCCATTATTAAATAATATTTTTATGTGGGAGTTTAACCAAAATAATTCATTTTTATTAAAATAAGAAGAAGTTAATTAGGTTAAACCAAAAAGAAATTTAAAAGTGTTTTAAATAGGAGGAATTGTGGTATTTTAAGCTAATTAAGGATTTTATTTTAGAAATTAATTAAATAAATTACTTTATTTAAATTAAGAAGAATAGAATAGTTTCAAATTAATATAAAATTTATAAATAATTCAATTGGATAAAATTAGAGTGTGCTGTTAATTTAAAATGGAATTTAAGAAAATTCTTTCAAAAATCCCTAAATTATCCTAAAAATAGAATTTAATTATTATTTTAATAATTATATTTTATTAAACATCCCAAATTACCCAAATCATACTAATTAATCCAACCACTAATTTCCCTTCTTTTTCCTTTTTCCTTTTCTCCATTTTCCCCTCTTTTTCCTTTTCTTTCCCTTCCTTTCTTTTTTTTCTACTCTCCCCCCGACTTGGGCCGGCCTGCTGGCCCAGCACCCTGGCGCACCTCTTTCTTTTCTCCAGGCCGGTTCGGCCCTCCCCCTTTTTCTTTCTTTCTTTTCTTTTCCGCTGGACCGCCGGTCCAGCCTTCTTCCTCTTCCCTCCCCGCGTCGTCTTCTTCCTTCGCCGCCTGCAACACGAAAACCATGGCTGGGAAGAAAAGCCTGCAATAACAGCCATTGCTCCCGTCTTTTTGTCCCTCTCCACCTCGTTGACTTCCCTATGGACATGACAAATCAATCGTAGCCCTTCTCCCACACGAAATCACTCTCTCTCTCTCCCCGACGAGTCTCGGTCTGCAACAGCAGACCTACGCCGGCCAGCCTCGCCGGACATGCAAACACCTAACCCCTATCCCCCTCGAGCCTTGTCGTTTCCCGTCCCAATTTCACTATAAATAGCCCTAACCATTGCCTTAATCGGGTTCAAAATTTGGAACCCAGAAAACCAGAGCCGCACACCGCCCCACCTTTAGCCGCCCTTTCCTCCGCCTTCGGCCACCGTTGCCGCCTGCCCGCGCCACCAACATCCTCCCTGCACCTCCCTCTACACAACCAGACTACTAGCTCCCCCTGCCTTGCCTCACACGAGTCGCCTTGGCCACGCGAAGTTGCCTTTTCGAAACAACCTTTCGACCCCCGGCGCCACCTTCGTGTCGCCGGCGCCGCCTCCACCGCCACCTACAGCTCTGCCACTACACCCCAAATCAACCAACGGTTCCTGCTCTACCACCCTACACCTCCAATTTCCCCTACTTCCCTCTTCCCTAGCTTCCATCTCCACTTTCCTCCTTTTCTCCCTTCCTCCACCGCCGTGTCGCCGCCGCTGCCGCCGCCGCCGCCGCCGCCGCCGCCGCCACCACCTCAGCCAGGTTGCTCCAAATTTCTTGGACAGTTGAACCTTAGATCTGGAATAATAGAAGTGGTTAATAAATTTTAGTATTATTATTAACTATTATTGTTAATGTTATTATAATTATCATTAACCTAATTATTATTAATACTATCACTATAATTACTATTAATACTACCATTATTATTATTATTATTATCATTAGCAGGCCCTAACTTTTCCCCTAAGAACTTCTAATTAATGGTATTAAACAATACAAGACCTTAATAAGTTATTATTATTAATATTGCTAGTATTATTATTATTATTATCTTTACTATTATTATCTTTATTATTATCGTTACTATTATGATTATTATTATTATTATTATTATTATTATTATTATCATTATTTTTATTATTATTATTATTAGTACTATTATTATTATTATTGTTACTATTAGTATTATTATTATTATCACTATTATTACTATTATTATTATCATTGTTATTATTATTACTATTAGTGTTCTTATTGTTATTAATATTATTATTATCAGTATTACTATCATTATTACTATTATTGTCATTATTATTATTATTATTATTATTATTATTATTATTATTGTTATTATTATTATTCCTATGTTTATTACTCTAACTACGACTGATGTTGTTATCTTTGTTATTATTATTATTATGGTAGTATTCTTACTATTATTCGTATGATTAACATTATTATTATTATTATTATCCTTATCATCATTATTATTATTATCATTATCGTTACTATTACTATTACCATGGTTATGAGGTTGTTGCTAGTATTATTATTATTATTATTATTATTATTATTATTATTATTATTATTATTATTATTATTATTCTTATTATTATTATTATTGTTATCATTATTATTATTATCTTTATTATTTGTATTATCAACATTACTATTATGGTTATTACTATTATTATTATTATTATTATTATTATTATTATTATTATTATTATTATTATTATTATTATTATTATTATTATCCTTGTTATTGTTTTGTTGTTGTTGTTGTATTTAACGCGCTTATTATTTTATCGATTATTACCATCGTTATTATCCTTAACATTATAATTTAATATTATTACCTTAGTATTTTTGTTATGCCTAGTATTGTCACAACTATTGTATTGTTATTATTATTATTGTAATTATTATTATGGTTATTGTTATTTTACTATCATTATCGCTATCATTACTATTATTATTACTATGGTTAATACTAGTGTTATTATGTTTATCTTTCTAACTATTATTATTATTGCTATTATCCCTATTAGTATTATTTCTAGTACTCTTACTATCATTTGTATTATTATTATTATTATTATTATTATTATTATTATTATTGTTATTATCATTATTATTATTATTGCTATTATTATTATTATTATTATTATTATTTTCATTACTACTACTCCTTCTACTATTATTATTATTATTATTATCATTACTATTGATATTGTCATTTGAATGATTATGGTTGCATTATTATTTTTTTATTATCGGTAATATTACTATCACTAATACTACTACGATTTCAATTATTACTATTATCATTATTATCATTATAGCCATTATTATTCTTATTATGAGTACTATTATTATAAGTAGTATTCTTATTATTGTTAGTATTATTAGTAATTATTATTAATAATATCGAAACCCTCACCCTAATACTCTGAATTTTGCTAAAACCTACTTTAATTAGTGATAACCCGTTTAAACTATCGTGAGAATAGTAATAACCCTACCATTTATTTATAAACCCCTACTATTAATATTAGCCTTAGTATTAGGCCATGATAGGGGTAAGATAGGAATTTTGATAATTCCGGTAGATGGGGATTAACCCTAAGTATTTCCCTCTTATAGGTGAACCGGGTCAAACCCCAGGAGGTGTAGGAGCGTGCTCCAAGCCCGGCGCCGATTTAGGTAAGGACGTAACTAAGGCCACCTGTGTGTATTACATGTTTTACCTGTCTTGTATGCTTTGTGCGGTTGTATGCTATAACCTGTATGTTATCTATGTATTTGTGTAGCGCAGCATGGAACCGAGGTACGTTCTCGTGCTCTCGTCTGTGTGTACTAATATGTTGTGGTACAAGTATGATGTGATGTGATGTGACCCCTACGGCATGCATGCTAGGTTATGTGAGGAAGCGTTGTGAGGTGGGGACTTGAAAAAGAAAAATAAGCAATTAAGATAACCAAAGGGAAGTACGTCGGTTAACATAGAAATGGACGACCTAAGGAATTCATAATTTGTGAAATGATGAGGAAAAAGGGGGAATCAAATAAATAGAAGAGTGGGAATAAAATAAGGTTGCATGGGGGAAACTAGGGTTTGCATGGAAATGATAGAGTTGGCATGGTGGAAATGATAGGGTTTGCATGGGAAGGTTAAGGTCCGCATGGGGGCGAACCTTACGTATGAAAAGTTACCGTGGGACGTGAGGAAGATAGTGGAAGGTCTGTTTGGGAGTCTGGGGACTCGAGGTGAAATATAGTACGTAGGGTCATATAAGGGACCCGATTAGGGTTTTGGGAAGAATTAGTAATCTGAAAAAGGCGAAAGAAAAATGATTAAGGGTGAGTGAGGTGCGGGTTGAGAGTGAGAGTTTATGTTATAAAGGATGATTATGGGAGTTTTGAAGGAGAAGAAATATTGGGTGAAAAGGAGAGGTTACTTGTGGAAAAAGAAAGGTACTAGAGTTGAAGTGGCCAACTAGAGTTTCAGGGTCACAGGTAGAATCGATGGGTAAAGCGATATGATTTGGGGATTGGACCTGAATGAGATGAGGTGTTGAGGATAGATGAGTTAATGGTAGTGAAGTAAGAGGAGGTTGGACCACATAGGTCCAATTAGGGTTTCAAGGGAAACCCTAGAGGCTAATGGCGGGTGGAGTCCGATGTCACGAGGCGTTGTGCCTTAATTCATACTCTAGGAGTTGGTTTTATTATGTGTAAGTATAGAAGGGAAATGGATATCGAGGTGTGATAAGGGGTGCACGAGTTCCAAGATATGGGACGGGCCCCCTAGGAGGATAAGTGTGGATATAGTCAGCCATGCATGTCAAGGATAAAACACTTTCAAATAAGATACGTTAAGATACTAATCACTTAAAGAGGAAGATGCTGAGCCGGGCCCAGACCGTGCCACCGGCGAACAATAGTGGTCAGGAGCGTTTTGCCCTGTATGATTTCCGGTCCACCGGCTATAATAGTGGGGGTTTCTGTGCTCAGTAAACCAAATGTAAAATCTATAAGACATGGGAAAATACTAAATACTTACAGTGGAACACCATGTGAGTCAGGGCCAGACCGGTCCACCGGCGAATAATAGTGGCCAAGAGCATTCTGCCCTGGAGACCGGTCCACCGGTAAATAATAGTGGTCAGGAGCGTTCTGCCCCGAGTTCCGGTCCACCGGCTATAATAGTGGGGTTCCCGCACTCACGTGGATTAATAAAGACTGTGTGTGAAATGGACATATTATTAACGAGGATAAAAAAATAAGTCACCGGAAAGTACTCAGGCCTTACCTTGTGTGTTATTGCATGTTACTTATATGATTGTGTTATGTAGGCTACTTGGTGTGACTGTATGCTTGGCCTTAGCACACCTGCGCCCTTACTTAGTACTGGACCCGTACTGATACTAAACTGGTTGAATGGGTCCTGTGATGATCCACCGACGGTGGGGAGCAGACCTTTGATGCAGGTTTTGATCGGTTACTAAATTGGGGTGGAAGGCTTGGCTTGAGTGAGTAAGTGGTCCGGATATTTACCCTTCGGAATATGTTTTGTTTATTCGTATTCGTCTTTGGAAGTACAAGTGTTGTATTTAAATTTCCAAGGGTTTTATCGTACCCTATCCTTCCGTTATTTTAATTCCTCTGACATTTGGAATTTTTAAATTGTACTTCCGAACGTAACTCTTGCCTTTCGTACTCTGATTTCCTTATCACTTATGCCTTACTAATGATTTGTTTTGGTTCTATTATTTTAGCCTTAGCACTTAGTATCTGGTCGATAGTTGTGAATCGATCTCGTACTAAGTGTGGCGGTAATACCCCCGAATTTATAGTTTGATTTGCTTGCTTCCGCCAAACTTCTTTAGAATTTAACGAAATTTTTCAGTAGTAAATTTGGGGGTGTTACATATAATGTGCCTCCTTGCCACCACAGTAGCTAGCCTCTTTCCCTAACTACACCAACCGCAACCATCAACACCCCTTCACTATTCTCTCCCTTCTCCCTACCTCCTTTTTACTGCCTCAGCCCTCCTCGTTAGCCTCACCACCACACCACCACTATACCCTAGCTACCACTATTACCACCCACCACTAGCCATAAACCCTAGCTAGACACTCCTATGTTGAGGTGCCTTCTTCCTTAGCCTTATGTTGTATGAGCAACGTAAGTTTTTTGTAAAAGTTTTGCCCCCATTTCAACATAAGGGTATTTTTCAACTTTTTCTATTTAATAAATATTTTGAATAAAAATTAGTATTTTATTGATCAAATATTAATATGGTCATTGTGATATTATTTTAGGTACAAAAGTTTGATTAGTGGTGCCTAATCATTTTTAGTAAGTTGCCTAATAAATTGTGCTTTCTTGGAAATTAGGTAACCTTCATACTTCACTAAAATGTTTGGATATCATATGATAGCACGAGGGTTCAACATGTAATTTTTTAGACATAATTTATTATAGATAATTACATGATTATTATTGTTATCATGAAAAATAAAAAAAATTATCCTATGTAAAATATCATATTTACAAAATTATGATTAAAATGGGGCTAATTAGTTGGAAGTGATGTTATATGATATGTACATGTGAAAATTTTAAGTTAAGCATTTTAGAAACACTTGTAGTAAAATCATTACTATCATATGCTCAGGGAAAATTTAGTTATTTAAATATATCATGGTATTTAATCTTAATTTGGATGCCCAATGTGCTATAAATATTGTTAAGAATGGTGGTAGGGGTTTGTTGTCTTAGAATTACATGTTTCAACATGATTATCAATATTATATGATCTAGGAGTACTTTGATTTTGAGTGTACTATGATGATTATTTCTAATAAACCTACATGACAAGTATCATTTGATGTTAAGTGGGAGAATAGGGGTTTGCTATAATATCCCCATTCTTTACTACTAAAATTTTTTTATTTGAAAATATTACAGAAGCGGAAATATAAAACCAACTCAAGAAAACGGGGTGCTAACATCATATCTAACACAAGACGGACACCTCACCACCTACCTCACGCTAGACACAAGGTTAATTATCTAACCAATCAAAACACAAGGAAACTATAAAGACAATAAATAAAAAAGGGAGAAAAAACCCTAGCCACTCGCTCCTCTCTCCTCTATGACGCGCATGAGGAGATCTACCTTCACGGTAAGAAAGAAGACCGATGAGGGTAGTTCTTCATCCCCTAAGGTTTCTAATTCATCTAGTAAAAATTTATGGGATATTGGTGAGATTGATTTTGGTGATGTTGGGATGATTCAAGATGTTCATAATCATTCCAGTGCATATAATGTGCATGCATTATCAGCTGACTTATCTTCTTAGAATAAAAGTCTTGATGATCTGACAACTAAGAAGAGAGTAAATGATAACATAATCACTAGGACTAATGAACCTTTGCTTCTTGCCCCTAAGCCCGGTCTGTTATGTAACATATCGGGTGATCATGGGTTGGTTCCTAGTTTTTTATCATCCTAGAAGGATAAGGTGATCAGAAAAAGGATCCCATCTATAGCCACCCAACTACACTATGTCCCTCTGTCTCTTGCTAGTGAGAAGATTCGTGTATCTCTTTAGAAGGAAAAAGTGGAGGGTAGATGTGCTGATTGGCAATGGCCGATTGTTGGTTATATTATAGGGTATCGACCTAATTTGGAACAAATGCTTGGTTTTGTGAGAAGGAATTGGCGGATCATTAAGGAACCAAAGGTTTTATTGCATGATCAAGGATTTTTTTGTGTTTAAATTTGATTGTCAAGAGGATCATGATTGGGTGCTTTCTAATCTATGTTGGACTTTCATGAATAGACCATTTATATTAAAGGCTTGGCATAGGAAATTCCACTTCTCTAAGGAACGGTTCCAGTTTTTACCTCTTTGGATAAAGCCTCTAAATCTTCCTCTAGATTATTGGGATATTGATTCACTTAGTAGGATTGCTAGTGTAGTGGGCAAACCGATGCAAATGGATGGTATTACTTCTAATGGTGATAGAATTTCTTATGCTTGTTTGTTGGTGGAGGTGGATGTTTTTAAGAGTCTGTTAGAATCCACTGAGATCTTGGATCCTGATGGAGAAATTGTTAGCCAAAAAGTAGTTTATGGATGGAGGCCTGCTTATTGTAATGCATATAATGTTTCAGGTTATTTGACTTCTAATTGTTTGAAATCTAAGGCATCTAAGCAACAGGCTCCATCTCAGCAACATAAGGACTCCAAAACCTTTAACTCATCAAATGTCCCTAATTAAAAGTAGTGGTGAGTGGTTCATAAGGGGTCGTCTAATTAGGATCATAATAATATAGCATCTGATTTTAGTAGAGGTATCATTGATCAACCTTCTACCTCTATAGTAGCACAAGATCACTTGGTGGAGTCTGAGAATATATTTGCATTACTATAAAGGTGTGATTCTATGATGGCTCAGAAATATGATCATAAGAGGTGCAAAGGTAAGAGTTTAAATGATGATGCTGAGATGATAAATTCAATAGTTGATCGTATTAATGATAGGGGTCTGGAATGTTCAATGCTTAACTAAGCCTTATAAACAAAAGGAGCTAAAACACTAGTTAATAGTGAATAAAGTATCCCTAATGGGATTGGTAGAGACTAGAATAAAGTAGCATAATGCTGCTACTATCCGTGGAAGATTAGGTAATAAATGGAATATGTTAAGTAACTGTGACCATCATCATAATGGCAGAATTTAGTGTATTTGGGACAAGAATATTCAGGATCTTCAGCTTATTGCTGCTTGTGAGTAGGCCATGCAGTTACAAGTAGTTGAAATGGCCACTAGAATAAAGTTTTTTGTTACGTTTATATATGCTTTTAATACTGGTGAAGCTAGAAAGGGTCTCTGGAACTAGTTGATAAGGCATAAGGTGGATAATGATCCTTGGATTTTATTGGGATATTTCAATGTAGTTTTGCATGCAAATGAAAAATACCAAGGTAATGATGTGAACTGTAATGATGTTAACGATGTTAGAGAGTGTTTTACTTCTCTCATGGTTCAAGACTTGGGAATTAAATTTCAGGTTGAAATAATTTAATTAGGCCAAGTTTGGTGGTATCTCTTCAAAGGTGCTGGACCAACGAGCCAAACTCAAGGATATTTAAGTAGCTATTGATCAAGACCCTAAGAATAATAGGTTGCAAGAAGAGGAAAATCAATGTTTAAAACTATATGAACATCTAGCTTTATGTGAAGAGAGCTTTTTCAAACATAAATCTGGAATTAAATGGCTTAATCTAGGTAATTCTAATTCTCAATTCTTTTTTGCCTCTATGAAAGCAAGGAAGCTGAAGAGAATGGTGCATAAAATGCAGTCTATTGATGGAAAATGGTTTCAAAATGTTGAAGGTGTCAAGAAGGCCTTTCTGGATTATTACAAAGGTTTCTTGGGTTGTAGGTCTCCTTCTTGTGGTTGCATATAAGAGTCTATTCTTGGTTTGGGTCCTTCCATGTCTATTGAGCATCATCACCATTTTTTATAGCCTATATCTAAGCAAGATGTAAATGAGCCTCTTTAGTCTATGGGTAACTACCCTAAATCTACTGATGCACCGTGTGTCACAGACTTTGGACATATTACATGTTGCTTAGTGCTATACAATATTTTGGCTAAAATCTTATCTACTCATTTACAAGTTGTGTTATCCTGTTTGATTCATACATCTCAAGCAGGTTTTGTCAAGGGGAGATTCATTGGTAATAATATTTTACTTGCTTATGAACTGATACATATGTATAAAAGGAGGATTATTTCACTAAGATGTATGCTTAAGGTAGACATTAGGAAGGCTTATGATTCAGTTAATTGGATCTTTTTGGAGCATGTGCTGTTAGGGATGCATTTTTTGCTTCATTTTGTTAGGCTTATTATGTCCTATGTCTCCATTGTTAAATATTTTTTTAGCACTAAATAATGGTGTCCTTGAGCCTTTCCAAGGCAGAAGAGGGTTAAGACAAGTGAACCCTTGTCTCCTCACGTCTTTGTCATTGTTATGGAACATTTGAGCAGAATGATGTAATCCTTATGGCTCAATCCTAATTTCTGTGGCCATCCAAAATGTAAGAGATTGAAGATTATTAATTTAGCTTTTGCAAATGATTTGTTAGTTTTCTATAGGGCTGAGACTACTTCTTTCCATTTAATTAAGCAGAAGTTTGATGATTTTAGTGCAATATTAGGTTTGCAAATCAACCTTGAGAAGAGTTTCATCCTTTTTGGCAGTGTTAATCAGGAGATGAAATCTTTAATTTTAACTGGTTTACAATTTAATGAAGGCAGGTTTCCTTTCAAATATTTGGGAGTGCAACATTTTTCTACTTATCTACTTTCATATGCCGGGAGGATTCGTCTCCTAAAGTCTGTTATTTTTGGAATCACTATGTACTGGTGTCAGATTTTCATTCTTTCTAAGAAGTTGTTAGTGAATATTATAGCTCTTTGCAGAAGTTTTCTTTGGACTAGTAAGGCCCTTCCCAGCAAAAGGTCCCTCATTGCATGGAAGACCATTTGTTTGCCTAAGAAGGAAGGGTGCTTAGGCCATATAGATCACCAAAGTTGGAACATTGTTGCTATGGGAAAACATCTTTGTAATCTTATTCAGAAGAAAGATTATCTTTGGATTAAATGGGTTCATTCTTATTATATTAAACAGCAAGCATTTGATCATTTCCATTTTCCTATAGCTTCTTCTTGGATTATTTAGAGAATTTTTTTCTCTAAGATCTTCTATTCTGCCATGGATTCATTTGCAACAGGATGGCTATCAGTTTAATATTGCTGATTTATATGAGTTTGTAAGGTTCAAGGCTCAATCAGTTTATTAGTGGAGAACAGTTTGGTGCAGTCTTGCTACTCTAAAACATAAGACTATATTTTGGCTTGCTGCTCATTCTCATTTTCCCACTAAGGATAACCTATCTAAGTTTAGTCCTTCTCTTAATGTTCAATGCTGCTTTTGTGACCAGGAAAAGAGCATTTTTCACTTGATTGTTCAATGTCCTATTATGAGCCATGTTTAGAAGTCTATCAGGCAGACTATGGGTGGTAGTAGGTTTGGTAACAATTGGTGTGGTATTATCAAAGGTTTGTCTCATCTATAAAGGATAGGTGGTGTGAAGCTCCAAATGACTTGTGCCCTTTATGCCATTAGCCTTTATGAGATATGGATATCCAAAAATGCTTATCTGTTTTTGAGTGTTGAGTGGAATTATCATAGGATTATTACAAATTTTTCTCATGCTTTATCCTCTATATGTAATCATCTATATAGGATGGGTAAGTTTTTTAGGTATATATGGTATATAGATAAATTCTTAGGATTGGTGTAATCTTCCTTTATGATTAAAAAAAAAACACAAGGAAAACTAGAGTGAGCAAGATAAGAAAATCTTTAGTTACAACTTAGGGCTACATAGGCTCAAATTTGTTATAAAATGAATATAAAGAAGATAAATGGCTTAACTAAAGCAAATCAATTTCAACAAAAATACACTATGGTCACTCAAGGACCACAAGAAAATCTCCAAGAAAAAACTATGCCCGATAACCTAAGATTTTTGAGAGGAGGATGGCTACTCAATGGTCATCCTCATGAAACCTACAACCAACCTCTTGCTCGTGGGATTGAGTAGGGGATTGTAACAACAACCTCATCAGTATGCATACATACTAAGTGAACTAATCTACCACTATCATGAAGACCTTAGTACGAGCAAGATCTACACTACATACTCATGGTACAACTTGTCGAACTATTCATGCAACTTTCCTATCAGGTCATTCATGTATAGTCACATAGGTTATACAAAGACAAGTGGATCAATTTAATCATGTGTAGTTATAATCATGTTAGCTTACCAGGTATATAACCTTTTTACATGCATACTATCTACTCAAGGATCATGAAATACTCAGATTATCCATTCGATAGTAGGTAGAGTATAATTTACATGGTGACAAGAAAGAAGAAATTCATATATAACTTCTAACCATGGATGAATCATGATCATAATAATAATAGAGCATGTGATAACTTATGGAACCATTTCCGATTATAGGCATGTACCATAATAGACATCACAAAATAACATATGATTAATATCAAATTCTAAGTAGGTGAGCGTAAAATATACCACATATTCATAGCTTAAACAATATTTGAGCTCTTACGTATTCATAAAGCAAGCAGATGCTATATTATACAACTATAGTCATGTAACAAGAATTGTCTAGTTACTTTCTCCTTAAATCTCATTTTGGTCATCATCTTACTTTAGATAAAATGGCACTCCTTATGCATTAAGTGAGTATATACTTAATTTACCCTAAGTTCTTGAACAAGGTTGGATTATTTCCCATGGTCTCTCAATACCATGGAAGCCATCCAAATAGTGGATATAAATTCCTGGTTCATGCCAAGGAAACTTGATGGACATAAGTCCGAGTTCCTGCCAAAGTAACAATGGACAGAAGTCCTAGCTCATACCAAGGAAACCTGATGGACATAAGTTTGGGTTGCTACCAAAATAACTATGGACTGAAGTCCATAGCCATCCTATGGTGACTAGACCTTTTAGTATCGATACCCCCTGGTACATCATCAGTGTCTAGAGTAGGAAAGGTACTGAAATCTACAAGGATCCCGAGAACAACTAGGATCCCACCTGAAGGCAAATAGCCCCCAAAGGCATATTAACCTCCAGTAACTAATTGATGATTGTATAATCTAGATCCTTCACAATGATCATTCCATTTTAAGTAATTAGTGTCTTATTAGCTCAAGAAATTCATTTCATGTAAAGGCCCAAAACAATATCATACCAAGCATACAAGCCTTTTTCATTCAACACACCCATATAAAGTTCTCATATCAACCAGTGTTCCCATTTAGGGTCTCTCCAAGAGATTATTCTATTACACAATTCATTATGCCAAAGAATGGAATTATCATCTGATAACAATACCCATAATAATCCAAGCTAACCATTTAATTTCCATTTATTCTCTTTTTCACAATTCAACTCTAGCTCATGCCATAGTCAAGTTCATAATTCATTATTCAATCGTAGACTTACCCATTTATTAAAGGATGCTCCTATTAATTTTCTAAGGCCAAAAGTGAAGGTCCAATTATAGGTTAAATAGAGTCCAATCCTAACTTACAACTATTTATTTATTTATTTATTTCATTAGCTAAGTGAAAATAGCTAATCGTAGGTAAGGTTAACTCAAGCCATCCTATATGATGTTATTATTTCCTTTTATCTTTGCTAAGTCATTTCACTTATGGGGTTCTAATTTTACGGCCATGATATAAGTAACTAGAGGTCTACCATCCATCATTTAATATAGTACTAACCATAAGGAGATTCCATTTTTATTCATTTGATCATCTATTCATGCTATGTTCAAAAAGAAGGCCAAAGGCAACACTAAGGTCAAGCATTGATTGATTTCTTTTTATTACCTTTAATCTATTATTTAAATTCATTAATCTAGATAATTTCACTGATATGAGACTATAGGTCATTATCCAATCATAAGACATTCAAATATCACATTTGGGAAGAAAAAAATACAAGAAAAGAAAAATTGACTGAGACTAGTCGATGGATTTCAAAACTAGTCGATGGGTCTCGCCAATCGGTCGATTGGTTTTATGAATCAATCAGTCAGTCAAGGCACTACCAATCTCTCAGTGGTGGTCATCTAGTCGATAAATAATTAAATGGTTAACATAAATACATTAGGTTCTAATAAATAGTTAAGTTTTTTTACTTAAACTCTTGAATCCGCCGAGAAGAATGGATCGCCAAAGGAAGAAGAAGGAGATGACGTTGTGGATAAAAAATTAGATTTGTACTTTATAAATAATTAAAAGGTTAACATAGGTACATTAGTTTCTAATAAATACTTAGGAGATAAATAATACTAATTGATTGGTGAAAATAATAATTTTTAACTTAATATTGTAGGTTAATAAGACACTAGTGACCAAATTAATTAGAAATAAATCTAGAGGGATCAAAAAGAACATTTTCTAAAAGTAGAGGGATTGAACTGAATATTATATTAATTCAAGGGCATAATTAGAAAAGTAATATTCTAGAGAGACTAAAACAATATTTAACTCTATCTCTTTGTCAACTATTAGGTAGCATCAGCAAAAAGAGAACATATTAAGTAGTCGGATATCTTTTTTTTACTACTTTTTTTTTATGATATCAACTAATTTTCTAAATATTTTTTCATACAGGATGTATGATATCCATTAAATATGGAAGACCAAACTTGTGGTTGGCATTTGGAAGAAAAGTTCTAGTTGTTAGTTTGAGGATTAATATGCTGGATGATTATTCACAAATAATGTAATTTTTATTTAGATTGAACCTATGTGTATTTTTCAAATATAAATTAGAAATTGGTTCCTTGTTGACATAATTTTAAGAAATATATCTTGATAATCATTATTATATTTTTTGGTTGTATTGATTTGATCAGTACATATGTAGATGGCATGATTTATGGATATTGATTACAAGTTTTATAAGTCATTTATTGTAACTTTATTTAAACAAGATCTTTTATTGTTACAATTGTATGTTTTTGCAATGAAAAAGATGGACATAATTTTTAAGTTAAAATTTCGACAATGATTTTATCATTGTAATTATGTATTTTTCGCAATGATAAAGATTGTTGTTAATATTTATTTAATTTTTTGCAATGACATGAGCGATTACAATTAATGTGTTTTTACAAAGACAAATATTGTTAAATTAATATGCTATTTTTTTCAATGAATTTTATTGTTACTAACAAAAATATTTAGCAACGAGATAAATTTTTACCCAAAAAGGGTTTCTAATGTATATTAATATTTTATAACAATAAAAGTGGTTGCTAATTATATGTTTTTGTAACGACAAATATTGTTGTTATAGTATGCTATTTTTTATTTTTTAATGACTTTTGTTGTTGATAATAACAAGATTTAGCAACGTATAATTGTTGGCGAAAATGGGTTTCTAAAGTAGACTAATATTTTGTAATGATATAAGTTGTTACAATATATAAACGCATGTAGTTTGGTAAATTGATGTATTATAATGATAATTTTTGTTACATTTAATTACTTTTTTACAATGACCATTGCCCTTTTTTTTGCAATGCTATGATGTGTAACGACCCCATAATAAAAATTTTCATTGTGAAATATTTCATTTGCAACAATTTTCTATCTTTAGTAACAAATTATCATTGATAAAAAATAATTTTTTTTGTAGTGTATAGTAGTGTAGTTGGTAGTTAGGAAGGTAGATATTTCCTCAATTCCAATACAAAAGCTAGAGAAATGAATGTATAGGCAAGAAGTGAATCATATGAATTTATATCCTACGATGTAGCCAATGACACAACGACCTTACATAGCTAGATTTGATAAATACACTCCCTTAAGGCTAGTTTGGAACACATATACAACATTGAAAATGGTTAAAAGACCTTTTTGAGACCATTCCTATACATGTTGACATAAAGCATAGAAACCTTAACAAATGGTATGCGTATCATAAAGATTGAAAATAATAGGGATGTATTTGCTTGGAAAGTATTAGACTTAAAGAGAATCCCCATAGAAATAATTGAGCATCATCTAGACATAAAAGAGGGATTTAAGTTAGTGAAGGAAAAAAAGAGAGCCATCGAATTATAAAAACACAAGGTAATTTGAGAGGAGGTATAAAAGTTACTCTTTTCATGCTTCATTTGGGAAGTGATATACATTAAATGGATATCTAATATGGTCATGGTGAAGAAGTCTAATGGGAAGTGGAGAATGTGCATTGACTCTATCAACTTAAACAAATCCTGTCCAAAAGATGGATACCTACTTCCTCGGATTTATCAACTAATTAATTTGATAGTTGGGTAGGAAAGGTTAAGCTTTATGGATTCTTTTTCTGGGTACTTTCAAATCAAACGTGCTAATGTAAATCAAACTTGCTAATGTAAATCAACCTTGCTAATGCAAAAGTGATATATGCCATTTTGACTGAAGATTATAGGGGAAACTTTTTAGAGGTTGGTAAATGTAATTTTTCTAAAGTAGGTTGGAAAGCAGATAGAGGCTTATATAGATAACATGATTGTAAAAAGCCATAGAAAAGAAACCCCATATACTATATTTGAAACCTTAAGAAGATATTGACTGAAATTAAACCCTACTAAGTATGTGTGCTTGGAGTCAATGTAGAAAAAATCCTTGGTTTTATTGTATTTTAGAGAGGTATTGATGTAAATCTTGAGAAAGATGGTGCCATCCTAACTATATGTAGCCATATTTTTTTTATCTTTTGCAAGATAATGATGCTTTTCAATGGACAGAGGATTGTCAAAAAATATTCGATGATTTGAAGGCTTGTGTATCAATACTACTAACCTTAACTGTTTAGTTAAAAGGGGAAGATTTGTTCTCATATCTCACCGTGTCAACGTCGGCAATCTCCTTCATTCTGATTAAGGAATATGCTAAGATTAGCACACAGAAGCCCATTTATTACACTAGTAATGTGCTCATTGACATAGAAAGTCAATATTCTAGCTGGGAGAAAATGGCTTATTACCTACTAATTGCTTTTAGAAAGCTAAAGCCTTAATTTGATACTAGTTCTATTGATGGTATGGATTGTTGTGTTGAGCACCTATGATATAAAATATAAGTCTAGACCTATAATTAAAGGGTAGTCCCTGGCTGATTTCATAGTAAAATGTTCATTTGAAACTAAGCATCATCCATTGTTAAATTCAGGGGAGCAAGGAGAATGGATGATATATGTCTATAGAGCATCTAAGAGTATAGGCTCTAGGGCCAGCGTAGTGTTGATCAATCTAAATAGTATAAATATAGAATATGCAATGCAGTCTAACTTTATGTCTATAAATAATGAAGCAGAGTATGAAGTTGCTCTAGCTGGGCTTAGAATAGTGCTTATGTAATACCCCAAAATTTAGCTAACCTAATACTGTATAAATTACACCTTACTCTGATTCTAATCTCAAAGAAATCTCATTTTAGCCTTAACCAAATTTCTTAATCCCAAAATCTTAACCTGATATGAACCTTTACCTTAGATAGATTATATTTAGTAACCTGATCTTCATTTCCTAAAATTTACCACTATTCCTACCTATTTTAATTAATTAAATTTATCTAAAACTAATCACAAACCTATTTCCTTTTCTTTATTCCTTTTACCTTTCCCCTTTTCTTTCTCCTTTTTTTTCACCCTTTTCTCATTTATCTTGCCTCCTTATGCCAGAATACTTGACCTTGGTATTCTCATTCTTGCAACTTGCACTATCAACCATCACTCTCACCTCTTCTTGCAACTTGCATCATCACCATAATCCCTCATCCCTTATATGTTATCTGTCAATCACCTTCTCCTCTTATGCCCATTTTCCGACCTACACACACACACACACACACACACACACCTTCACTGCCATTTCCTTCTCATCCAAGGGTATGATTTATGCCTCAATTTCAAAGGGGAATATGTATGCATTATACTTTAGAATTTTTATAATGGAAATGCAAGTGTTATAATTAGCCATGAATGTAAATTATATAATAAAAAATATTTAACATGTGTTTGAAGTATTATTTGATCGATAATATACGAGTGTGTGTTTTGTTGAATGATTTACATATGCATGTCTAAGGTTTTATAGAGTTTGAAACCCTATAACATTATAATATAATTTACCATGATAAGTGTACCACGATTATCTTTGCATGGTAACTAGGGCTAAAATATATAGTATAAAGCAAGCACGCATGATTAGGGTTAGTATGCAGTAATTGTTAGTCACATGTTCTAGAGTTTAGGTGTTTCCCTACCTATACCATGATGTTACTTACCTATTGAATGGCATATTATGCTATAGATTTATATGCATGTGTTACATGGAATATACATCACACTAGAAATGTATGATTAAGGATATGAACATAACTTACTAAATGTATGAAAAAGTGGAAAATACAGTTAATTGCTAAGATGTAAAGGTTATTCACATGCTAAAATATCATGAATAATTATCTTTTAGCACTTTCATGACAGATTGCTCTTAAAAATGTTGTTTGGTATGGAATTGAATAAGATGGTAAAAGTAGGGTTTGTGGGCATTTTGGTCATTTCAACTTAATACACCTTTTGCAAATAACTAGATATGACCTTAGGATTTACCTTAATAATAAGAAATAAAGGAAAATGGCTAAGTATAAAAAGGAAATTTCTATGAAATGTGTGATATATGCGGCCACCCTATAAATACTAATACTTAAAGTGGAAGACCTTGAGTTTGGGAATGGTTTTTCTCTAGAAATAGGAGCCTTTAATTTGTTTGGTTTCACTAGTGTGTTAGTCATGCACCAATATGATCCTAATCTGTTCTATAGGTGACTTACGGGCCCTATAGGGGGTATTGATACTTAAGAATTAGGTGACCTAGGTGTGGAGGGTATTATGTTGCCTTATGCACTAGTACGACCAGAGTATTGTTATGCCTCTAGGTTGGATGGTTAGAGATACCATGTTACCTTGTGCGCCGGTATAACCAGTGTACTTTTATGTCTCTAAGTTATTATTGTATTGCCCTCGAGTAATTAAAATAGGAAACAAGTGTTGTGTAAAAATAATAATTGGTTATCCTAGATTACAATTTTAGTAGTTGCCTTTCTGTGCTACATGTTTTGGTATGTGGTTTGGTAGTTGCTTAGTGACTTACCTTGAAATTTGAAGCTTAATAACGGGTTATTCTAGATTATTGTTTTGGTAGTTGTTGTTGTTCACTACATGTTTAGTATGTGGTTTGGTAGTTGCTATAGTGCCCTACCTTGATGTTTGGGCTTCTTTCGCTTGTATCAGTTGTGACCTTTTAAATGATCATATGGCTTCCTTTATATACCTATGTTATGCTCTTATATTGTGCCTCATGTGACCTTTCATGTTGGGGTTGGTTTAATAGCTTGCTTAGTATCAAAGTACTATCCGATTTCATTTTACAATCCCCTGCCTATTCAATGGGCGATGATATTTTAAGGATTCAACTTGATGGATTCTAGTAGTGGATTGAAAGTTAGGACTATTAGGTATTCGTTTCAATATCTTTTCATCTGGATATTTCATGGACTCTTAAGTCCCTTGTTATTTCCATTTTTATTACATTGCACTCTTTCCCTGATCTTTTTGTATTTATCATGACAATATAATATGTCATGAATTTGCTAACTTATCTTCGTTATAAATGTTATTTAAGTAAAGTAATGTTTTAGCCTCAACACTTAGTATAAGGATGGTACAAGATGTCATACTTATACTAAGTATAGTAGTAACATCAATTATTTTTTTAGTAACGCTTTCACAAAACAAAATTTTTAAGTAGTAAATTTGGAGGTGTTACAGCTTGACCTAAGAATATAAAATTTTAAGACCTATAGTAACTTAACATTAGTTTTCGGGTAATACAATGAGCGATATGAGGTTAGAGGTCCTAACATGAGGAAGTATTTGGGGAATTTGATTAATGCAACAAAACAGTTTATCTATGTTGAAATTACACAAATAGCATAGGCAACTAATCTAGTGGCTGATGCACTAGCTAAATTAGCATCATCCAGTTTCTCTTCATCCACCTAAACATTCAAAATAGAATACATGATAAAAAGGTCAATAACATAGAGCATGAATAAAAAAATTTATTGTAGAAATTTTGAAAATAGATGGTAGAAGAAAGGAGCTGGTAGATTACCTAGAAGACGGGGTTATGTCGATGGATAAAAATAAATCCTTTGAACTAAGAAAAAGAGTTGTAAAAATATTATGTTGTTGCTAGGGAATATAAATATATATATATATGATCTCAAACCATGAATGTGCTTAAGTTTTTACCTCAAATAATGGGTAAAGGATATTGGAGGATATCTACACTGACATATATAGTTTGCATCAAGCTAATAGATCCCTCTCGGCTAAAACTCTACGCTAAGGATATTACTAATATATAATGCATAAAGATGCTAAAGAAATTGTGCAGCAATGTCCAGCATGTCAAAAATATACCCTAACACAAATTTTCCCTACTTTTGAGCTGCAACATTTTGTAATCCCATGGCCATTTGTTGTCTAGGGTGCTGACATTTTTAATCCACTTAGTGTTAGTAATATGGGCACTCAAAAATAATGAATTTAGGTATGGTAATACATTAATGCAATGTTTTATAAAGTGACATATTGAGTGGAGTTATGGATCAAAAAATATTTGTTATTGTGGCCATTGACTATTTCACCAAGTGTGTAGACGTGGAAGCTTTAGCTCAAATATGCCAATAAGAGAAGAAAAAGCAGGTCTTAACAAGATACATAATATATGAAAAGAACTAAATAATATTTGAGGTTTGGAGTACCAAAAGAAATTATTATGGATAATGGTTGGTAATTTGATAACCATAAGTATAGGCAATTTTGTGAAAACTAGGGAATTTACTATATAAGTACTTTGGGAACTCATCCATAGGTAAGTTGCATGCATATTTTTCTTTTTAAGAACACTTATTCCCAAGAAATGGAGTTCTCATGGGTCTAATTTAGTGTAATGGTTAGATTGAGCATGAAAATAGAGAAATATTGGGAGCATTGGGACTCTAGCTAAATGGAGTAGAACAGTGTTGGGTGGATGAGCTTCCTGCTATATTATGGGTGACTAGAGTAGCAATAGAGAATCAACTGGTTTAATTTTGCCATACAAGATCATTTCAAAGGTGCTCACAAATATAATGCAGAATGTTCTTTCTTCTATTATTGAAAAATCACAATATGCTTTTGTTAAAAATATATATATTGGTGAGAACATTCTGTTAGCTCGTGAAATTACGTGATGCTATAATTAGAACACATCTCACAAAGGTGTATGCTCAAGCTTGACCTCGGTAAAGCTTATGACTTGGTTTAATGGTATTTCATAGAGCAAGTTTTATATCATTTGGGTTTTCTATTTCATTTTTTCAAGATGGTATTACAATTTGTTTGCTTATTGAGCTATTCCATTCTATTTAATGGTGCACTGTGCAATCCTTTTCAAGTACGAAAGAGTTTAAGATAAGGTGATCCAATATCACCTTACTTATTTTGTCATTATTATGGAGTATTTTCACATGAAGTGACATGGTTTGTGGTTAGATGGATACTATAAAAGAGATCCTAAATATAAGAGAAAAAAATATTTAACTTGTTTTTTTTGTGGATGACTTATTGATTTTCTCACATAGTGATCTTTCTTCAGTGAAAAGAGTGTTAAGAGTTGCTAAAGATTTCTTAGATTAATTAGGTTTGAATTTGAATAAGAAAAAGAGGAATTTCTTTTTTGGGGCTCTAAATGATAGTGCAAAGAAACACCTATTGGACTTAATCCCAATCTCTAAGGGTTACCTTCTAGTCTCTTATTTTGGCATGCCACTTTTGTCTATTAGGCTTATTATTAGCCAATGTAATGCTTTAACCAACAAAATTGCAACAAAACTCATGACATGGATAGCTAAGCTATGTAGGTAGACTATAACTTATAAAAATAGTGCTTTATATCATATAAGCTTACTGTAGCCAAATATTTTTCCTTCCAAAGAAAGTGGTAAAGACCATTTTTACAATGTGTAGATATATTCTTTGGTCAAGCTTAAAAATCATCATGAGAAAATCATCAGTGTTTTGACAAACTATATGCATACCTCTTGAAGAGGGAGTTCTAGGCTTTTATAATATATCTCTTTGGAACACTACTATAGTGGGTAAGCTTTTGTAGAACTTGGCAAACAAGAAAGATACCATGGGTAAAATAGGCTCATGAGTATTCTTTCTTTGATCATAGAGTTTGGGGATGTCCTATTACTACTCTATTCTCATGGGTAATGAGGAAGATTCTGATGTTGAGAACTTCAATACAACCTATTTTTGAAGATTTTCATATACTACTCATCTCAACCAGGGGTACCTATAGCATTGCAACATATTATGAGAAAATAGAAAGTCATGCACCAAGGGTGTTATGGAAGAGAGTTGTGTTGCATTCTTTAGCTATGTCACCCCACCAGTTTATTTTATGGTTGGTTACCCATTAACACTTGATGACCAAGGATAAATTCCAATAATTCAATCACTTATAGAACACTCAAGATACTACATGCTCTTTAGAGCAAGAAACTCTCGTGGACTTATTATTGTCAGTATTTTGTAGAGGTGTGGGGTAAAATTGTAAGCACTTTCAGCCTAGGAAACATAATTTTAATGTGGAAAAGGGAGCTCAATGGGTTGTAGATCAGAGGAAAAGACCCAAGGTGAAGTTTGACACCCTCAAAATACTCCTAGTTTCCATTTATAGCAGAAGAGAAATGCTAGGATCATTAAGCAAAGGTTAAGAACTCTAAAGCAAGTTTTAAAGCTTTTTATTGTGGATTTAGCAAATCAAGTCATGGATGTACATCTATACAATAATTTTATTTCCCTTACATTTTGTATAGATAGACTTGAAGTATAAGTCATTAGTGGATGTACTTATTGCTATTTTTAGAAGTTATAAAAATTTAATTACTTATAAAAAATAGTAAAAAATCCAATAGGAGAAACTTCTTTCAACTTAGCTTTCAAAGCTGAGATAGTTGTTTTAGCGGGGATAAACGCCAAATCATATAGGATTAGTCAACATGATCTTACAAAAAATGACGAAGGTTTAAAAATAGAGCAGGACTTTATTGATAAATGAAAGCACATAGTCCAAATATAACTTATAAAGTAGTGACATAAAGTAGGCAAATACTATAATAAAAGAGTTAATCCCACGTGTTTGAACATAGGAGATTTAGAATTATGGAAGGCTAAGTTTCAAAGTAATGATTGTCAGGGTATGCTACGAACTAAGTGGGAAGATGAATATCAAATGAAGGAGCAAGTTGGGTCAACGACCTACGTACAAATTGACATGGATGGAAAATACTTAGCCAACTCTTGGAATGCAAAACACTTAAGAAAATCTTATTTTGTAAAATTGATGATAAATTTGTGTGAATGACAACATTGTTATATTTAAGTCCATGTAATTTGTTAATTTCCTTTTTTAACATTTTTATTAAAGCAATAAACTTTCCTTTATCATATTTTTGGTAATAATAATGTTATCTACAGTAAATTCGTTCATTAAACAACATGTACATACATTTCAAACATATAATGCACCTAAAAAAGTGCCAAAAAAACAAAGATTTTGCTCTCTTACAAAGAGGTAATCAACAAATCAAAGATTGTAAGCCCTCTCACAAAGAATCCACCAACAAAGTCAACAAATCAAGGATGGTAAGCCCTCTCACAAAGAGGTTGTCGACAAAGAAAATATTGAAAGTCCTCTCATAAAGAGGTTGTTGACCAAGCAAAGACTATAATCTTTACCACAAAGAGGTCGTTGATAAAGCAAAGACTTTAAGGCCTCTCACAAAGAGGTCAATGATAAAAATCTTCCTCTAATCCCTCACCAAGGTTGTCAAGAATTGAAGATAATCATACTTAGTGAGATGAAAATAACTAAAAAAATAAAAACTTTCATTCGATAATTACAAGGCTTAATATGTAATCGCTCACAAATATGGTTGTTAATGAGCCACATCGAGCCAAGCAGGGGTGGACCTAGGCTTAGCTTGTTTAATAAACGAGCCTAAAAATAAAGCTCAAGCTCAAATCTTTTATAAACAAGCTAAGCTAACAAGCTTTTACACCATAAAAGAGATTGAGCCTAAAGTTGTATGTTCCAGCTCTACTCATTTATTAAATAAGATAAGCTCAAACCTTATTTTTAGGATCGTTTAGCAAAATAAATGAGCCAAGCCGAGCCTAAAAATCTCATGATCTGACTCTATTCATTAATGAAGTTGGGCACATCTAGTGAATTTCACTAAACCCAAGTCTCAATACATAAGTCCTCAAAGAGGCCAAAATTTAAGATGGACACATCTAGTGAGTTGAAAGACATATTTTCTTTAACTGATTAAGCTTAAGGGGAACATTTGGTGAGAATGGAAGAGAAAATATCTCTTCCACTGTCTTCCACTCACCAAGCCCAAACTCCTAAGATGTGCCCTTGTTTGAGTTACCAAGGCTACTAAATTCCTAAAGCACACCTAGTGGCTTTTGAGTTTAGCTGAACCTAGGATCCTATGGTGTGTTTCTAAACCAAAGTTGTGATGCCACTAAGCCCATGCTGAGGGGTTTGGTTTGTCCATTTGGTATGATCAACCAATGGAGACCAGATCGAACCCTACTTTGGTTTTCCACCACTAAAGTATAATAAAAATTCAAAGTGTGTGTCATATAGATCTTCATATCTCTTATTATAATTAATTCCATGAGATGGTATTTTTATCTTAAATATTATCGCTTAAGTATTTTTCTATTATGGTTTTAGTCTTCCTAGAATGGAATATTAATTTTATTTGGCATCCGTACAAAAATAGATGGAAGGAAATATGTGTAAAGAAAAGGAAAAATATCATGTCATATATAAAGACAATACATATAGATTTTGTTAATTAAAAAAAACATCGTTTGTTAGGCTCTTAAGAAGTTTCTTTATTTCACTGTTGCCCTTAGTTTCTTCAGAGTCTTCTAGAATAAAATATTCTCCATGTCATCACCCTTGTACAACTTTTCATTAGCCTTATGCAGTTGATTACACTTATCCAAGAGTTTAAAACAAGCATATGCAACAGAGACACCATAGTCACACCACTTGAAGTTTTTTTCATAAAGAGAAAAATATTTCACCTACTAGATACTTGTCCACAAATTAATTCATATGTCTCAACTTGGCATCAGTAATTGTTTTATTTATATAATCGTCCATGCCTTTTATTTGTGTCTCAATTTTTTGTTAGTGTCAAATGGTTATTTTTGAAGACTCTTTATTTATTCACTATTCATCGAGTCTTTATCTAAGATCTCTTTGAATAGCTGATGAATCTAGTCATAGATTTCAGTTACTTTATCATTGAGAAGTTTGTCCTCTTATTGAGTAACTCTCAGTCTATTGATAAATTACTAGACCTTTTTTTCATCTGCAACTCATTTCTTTTTCTTGTTGGTTAATATATTGATTATTATAATCTCTTTGTGGAGACTCTCCTCCAAAAAAATATAATTTTCTTTTAAAAAATCCATTTAAATCTTTGAAGTTTATTTCACCCATCCTAAATGATCTTCCAAGATAGCAACTTGCACCTACAAAAAGTTTGCAGTATGAGTAGAAGATTTTATTTAATTCTCCTCTCCAATTCTAAGATTTTGGTTTGAAAGGATTCCTTCTCATCTATACATGTTGAATGGGATTTCTTAATATATTTATATTCAATCTCTATCCACTGGAAGTGACTGGCACTCTGAAAGAAGGAATCATAAATTTATCTTGTCATAAACAATTGTTGTAGATGATAAATATATGTTTAACAAGAATAAATCAATGATATAAAATATAGATGTGAAATAGGAATCTAATATGCACTAAAAACTTAAGTTCATATCATCCCTTAGTAAAGTGATTGTCTTTAATCCTTTAACAATCTTTTTGTCTTTGCGAAGCATCACAACATCAGTCAACTCAATATTAGAAGAATCATCAGGATGATAGATAAAGAATGAAAAATCTTTAGGAACGAACAGGGTAGATCCATCGTCCTATAACATGACATAACCCCTTATTATAGAGCACCTTTTCTTTTTGGAAAAGTAACTAATTTAAAAAATCCACCGTTGGAACCTCTCAATATATCAAAAACTAGAGAATAATGGCTATTGTTTGATGGTTGGGTACTCCTACCTACTTTATCTTGATGAGAAGGTATAATTTTGGTTATTGTAGGAACCTCAACTAGTTGTGTTACGCCCTCTCTGTCATTGTTCTCCCCATTAAGAAAAATTATCTCCTTCCTAGGAGCTAAAATAGGGGCCACTATATGTTCTCTAAAAAAAATATTCATCAACCCTTTTCCTTTTTATAATGGTAGTGGCTAAGAGGAATAGGAGGATTTTTTTTATTAAGATAGAAATTGATGGTTTTCATCTAAGAGTGAGAGGAATAGATAAAGTTTTGAATGGGCTAGGGTTAGATTGGGGAATTCTCTTGGACATTAGAATTTTTGTAATGGCCTTTATAGGGCCTACTTTTTGAAGAGTATACAGAAAACAATAAAGTATAGCTGATGAGACAACAATTTACATTGATAAATTTCATAATATTACTAACCTTATTTAGCCTGGCTTTTTTCCTTTAACTTTTCAAGAGAAAGATTGGTTGCCCCTATACTCTTCTAAATATATAATAAGGGAGAAAGACTCATAAAATAAAGACTTTAAACTTTAAAAGACACAATATAGGGTGTGGGAAAAGAGGACCAACTTCTTATTTAGGTCCCTTAATGAGAACTGATCTAGTGAAAGGGTGCGTAGTGGGCTTCTTTACACCCTTTGCAAAGTTTGGAGTGGCTTTCTGTTGTTAAGCTTTCTAAGTATTGTACCATAAAAAAAGGCATCGCCTTATGAGATAACGAATAAATAAAAACACTAAAGACGGTCAACAAACAAGAAGAAAATATGTTGCTTACCAACTTTAGAGATTAAGCATAGCATATCTTCTTCAGGATTATAGGATCATTGCCAATATCATTGTTATTGATAGCACACCCTTCTTATACAAAATTATAAAATTTATCTCTAGGTACTTCTAATTCTAGAGTGAAGGGAATACACTCTTGGAACTCGGGGTTTAGCTTGCCCCACTTTGACAAGTTCCATTATGAATCACCTAAAATGAAGAAGTATTGATAATTCCATCTTTTTATAGAGGACCGAGGCTTCTTAATGAATTTATTCTCCCTCCTCATTTGAATGTAGTAAAAAACCTAGAGACAAGGGATGAGTCAAGAATTTGAATAAATACCTGAAGAGGTATATTGTAGGTGAAACCTCTACTAAATGGCACCTATATAAAGAGCCTGGTACCATTCTCCATACATTAGGAAAAAATTATGATGGGATGTTGAAATACCCCAAAGCCTAATTTTTAAGAATTTTAGTTAAATAAGGATTCATTAGAGAAATTAATTAAATAAACTATTTTTATTAAAATAAAAGGAAATTAATTAGGATAAATTAAGAAGAAATTTATAAATATTTTAATGAGAAAAAATTTGGGTGTTTTGCTAATTAAAATGTAAACTAGGAAAAAAATCTTTTAAAAATCCTAAATTAGCCTAAAAAGGAAATTAAATATTATTTTATTTAAATATTATTAATTTTAATATCCAAATTAATTTGAATACCCAACCCACCTCAATTTCCTTTTCCTTTTTCCCCTTTTTCTTTTTCTTTCTTCCTTTTTCTTTCTTTTCCTTCTTCTCTTCCTTTTTCGTTTTCTTTTCCTCTTCCTTCCCCTGAAACAGACATGCATTCCCGTGGGCCAAAACTTCCTTTTCCTTCCTCCTCCATGGCCCAGAACATCACGCCGTTCCTTCCTTCTTTTTCCCCCAAAACTCTACGTTTTGTTCCCTCCATTTAATTACCGTCGCCCGACCTGTTCTTCCTTTCTTTTTCTTTCTTTTCTTTTCTTCCTGGACCGCTGGTCCACACCATCTTCTTCTTCCTCCTTATTCTTTCCCATCACTTGCCAACTACCTTGACCCTCCGGCTACCTTGACCCAACCCACCTCCGTTCCTTCTCGCAAACAACCCTCCTTTTCCTACGCAATCGTCCCTGCCACGACTTGAATTTCACCAACCAAATGATTCCGCCGACGAACCCTAACCCTATCTTCCCTATTCCTTCGCTGACCTACATATCTTACCCTCTCATTTAAACTCTATAAATACACCTAACCAGCTTCAAAATCGGGACTTTTCCCATAACCTAGCAAAATCACATATGTGCACCACCGCCACTTCAGATGCTTCTTCCACCATCGTCATCCAACTTCACTTCCCACTCCCCCACCTAAGAACTCCCTACACCACCCTCTAACTAACTACACCACCTTCTCCCTTGATTTTCCCTACACGAGCCACCCCGGTTGTGCAAAGTAATCCCCTTAATCAACCCTTTCTTCCTCATCCTCCACCCTTCACACCACCATTAACTACCAATTTTTCCACCACCACTACCTCTTATACCTCCTAAAAATGCTTGCAAATCCTCCTCTATCTCCCCCTCCTCTTCTTTTCCTCTTCCTCCCTCTCCTCCTCTCTTTCTCTTCTTCTTCCACCTTCGGCCACCACTACCACTGCCGTGTGCCGCCACTATTGGTTGTGTCACCACCTTCATTCTACTTCTCTCCCTATAGGCATTCATAAACACCCCTACTCCCACTCTAATTCTACCTCTCTTATTCCCAGCCTTCAACTTTTCCCCTTTCTTCTCTTTTTCTGGCCACTTCCGCCACCACCGCCGGTGCCGCCTGTCACCACCAACCTAAGGTGGAACCCTAAACCCCCTCAACCCTTTTTCACCATTTATTCAAGCCTTAATTATTTTATTTTATTTTATTTCAATTACTTCAAATATATTATTATTATTATTATTATTATTATTATTATTATTATTATTATTATTATTATTGTTGTTGTTGTTGTTGTTGTTGTTGTTGTTGTTATTGTTATTACTAATGATATTATTATTATTATTATTTATATTGAGGGGCAAAGCCCTAATCTACTTTTATTTCCATTATTATTATTATTATTATTATTATTATTATTATTATTATTATTATTATTTTGTAATTACTATTATTATTTCATTATTATTATAATTACTATTTTTATTATTAATGTTACTAGTATTATTATTAGTATTATTTTGGTGAAGGGTTGAAGCCCTTATTCCACCATTTATTTTGAATCATATTATTATTATTATTATTATTATTATTACTACTACTATTATTATTATCATTATTTTTTTTAGTATTACTATTATTATTATTAGGGTAGAGTCTTCAAACCTTATATTATCAACTTTTATAATATTACTATTATTTCTTGTATCTTTAACAAAGTTAATAATTAGTTAATGTCATTATTATTAATATGTTATTATTTTATTAAAAACCTAGTCTTAGAATAAATTAGTAAATAATAGTATTTGTGGTAGGAGGGAATCAAATCTTTAGCTTTTCCCTCATGTATGTGAGACCAGTCAAAGCCCTAAGGAGGTGTAGGAGCGTGCTCCAACACCGGTTTCGTTTTATTTAAGGGTGTAGCTAAGGCCGTTTTTGTGTAATGTGTTTTACGTGCCTTGTATGCCATGTGCCATGAAATATGATGTATTTTATGTGTATTTTTATAAATAATATATGTGCAGTATGATTTGGAGTTGAGGTATGTTCATGTGATATTTTATGGCATGTGTATAATATGTATAAGTTGTGTTTTTTATGTGATATGATGTGACCCATAAGACATGCATACTAGGTTATGTAATATGTTGATATGGAGTGAAATGAGGTGGAATTGACCTAAGTGTTGCATGACCATGAGTGGAGGAATCTAGGGTTGCATGGAGGAATCTTGGGTTTGCATGGAAGAATCTAGGGTTTGCATGGGAAATTTAGGGTTTCATGTGGCAGTTTTAGGGTTTTGCATGAAAAAGGTCAAAGGGTTGCATGGGAAGGTATAAAGTCTCCATAGGGATAAATTTTACGTATGGAAAGTTGATATGAGGTGTGGGGAAAGTAATGGAAGTGTTATTTGGGTGTTGGAATGCTTTGAATGAAAAATAGTATGTGGGACCGTATAAGGTTACATAGGAGACTGAGCTAAGGTTTGGTGTGGCTAGTTAGGGTTTTTGTGGTCCTACGTGTACTTGGTGAGTAAGGTGTGATGGTGAAAGTGGAATCTATGGGTTATGATGGGTGGTGTATTAAAATAATTTGAGTTGTGTAAGGTGGAGTAGGATGGGCCATTTAGGACTAAACTAGGGATTCTGAGTAAAAACCCTAGAAGGAGGAAGTGAGTGGATAGGAGGTGAAAGAGTAGTGGACCTTGACCCACACACATGAAAATGGGCTCTAATGTGAGTGAGGGTAATGAGGAAAGAATGTAGGGTTGAGTTAGGAGGTGTTTGAGTCTCATGATGTGGGACGGGGCCTTTAGAGGATAAGCACAGAGGGAGTTAGTTATGCATGTCTAGGGTGAAAATTTTGAATAAGACTCTTAAGATATTAATCATGTAAAGTGGAAGATTATTAAGTCGGGTCCCACCAATCCACCAGTTAGAAATAATGGTTAGGGCGCTTCATCCTATGTGTGTCCGATCCACCAGCTATAATAGTGGTGGATTCCGAGCTCAATAAACCAAACCCTAAAATTTACTAAGACACATACCATATATTAAGTACTTACAATGGAACACCATGCGAGCCGGGGCCAACTGATCCACCGATAAGAAATAGTGTTTAGGGAATCCCGCCCTATATGTGAGGCATCAAGTGAGGCTGAGTGTTGAGTTGGACTTGAGTCGTGGACTAGGAGTGACGTGGCCAGATTCTCCCTTTATGTCATTATGTTTCTTCATGTTATTTCCTTTCTATATTGGATTTTCTAGAATTAAATATTATCATTTGTAGACATTATTTCCTTTCAAGGAACTTCAATTTTATACTTTGGATTATGTAAACTTTTATGCATACTCTGACTTGCATGTTTGTGAAATTTTGATTTAAGTATTAATTTGAGTTTGATGATAATCTTTTCTTAGCCTTAGCACTTGGTACTGGAACAGTCTGAGTGAACCGGTCTGGTACAAAGTGTGGCGGTAACATTCCTAAAATTCATAGGTTTTTAATTTAATGGCTTCAGGTTTGAAAAAAAATAGTGAATTTTGGAGTGTTACAAATGAGGCAACATGTTTGGAGGAATTTCCTCACTAAAGGATCTAAAGGAAAAATTATTCCAACGTATATTGTGGTAGCATAAAGAGAAATTCATATGTCTGGAAAATTATTAGCCCTATCCAACGGAGACAATGTAATTAGAGTAAAGGAAGAGGGAGTTTGTGCAAAAATGATCAATTTGAGATTCCACAATAATGCTATGAAGGAGATTATTTGAGGCAAATGAGGAATCTTTAACCATAATATGGGACAAAGTAAAGTTATAAGGGGCAACAAGCTTAAGGGGTTCATGGTTAATGGGATTGTCGAAGGTGGAGAAAGTATAAGAGATGTGGATAAAGCTATAGATATGGATGAAGATTCGAAAGCAAAAGAATATTTTGAATTAGTAAGATGTTTTAGAGAAAGATCACTCAGCAAAGTAGGATATTTATTAGGGCGGTTGCAAGGATTGGTTAAAATAGGAGCAACATGAACTCTACAAGCATAATTCATGTCTAGTACCTAGTAATGTTGCACACCTCCAATTATGGCAACTATTGATGGAGTTGTAATAATATATATGGATGATGATGATGATAGTGTAGGCAATGTCCTTACAGATGATGAAAATAGTAAAATGAGGAATGAAGGATGTTTGAAAATGTAAAGTGAGAAAGAATGGAAATAGGGGGAAATAATTGCAAAGAATAGAGAAGTGTGGTAATTGTAAATAGTGAAAAAAAAGGGAATTAATGTGAGGGGTGTGTGTATATATATATATTGCAACACCGATTGAGTAAAATTACCTCATTTTCGATTGAAAAGATGAAGAATCTACATTCATCATTGGCATGATTTCCTTGATAATTTCATTCAGAAGAAGGTAGGACGTTCAACCTAGCCGCAATTCTCGCTTAATTTCTACCTTTTCTTACACAAAATAATGGCGTAAAAAATGACCTATAATAACCTAGGAAATTGGTCCATTGTATAACAATGTCCGGATGTATCATGTGTTGTAACATCCCAAAATTTACACTTTTTTTTAATAGAAGCACTTAAATTAAAACCTATGAATTTTGGGAATGTTACCGCCGCACTTAGTACTAGACCGGTTCACTCCTTGCAAAACCCTAGATTCCTCCAATACACAACCATAGATTCTCCCATGCACGACCATATATTCTCTCATACGAAACTCTAGATTTTTTTTCATATGAAACTCTAGATTGTTCCATATGAAACCATAGATTCTATTCACCCATGCAAAACTATAGATTAGATTCTCCCATTCCTTCATTTTACTTTCAACCCCTATTTTTCTTCTGCTAATAGATCATTAAATATTTCGGTCAACTCATATCCCTTAGTCAACTTATTTTCCTTTGGTCAACTTACTTCCCTATTTTCCTTTTTCATCCTTTCCCCCACACAATACCACATTTAAGATCTTCACATGCATGTCCAAAGGGTCACAACACATTATTTCACATTCCATAACTTTTCACCACATACACATATCAACATATATAATAGGAAGGCTCATAATTATACCTTAACTCCAAGATACTCCATACATAAAATAGTCAACTAAAAGCACATGATACACAACATGACATTATACAAGGCATCCAAGGCATGATATACACATAGCACAAATAAGGCCTTAGCTACACCCTTAGCTAAAATGACACCGGTCTTGGAACACGCTCCTACTCCTCCTTAGGGCTTTGACTGGCCTCACCTATATGAGGGAAAAGTTAAAGATTAGATTTCCTCCTTCCAAAAATACTATTATTTTCTAATTTAATCTAAGATTAGGTTTTTGATAAAATAGTAATAAAATAATAATAACATTAAAAAATTACAAATTTTGCTAAAGATATAAGAAATAATAGTAATATTATGAAAGTTGATAATATAAGGTTTGAAGATTTAATTCTAATAATAATAATAATAATAATAATAATAATAGAAATAATACTAATAACAATAACAATAATAATAATAGTAATAATAATAACCATAATAATAATAACATTAATACTAATAATAATGAAAATGACATAATTCAAAATGAAAGTGAAATAAGGGCTTCGGCCCTTCACCAAAATAATAATAATAATAATAATGATGATGATGATGATGATACAAATAATAATAATAATAATAATAATAATAATAATAATAATAATAATAATAATAATAAGAGAAATAGTAATAATAACAAAGATCAAAACTATAATAATATTGTGAAATAATAATAATCATAACGGTAATAATAGTAATGATAATAATCGAAAGTAAAATAAAGTAGGGTTCCAACCCTACATTAAATAATAATAAAAACTAATAATAATAATAATAATAATAATAATAATAATAATAATAATAATACTAATGATAATGATGATGATGATGATGATGATGATAATAACAATAATAATAATAGTAGTAGTAATAATAATAATAATAATAATAAGACATGATATTAATAATACTAAAATTTTAAAATAGACACAATAGGGTCTCGACCCTATCTAGAATAATAATACTAACATTGAAAATAATAATAATAATAATAATAATAATAATAATAATAATAATAATAATAACAATAACAATAATAATAATAATAATAATAATAATAATAATAATAATAATATCAATAATAATAATAATAATATAACTGAAATAAAAATAGAATAGGGATTCAGCCCTCAATAGCTATAATAATAAAACATTAGCAGGAGCAACAGCAGTAGCAGTAGTAGGAGTAGGAGTAGTAAGAGTAGTAGTAGGAGGAGGAGGAGGAGGAGCAGCAATAATAATAATACTATAACTGAAATAAAAATAGTAGTAGGAGGAGGAGGAGGAGCATTAGCAGCAATAATAATAATACTATAACCAAAATAAAAATAGAATAGGGCTTCGGCCTTTAATAGCTATAATAATAAAACATTAGTAGTAGTAGTAGTAGTAGTAGTAGTAGTAGTAGTAGTAGTAGTAGTAGTAGTAGTAGTAGTAGTAACAGTAATAATAATAATATAACCAAAATAAAAATAGAATAGGGCTTCAGCCCTCAATAGCTATAATAATAAAACATTATTATTATTATTATTATTAGTAGTAGTAGTAGTAATATATTTGAATTAATGGAAAAATTATAAAATTAAATATTTAAAGCTTGTATAAATAGTAAAAAAGTGTTGAGAGGGTTAAGGGTTCCACCTTGGGTTGGTGGTGACATGCAGCACCGGTAGTAGTGCACGGCGGCAGCGACGGTGGCTGGAAAAAGAGAAGAAAAGGGCAAAAGTTGAATGCTAGAAAAAGGAGAGGAAGAATTAGGGTGGGATTTGGGGTGTTTATGGTTACTTAGATGGAGAAGAGGAGAATGAGGGCGGCGGCGCACGGCGGCGATAGTGGTGGCCGAATGTGGAAGAAGGAGAGAAAGAGGAGGAGAGGGAGGAAGAGAAAAATAAGAGTAAGGGAAGGTAGAAGAAGGTCTAGAGGTGTTTTTGAGAGGTGTAAGAGGCAGTGGTTGCGGTGGTAGTGGAGGTGGACGGTGGTGCGAAAGGTGGCAGGGGAGGAGGAGTGGTTGATTGAGACAGAAATTTTGCACAACTAGGGTGGCTTATGCAGGGAAAATCGAGGGATAAAGGTGTTGTAATTAGTTAGAGGGCGGTGTAGGGAGTGCTTAGGTGGGCGGAGTGGGTGGCGGTGTTAGCCGACGGTGGCTGAATGGGTATCTAATTAGGCGGTGACACAAAGGGGGGAAATTTTGGGTTTTGTGAAAAAGGCTTGACAAAGGTTGGTTATGGGGGTATTTATAGGGCAAATGATGTGGATGAAGTCAAAGGGGAGACGGGAGAATAGGGTAGGTGGGTGAGGTGCACCAGCCGGTACCGGTAGCCGGTGCACAATCAATCAGGCAGGCTTCGTGGCCTGCAATTGACCAAGGACGAGAGAAAAAATGTACGAGAAGAGGGGAAAAGTGGTTGGGCGAAATGGTTGATGAATCAGTAGGGAAGAGAGAGGAAAAATGGCCGCTCGAGGAAGAAGTTGCAGGCACAAAGGGCTGGGGAAAAAGAAGAAGAAGAAGGGGGGCTAAACCAGGCGGCTAGGGAAAAGAAGGAAGACAAAGAAAATAGGGGCAGACCGGTCGACGGTGTTATGACATGGGATTAGAATGCGGTGTTCAGGAGATAGGCCGCGCTGAAGGAGAAATGGAGAGGAAAGATCTTGGGCTACCAAAGGAGAAAAAGGAAAGAAGGGAGGTGGGCTACGGACAGGCCCAAAATTGGGGTAAGGAGGAAGAAAAAGAAAAGAAGAAGAAAGAAAAAAGAAAAAAAAAAGAAAAGAAAGAAAAGGAAAAAGGGAAAAAAGAAAAAAAAAAGAATAGGTGAGTTGGGGTCAATTAAATTAAATTGGATATTTGGGATATTTAAAAATAATAATATTTAAATAAAATAATATTTAATTTCCTTTTTAGGCTAAATTAGGATTTTTGAAAGATTTTTCATAGATTCCATTTTAATTAGCAAAATACCCAAATTTTTCTAATAAAAATATTTATTATTTTCTTCTTGATTTTCCCTAATTATTTTAATAAAAATAATTTATTTAATTAATTTTTCTAATAAATCTTTGTTTAACTAAAACTCTTAAAATTAGGGTTTGGGGGCATTTTATGTGTCCCTTGTTCATAGAAGCTTTCCATTATTTATACACATGGGAAATAGAGAGAAAAATGAAACTTATTTAGTAAGTTTCATATTTGGTACTATTTTATATTTTAATAATTTTCAAAATACAATTTATGTTCACTAATGGAATTTGTGTTACTCAATTTTTTTCTCAAGGTAGACTTGCCAACAAACATCATTGATAGAATTTGATTCTCTGATATCTATTGATGTATATAGGCTGGTGATATTCTTCAGAGATTTTAGTATTAATATTCTTATTTGTGAAATGGCTAATGGTTTTTTTATTATTATATCATTAATAAGCCGGTAGAATTTTTGTATAATTATATTTTTAAGTGACTACCTATCTTTCTGTTGTTGTTGGTTATTTGTTATTTATTAATTTTGGATTGTCACTTATAATTTTTCAAGAATATTTAGAACTAGTAAGATGTTTTAGGGAAAGGTCACTCAGCAAAGTAGGAGATTTATTAGGATGGTTGCAAGGATTAGTGGTTGGAATAGGAGTAATGTGAACTCTGCAAGTACGGTTCCTATCTGATAGCTCGTAATGTTGCACATCTCCAATAATGGCAACTATAGATGGAATTGTAATAATATATATGGATGAAGATGATGATGGTGTATGCAATGTACTTACAGATAATGAAAATAGTAAAATGAGGAATGAAGTTTGAAAATGTAATGTGAGAAAGAATGGAAACTAGGGAAAATAATAGCAGAGAATAGAGAAGTGTAGTAATTATAAATAGTGAAAAGGGGGGAATTAATGTGAGGGGTATATATATAACAACACCGATTGAGTAAATTTACCTCATTTTTTTTTATTGAAAAGATAGAGAATCTACATTCATCATTGGCATAATTTCCTTTATAATTTCATTTAGGAGAAGGTAGGATGTTCAATCTAGCCTCAATTCTTGCTTGATTTCTAACTTTTCTTACACAAAATAATGGTGTAAAAAATAACCTATAATAACCTAGGAAATTGGTCCATTGTATAACAATGTTCGGATGTATCATGCATTCCTTGTTCATAGGAGGTTTCTATTATTCATACACATGGGGAAGAGAGATAAAAATGAAACTTATTTAGTAAGTTTCATATTTGGTACTATTTTATATTTTATTAATATTCAAAAATACAATTTTAAGTTCACTGATAGAATTTGTGTTGCATAATTTTTTTCTCAAGTCGGACTTACCGATAAACATCATTGATCGAATTTAGTTCTCCAATATCTATTGAGTATATAGGCTGGTGATATTCTTTAGAGATTTTAGTATTAATATTCTTATTTGTGAAATGACAAAAGGTTTTTTCATTGTTGTATCATCAATAAGCCCGTAGTATTTTCGTATAATTGTATTTGTAAGTGGCTGCCTATCTTTTCTTTTGTTGTCGGTTATCTATTATTTATTAATTTTGGATTGTCACTTGTAATTTTTCAACAATCATTTTTGTATTTGTAAATGACCACCAAATATATCATCTCTTATAAAGTAGACATGTGGGTCGTCTATAAGAACAATAAAGATCAATCTATCTACTATGAGGAAATTGCCATCAAGCAAGTAGGGTTGATGATAAATCACTAAAGTTTACTCTATCTATCACAAAGGAATGAAAGACGTAAGGGATGAAATTTGAAGAGAATGATGATATGAGTATTTCTCAAAACCAATATTATTGGAATTAAGAAGTGGTGGCCCAAAGAACAAAGATCAACCCATAAAACTTTAGGACACGTTCATCCCTTTAAGCGGATTCCATATTGCACTGATTTACTGTGCAAAGCAACGACGGTGCCTTATCCTCAATCACATAGTGTTTTCCTCTCCCTTTTACCCTTCTCCTTGCTTCTACCTTTATAAATAAGGAGTCTTAAATTCATTTTAGGAGATCCTTAAATTATTAATACAATTTTTTTAATTTTTCTCTCTTTTCTCCTCTAAATTTTCCTCTCAGCATTTACTTGTTCCTTAACCTTCCCTCAACTTCCTAAGAACCTCTTGATTCATAAAATACCAACAACAATGAGTAAAATGATTGTTATAGTAATTATAATTATCATGTTAATTATCATTATCATCATCATCATCATCATCTTTAGAGATATAATAATAATCATTATTATTAGTAGAAATACAAATATAAATTTTAATATTTTTATTATAATAATATGTATTATAATTATTATATTTATAATTATAATTTTTTATGTTTATAAAATTATGATTATAATAATAATAGAACTTTTATGACTTAATCTAATGGACATTAATATGGTATTAGAATAAAGTGAGGAGAACAAAGTATTAATAGTTTTGTTTCATTTGTTGTCATATAGGTTGCATTATTTTATTTATATAAACTTTTATAAATAAGATAGTTTATCGGTATTTATCTATCAATTTATATGAGATAAAATAGCATTTTTGTAGATCAATTTTGACTTTACTTTGGGTTAAGTTTGAAATTATTTTTATCTATGAGCCATGTTCGAGTGGTGTCATTTTAAGTTAGATACTTAGATATGATTAGTTAAATTCAGATCAAATTTAAATTGATTTAGCTATTTCAGATTTTTAGATTGAAATTGTGGTTAATTTTTTGGGTTAAAATCAAATTATGGGTTAAATTATTTGAGTCGGGTTAGTTGGATTGAGTCACATTTTCCGAGGCTCTTCAACTCGTTGTTACCTTAGGTTAATACCCACATTGAATCAATAATAATATGCATGTTATAGGAAATAGAAAGATTATATAAAATGTAAACAATTATCTCTTTCGGTAACAGTTAGATTCCGAAATTACTCCCTGAACTTGCAATTTAGTTGTTCTTATTTTCTTTACATAATCTATATCTATCATATTTTAATCATTGATATATTATTTTAAATTAATTAAACTTCATCATTATCTTTTATATATCTTTTTATTAACTTGATCTTTTATATATCTTTTAGCCGGTATTTGGGTCCTATATTCCCGATTAGAGTAACAACGCGTAAATTATAGATTGACAGCCTCCTACGCAACTAATTAGGCTTAATATATGCATATAAAAAAGTTTTAATAAGTATCTCCTTGGATAACAACTATATTCTAGAATTACAGTTTGGATATTTGTGATTTAAATCTCTTATTTTCGTTATTATCATCTATTGTTTTTAATTGATCGATATACTATTTTGACGTTATAATTAGAATCTTAATCATTATCTTCTATTATATATTTATGTTTATCTTATTATATGAAACAGCAAAGCAAAACATCACGAACAACGACTATCTTATTTTGTTTGTTATGATCGATAGATATTCATGGGTGTAAATATATTATATTATCTTAACTTTATTATTATTATTATATTTTTTTTCTATTTATCGTTTACGTCTATTTCTATCTTATATTAACAACAAACTTATTAACAACGACTATATATACTAAATAGATAGATAATCAGCCTCTATATAACCTAACAGCCACAAAGCAAACAAGACGAAGAGGAGAGTAGTACTGTGAAGAGATGGCGAGAAAGCAATCGCCGCCGAATCAAGTAGGAGTACTACAAGCCCTCGACACCGCGAAAACACAATGGTACCACTTCACCGCAATCATCGTAGCAGGCATGGGTTTCTTCACTGACGCCTATGATCTCTTCAGTATCTCCTTAGTCACAAAACTACTAGGCCGTATCTACTACACAAAACCAGGTTCCATAAACCCCGGAACCCTCCCACCCAACGTATCAGCAGCCGTCAACGGCGTCGCCTTCTGTGGTACACTATTAGGTCAGCTATTCTTCGGTTGGCTTGGCGATAAGTTAGGCCGTAAACGTGCTTACGGTATGACGCTCGTGATGATGGTAATTTGTTCTTTCTCTTCTGGCCTTTCGTTCAGTAATAATCCAAAATCAGTTATGGCTACGCTTTGTTTCTTTCGTTTCTGGCTTGGTTTTGCTATTGGCGGAGATTATCCGCTTTCGGCTACGATTATGTCCGAGTATGCGAGTAAGAAGACTCGGGGTACGTTTGTTGCTGCTGTTTTTGCCATGCAAGGGTTTGGGAATTTAGCCGGCGGGATAGTTGGGATTGTCATTTCTTCTGTGTTTAGGAGTAGGTTTCCTGCTCTGAGTTATGAGGCTGTTGGCGTTGCGTCTACGGTTCCGGAGGCCGATTATGTTTGGAGGATTATTCTTATGTTCGGTGCTGTTCCTGCACTTTTGACTTGTTATTTCCGTGCTAAGATGCCTGAAACCGCACGTTATACTGCACTGGTTGCTAAGAATACCGAACAAGCTGCGGCCGATATGGCTAAGGTTCTTCAACTCGAAAACGTCCACGGCGACGGCAGCGAACGATCCGGAAAGGAAACGGGAAAGAATACGGTAATTAGTAGGAAAAGCCGCAGCAAAGAATTCGGTCTCTTCAGCGTACAGTTTCTCAAGCAATACGGTCTTTACTTGCTAGGAACCGCATCCACGTGGCTCTTACTCGACATCGCTTTCTACAGCCAAAACTTATTCCAGAAAGACATCTTTAGCGCAGTCGGTTGGATCCCCAAAGCAAAGACAATGAATGCACTCGAGGAAGTCTATAGAGTGTCGAGATCCCAGACATTGATTTCTCTTTGCGGTACCGTACCAGGTTATTGGTTTACCGTCTTCACCATCGACAGACTTGGTAGGAAATTCATCCAATTGATGGGATTCGCCATGATGACTGCCTGCATGTTTGCTCTAGCTGTTCCGTACAATTATTGGACTCAGCACGTTATAGGATTCATCGTCATATACGGTCTTATGTTCTTCTTCTCTAATTTCGGGCCGAATGCAACGACGTTTACTGTTTCCGCTGAGATCTTCCCTGCTCGATTAAGGTCTACTTGTCATGGGATATCGTCCGCCGCCGGAAAAGCAGGAGCAATCATTGGTGCGTTTGGGTTTTTGTATTTGGCGCAGAATCAGGATCCAGCGAAGACGGATGCTGGCTATCCACCCGGGATTGGTATTAGGAACTCGCTCATGATTTTGGGTGCGATTTGTGCGCTGGGATTTTTCTTCAGTTTCCTTATTCCGGAGTCTAAAGGCAAGTCTCTTGAAGAACTATCAGGTGAGGACGGCGGTGCTGATGATTCCGATGAGACCACGAGACAGGCTGAGGATGATCGACGTAATGCGTCTGCTCCTCCGGTCTAACCTATCTTTTAATCTACGTACTTTCGCTTATTTTTAGTTGTTTTCGGTTGTTGCCTCTATAATTACTAACTGGGGAAAACAGTGTCTCTTTGCGACTTATTATTAGCATAGGCATTAGCATTAGTATTAGCATTAGCATAATATGTATGGTGGTAACGGTATCATTAGCATTTTCTATAAGAGTTTCATTAATATTATTCTTGTGTAGTTGCTCTCTCCTTGTTTTATTCTAGTAGATCCAGTTTACGTTAAATTTCAATCCTTTCAAAATCATATACTATACTTCTGGAATTAAAGCGATGCAGCTATTTTTACCAAACAAACGTGAAAATTCAAAAACGCCTTACTATTATACAACACGAATACTTATATCTTTCTTTGACCGCATGCATACAATCTAGGGCTAGATTGGTAACTTGTAGATCAATTCAGTAACTGCATTCTCCACAAAAGATCAGCTTTCAGCACATATCACTGTTATACAAGCCTAAGCAATTCATATTTCGTGAACGGATAGAATTAAGGTCACAACATCATTTTCTTTCCTAAATACAGGAATTGCTCGTAATATACAATTAATCACAGCGACCCATGGCACTAGTAACACTCGTAAAGTACTAACTACATGATACGATATGCTTGGTTGTCTTTACATGCTTAGCAACAATATCAGGCGAAACAAATATATATATATATATATATATATATATATATATATATATATATCCGATGTTAAATATTTTTAGGTTCTAGGTGTTCTTAATTATTTGCCTTCTAGCCCATAGTCACTTGTTTGGCAAGTCCAGCCGGTTAGGCCAAATGCAACACTTTTCATAATTATGAATTGTAGGGCATGTGGAATGCTTGTGGGCTACTTTAGGAGTAAATTGGATATCAATACCCGATTTTTGCCCCCACAATTACTCCCACTACCCTCTAAGTAAAGGAACTTGAGTTAGGAAGTGGAAGAGGTCGTGTTGATTGTAATGGGCAATGCCCGTTTGAATTCAATTTGACCCTTATACGGTACTCATTGAGTCTAGCAATAGCATAAGACACTCGTTGCTTTTCTCAAAGGGTTGTGGTAGTCCCCTGAGGGTCGTCTTTCAGATTTCCCCTCCATTTTCGGACAAAAGAGAGGAGTTCCAATTGTTTGTTTCCTACTTGTATGTTGCACAAAATGTGGTTGGGACATCAACTATGTCTACACCTATTCATAATGATGTGTGGTATTGTGGTGGTCAATATTGGTTTGATTGAGAGAAAAAATTAACCAGGCCAACTGGCCATTTTGGAGGTGAAAGTGGAGACAAAAAGCATATGCACTGATGTACGAGCATGCTTGACACATGAGAGGTTAATCTATTTGATCATAAAGCCCATCACCATTGACATATTTGAAGGAGTGGACCACAATATCTCAAATGAGTATAACAAGGGTGTGAAATGCTTATTTATGGTTTAGGAGCAACTAGCATATTATTATTGAAAGTTTAATGAAGTGTCATGCAAGAAACATGATGCTACATGCCACACTTAAGGGTTCATCATTAGTGTCCTTAAAAGTCATGAGTTAGTTTGTTTACTTAGTAGCGAAGAAGCTTGTTAGATTAGTTAGAAGTTTTATCTTTTAAGTTATATAAATTATCTTAGATTATCATGTGTTTTAACTTATATATTATGTGTTTTTGTCCTAAGCTTTAGTTCATCTTTTTTTTTTAAAAGAATATTAGGCTTGATGAGGTGCAAACATGATTTATAAACTATTGTAATTCACGCTAGATTCAATTGACATCAAATCAAGTTTAGTCTTTTTTTAAACTTTGAATCTCTTTATGAGTTATATCTTTTTTATGTTTTCTCTATGGACTATAATCAAGAATTATCTTCTTCAATTCTATGTAAGTTCATCTAGAGAGAGTTTGTATCCTAAATCAATAGAAAAATATCCCAAATTCATCTATTAAGTGACAACAGCTTACATGAAATATCAAACCTTAATCATTCATCAACCATAAACCCTAATACTAATTGATTTTGCTTCATCATTATATACCAAATTCAATTCCTATCCATACACACATCAATCGTATTATTCGAGCCAGGTTTGAATACTCTAAACTCAATATAACATTTAGAAACTATCAAGAATTCATCAAGATTCAAGTAATTGAGGAGATATTCCTCAAATTAAATAAGTAAAGATAGGTTTTATATGTTGGAAAGGCAATCTACTCATTCCATACTCAATCATGGAAAGTGGAGACATGTATAAAGCATTAATGGAGTAAGTGTAAAAATTAGCACATAAAATTGATGTAAAAAACAAGGCTACTCTTGCACAATTATCTAAAGTGCAAGAGGAGCTTTGAAACCACATAGATGCATGCAAGGATCAAGAATACAAAAAAAAAAGCACAAAATAAGGCCATCCTTTCTCCACACAATCAAATGGTCTAAGATGAAGGAGAGAGTGTTAGCAATATTCAAGGAAATGATCAATTCCTATAAAGCAAAATGATGATGAGGATAAGGGTTGTAGTTTTGATCTCCCTATTTTTTTATGGGAATATGAACCCCTTAGTCTTTATAGAATGACAACAACCCATGGATGATGGATGTCATTTTTTACTACAAAAAGTTTGATGATTTAAGGAGATGCAAGCTTGGAACTTTAAAGCTTAAAAAGTTTGCAAGGACTTGGTATAAAATTATCAAGAGGGTATGTGAAGGAGAAGGCAATGATAATATTATATGATGGGAGAGATAGAAGAAGCATATTAAGAGAAAGTTTGTTCATACACTACTACGAAAACGGGTTATAATAATGGGACATTAATAACGGTAGTTCGAAAACCGTTGTCAAACGCGTGGAAATTAATCGGCGGGAAGTTTTGATAACGGTTCTATTTAAAAACCGTTATTAAAATGGCAACGTAAAATTTGGACGGATGTTTTAATAACGGTTTCAGGTAAACCGTTATCAAAACATCTTTTAATAACGGTTTATATTAGAACCGTTGTCAAAAGTCAGAATCTTTTAATAACGGTTCTTCCAGAAACCGTTATTAAAAGATGTTTTGATAACGGTTCCTGAGAGAACCGTTATTAAATCATCTTTTTAATAACGGTTCTCTCAGGAACCGTTATTAAAACCCCAAAATCAAACTTATATTTCGTTCAGTTCTGTTTCGTGCCAAAATTTTCAGACTCTCTGCACCTTCGTTCTCTTGCTCTCCTTCTCCTTGCAAACCCTCGCACGACCACACCGGCCGGCTCCTCTCAAGTAAAGGAAACCCTCGCACCGCCAACTCTCCACCACGCCTCCGCCATTGCCGGCTCTGCATGTGCGTGCTGTCATTGTTCCGAAGCTAGCTAGCACTTGCACCATCCTCTGTCGTGTTTGAAGCCCCTTGCCTCTCTCAACATTCTCACCGTCGTGTTTGTAGCTAGCTCACTTTATGTATGTGTTTGTTCTTCTTCTCGTAACATTTTATCTACTTATATATGTATATATATATAAATGCATGCATGTTGGTACAGGGTTTCGTTTTTTTGTTATTGAAAGATTGTGGTTTGTCGTTCGAAAATGGGTTGTTTAATGTATTGGCTGAAAATTTTGCTATTTTTGGTTGAATTTGTTGCGTTATTGTTATATATTAACAAATGCATGTGTTGGCCGAGACCTTTACATATATATATATATATATATATATATATATATATATATATATATATATATATGAATGTGAGTGTAGAATTATATACATTTTCACTCATAAAAACTATATATACACACACACACACACACACACACATATTTTCATTAATAAGTATAGGAGATCACTAGCAATAAGATATAGGAAATGTCATATAATGAAATGCAAATATATTTTATATATGCATATGTTAATGATTGCTATTTGATGAGGATTAAATAGATATAGAGAATAAGGAATATATAAAAGTGAATAATTAAATAGAGAGAAATAATTGTATATGATCGATAAGAATAATAATAATAATAATAATAATAATAATAATTAATAATATGATTTATATATTATGCTTTAATTACATTTAGCTAGGTTTAGGGATTAGGTTTTTTTTTGTGGTTTAGGGTTAGGTTTTATTATAATAAATTATGGTTAATTAATTAGCTAGGGTTAGGGTTAGGGTTTATCGTTTATTATGGTTAATTAGGGTTAATTAGGGTTAGGGTTAGTATTAATATCTTTTTGGAAACGTGTTAACATGATTCGTATATATATATATATAGAATAGCATGATACATTTGAGATTAATTAAATAGAGAGAAATAATTGTGTATGATAAGAAGAATAATAATAATAATAATAATTAATAATATGATTTATATATTATGCTTTAATTACATTTAGCTAGGTTTAGGGATTAGGTTTTTTTTGTGGTTTAGGGTTAGGTTTTATTATAATAAATTATGGTTAATTAGCTAGGGTTAGGGTTAGGGTTTATCGTTTATTATGGTTAATTAGGGTTAATTAGGGTTAGGGTTAGGGTTAGTATTAATATCTTTTTGGAAACGTGTTAACATGATTCGTATATATATATATAGAATAGCATGATACATTTGAGATTAATTCTTTCTAAGCATGATTCGTATCGATAATATAATGGTACATTATTATGCTCAATACATAACATTCTAACATAATTTATTTATTTATTTTTTGTAGAGATATGGCCAACAAAAACATTGATAGGGATAGCAGTGATGAAGAAGGGAAGAGGGGACCTACGATTATGAGAATTATCGTAGACATGAGGAATAGAGGAGAAGTAGTCGATTTGGGATGGAATACTTACAATCTTCCCATCGGCCCTTACGCAGATATGTTCTTAACCTACATTTCCCTTGTGACCCATAACCGTGTTCCTATCTCCTATAATAATTGGAAGCAGGTTCCACAGGGTCATAAGGAGCATATTTGGCAGGAAATCACGGTAAAAATGCTATTTTATGTAATCATTTTTGTATGTCAAATGTTATTAATTTTATTACATTATCATCGGTATACATCTACATGTCTTATTTTGCAGAAAGTGTTCAATGTCCCAGAGAGTAGGAAGAAATGGCTTCTTAGACATTGTGGGGAGCGTCTAAGAACATTTAGGTCATATTTAGCTCGTAGAAAAATGTATAGAAAGAAGGATGGTTCTGTACGACAGAACCCACCCAAACGATACGGTTTCATCGATCAAGAAAGTTGGAACCAATTCATTGCTTATCGTCTTACGGTGGATTTTAAGGTACTTGTTAGATAACAATTAAACTTTTTGTATCAATCCCAGTATTATGCTTAATATTGAAATAACCATGTCATTATGTTTTGGCTTGTCACATAGGAAAAAAGTACCCAAAATAAAGAGATTGCCAAGCAAAATAAATATCGGCATAATATGGCTCGCAAAGGCTATGCGGGCCTTGAAGAGGAGTTGGTATGCATTTTGTCATTATCTATTTACATGTAAATGTTGAATTTTATAATAATATTCTTAATTAAGAATATTTTTTGATTTGTAGTTCCTAGCCCAAGACTTGGACCCATGTACCTCGTCCATCAATATTGGTACATTATGGAAGAAGGCTAGAGCAACAAGAGATGGATATATTAATGAATATGTTGATGTTGCAGCCAAAAAAATTGTAAGTTTGTAGATATCTAGAACCCTACTTAGTTTTCTTATAGAAAACTATTATATTATGCTTATTCCTATAAGTTAAATTTACAGGACGAACTTGAAACGTCAGAAGGTGAGGAGGTGGACCAATATAGCATTGTGGCCCAGGCTACAGGAATTGTAGAACACCCTGGAAGACACAGGGGCATTGGATTGGGTGTTACGAGAACGAGCATATGTGGTCGATCTCGTGGTTCTCGTAGCACTAATGAGCAAGTCGCCATCCTCACCCAAAAATTGAACGTGGCATTTGAACGGATGGCAACAATGGAGCAAGAGTTGTCATTTATTAAATCTCAAGGGTATAAGCCATCCGATTCAGTAGACCATGATCAGCTTCACATACCTAATGTAAATAGCGTCAGAGATAGTTGTGAAGCTGATGCCTTTCTTTCTACTCTTCCCGAGGTAAGCATTACAAACTATAAATTGTTATTAAATGTATTCGGTGTAATAAATTATTAATAATGTGTAATATTTTTGTTTAGGGTTTGCATAAATGTGACTTATTAGCGAATGACCTTTCAACAATTTTGGCGAAAGGAAGGGTCCGCATTAGTCACAGTATTGAAACGCAGACAATCCACGGGTATAATTTAGCCCTAAATACAAGGCCGGTGAGTATTGACACTCCAATCATTGGCAGTGCACACTTGCCTTGTTATAATGAGGGCGATGAGGCAACCACAGTACTAGAAGCTCATGGAAGCTTTGTGGCTTGGCCTGCGGATCAAATACGTCTCACTACTGAAGAGGTATTGACATTTGACATGTTCATTAGACCTTGTTTAGTAGTTACACTATATATACCTTTTTCATATATATATATTTATATGCTCAATATATATTTTGTTTAATATTATCAATTAAGGAATCAAAAAAGAAGACTGCTTCTGCTAGTAAAACCAAGAGAGGTACTAGCAGAACGAGCAATACAAAAAAGGGCGCTGCTAAAGGAAAGAGAGCTAAATCTGAAAAATCAGTTGCCCCACAAAAGATTCCTTCTTCAGATCAGCAAAGCCAACCTCCACCAGCATTAGCGTTATTATATTTTTATGCCCAAAACTACCTCAGGGACAATTATATTTTCATTGATTGTCGTCCTGAGTATGTTGGGAGGGACGATGCTACTTACATGGTATCGACGGCTGACATAAGCGACATTTATAATCAAGAATGGATGTCAACCATAAGTGTCGCCGTCTATGTCACGTAAGTATAATTTCATTTTGAGATTTTAGTACTCTTAACTTATACAATTGGAATTTTTATGACCACTTATATGAGTTATTATTTATTAACAAATATGCATTGTTTTTGTTGTCCATAGGTTGGTAGCTACTCGAGCTGCGATGGAGGGAATGCTGTCCTCTATTGTGTTTGTGTGCCCATACTACATAGCTGACGGTAGTACAATAAGAGAGGGTAGGCACATAAACTATTTAGCGGATCGCATTTTGATTGAGGGACACAACAAGCTCTATCTCATTCCTCACCTCGCAAGTGAACATTGGGTTTTGTACGCCGTCCGACCTGATCTTAATAAAGTCTAAGTGTTTGATTCCCTTCGAACCTATGACGTGCCTTTTGAAGTCGCTCGTCGTGGTGGGAAGGAATTTATCGACATGTTAGTATACTTTTCACTTCTTACTTCATTAGCTTATTTATACATATATTTGTCTAGCTAGCTTTCATTATTTGAGGTATATATGCGTACTTACAATATTGTGTATCCAACTCTATTTATTAGGGCACTACGGACAGCGTATCAAAGGAGAGGTGGGAATGGTGTCCCAGACCCAAAGAATGTTCAATACGAGCCTGTCATAGTAAGTAGGAAGGCAACTATTTCGTATTTTATTTTAATTAAAATTAATATCTAATAGTTAGAGAGCTAACTGAATTAAAAGTGTCTACTTTTTAGGGATCTGATAGTGATAGATCCAAGTAGTTTTCTTTTCGACATTAATTAATGACAACTCCATCAATATTACTATCTTAAAAGGCAAGTGTTTTTGAGTGTGGAGATGTTTATGTTAGGTAGAGATCTATATAATCTACTACCCCCTTTAAGTCTTGTAAAAGCTAATTTAGGGTATATATTAAACAAGGGATTGAATGAAATAATTGCAGAGTTTTAATAACGGTTCTAAAGAAAACCGTTATTAAAAGGCAGGTTTTAATAACGGTTCTGATGAAAACCGTTATTAAAAGATGTTTTAATAACCGCTCATCATTAAATCTTTAATAAAGGTTCATAACCGTTATCAAAAACGGTATAAAAAAAATGCTCATCCCGAATATGAGCAAAACCTGTATATTTAATAACGGTTTTTAAGAAACAACCATTGTTAAAAAAAGGTTTTAATAACAGTTATTACAAAAACAGTTGTTAAAACATAATCAAATTAGGGTTTCAGTCATTGATTATGCATTTATTAAACCCTAATACGTATTAAATGAACATAAATTTGAGATTAAATGTACATTTTTAATAACGGTTTTTAGAAGAACCGTTATTAAAGTCTAAGTTTTGATAACGGTTTTCATAAGAACAATTATTAAAACTCTATCATCCAACTAGGGTTTTGGTTATTGATTATACTTTTATTAAACCCTAATACGCATTAACTAAGCATAAATTTGAGATGAAATACGTAATTTTGAAAACGGTTCTTATTAAGAATCATTATTAAAACTACAATTTTTTTTAATGTTTTTGTTGTTTTGTTCCTACCCACATACACAGTTATATGTTCAAATAATTACCAATTCTGCATTATAAAAACAACATCAATTCATAACAAATATGCAATCACACCATAATTTCAATCAATCTCTAATTAATATACATGTCTTAATACACCGTACATACTCAGGAATCAAAATTAGTAGGCATACCACAACTTGGTTACTCTACACCCCAAAGTAAAAAGTTCATAAATCTAGCCTAGAAGACCGAAATACATAGACAAAATACAAACCTGAACATACATGTAGAATATATAGATCTCTATCTAATACTGAATGAATAAGTGCACATGCTTGGCCTATTGATCTCTAACTTCATCAATTTCATCAACATTATATTGCTGGCCTCGTGCATAGTCATCACTGAAAAACTACAATGCCCAAGTTTCGATTAATAAACAGTTAGCACTTACGTCAAGTACCAAACATATATGTCATGATTCATTAATAGAAAAATATCTAAAAGCAAACATACATGGCTTGGATCTATATTGACCGATCTATTCTGCACTATCAGATCCATTGCTCTACATACATAGTATCCATAATCATTATTGTTTTGCTGTTGTGGACACTGTCAAATGAATTTAGTTAGCTCTCTAACTATTAGATATTAATTTAAATTAAAATAAAATATAAATAGTTGTCTTCCTACTTACTATGATAGGCTCATATTGAAGATTCTTTAGGTCTGGGACACCATTCCTACCTCTCCTTTGATACGCCGTCCGTAGTGCCCTAATAAATAGAGTTGGATACACAATATTGTAAGTATATATACATCAAATAATGAAAGTAGAATATATGTATAAATAAGCTAATGAAGTAAGAAGTGAAAAGTATACTAACATGTCGATAAATTCCTTTCCACCATGACAATCGACTTCAAAAGGCACGTCATGGGTTCGAAGGGAATCAAACACATAGACTTTATTAAGATCAGGTCGGACGGCGTACAAAACCCAATGTTCATTAGAGAGGTGAGGAATGAGATAGAGCTTATTATGTCTCTCGATCAAAATGTGATCCATTAAATAGTTTATGTGCCTACCCTCTCTTATTGTAGTATCGTCAGCTATGTAGTATGGGTACACAAACACAATAGAAGATAGCATTCCCTCCATCGTAGTGCGATTAGCTACCAACCTATGGACGACAATACCAATGCATATTAGTTAATAACTAATAACTCATATAAGAGGTCATAAAAATTCCAATTGTACAAGTTAAGAGTACTAAAATCTCAAAATGGAATAATACTTACGTGACATAGATGGCAACACTCATGCTTGACATCCATTCCTGATTATAAATGTCACTTATGTCAACCGTCGATACTATGTAAATGGCATCGTCCCTCCCAACATACTGAGGACGATAATAAATGAAAATATAATTATCCTTGAGGTAGTTTTGGGCATAAAAATACAATAAAGCTATTGCTGGCAGAGGTTGGCTTTTCTCTGAAGAAGGAATATTTTGTGGGGCAACTGATTTTTCAGATTTAGCTCTCTTTCCTTTAGTAGCACCCTCTTTTGTGTTTCTCGTTCTGCTAGTACCTCTCCTGGTTTTACTAGCAGGATCAATCTTCTTTTTTTATTCCTTTTTTTATTCCTTAATTGATAATATTAAATAAAATATGTATTGAGAATATAAATATATATATGAAAAATGTATGAATAGTGTAACTACTAAACAAGGTCTAATGAAAATGTCAAATGGTAATACCTCTTCAGTAGTGAGATGTATTTGATTTGTAGACCAATACACGAAGCTTCCATGGACTTCTAGTACTGTGGTTGCCTCATCGCCCTCTTTATAACAAGGCAAGTGCGCACTGCCAATAATTGGAGTGTCAATGCTCACCGGCCTTATATTTAAGGCTAAATTGTACCCGTGTACTATTTACGACCCTTCCTTTCGCCAAAAGTGTTGAAAGGTTATTCGCTAATAAGTCATATTTATACAAACCCTAAACAAAAATATTACACATTATTAATTATTTATTACACCGAATACATTTAATAACAATTCATAGTTTGTAATGCTTACCTCTGAAAGAGTAAAAAGACGTGCATTAGCTTCACAACTATCTCTAACATTATTTACATTAGGTATGTGAAGCTGATCATGGTTTACTGAATCGGATGGCTTATACCCTTGAGATTTAATAAATGACAACTCTTGCTCCATTGTTGTCATCCGTTCAAATGCCATGTTCAAGTTCTGGGTGAGGATGGCGACTTGCTCATTAGTGCTACAAGAAGCACGAGATTAACCGCATATGCTCGTTCTTGTAACACCTTAACCAAGACCTTTGTATCTTCCAGGGTGTTATACAATTCCTGTATCCTAGGACACAATATTATATTGGTCCACCCCCTCCTTACCATCTGACGTTTTAAGTTCACCCTGTGATGTATATAATATATGTAAATTTAACTTATAGGAATAAGCATAATATAATAGTTTTCTAAAAGAAAACTAAGTAGGGTTCCAGATATCTACAAACTTATAATTTTTTTGCCTGTAACATCTACATATTCATTAATATATCCATCTCTTATTGCTCTAGCCTTCTTCCATAATGTACCAATATTGATGGACGATGTACGTGGGTCCAAGTCTTGGGCTAGGAGCTACAAATAAAAATATATTCTTAATTAAGAATATTATTATAAAATTTCACATTTATATGTAAATAGATAAATCACAAAATGCATACCAACTCCTCTTCAAGGCCCGTATAGCCTTTGCAAGCCATATTATGCTGGTATTTATTTTGCTTTGCAATCTCTTTATTTTGGGTACTTTTTTCCTATGTGATAAGCCAAAACATAGTGACATGGTTATTTCAATATTAAGCATAATACTGGGATCGATACAAAAAGTTTAATTGTTATCTAACAAGTACCTTAAAATTCCCCGTAAGATGATATGCAAAAAATTGGTTCCAAATTTCTTGATCGATAAAACCGTATCGTTTGGGTGGGTTTTGCCGTAGAGAACCATCCCTCTTTCTATACATTTTCCTACGAGCTAAATATGACCTAAATGTTCTTAGACGCTCCCCACAATGTCTAAGAAGCCATTTCTTCCTACTCTCTGGGACATTGAACACTCTCTGCAAAATAAGACATGTAGATGTATACCGATGTTAATGTAATAAAATTAATAACATTTGACATACAAAAATAATTACATAAAATAGCGTATTTACCGTGATTTCCTACCAAATATGCTCCTTATGACCCTTTGGAACCTACTTCCAATTATTATAGGAGATAGAAATATGGTTACGGGTCACAAGTGAAATGTAAGTCAAGAACATGTTTGCGTAAGGGCCAATGGGAAGATTATAAGTATTCCATCCCAACTCGACTAATTCTCCTCTATTCCTCATGTCTGTGATGATTCTCATAATTGTAGGTCATATTTTCCCTTCTTCATCACTGTTCTCCCTATCAATGTTTTTATTGGTCATATCTCTACAAAAAATAAATAAATAAATTATGTTAGAATGTTATGTATTGAGCATAATGTACCATTATATTATCGATACGAATCATGCTTAGAAAGAAATAATCTCAAATGTATCATGCTATTATATATATATATATATATATATATATACGAATCATGCTAACACGTTTCCAAAAAGATATTAATACTAACCCTAACCCTAATTAACCATAATAAACGATAAACCCTAACCGTAGCTAATTAACCATAATTTATTATAATAAAACCTAACCATAAACCTCATAAAACCCTAATCCTAAACCTAGCTAACTGTAATTAAACCATAATATATTATTATTATTATTATTATTATTATTATTATTATCATCATACACAATTATTTCTCTCTATTTAATTATTCACTTTTATATATTCCTTATTTTCTATATCTATTTAATCTTCATCAAATAGCAATCGTTAACATATGCATCTCTAATTGAAATTTTCATTTAATGATGTACATATGTAAAATATATTTTCATTTTATTATATGACATTTTCTATATCTTATATCTAGTGTCCTATACTTATCAATGAAAATGTGTGTGTGTGTGTGTGTGTGGATATATATATATATATATATATATATAGTTTTTATGAGTGAAAATGTATATAATTCTACACTCACATTCATATATATATATATATATATATATATATATATATATATATATATATATATATGTAAAGGTCTCAGCCAACACATGCATTTGTTAATATATATAACAATAACGCAACAAATTCAACAACGAACAGCAACATTTTTGACCAACACATTTTCAAACGACAAACTGCAAATATTCAATAACAAACAAATGCAACCCTGTAGCAACATGCATGTATTTATATATATAAGTAGATAAAAAGCTACAAGAGGAAGAACAAACACGTACGTGAAGTGAGCTAGCTACAAACACAACGGTGAGTAATTGAGAGCGGCAAAAGCCTACAAACACGACAGAGGATGAAGGTATAAGTGCTGGCTAACTAGGTTCGGAACAATGACAGCACGCATATGCAAAGCCAACAATGGCAGAGTGGTGGTGGAGAGTTGGCGGTGCGAGGTTTTCCCTTACTTGAGAGGAGTCAGAGTGGTGGTGCACGGTGTGGTGGTGCGAGGGTTTGAAAGGAGAAGGAGAGTAAGAGAATGAAGGTGCAAAGAGTCTAAAATTTTTGGCACGAAATAGAACTGAGTGAAATAAAAGTTTAATTTTGGAGTTTTAATAACGGTTTCTGAAATAACCGTTATAAAAAGAGGTTTTAATAACGGTTCCTAAAATAAACGTTATTAAAACTTCTTTTAATAATGGTTCTCTCAGTAACTGTTATTAAAACGTTCAGACTTTTGACAATGGTTCTTGTGTGAACCGTTATTAAAACCTCTTTTAATAACGGTTTTACTTGAACCGTTATTAAAATATCTGTACAAATTTTAACGTTGCTCTTTTAATAACGGTTTTTAACTATAATCATTATCAAAACTATCCCGCGCATTAATTTCCACACGTTTGACAACGGTTTTCGAACCACCGTTATTAATGTCCCGTTATTATTTCTCATTTTCATAGTACTGTTAGAGAATTTGAAAGGTTGGAATTGATTTGTAATGTTCAAGAAAGAAAGGAACAAAGGAGTGAAAGGTTAACTGACTTGAACATAAGGGAGAGAGTGGAGGTTTCCATATATGATACACTTGAAGATTTAGTGGAATTGTTTTTTAAGTTGGAGAAACAACTTATGAATCTTAATGTGATTTCAAAACCACCAAACTTGACCAATTTCATGCCTTAACCACATACAAGTTTTAATTTAGAAAAATAAGGAGGGATGCTGAATGGAAAAATGGAAAGATAAGGTGATTGAGAGGCCAAATAAGCAATGTTACAAGCATAGAGGATGTGGAAATTTTGCTAGATGTTGTCCCAATAAAGAATCCTTGATTTTGCGAGATATTTCAAATATTTAGCCTTGTAGTAATGATATTACTAGAGTGGGAATGAGGAGAGATATGGAGAAGGACAAGAACTTTGTCTTGTGCAAATGATTTTATGAGTGCATTCATGGTCTTTATCAACTCAAAGGGATAAAATTATCAAAACAAAGTGTAAATTTGGTGACAAAGTGTGAACAATTATTTTTTAAATTGGTTCATACACCAATGTTGCTATTGAGGACATGATGAAGAGGCTTTGTAGACTACTAAGCATCTAAGATCTTACATTTTACAATAACTCAACTAGGATAAAGGTGTAAGGGTTTCTAATTAAGTTCTTATTTCCTTTACAATGAGTAATTATTTTGATGATGTCCTATGTGATATATTTATAATGGAAGCATGTAATATCTTGTTAAAAAGGCTAAGGTAATATGATAGGAAATTTTCACATGATAGATTCCTCAATGAGAATATGGTGTGTAAGGGGAAACAGAAATTCAATTTAAAACCTATTATTGATGTTGAGATAAAATCAAAGAAGCAAAAAGATAATGGATTTGAAAGCCTATTTCTCATTCCTTGGTTGAATCTATAAAAAGAAAAAAGAAAAAAAGTGGTTGTTGTACATTAGTTGTGAAATAGGAACAATAAGGGGAGAATAGGAGTACTAATTCAGAGCTACAAGTACATTTTTAAGAGTTCAAATACGTGTACTTTGAAGAATTACCACATGTATTACCACTATTGAGAGGCATTAAGCATGCCATTTATTTTATGTCAAAAGTACCTTTTCTAAACAAACTAGCTCATAGATACAATCCCACGGAGTCAAAGGAACTTCAAAGTCAAATTCAAGAGCTCTTGAACAAGAGTTATGTGAGGGAGAGCATAAGTTCATGTTATGTTCCAACTTTATAAGTGCCTAAGAAGGATGGCATATAGAGGAAGCGCATTGATTCAAGGAAAGTTAAAAACATAACCATCAAGTATATATGTCCAATGCTAATGCTTGATGATATGTTGGATGAGCTATATGGTGATAGAGTTTTCTCTAAAATTAACTTGGGGAGTGGATAAATCAAATGATAATGGAGTAAGGTGATGACTACAATAGGACTTTCAAGAGAAATTATGGCTAACACGAGTGGTTGGCGATGCATGTGATACCCTAAATTTTAGCTAACCTTAATCCTAAGTAATTAATATCATAACCTAATCCTAATCTTTAGAAATTAATATTTCTATCCTACCTTAACTCCCAAATCCTAAATCATAAACTAACCCTAATTTTTATTTTGGGTTATTAATATCTTTTCTAACCTAAACCTATTCCCAAATAATTATTAATTTAATTATCCTAATACACTGACCTAATTAATTTTAACATAAACCTAAATTTAAACCCACCTTTTTCTTTTCTTCTCCCTATCTTATTTTATTTCACTTTATTCTCCTTGTCTATCTCCTCACCTCACCACACATCACCTTTCTTTTCCTATTCTCTTCTTCTAGCATGCACACCTTGTAACACCCCCAAAATTCACTATATTTTTTAAGGTGGAAGAATTTAAAATTGAAAACTTGTGAATTCTAGGGATGTTATAGCCACACTTAATACTAAATCGGTTCTCTCTGACCGTTTTAGTACTAAGTGCTAAGGCTAAGAAAAGATTGTCATTAAACTCAAAATAAGAGTTCATAAAATATCTAGAAAGATCATAACATCAAAAATCAAAGTACGCGTAAAGAATTGTAATTGTAATTCATATCTAAAAGATAAATAAGTTTACAACCAACAAGAGGTTCATTTAAAATACTCAATACAAGTAATGAATCTTAAAAGGGTAAATCCGATACAATAATAATAATAATAATAAAAGGAAATAAAATCACATAAAGAGTGAATACGGCCACTACACTCTCGAACTTTTAGCCAACTACAAGCTCAACATGTAACACCCCGAGTCGACACGACCACACGGGGGCTACCTTGGAGGGCTTTCGGATTGATCGGGTGGCCCCACAGATCAACACGAGTCCTTTTAGCATGCTCTGTCCTCACTCACGCACTTCCCGAGAAATTTTCAAAAAATTTCCGAAACTTCCCAGGAGGGTCACCCATCCTAAAATTGCTCCACGGCCAACACGCTTAACTATGGAGTTCTTTAAGACAGAATCACCAAAAGGATGGTATACCATGTTGATATAAGTAGCCAGATCAATCTTTATAACACTTCGCTCAAATTGGCGTATTACACAACACTCAGCCCCACCTAATGTCTCTCCCACCTACATAAAGTGAGAAGGGTCTACTACTCATGGGAATGAGCAGCACCCATGAAAAGGGTGATCGGTATGTTACGTACTGAGTAAGGTAATCATGCACTAAGGCCAACACATAAAATCACATAAAACATGAAGAATAATAAAAAGAGCATAAAGACCAACATGATAACATAAATGCATATGATCATCCAGAAAAAATATATAAAGGCCTATTTATTGTTCGAATTAATTACTTAATTAATCTCTTATCAAAAATCATTTCACAGCATACTTTTTATCAAATCCATGTGAGTATGGGAACCCCATTGTTATAGCCGATGGACCGGATATATATAGGGCACAAAGCTCCTGACCACTATTATTGACGGTAGACCAGAAACATATAGGGCATAGAGCTCCTGACCACTATTATTGCCGGTGGATTGGTCTGGCCCCGACTCTAATGGTGTTCCTCTGTAAGTACTTAGTGTCTTTCCCATGTATTAACACAAATATGTTCGGTATTGTTGAGCATGGAATCCCCCCTATTATAGCTGATGGAGTGGAAACGCACAGGTATAAAGTCTGACCACTATTATTCGTCGGTGGACCGGTCACATATAGGGCATCATGCTCTAACCACTATTATTCACCGGTGGATTGGTCTAGGTCTGGCTCAATAATCTTTCACTTTAATTGATTAATGTATTACGGTGTCTTATTCTACAAACTTTACCCAAGACATGCATGAATCACTCCCTTTACACTTATCCTCCAACTAACCTATATCATATCATGATAACCCTATACCTCCTATCTTTCCCAACAACCTTCCCTCTATGCTCAAACTCACACTAGAACTTCAACACCAAAACATGTGGGTCAAGGCCCACTACTATACATCTCCAAGTCCACTTATTTCCTTAATCTAGGTTCTCCCCAAAAACTTTAATTTAGGCCTAAGTGGCCCATCCTACTCCACCTCACACAACCCAAAACATTTTTAACACTCCACACAACACAACCTATATATTCCACCCTCATCATCACTTTTTAATCACCAAATATACATGTGACCACGAAACCTTAAGTAGCCACGTCAAACCCTAACTAGTCATAACAAATCCTAGTTCCTCATTGTAACACCCCCAAAATTTACACATTTTTCTAAAACAATACTTATAAGTTAAAACCATAAATTCAGGGGATGCTGCCGCCACACTTTGTACTAGACCGGTTCACTCCTACCATTCCAGTACCAAGTGCTAAGGCTAGGAAAACACCACATATAACATCATTAATAATCCAAATTCATAAATACAAAACTCACAGTACGCATAAGTCTTTACACAATCCAAAATACGAGAGTTAGTTTTTCAAGGAAAAGAGACAACTACAATAATAAAATTGTTTCTGAAGTGTTACTCATGAATAAAGAAAATAGGAATAATAATATCATATGGAAAGCCGACCACGTCACTCCGGGAACCGATCCAGCCCGATCATAAATCGGTCCCACCTAATGTCCCAATATCATATGGAAAGCCGGCCACGTCACTCCGGGAAGTGATCCAGCCCGATCATCACTCGGCCCCACCTAATGTCCCATAGACATCGATAGCATCAAAATAAGCGTCTCCTACATGAAACACATCAGACGGAACTTCTGCTCGTGGGAATGAGCAGCACCCATAAAAAGGGTGATCAGTACGCTACGTACTGAGTAATGTAACCGAGCACTAAGGCCAACACATAAAATCATACAATTAATGCAAAAAGAATAAAAGAGCATAATCTATCATGATAATATAATATCAAACAATCATTCAGGTAGATACATAAAGGCCCATTTATAGTCCGGATTAAGTATTTAATTAATCTCTGATCAGAAATCGATTCACACCATACTTTTTATCAAACCATGTGAGTACGGAAGCCCCCACTATTATAGCCGGTAGATCGGAGACAAGCAAGGCGCAATACTCCTGCCCACTATCATACCCTAACCACTATTTCTTACCGGTGGATCGGTTGGCCCCGGATCACATGGTGTTCCACTGTAAGTACTTAGTATCTTTTAAATGTCTTAGCAACTAAGGTGTTTAGTTTATTGAGCTCAAAGTCCACCACTATTATAGCCGGTAGATCAGAGGCACATAGGGTATCATACCCTAACCACTATTATAGCTTGTGAATCGGAGACACATAGGACTACGTGTCCTAACCACTATTTCTAATCGATGGATCGGTGGGACCCGGCTTAATACTCTTCCACTTTACATAATTAGTGTCTTAAGTATCTTATTCAAAACTTTTTTCCAGACATACATGACTAACCCTACTATTCTTATCCTCCAACCCTAGTTAATCACCACCACCATAGTTAATCATAATACCCCCTAACACCCATGGAAACCCTAACTCCCATGCAACTCCATGAAAAAACCCTAACTCCCATGCAACTCCATGTAAAAACCCTAACATCCATACAACTCCATGCAAAAACCTTAACACCATTCAACTCCATGCAAAACCCTAACACCATGCAACATTAATACCGCATGCAAGACCCTAGCACCATGCAACATTAATACCACCATGCTGTTACACTCCTCTTTAATATTTTACCACCCTATCATGCATGTCTTAGGGCCACATAATACCATAATAATAGCACACTCATACACATAATTCTTATGCCATAAGTATTTACACAAAACATACCTCAAATTCCATATCATGTTGCATTCATAATAATTATACAATATACACATAAAACACACAACAAATCATATCACATGGCATGCATGGCATATAATCACATATTACACAAATGGCCTTAGCACCCCTTACCTAAAATGTCACCGGTCTTGGAGCACGCTCCTATACCTCTTGAGGGCTTTGACTGGGTTCACTTATTATGGGAAAAATACTAGAATTAGGTTCCCTCCTAAAAATACTATTAGATACTAACTTATCCTAAGACTTGGTTTTTAATTAAAATAATACGATACTAAAATTAACTATACAAAATACTACTAAAAATACTAATAAAAATAGTCATGTAATTTAAAATGAATGGTGATATAAGGGTTTCTGCCCTTCACCAAAATAATGTTGGTAAGGATAATAATAATAATAATAATTATTATTATTATTATTATTATTATTATTATTATTATTATTATTTTAATAATAATAAAATATTAGCAATAATAATAATATTAATAGAAATAATAATAATAATAATAATAATAATAATAATAATAATATAAGCTTAAAATTACAAGGTGAGGTTTTTGACCCTACCTCCAAATGATGAAATTACTATTTAATAATAGTAATAATGATAATAGTAACATATATAGCTTTTAATATTAAAATTAATAAAGATAATAATAGTATTAATAGTAAAATTAGTAAAAATATTAATAATAGTACTATAAATACAAGGGTGCAAGACCTAATTAAAATTTAAGGTCTCGACACCCTTAAATAATTACAATATTAATAAAATAATTACACAAATAATAATAATATTAATAATAATAGAAAACTTATAATAATTCAATTAAATTCCTAAAATTTGAAACTAACAATTTAATTAACTCAAGAATAATCTCCACCCCGCCAACAAAATTTATCAATAATATTATATCTAATAACAATAATAATGATAATGATAATGATAATTATTATATTTGAATAAATGATAAAAATTGGAATAAAACAGAATAAATTACAATAAATAGAAAAGAATGGTCGAGAAGGTCTAGGGTTTCACCTTGAGTTGGCGGAGATGGGTGGCACTAGTGGTAGTGCAAGGTAGTGGCCGGAAAAGGAGTCTAAGAGGGAAAAAGATAAAGAAAAAGAGGAAAAGAGAAGGAGAAAAAAAAAATAAGGTTATGGTTCAGTGGAGGAGAATTAGAAGAAGTTTTTAGGTGGTGCAGAAGGTAGTAGAAGTGGCAGATGTGGTGGTGGACGGTGGTTTAAAGGTTGTGGGGTAAAATATTTTTCAAGATGGATAGGAAACTTTGCATGGCTATGGTGGCTCATGCAAGAAGAATTGAAGGAGGCGGAGAGATTAATTAGCTAGAGTGCAATACAAGGAAGAATTTGGGATGCAGAGGTGGCGGCAAAGTTGGCTATCAGTAGCGGACAGCTCGTCTAAATTCAAGGTGGAACACAGTTAGCTCTTAGGGTTTTGGGGAGGAAAAGTTTCGAAAACACTCATCAATACTTGATCATTTTCATCTCCCTCTCGTATTCCACTCACTCTCATTTATTTCTCCTTATTAGCGCCTCCTCAAATTGGGGCTTTTTCCCTAAACCCTAGCTCGGTCTCCTACATAACCTTATACGGTCCCACATACTATTTTTCATTCAAAGCATTCCAACACCCAAACAACCCTTCTATTACCTTCCTTACATCCTAAATCAACTTTTTATACGTAAAATTTACTCCCATACAGACGCTAACCCCCATGCAAACCTTTGAACTTTTTCATACAAACCCTAAAACTCCTACATGAAACCCTAGATTCAACCATGCAAACCCTAGATTCATTCATGCAAAACCCTAGATTCCACCATACAAAACCCTAGATTCCTCCATGCAAAATCCTAGATTCCTCCATGTAAAACCCTAGATTCCTCCATATAAAACCCTAGATTCTGATCCTCCTATGCAAATCTATAGATTAGATTCTCTCATATAAAACTATAGATTAGATTCTCCCATACAAATCTATAGATTAGATTCTTCCACACAAAACCCTAAAATTCCCCATTTTATTCTTCTGCTTATGGATCATTAAAATACTTATGTCAACTCACATCCCTTGGTTAACTTATTCGCTTTTTGTTAATTTACTGCCCTTGGTCAACCTCTTTCCCTTTTAATCAAATTACTTCCCTTAATTAACTTATTTCCCACTTTCCATTTTCAACCTTTTTCCCACATAATACAACTTTTATACATCTTCACATGCATGCCTAAAGGGTCACAAACCAATCATCACATGCCATAATATTTCATCACATATGCATAATACACATGCCATTTAACAACACATGAACACACTTCGACTCCACGCCATACTACACATGAAATCAATATAATGATAAACATAGGATGTATAACATACAAAGCATATAATGCACATCAACACAAATAAGGCCTTAGTAACACCCTTACCTAAAATGACACCGGTCTTGGAGCACGCTTCTACGCCTCTTTAGGACTTTAACTGGTCTTATATATATGGGGAAAAACTAAAAATTAGATTTTCTCCTACCAAAATACTTTTATTTACTAATTTATTCCAAGACTATGGTTTTGATAAAATAATAACATATTAATAAAAATGACATTAACTAATTACTAACTTTGTTAAAGATATAGGAAATAATAGTAATATTATAAAAATTGATAATATAAGGTTTGAAAACTTTATCCTAATAATAATAGAGATACTAAAATAATAATAATAATAATAATAAAAAAGGAATAATAAAGATAATGATAATACTAAAAATACAAATAATAATAATAATAATAATAATAATATGATTTGAAATAAAAGGTGCAATAAGGCTTCAACCCTTCACCAAAATAATACTAATAATAACATTAGTAAAATCATTAATAAAATTTAGTAATAACAATAATAATGAAATAGGAATAATAATAATGATAAAAACCATAATAATGTTGCAAGAGTAATAATAATCATAATGGTAATAATAATAATGATAATAATTGAAGATAAAATGAAGTAGGGTTTCGACCCTACATTAAATAACAATAAACTTATTAAATAATAATAATAATAATAATAATAGTAATAGTAATAGTAATAACACTAATAATAATAAACACTAATGATAATAATAATAATAATTGATATTTATAATACTACTACTACAATTCAAAATAGGTACAATAAGGTTTCAACCCTATATAAGATAATAGTAATAATAATAACATATTATTATTAATAATAAAGATAATAGCAACAATAAGAACAATAATAATAAAATAAAAATATAATAAGGCTTCAACCCTCAATAGAAATAATAATAAAAACATTAATAATACTAATAATAATGATAGCAATATTAATAGTAATATTAATAGTAATATATTTTGAATAAATGAAATAAAATAAAATAAATCTTGTATAAATATTGAAAAATGGTTGAGGGGGCTTAGGATTCAACCTTAGGCTTGTGGTGACATACGGAACCGGCATTGGTCCACAACGGTGGTGGCGGTGGCCTGAAAAAGAGAAGAAAAAGGAAAAAGTTGAAGGCTGAGAACAAAATAGGAAGAATGAGGGTGGGAGTAAGGGTGGTTATGGTTTTCCAGAAGGAGAGAAATAGAATGAGGGTGGTGGCGCACGACGTTGATGATGGTGGCCGAATGGGGAAGAAGAAGAAAAAGAGAGGAGGAGAGGGAGGAAGAGGGAAAGAAAGGCAGGGGAAGATAGATGAGGGTCTGTAGTATAGTTTGGGAGGTGGAAGGAGCGGCGACTGCAGCAGAAGTAGTGGTTAAGGGCGGCGCAAAGGGCGACGGAGGTGGAAGAGAAGAGTTCATTGGGAAGAAAACTTTGCACAGTTGGGGTGGCTTGTGTAGGGAAAATCAAGGGATATAGGTGGCTTAGTTAGTTAGACGGGGGTGCAAGGATTAGTTAGGTGGGAAGAGAGGGTGGTGTAGTTGGCGGGAGGCGGCGACAATAGTGTCTGAATAGGCGGCGGCGCACAACTGAGGTTTTTTGGGTAAGAAACCAAAGCTTGAAATAGGCCTCAATTTGGGGGTATTTATAGGGTTTAAATGAGATGGTGAGGTCTGTGGGACGATGAGGGAATAGGGAAAGTGGGGTTAGGGTTTGCCGACGGCATCATTTGGCCGGCAAAAATCTAGGCCGTGGCAGGGAAGTGGTGTAGAAAAGAGAGGATCGTGCATAAGAAAAAAGGGAATGTGGCTAGTCAAAACGGTCGGCGAGTAAGCAGGGAAGAGGGAGAAGCAAAACGGCCAGTCAATGGGGCATGATCAACAACTAAAAATCAAGGAGTTGGGGCGGCACTGCAGGTTGACACCATGAGGAGAAGAAGAGGGAGAAAGAAGAAGGTGTGGGGTGGACTAGTGGTCCGAGGAAGAAAGAAAGAAAAGGAAAAGAGGGGAGTCGGCCAGTCTGGTGGTGAGGGGGAAATTTTTAATTGAAACGCCGTGTTTGTGGGGGAAAAGAGGAAAAATGTGGCGCTCTGGCTACCAAAGGAAAAAGAAAAGAAAGAAAAGGAGTCTGGGCTGCGAGATAAGGAAGAGAAAGAATGGGAGGAGCAGCCCGTTAGAGGAGAAAAAGGAAGAAGGGGATTGGGCCGCCGACAGGCCCAATAAGGAAGGAGAAAGAAAAAGAAAAGAAGAAGATAGAAAGAGAAAAAGGAGAAAAAGAAAAGAAAAAGAAGAAAGAAAATGGGAAAAGGGAAAGGGGAAAAATAAATTAGGTGGGTTAGTATCAATTAAATTAATTGGGATATTTGAGATATTAAAAAATAATAATATTTAAATAAAATAATATTTAAATCCCTTTTTAGGCTAATTTAGGGTTTTTGAAAGAGTTTTCATATATTCCATTTTAATTAGCAAATCACTCTAATTTTCTCCAATTAAATTACTTATAAAATTCCTATTACTTTGGAACTATTTATTCCCTCTTACTCTAAATAAAATAAATTATTTAATTAATTTCCAAAATAAAATTCTTAATTAGCTAAAATACCCAAAAAATTTCTAATAAAAATATTTATTATTTTCTTCTTGAATTGCCCTAATTAATTTCCTTTTATTTTAATAAAAATAATTTATTTAATAAATTTCTAAATAAACCATTATTTAACTAAAACTCTTAAAAATCAGTTTTGCGGTATTTCACACCTTCCCTGCCTATTCCTCTATCCCATTAACCCGCCCTTCCTCATCTCCAAGTTCGAAGGTTGAATTGTGTTCCCCGATCACCCCACCTTTATACTTCCTTTTCCTACGATCGTGTGTATATATAAGGCACATTTAAGCTTGCATCTATCCTATTCTCCCTATATTATTATGTCAAAAATATTACTGCCCAAACACATCTTCCCCCCCCCCCTTTTCTCTCCTATCCATCACCAAAACAACCTAAGATCACTCCCACCATCAAGCCTACCCAAGGCACCAACCCTCCACCTCTAATATTTTCCATTACCTCACCCTTATCACTAGCCACCTTTGCCATTACCTTATCCCAAGCACTGGACAAAACCACCAGAACTTGCCTCCAAATACTAGCAAAACCCACTATTCTTGCCCCCTCCATTCATCCATTTTCACCACAACACATACACACACACTACATTCAGCTAAATCCACCCAAAATTAGTAGCTTTAACTGAAGCTCCTCCTCCTCCACTTCAATAACTTTGGACAAAGCTTCCCCCTCCACAACTTTAGCAACCACAATTGCATCATTTCTTACTCATTTTGGCACCTCCAACCTTACCACACCACCTCACTTGTACAATCTCTTTCATTGATGCATCCTCCCTAGAAATGATAGGTTGTGCCATTTCCACCTACCGTGTTTTGCTACCTTCAACTTATCCCCATTTTTTTGCACACAACTAGGCCGAGACTCTTTCGAACCTCGGTTTAGTTTTTCCCACTCTTTCACCCTTCAACTACTATAATCCCTCATTAATTATATCATTTAAACTATAATTATATTATAATAATAGTTATTAGGTGATAATTTGGAGGTCCTAGAAGAAACGAGAAAGGATAAGAGTGCTTAGAGACCGTAGCCTTTTTTGTAAGGATACTTATCGATATTTTAGGGTTTTGTATTCAATTCTTGCATGGATATGTGTATTACCATGATATTTTATTATATGGTTAAATTTATGCTGCTAATGATATGATATGATAATATGTATTATATGATAGAAAGAGAGTATGAACAATGTAAGATATGCTAATATGACGTCACTACGCTAGGTTGTATTTTTGTGGAAGTGTAGTATAGTCCTAATAAATATAAGGGTAAATAATTATATTTAATATTTACTATGATAAATGGAGGATTTGGAATTAACGATATTGAGGATATAAGATTTTCGTAAAATAAGGGTTTTTCAGCTATCTATTAAGGCATTTTGGTCAATATGGACTAATATGGGAATTTTGGTATTGCAACATGTTTGGAGTATTAAAATATAATAATAATATCATGTGTAGTTATTGGAGTGTTAATGAATGTCATGAGTTCCCCAAAATGAGAAAAATGCCTAAAATGAGAATGGTAACCTTAAACGGCAATCTTATTATCACATATGTAAAATGTTAGAATTAGACCATAAATTTTGGATATATTTTTAACATTTTAATTTTGAGGATGTATATTTAATTTTGTAATTTTATGAGCCCTTTGAAAAAATGTATGACTTACATGTGAAATTAGGGCTATGGGAGCTTTGTCAATAGTAACTTTTGAGATAATGTTATTATTATATTTGTAAGACATAGGAGTTAGACCTTGAATTATAAGTATGTTAATAATAATAATAATAATAATAATAATAATAATGATAATGATAATGATAATAATAATAATAATAATAATAATAATAATAATAATGATGAAGATACACTAAATTTGATGCGTAAATGATCAATATAGGAGAAGTTATGCCTAAATTATGAAATTAGGGTTTCAGGAAATAAGGATCTTAACTCTAGAGAATAACCTTATGATCTGCGTGATGTGCTGACCTAATTTAATGTTTTTGGTACTTATAAATAAATAATGAATAATAAATTAATCAATTAAAGTGAAATATGATGTGATCTAGACCAAGGTGATATTTTCATATTCATTCCACCATATGATAATAATGGCTCAAGAGTGTTTTACTCTAAAGAGGTGTTATTTTTAGATCTGTTCCACTAGATGATAATAGTGGCTTAGGTGTATTATCCCTAAGAGGTGCTTTAGCCCTTTCCATCTGATTAAGAATAGTGTACCTTATGGTTATCATAAATAAACATATTAATTAAGTAACCTAAAAAATAAGACAGTAATGGTTTAAAGTGAAAGAGTATGTGAGTCATGACCAAACAGATGTTTTTATATTCATTCCACCAGATGATAATAGTGATTGGGAGTGTTTTTCCCTAAGGATGTGATGTTTTCAAATCTATTCCACAAGATGATAATAATAGCTCAAGTGTATTGTCCCTAAGAAGGTGCTTCAAAATGTTCCACCGATTTAAAAATAGTAGAGTCTTTAAACTCAATGTAAATAAAAGAATGAAAAGTGTTATATCTAATGAATAGGCCTATATCAGTATTTACCTTATGAAACTTTTTGTAAATTGTATGTGTAATTATCACCTGTTATAAGCGTATGTAATTATATGTACCCCTAATTAGATAATATTGTTGCTTTATTCAGCACATAGCTCACTGACCATCCTTTTTATGCATGTTGCTCATTTTCTTGAGCAAAAGACTGATACTTTTGTCAATGTCTTTGAGGACCAGCTAAATGAATTTGTTGCTTTTGATGCTTTATGTGGGGAGGAGTGACTTTTATCTATATTGGTTGCTTGGGCGAAGAGTTATATAGCTAAACACCTTTTTAAAATCTTTGATCCATGGTATCCCTTAATTTGTATTCTATTATTGTAACTCAAAATTAATCTCCAAAATCGTATTTTTATTTATAAAATCTTCTCTCATTTCTAATTATCCTGTTTTAATATGAATTGTTTTAGCCTTATGATTGATGTAATGATGGCTTGGTAAACAAGACTTATATTAATTACGGCAGTAACACCTAATATTTTAATAATATGCTTCTACTATAAATTAAATTTTTTCAATAGTAAAATTGGGGTGTTACAAGTTAGAATTAGAGATTTTGATTTTGATTACAGCATTTTAAAATCTAGTATTCAAATGATCCCTCATCTAATTCATTGATCTATTTCATATTTTTAGAAAAACTTGATTCCTCAAAAGCCTAAATAAACTTATAAGGAATCTAGAACGAGTAGCCTAGGCGATCTTTGAAGGTGATTATGCGTACAATGTATTAGTAAGTTAAGAATATTCTTCCTAACATGTTTTCTATCTTACAAGTAGTTTTTTAAGGCACTTAACAACCACTTTGGTCCTTTGGAATAGACCTTCGAGGTGTTCATCGAGTTATATGCCCTCATTAACCTCAACCACTACCACTACCTCCACATTACCCATGGGAAGGTATTGAAGGAGACTAGCTTTAGAGGGTTATGGGCATCACCCCCAACCTACGCTGGTGAAAAGGACCCTGTCACCATATAGGGATGGATTCGAGACATTGATAGGATGTTTGAGGTAGTTGACTAACCACTTGCTCAGAAGGCAAGCATTGCAGCTTTCTTCTTGTGAGGAGTCACCGACACCTAGTAGGTAGGTCGTTGTGCTCTGGATAGGCCGCAAATGTCTTAGGAGATCTTTAAGGCATTGATTCGTGCTAAGTTTAATCCCAAGAGTCTAAAGAGGGATATGTTGAAGGAGTAAGTGCAGCTGATTTAAGGGAGAATGACTGTGATGTAGTGCCACATCCAATTTTAGGAGTTATTAATGTTCGCACTAGGGATTGCAACTAGTAAGTTAACATTGGTCTACCAGTTTTAGTAGGGGCTCCACTTTAGCATCCAAAGGATGATTGGTGCCTGGGCTTTCTCAGATTTGGCTATGATTTATGAGAGGATGTGTATCACAACTATACTGATTTAGGAGCAAGCTTCCATTTTGGAAGAGAGGAGGTCATAAACTTATGCTTCTAGAGAAAGAATCCAATTAAAAGGAAGCATATCTCCATGATTTTAGTAGCAAGGTTAAATCTAGCCTTAGGGAGGTTAATTCTGACACCAGGGTTACATAAGCAGTCAAAGAAGATTTTTCAGTTAATTCTAGCACTTCCTATGCCGTTTCTACGATTGGTATCATCTATAGAGAGATTGTCAAGTCACTCCTATTTAGTATAGCATGTGTGGTCATCCAGGCCATCATTAATATGAGTATTAGTGTTAGTAGGTTTAGTATCAGCAATAGGGACTGATAATACCACAACAATAGGCATTTGAGTAACAACCTACCAACTACAACAATAATAGTGGAGCACCTGCCCTAGCCACTGGTTATCCTAAGGAGGCTAAGGGGAGACCATAGGGTTCTTTCCCATTTCCTCAAGGAGGAGGATAGAAATAGGGTTCCATAATTTATCATAGAGGATACCTAGGATGACATTCAGTCGGGCGACTCAATGTCATCAACCAGGCAGAAGCTGACTGGCTATTGGATGTGGTCACTGGTACATTCTTCATCCTCTCTCTACCAACTTATGTATTGTTTGATTTGAGGACATCTCTGTCATTTGTTTCTACTATATTTATTACTAGAGTTATTTTATCTCTATATTCTTTTGTGCCTATTTCTATGATATTGCCTTTTGGGGATAGATTGGATTATACTAGGCTCTACTCAAATGTGGCATTAGAGATAAGCGGGTTAAACTTCCTTGTAGACCTGGTTGAGATAGATCTTTGGGATTTCAATATTATCTTTGGAATGGATATGTTAGGGAGGTACAAGGTGGCAACAGACTTTTCCAAGAGCGAGTCGTGTTGCGGGAACCTCAGGGTGCTAAGGTCTCCTATTAGATATGCAAGCCTACATGAAATACAATGATTGTATCTACCTTTATGTGTGTATTCTTTGGTGTAGAGAGGTTACTCTATGTATTTGTGTGGGGTTCATGAGCTGAATAAGGATGTATTAGTAATAGAGGATAGTTCAGTTGCTTGGGAGTTTCTACACATGTTTGTTGAGTAGATTTAAGGTATTTTACTGCTATGTTAAGTTGGTATCAAGGGCTAAACTTATTTCAAAGGCACCTTATAGGATAGCATTGGTAGGGTTGAGGGAGATGAAGGCTTAATAGGAGGACTTGTTGACTCACGGGTGCATCGGCCCTAGTATGTCTCCACGGGGAGCACCTATTTTGTTTTCAAAGAAGAAAGATAAGAGCCTTCATCTATGTATCAAGTATTGAGGTTTGAACCAGCTGATAGTGAAGAACCACTATCCGCTTCTGAGGATCAACAACTTATTTCACCAACTTCGGGGTGATACGATCTTCTCGAAGATCAACTTGATATCATGGTATCATCAATTGTGCATTGCCGAGGCAAACATTATAAAGATGGCCTTTAGGACATGGTATAGTAGAGATGACAATCGGATGGATTTTACCCAAAACTAGACATATTTTACCTGTTGGATATATAAACAGATATGGAGGGGAGAGTTTAAAAAATCCCCTAGGTTTGGATACATATACAGGTATGGGATATCTAAAACTATACTCGCTTCTATACTCGTATCCATACCTACATCTGTTTGCCCATAATAAAAAGACTAGTTTACCCTTTATTAAAATAATATAACATTAAATCTACTAAGCTTTAAAATGTAAATTAAACAAAACCCTAAAAATCTAACACAAATAAAAAATAAAAAAATACAAAATGTATACCTTATTAACTTAACTAACACTCCAACAGTGTTGTAAACATAGCGTAGCCCCACTGCCCCAGTAGCTATGTTTAATTAAGAATTTTTAATTATAATAGCTTTGTTTAACCAACATAGACAAGCATTAAAATTTAAAAATAAAAATGAGATGTAGATTTAGATTTAGATTTAGAAAATAGCCCCACCCCAACCTCCTCTTCCAAGTCCCTCCCATTTATTTCGTGTATCGTAGAGCCATGCTTGACTCTGTCCTCTCCTCCTTCCTTTCTCATTTCACCATTCCTAATCTTAGTCATTTGGTGCTTGTGTGTCCATTCACAATGTCTAATCCTACATACCTCAAGGCATCACAATGTCCGTTGGCTTCTCCTTCTCTCAATGTCTCAGTCATTCAGTGCTAGTAGTTGTAGGTCTTGGTCACGCGCCACTACCTTTCATCTTGTTGGTAAAAAAATTTCTAACTCTAAATCATTTATTCTAGTTGGATCAGGCATATATATATATGCATATTGTAGATCTGGTATTCTAGATTTCTAGTGTGCTCTCGATTTGATAAAAAATGAATCTCAATAAAGGGTAGGTGAATCTCTAACTTTATATAATGTATATATGTAGATCTGGTATATATCATATATATTAGAGAAATTTGTTGTATAATCTATTGTGTAAGGCATGCCTACCAACTATGATATATTGATATTTATATCGTATAATATATAATATATGTATATGCAATATGCTATGTATATATATATAGTATGTTTTATGCAATCTAGTACATATTTACATGTTTTATATGATGAAGGGATGTCCATACATGTTAAGGAGTCTGGACAAAGTATAATTTTGGTAAATTTTTATATTAATCAATATTCAAGAAGTTCAGAGGGGATAAACACCTCTATTTTTTCAAGATGGTAAAAATGTTGAAAATCATATATATACTCTGTGTATGTGAGTGTGTGTGTGTGAGTGTGTGTGTGTGTGTGTGTGTGTGTGTGTGTGCATATTATAAATGGATGATTAGCGGTATATACATATATATGTGCATATTATTAAGGGAATCTTATTTGTTGAAAATCAGATTGCAAACATGGTAAAAATGAATACATTATTTTTCATATAAGTAAAACTTAAATTATAAATGGAAATAACCCTATTGTCATAAATAAATTATGTATGACTCAATATTAATACACAAAACAGATTAACAAATGGTTATGTGGTTATAAAATTTATTATGATAGTGATGTGATCATAATATTGGAATTGATAAAAATTATATAAGTGTTATGCAACTCTATTTACCTAATGTACATAATATATGTAAAATCATTTGAATTTGATATTGTGAAGTTTTAATATTTGATGTACTTTCATAATTTTCTCCATAGGTTTAGGGATAACAACTAGAGCTAGTACTGGCAAATCACCAAGTTAAATACTTCCATATTCATCTACCACAACTAGTAACCCTATTAATTCTGAGCCATCAACAAATAAGGAAGTGCAACAACTTAATCTAGGGCAAAAAATAAAGAAAACATAAATTGTATGCGAACATTTTAATGCAATGGAGACTAATGGGAAGAAGAAGGCCATTTGTAGAGCTTGTAATAAAATTTTAAGTGAGGATTCAAAACATGGCACTTCTCATTTGCATGAGCATGTACATATAAATAAGTGTGTAGGTGTTAAGGTTATATAAAGAGTAGGCCAAAAAAAATTGCAATTCACTCAAAAGGGAGAAGGAAATGGAAAGATAATGATCATTAAATTCAATCAAGAAGTTCCAAGATAAGACTTGTGTAATATAGTGGTGATGCATGAGTATCTACTTTCTATAGTTAAACATAAAGGATTTAAGAAGTTTGTGTCTGATCTTCAACCTTCTTTTAAGTCAATTTCAAGGAATACATTAAAGAGCGATAATCTTAAGATATTTGAATTTGAGAAAAATAAAACAATGTCCATATTATGTCGAAACAATAGTCAGATTTCAATCACAACTGACAAGTGGACCACCTAAAATCAAAAGAAAAGGATTTTATATCTATTAAAGCTCCTTGTATTGATACTCAATGGAACTTACAAAATTGGATACTCAGGTACTTTTAATATTTTATCCACATAAAGTTCTAAGTTTCGATATTAATACTATGTGATAATGTGTTGTTTTCATTTTTATTTGTTGTTTTGTTTTCCTTTTATCTTTTTTAAGGTTTATACATGTTCTTGCTCCTCACACAGCTAAATTTCTTTATGATGCTTTGTTAACTACTTTGGTGAATTGGAATATTTATACAAATCTCACAACACTAACTGTTGATAATTGTACTACCAATGATGTTATTATTAATGAGATGAAAAGGAGATTATAAGCGAAGCGTTTTGTGTTCCATGGCAAATATTTCCACATGCATTGTGTTGTGTATATTCTTAATTTTATTGTTAGAGATAGGATGGATGTAATAAAAAATACAATTGAAAATGTTCATGAGAGTGTGTTGTTTTGGAGGGAAACAACAAAAAAAAATAGAAAGGTTTGTAGAGGTTGGTAAAAAAAAAAGTTCCATATACTAAGGGCTTCATGCAAGATTATAAGACAAGTTGGAACTCCACTTTCTTAATGCTTGTTGTTGCATTTTTGTATGAATATGTGTTTGAATGGGTATCATGGTTGGAACCTAACTTCAAATGTTGTCCTAGTGCTGAGGAGTGGAAAATAGCTCGGATTATTTATTTAAAGTTATCATTGTTTTATGAGATTACTTTGTTGTTTTGGGGAAATAAGTATCCCACTTCTAAATTATATTTTTCTAAGGTATGTCATATTAGATTGGTTTTGTCTTAATGGGAATTTAAGGAAGATGAAAAAATTAAGAATATGGCTAGCAAATGTTAGAGAAATCTGATAAATATTAGAGTGTAATTCATGGGATTATGGTAGTAGCAACCATTTTGGATCCCCAATTTAAAATGAAGTTGCTGGAATTTTATTATTCCTTGATTTATACAAACTCCACTTACCATTAGTTAGAAAAAGTTTGTAGAACATGTTGGGAGTTATTTCGTGGGTGTGAGGACAAGCTAAAGCGTATAGAGAGAAATATAAGTATATCTTGTGGTTTAAATATTTCTAGTCATATTTCCTATAGTGGTAGTACTAGTTTAGGTTCTAAAGGAGCAGACATATATGAAAAGTCATTAGCTAACTGTAATCCCCCAAAATTTTAAATGTCTATAATTTAATAAATCACTTTTATTTGAGAAAACTTAGCTTTTAAACTTTCTTAATTTAATTATTTTGAGGATTGTACCTTTTAAAGTTATTTAATTTAATTATTTTGTGGATTTTTGAGTATATAAAATTAGATGTAAATATTTAATAAATTAAAATAAATAAATTGTTATTTTATCATACTCATTACATTTAAATAATGTTTCAAACCAATATTTTCTAAAATGTACCTTTTAAACCAATATATTAAAATATATTAAGTTAAATTATTAAAATTTGTTTATCAACCAAAATTACTACACCCTATTTCCCATAAGCTATTTTATTTTTTTTCCTTTTCCTTTTTTTTCCTTTCTTTCTCTCCTTCTCCTTTCTTCTTCCTTACCCCATTTCTCCCAACTAGGCCAGCTTGCGCAGCCCAAATCCTTCCCCGTTGGTGCGCCCAGGCCTGCGTGGCCTACTCTACCTCGCCCATCTCCCCCTGGTCAGCCACGAAACCGGTTCTATCTTTTTTTCTTTTCTCCCCCTGGGCCGATCGGTCCAGTCGTCATCTTCTTCTCCCCCCAAACCCCGATCTACAACTGCTAAAAGCCTACAACCCTGCCGTCGACAGCCGCACGCCGTCCGGCCTCCCCTCTCTTCCCCTCCCCATTGTTTTCTTCCCTTTTTTGACCCCCACCAACCCCATCTCTCCCCTCCCCGTGTGCCCATCTCCTTTTCTTTTTCTCCAGACCCGACCTAACCTGCCAAAGCAGGACTGCACTGCCTGCCACCTTCAGCCAGTGGTCTTGCCACACCTGCCCCACTTGTCCTCTTCCCCTTCGTCATTTTCCCCCTCAATTAGCCTATAAATACCCCCCATTAGCATCATGGGTGGAGCTCCCTTTTTGTAGCCCAGAAACTCCAACTACTCACCGCCGCCCTATCAGCTCTTTATCCCGCCTTCGTCAATAACAACTGCAACAAACGCCGCCCACCCAAACCTTCCCCACACCTCCCTTTACAAAACAGAGCCACCACCATCCCCTATCTTGCCCTACACGAGCCGCTCCGGCTGTGCAAAGTTTCCAACCCGATCAGCCCACTCCAGCCTCTCGCCGCCCCTCGGGCAGCCTTCCGCCGCCAATCCTGCCACTACCAGCACCTCCTCCACCCTCTAAAACATCCAGGGAACCTCCCCTACCTTCCCATACCTTCATCTCCCCCTGCCTCCCTCTCCTTCTACCTTCTCCATCTTCCACCACCACACCAACCACTATGCGCTGCCACTCCAAGCTGCAACACCACCTCCATTACATCCCTATCCACCTGTTGCACCTTCCACCACCTCAAACACCCCTCCACTTCCTCTCCTTTAACTTACATAACCATCTTCCACCTCTCTTCCTCCTCCTCCACCACCGCCAGTTCCACCACCGATCTTAGGTGGTGTTCCAACTTCCCCAACCCCTAAACTATTTTCTATAAGTTTTAATAACTTTATTTAATATTAATAGTATTATCCTTAATATTAATATTATTATTATTAGTGTTGTATTATCATTATTATTACCATTATTAATATTATTATTATGTATCACTCTTATTACCTAACCTAATTTTAGAAATATTTATAACTAGGGTATACTAGTTAAAGGGCTACAACTTTAGCATTAAAATGGTTATCCTTATTATTATTATTATTATTATTATTATTATTATTATTATTATTATTATTATTATTATTATTATTACTACTACTACTACTACTACTATTATCATTATTATTATTATTAACTTTAGTATTAATATAGTTATCTCTATTATTATTATTATTATTATTATTATTACTTAACCTAACTTTATGATTTTCCAAACCAATAATGATATTATTATTAATAATGGCCTCCAACTTTAGTGTTATTATGATTAGGACTTTTCCTCATTTACTATTATTATTAATATTACTAACCTCACTATTATTCCTACTATTATTACTAATGCTAGCTATGAGCTATTATCATTATCTTTTCTATTATGGTAAATGTTTGAACCCTTATACTACTATTACCCTTTTTATTATCATTACTATTAGTATTATTCTTTATTATTATTATTATTAATGCCATTATTATTATTATTACTACTACTACTACTACTACTACTTAACCCAACTTTATTGTTATTATTATTGTTATTATTACTATTATTATTGCCATTATCATTATCATTATTTCCTTGCTAATATTATTAATATTAACTTTGTCCATTATCACTTTTATTTATTAATATAAACATTTGGACCCTTATATTATTATTATCATTTCGGTTACTATTATCATTGTTATTGTTATTATTATTATACTTAACATTTTTATCATTATTATTATTACTACTACTTTTATTATTATTAATGTTATTTAAACCGAAGTTGGCATATTATCATTTTGTCGTTAAAGAAAAAGAATACTTAAGCCTTAGTATTTTACTATTTACTATTAGAATATCGTTAATATTATTCCTAATGCCTTTACCACTAACAATATTACTATGTTATCATTAGTAGTTATTACTATTATTATCGTTATTATTTTACTATTATTGTGACAAAAGCATTTGAACCCTTATATTATTATTATTCAAATATAACTGTTATCATTATTATTTTTGGGAATATTAGTACTTTGTTGATATTGCAATTATTATATTATTATTTTAACCCTAATACTATTGTTAGCCTTAGCCTTAAAAATTATAGGGCTTTTATTTCTAGAAGCATTATTATTATTATTATCATCATCATCATCATCATAATTGTTTTACTACAATTAGTATCATTATTGTTATTAGAAGAATAAAGCTATTAGTTTTAAATAATATAAGTATAGCAATAAATATTAAAATAAACATGTTTTGACTAGTAATATCTAGTAGGATAACTTAAAGATAAAAACCCTAATTTTCAAGTATAATGCTCCCTTTCATAATAATGACCCTAATTTTAGACTAAAATAAGGAGTAGTGGTACTTTTGGTAGGAGGGAAACTAATCCTTACTATTTTTCCTCTTATAGGTGAATCAAGCCAAAACCCTAAGGAGTCGTAGGATCGTGCTCCAAGCCTGGTGTTGCGTTAGGTAAGAATGTAGCTAAGGCCCATGTGTGTTATGTGACTTGTAAGCCTTGGATGATATATATATATATATATAATGTTATGTGATGTATCGTATGATTGTCCTTAACTTGTCTTATGCGTAGCGCAACTTGGAGCTGGGGTATGTTGTATGTGTTTTCTTATGACATGAGTATGATATGCATATATGGTGATTCTGATGTGATGTGATATAACCCTCTAGGATATGCATGCTAGGGTGATTGTTATTATGATATGGGAATGAGAGGATAAAAAGAAAGAAAATAGGAAGTGAATTTACTAAGGGGGATATGAGGTCGACCAAAATACTTCATAATCCATGAGAGGAAATTAAAGAAGGAGAAATGACCAAAATGAATGAGAGATGGGAACCATGCATGGGAATCCTAAAATTTGCATGGGGATCCTAAAATTTGCATAGGGACTTTGGGTGTTTGCATGGGATGGATAAAACTTGCATGGGGGTGATCTTTACATGAGAAAATTTATTTTAGGGTGTAAATAAGCTAAGGGGAGAGTTGTGGAGTGATTGGAGGCTTGGGACAAAAAATAGTACATAGGTCGGTGTAAGGTTGTATAGAGGACCCGATTAGGGTTTTGGGAGGAAGCAGTAATCTGGAAAGTGTGAAAGTAAAAATGATTAAGGGAGAGTAGAGTACGGGTTAAGAGTGAGAATTTATTATATAAGGGGTGATTATAGGTGTCATGGGAGAGAAGAAATATTGAGTGCAAAATACAGAGGTTACTTGTGAGGGAAGAAAGGCACTAGGGTTTGAAGTGGCCAACCAGGGTTTTTCCTGTCACATGCGAAGTCGAGAGGTAAAGTGATATGTTTTGGGATTAGATCTAATTGACATAAGGTGTAGGGTGATGAATGAAGTAATGGTAGTGTATGTAAGAGGAAGTTGGGCCACATAGGTCTAATTAGGGTTTCAAGAGAAAACCCTAGAGGGCGATAGTAGATGGAGTTGATGTCATAAGGTGTTGGGCCTTAACCCACACCCTTAGGAGTTCATTTTTCATTATATGTAAGTGTAAGGAGGAAATGGGTGTCAGAGCGTGATAAGGGGCGCAGGAGTCTCAAGATATGGGACGGGGCCCCTTGAGAGGATAGAAGTAGCACGTTGAGGACATGGATGCCAAGGGTGTAATGTTTATCTAATAAGACACAGATAAGATACTAATCACTTAAAGAAAGAAAGATTGTTGAACCAAACCCAGACCAGTCCATCAGCGAATAATAGTAGCCAGGAGTCGGGGTGCCCTGGAGACAGTTCCACCGGCAAATAATAGTGGCTAGGAGGGTTTTTCCCTGCATGATTTTCGATCCACCGGCTATAATAGTAGGGGATTCCGTGCTCAACAAACCAAAGGTAATGAAGCTAAGCTATAGGAAATACACTAAGTACTTACAATGAAACACCATGTGAGTCGGGACCAGACTGGTCCACCAACGAATAATAGTGGCCAGGAGCATTTTGCTCTAGAGACAGGTCCACCGACAAATAATAGTGGTTAGGAGTGTTCTCCCCTGTATGTATTTCGGTCCACCGACTATAATAGTGAGGTTCCTGCACTCACATGGATTATTACAGAGTATGTGTGAAATGAACATATTATTAAGGGGACTAAAGAATAAGTTACCTAAAAATTAACCCGGCCTTATTACATGTATTATTATATGTCGCCTATATGATCATTCTTATGTTATATGCTCTATATGTCGACCTTAGTGCATCTGTTACCTTACTCAGTACGTAGCATACTGATCACCTGTTTCATGGGTGCTGCTCATTCCCACGAGCAAAAGACTCGTCTGAGTTTGTGCAGGTAGGGGATGACATCTTCGATGCCTATGACACTTACAAGGTATCGGGTGGGGATGAACGTTGAGCCTAGACTTGATCTAAAAAAAGAGAAAGATCCATCTGGACTCTATTTTCTTTTCGAATCGTGTATTATTTATATTATATCATATGGTACTTTATATTTTGAAAATCTCTAGTCATGTACTCTTTGGATTGTAATCCTAAACCGCACTCTGATTCCACGTGATTTGTGTTTTACTAATGAATAGTGTTTTATTAATGACTCATATTTGATGTAACATTGTTTAGCCTTAGCACTTAGTACTGGAAGGGTAGGAGTGAACCGATCTAGTACTAAGTGTGGCGGTAATACCTCTGAGTTTACAGTTTTATCTTTTCGCTTTCACTAAACCTTTTTAATTAAACGAAATTTTTCAGTAGTAAATTTTGGGGTGTTACACTAACCATAGCATCACTAATTCATCACAAAATAATGGATTAGGTTATTACTTGGAGGAGACCATTATGCCAAGGATGGAGGATTTTGATGCTTTGTCATAGTGGAAGACAAACGCTACGTTTTCAATTTTGCAAAACATAGCTAGGGATATACTTGTTATTCTTGTTTCCATAGTCTCTTCAAAATCTGCTTTTAGTGCAAGAGGTTGGTTTATCACTCCTCACCACAATTTTTTACATCCAAAGACTTTAGAAGCATTGATGTGTAGTTGAGACTATCTTTGGGTAGCAATAATGAGTGACAATGGTGATATTTTTTTTATATTGTTAAATTTTAGTTTAATTATGAAATATATATTATTTTATGTATTGATTGTATTATTTTAATCCTTTGATAGATAATAATGATTATGAAATATCATATTATTGTGGTGCTTATCATGCTTCATTTGAGGATGAGGAGTTCGATGATGGTGAAAATGAGGTCAAGATTAGGTGTTTATAAATTTTATAATTTCATTCGCAAATTAATATATATGAATATATATGTTTTTGAATATTAATTTTTATTTTTTTGATTTACCAGTTACATGCATGATGATTAAAGCCTAAAGATTCAAGAATGAAGATTGATCATGAATGTCATTTGTGTTCTACTAGTTTCTTTTTTGGACATTATTTACTAGTTTCAAAAAATATTATTATTGACATATTTTACTATGTTTTTCTATTATGATACTTGAATGTATTTTGAATTATTGTGTTATTATTAGAAAATTTGTAGAAGTCTAATAGATAATAGGTTATAGCTATGTAATGCAAGTTATGCAGCATGACTAGTTCATATACAATAGATATTAGAGGCTTGGTTTCTTTGGTAATATATGATTTGTCCACTTCAACTACTGATTTGATGATTTTATTTCTATTTTTTATATACATTTTAATGTTAAAACTAATTATGTAGGTGAATTCTTCATATCTAGAAATTTTAGTAGGTAAATGAGTAATTTTAATCCGTTGGGTAAGGGGTTTATCCATCGGGCGATGGATTATCCATCGGGCGATGGATTATCCATCGGGCGATGGATTATCCATCGTGTATCAAGTATCTTTCGAATATGGAGATGGGTGAGGTAATAGATACCCATTTGGGTACTGGTATGAATATGAATAAAAAAAATACTTATCATGTTTGGGTAGGGGTAGGGATACCCATTTCGATCCCTCCAATACGGGCACTACGAGTTTATGGTGATACCTTTTGGGCTCACCAATAAACCAGCTCTCTTTATCGACTTGATTACAAGAATTTTCCAGCCATTCCTTGATTAGTTTGTTATGGCATTCATAGATGAAATTTTGGTTTACTCTTGGAGTAGAGAGGAGGATAAGTAGCATCTATGTACGACATTGTCACTCCTTAGGGAGCATAAGTTATATGTGAAGCTCTCTAAGTGTGAATTTTGGCTTTAAGAGGTTGTATTTTTGGGTCATGTGGTGTCAGTAGGAGGATTCAACATGGATCCGGTGAATTTTTTAGCAGTGACTGAGTGGAAGGCGCCCACTAGCATCCCCGAGGTACGTAATTTCCTAGGTTTGGCTAGGTACTATAGATGTTTTGTTTAGGACTTCTCGAAGGTAGCTCATCCTTTAACAAACCACCTAAAGAAGAAGACTAGGTTTTAGTATGATGATGCTTGTGAGGGAACATTATAGGAATTGAAGAGGTAGTTGACTACATCATAAGTTTTGACTTTGCCATCGAGATCAAATGGGTTTGAGTTTTATGGTGATATATCGAAGCATGGATAGGGTTGTCTTTTGATGAAGCATGGTAAGGTAGTGGCTTATGATTCTCTTCATTTGAAGCAGCATTAGCATGACTAGGAGTTGGCAGTAGTCATTTTCACGCTGAAGATTTGAATACATTATATGGATGGGGCTTAGTGTAAATTTTACACCAGCCATAAGAGCTTTAAGTATATATTCAGTTAGAAGGAGTTGAATATGAGGCAAAGGAGATCATTAGAGTTGATAAAGGATTATAATATCAAGTTAACCTACCACAAAGGTAAGGCTAATGCCATTACAGATTCCTTGAGTAAGAAGGCATCATACTCCTTTAGTTCTGTTGTGGTCTCTAGTCAGTTGCTAGATGAGCTTGGTGAGATAAGGATAGAGATGATCCAACATGGTGACTTAGAGGTTTGAATGAGTGTACTAACGATTACATCGACGGTTTTTTATGATATTCAAGTAGGTTAGTCTAGGTATGTTAAGCTTGAGAGGATTCAGTAGAACATTCGATATGACCAAGCTTAGGGTTTCTAGATTCACGAGGATGGTAACATTCACCACAAGAGTTGACGCTACACACCTCAACATTGCACTGATCTGAAGAATCAGATTTCATAGGAGGGTCACTATACTCCATATTTTATCCACCTATGAGGGGGTAAGTTGTATAAGGACTTCAAGATGATCTATTAATGGCCTTATATGAAGCGTGAGGTCGTAGAATTTGTGTCAAGATGTTTTGACCTACTAAAAGGTTAAGATCGAGCATTGTAGGCCTGCAGGGTTGGTTTAGCCTTTAGATATTCTAGGATGGAAGTGAGACTCCATCTCAATGGATGTTTTGAGTAGGCTACCAAGGACTTGCAACAGGTATAACACGATTTGGGCTATCGACAATAGGTTAACTAAGTCAGCGGTGTTTGTGCCAATGAATTTGACTTAGAGTATGGATGAACTAGCCAATGCATATTTCAGATTTATGGTAAGTAGGCACAGTAAACCTACTAACATAGTATCTTATAGGGATTTGAGGTATCTTTTTCACTTCTATAGGAAGTTACAAGAGGCTATAGGAACGAGATAGAGGATGAGTGCCACCATCCACCCAGCTAAAAACAGGTAAACTGAGAAGTTGATTCAGACACTTAATGATATGCTACAAGCTTGTGTTTTGGATTTTTGGGGTAGTTGGGAAGGTCATCTATATTTAGTTGAGTTCTTATACAACAAAAATTATAATGCTAACATATAGATGGCACCCTTTGGGGTGTTATATGGATGTAAGTGCCGAACATCCTTAAGTTAGAGCTACATCAATGATGCTATTATACTTGAACTAGAGATGATTGAGGAGAGAAATCAACAGATTTGGTTGATCTAGGATAGCATGAGAGCAACTTAGAGTTGTCAGAAGAGTTATGCAGATCTAATGTAAAGTAGTGATATATTTGAGCTATGGGATAGAATTTTATAGAGGGTTTCACCTACCAAGGGGGTGAAGATATTTGTTCGGAAAGGTAAGTTAAACCCAAGGTACATTGGTCTTTACAAAATTCTTGATAAGGTTGGTAGGGTTGCATACTACCTAGCACTTCCATGGAAGTTGGCCCAAGTTCATAATTTCTTCGACATATCCTATCTAAAGAAGTATGTCGTAGATCCATCCCACATGATTAGACCGGATGAGATAGAGCTCGATGACTCTTTGACCAAAAAAGAGAGGCCTTTGCAAATTCTCAACACCAAGGTTAAATGGACCTAGACAAGTTCAATCTCACTTGTGAAGATTCTTTAGAACCGTTATAGAATAGAGGAGGCAACCTTGGAGACTGAGAAGGACATTCTTAAGTCTCGCCGCTATCTCTTTGGCTCAGGTGTGTTAGAGTCAGGTTTCTATCTCTTTTAAGGGTAAAGTCCCAAGTCAGGATTCTATATCTTTTAAGGGTATATTCCCCGGTAGTATAGTAGCGGCTTTGGTAATGTTAACCAATATCACCCTCCTTACATCCATTTTCTCTTCCTCCCCAGCCTCAACTTCTTCACTTCACAAATGAAGTCACTTTTAAAGGGGTAGTGATGTAATACCTCAAGTTTTATCTAACCCAAATCCCAAGTAATTAATATTGTAACATAATTCTAATCTCAAAAAATTAATATTTCTATCTTACCTTAACTCCTTATTTCTAAATCTTAACCTAACTCTAATTTTTATATTGAGTTAATAATATCTTTTCTAACCTAAAAATAATCTTGGATAATATTTAAATTAACTATCTTAATACCCTAACGTAAGTTTTTTTAACCTAAACCTAAATCTAAACCCACCTTTTTCTTTACCATATTTCTTTTCTTCTTCCTACCTTATTTTATATCACTTTATTCTCCCTACCGGTCTCCTTAGCTCACATCACCTTTCTCCTCTTCTCTTCTTCTTGTGTATACTCCTTCCTTGCCAAAATTATCCCTCTACCCCCATCAACTCACCCTTCCTCATTTCCAAGGTTAGGGGTTGAATGTTGTCGCCCGATTACCTCACCTCTACACTCGTTATTCCTATGAGTATGTGTGTATATAAGGCACATTTAATGAACGCACCTACTTCCTTCTCCCTCTATTATTTTATCAAAATATTTCACCCCAAACACAACTTCCCCCCTCCTTCTTTTCCCCTCCTAGACGTCACCAAAACTGCCCAAGATCACTCCACAAGCTAGCCTAACCGAGGCACCAACACCTCCATCAATAACATTTTTCATTACCTCACCCCTAGCACCAATCATCTTTATCATTACCTCACCCTAAGCAACGGTCAAAACCACTACAACCTACCCCCAAGAATTGACAAAACCTACCGATCCTACCACCCTACATTTAGCCATTTTCAACACAACACACTCATTACTGAAATACCCACGAACCCTAATTTAGGGAACTATAGTAAAATAAGAATTATTAGAAAAATTAAGTAAATACATTATTTTATTAAATAAAATGGAATTAATTAAGGTAAATAAAGTAGAAACTAATAAATAATTTAATTAAAAAAATTAGGGCATTTTACTAATTAACATGGAAGTGGGGGAAAATTATTCAAAATAGCCAAATTAATCTAGAAAGGGATTTAATTATTATTTTTCTAAATATTATTATTTTAAATAATAATCAAAAAATACAAAAATATCCTAAATACCCCAACCAACCTATTTTTTCTTTTCCTTTTTCTTTTCTTTTCTTTATCTCCTTCTTTTCCTTTTTTCTTTCTTTCTCTCCTTTCTCCTTTTCTTTTTCTTTTTCCTCTTCTCTCCTAGTTTGGGCCAGCCTCCCTTGTGGCCCAATCTCTTCCTTCCCCTTCTCCTTCGGCATAGCCTAGGCCCATGCGCCATCTTCCTTTCCTCCGTCGCCCAGTCGCCCAATCACCCAATCGACCCATCTTCTTTTTCTTTTCTTTCCTCCCCGGACCGCCCAGTCCAGCATTCTTCTTCCTCCCCCCCCCTGCATGACATGCAACCCATAATCTCACCAGCAGCCAACGACCACTGATTGGCCCATTCATTCCCTCTCTCTCCCATCATTTTCTTTCCCCTTTTTGACCCAACCAACCCCCTCTCCTCTCACGGGTTCCCTACCCTTCCTTTTCTCCTTTCCCCCTAACCTAACCAACCCTACCATGGCAAACCTATGCCGCATGGAACCTGCCCCCTCTTGTCCTCTTCCTTTTTTCATTTCCCCTAAAATTAGCATATAAATACCCCATAGACAACCTTGATCGAGCCTTTGTTTTCTTAGCCTAGAAATTTCCCCCTTTATGCCATCCCCTGATCAGACGATCGCCTCATCGCCGCCGCCCATCACTGCTACCCATAGAACTATCCCTTGCATCACCCTCTACTAAACTAAGCCTCCCTCCTCAATCCCCCCTCCTGATTAGCCCCTCATCAACTCGCGCTTCCCTTCACACCATCGTACACCGCCAATCATACAGCAACCAATACCCTCTCTACCCTCTAAAACAACCAGGGGAGCTAACTCTACCTCCCTATAACTCCCTCTCTCCCTGCCTCCCTCTCTCCCTGCCTCCCTCTCCTTCTCCCTCCTCCTCCCTCCACCACCTTCAGCCACCACACTTGCCGTCGTGTGCCGCCACCTTTAGTTGTACAACCTCCTTCATTCCAACCCTCTCTACCTAAGGCACCCACCACCACCTTAATCACCCCCTCATTCTCTCTCTCTTCTAGCCTATACCACCATCTCTCCACTTCTCTTCTCCCTCCATCGCTACCACCGCCATCGCCATGCACCGCTGCTGGTGACACCACCATCCTTAGGTGGTACTCTAACCTTCCCAACCCCTAAACCCATTTTATACAAGTATTAGCTATTTTTAGTAGTATTAATGGTATTATCCTTAATATTATTATTATTATTATTATTACTACTACTTAACCTAAATTCAGAATTTTCCCAACCAATATTATGATTATTATTAATGGCCTACAACTTTATTATTATTATTATTATTATTATTATTATTATTATTATTATACTCGACCATAAGATCACCAAGGTTATTATTACTATGGTTATTAGGACCTTTGCTAGCATTATTCTTAAGATTGGAACTATTATTATTATTATTATTATTATTATTATTATTATTATTATTATTATTATTATTATTATTATTATTACCTTGACATTATTGTTAACATTTCATATATCACTAAACTTACTACCGCTACTAACATTATTATTATTAGTATCATTATGGTTACTCCTTATATATTATTAACATCACTATTATTATTATTACTAGGGTTTGGGTTGATATTAGTATTATCACTATGACTACTCTTATTATTATTATTATTAGTAGTATTAATATTGAAACTATTACGTTTAATAAAATGAATATCACTATGATTACTTTAACATACACTGTAGTGGCTACTAAGACTTATTTTGATTAGCAATAGCATGATTAACTACTTTAAGAATAATAACCCTACTTTTACTTATAAAACTACTATTATCATTATTAGCCCTAATAGCAGATTAAGATAAGGGTAGGGTAGGCATAATGGTAATTTGGGTAAGAGGGAGATTAATCCATAGTATTTCTCTTTTATAGGTGAATCAAATCAAAACCCTAAGGAGGCATAGGAGTGTGTTCCAAGCCTGGTGTCATTTTAGGTAAGGATGTAGCTAAGGCCCTATATGTAATATGTGTCTTGTATGCCTTGGATGTTATGTACCATGTTATGTTGTGTATCTTATGGTTATCATTAAACTTTTTTTTATGTGTAGCACAACTTGGAGTTGAGGTATGTTCATGTGTTTTCTTATGGCATGAGTATAATATGTATATGTTGTGATTATGATGTGATATGATGTGACCCCATAGGACATGCATGCTAGGATGATCAATAATATGATAATGGGTAAAAGGATAAAAAGGAAGAAAATGGGAAGTGAATTTACTAAAGGGGACATGAGGTTGACCAAACTATCTCATGATCCATGAGAGGATAATAAAAGGAGGTTATGATCAAAATGAACGAGTGATGAGAGTCTTGCATGGGAAATTTCTAGGGTTTGCATGGGACAGATGGAGCTACATGGGGACAATCTTTACATGAGAAAAGTTGTCTTAGGGTGTAAGTAAGGTAAGAGGAGAGTTCTGGAGTGAATAGAGACTAGTACGTGGGTTGGCATGAAGGTGTATAGGGGATTTGATTAGGGTTTTGGGAGGAAAACCTAATCTGAAGGGAAATGTTATAGTAAAAATAATTGAGGAATAGTGGAGTATTAGATAAGAGTGGAAAACTTATTATATGAGGGATGAGTAAGGGTGCCTTAAAAAAAGGTGTTAGGTGAAGAATGGAGAGATAACTTGTGGGGGAAGAAAGGTGCTAGGGTTTGGGGTGGCCAACTAGGGTTTCACAGTCACATAAGTAATCAGTGAGTAGAATGATAAGATTTGGGTTGAATCTAAATAAGAGGATGTCTTAGGCGATACCAAAAAAATATAATGGTATGGTAATTTAGAGGAAGTTGGGCCACATAAGTCCAATTAGTGTTTCAAGGGAAACCCTAGAGGGTGGTAATAAATGGAGTTGGATGTCATAAGGTGATGGGCCTTAACCTACAGCCTTAGGAGTTGGGTTTTCATTATGAGTAAATAGAAGGGGAATGGATATCAAGGTGTGATAAGAGGAGCAGAAGTCTCAAGATATGGGACAAGCCCCTCTTGGAAGGATAGAAATAGAAGTTTGGTGACATGCATGTCAAGGGTGAAATATTTATCGAATAAGATACTAACTATTTAAAGAGAAAGATTGTTGATCCGGGCCTAAACCTGTCCACCGGTAAATAATAGTAGTCAAGAATATATTGCTCTGTATGATTTCCAGTCCACCAACTATAATAATGGGGGTTTTTGTGCTCAACAAACCAAACATAATGACGCTAAGACATAGGAAAGGTACTAAGTAATTACAGTGAAACACCATGTGAGTTGGGGCTAGACCTATCCACTGGCAAATAATAGTGGCTAAGAGCATTCTACCCTAGAGACCAGTCCACCGGCAATAATAGTAGTCGAGAACGTTCTGCCCTATATGTATTCCAATCCACTGGCTATAATAGTGGGGTTCCTACACTCGCATGGATTGATAAAGAGTATGTGTGAAATGAGCATGTTGACCATTGAACTAAAGAATAAGTTTATCTGGAATGTAATCTAGGCTCATTATCTGTATTATTGTATGTTGCTTATATGATCATACTTGTGTTATATGCCTTATATGTTTGGCCTTAGCTGTAACACCCCCAAATTTACTACTGAAAAATTTCGTTTAAATCAAAAGGTTTAGCGGAAGCAAAAGAATTAAAACCGTAAACTTGGGGGTATCACCGCCACACTTAGTACCAGACCGGTTCACTCCTACCGTTCCGATACTAAGTGCTAAGGCTAAATCAAAAGTCATAAACGTGAAACATCAACCATAAATGCACCATTAACACAAATGTTCATGAAGACGAGGTTTCAACCACCGATAGAGTATCATTAAGATTACAATTTAAAAGTCCCACCTTTGAAATACAACACAACATAAGCGCAACAAGCTAAAATAGAAGATAGAGAGGGAAATAAAGGAGTCCGGCGAACTCGCTCTAGGCCCCAACCAGGAAAGACTCATCACTCGGTCCCACCTGATGCCTCGTAGGTATCGTAGGCATCGAACATGTGGTCTCCTACCTACACAAGGTCAGATGGGTCCTCTGCTCGTGGGAATGAGCAGCACCCATAAAACGGGTGATCAGTACGCTACGTACTGAGTAAGGTAACAGACGAGCTAAGGCCGACACATACACACAGGATACTTGTTCAACACATCATCAACACACAAAGACGAGTAAGCGGAAGGCTAATTTCATACTTGTACATGTTCATTATTACTTATTATGATTATAAGTCCTTTTCACACGCTCTTCAGTTATCCCTGTAAGTACGGGGACCCCACTATTATAGCCAGTGGACCGGAAATCAACACCCAGGGCAGAACGCCTCTGGCCACTATTATAGCCGGTGGACAGAAAATCAACACCCAGGGCAGAACGCCTCTGGCCACTATTATAGCCGGTGGACCGGAAATCGACCCCCAGAGCAAAACGCCTCTGGCCACTATTCTAACCGGTGGAACGGACTGGCCCCGCACTTACATGGTGTTTCGCTGTAAGTACTTAGTATTTTTCCCGTGGATTAACTTATTTGTTTGGTTCTGTCGAGCCCGAACTCCCCCACTATTATAGCCGGTGGACCGGAGATACACACCCAGGGCAAAACGCCTCTGGCCACTATTATAGCCGGTGGACCGGAAATCAACCCCCAGGGCAAAACGCCCCTGGCCACTATTCAAACCGGTGGAACGGACTGGGTCGGGCTCATCAGTCTTTCGCTTTACGTAATTAATGTCTTATTCGTATCTTATTGAATCACGTCATGCCCTTGACATGCATGCCGGTAATGCGCTACCTCTTCCCTCCAGAAGGACCTTCCCATATGTTGGGACCCATACCTTCCCGTTCACTCGACATTCATCCCCCGTAGACTCAGGCAGAGTAGCTTACCATAAGTCACCATTCCCCAAGGCTATAGACCATCTCAACATGTAGGATATCAACTCCGTATGCCCTTGTCTCTCTAGGGTTCCTCCCCGGAAGCCCTAATCGGCCTATGTGGCCCGACCCCTTTCTTACTCATCTAACATCGCTTCATCCTCCATCTCGCCCTCATTATTCTTAGAAGATTTCCCAATGCAATGCTTTCTCTCCCTAGTTCGCATATGATCGACAAACCCAGTTGTCCGTCAAAACCCTAGCTGGCTGGCCAAAACCCTATCACTTTACTTCCTCAACAAGCAACCCCCTCTTTCACCCCCGAACTTCTCCCCTCATTTATAAAAACCCATACTCGTCCATTATGTAGGTGGATTCACACTCTCAACACCCTTACTCCATCCTCCCTCGATTACTTCCACCCTGGTACCCTTCAAGTTACCCATTCCCTCTCAAACCCTAATCAGGCTCTTGGGCGCCCTTACATCGACCCATGTAATATTTTACCCCCAAAGTTTCCAACCATCCCTTGGACTCTCCAAACCCTCACTTACCACCCTCATCCCCTTTTCCAATGTAAGGATTATACCCATGCAAGCTCTAATCCCCCCATGCAAATTTCCCACAAGGTCCATTTTCTGTATTCTTCCATTATCATTCCACACTACTAACCCTAGCATACATGTCCTAGAGGGCCAGATCATGTCATGTCATCATTATCCAATAACAACGTAACACATGTCATGTACGATGCACACACATACATATTACCAAATTGTCCGTGCTACGTTATATAAACAAGTGCTTCACAACATATGCGTAACACACATAAGTCATGGCATGCTCATCATTCATTCACACATTACAACACATAAGCACAAGGCCATAGCTTCATCCCTTACCTAACACGACACCGGCCGTGGAGCACGCTCCTACGCCTCCTCCGGATGTCGACTTGATTCACCTATAAAAGGAGAACACTAGAGGTTAATTTTCCTCTAACAAAGCACTATTCCCCTACTTTACTCTTATCTTAATTCACCGTTAGTGCTAAGAGAGTACCAATTTTACTAATGGTTACCAGGAGCTAAAATAATAATAGTAGTAATACTAACCATAATAATAGGGATAATAGTAACGCTACTAGTAGTAACAACAAGGATGTTAAAATAATAATGTTAATCGTACTAGTAATAATAACAAAGATAATAACAACGATAGTCATAGTTAGGGTAATAAATATAGGAATAATATTAATAACAATAATAATAATAATCATAAAAGTGATAACAATAGTAACAATAATAGTATTACCGACAATAATAATATTAGTAGTTATAATAACACTAAGAGTAGCAATAATAACAATGCTAATAATATTAAGAATAATAATATTAATAATAGTAATGATAAAAATGATAATAATAATAATAATAATAATAATAATAATAATAAGGATGATAATAATAATAACAATAATAATAATAATGGTAATAATAATAATAATAATAATAATAATGAGGATAATAATAATAATAATAAGGCTAATGGTAATAATTATCAATATTAAATTTATTAACTTTCATTAATCAGGGTTTAGGGTCCAAGGAGGTGGAGCCAACCTGGTGGTGTGGTGGTGCCGGCGGCGGCCGCGGCGGCGGTGGGAGTAAGAATTGGGAGAGGTGTTTGTGGAGGCTCGGGGAGAGAGAAGTAGGGTAAACAGGGGGCATAGGGTGGTAGGGTAGGGTCTCTTGGTGGTTTTAGGGGGTGGTGATGGTGCTGCAAGCGTCAGCACAGCCGGCGGCGACGGCGCGAAGGTGGCGCGGGCTGGAGGGGTCGATTTTGGGGAGTGGTTTTCGCACGGCCAGGGCGGCATGTGCGGCTCGAGGCAAGGCGTCTAAGGTGGTTGGTTGAGCAGAGGGGGGTGCAGGGAAGATGTTGGTGGCGCGGGCAGGCAGAAACGGTGGCTGAAGGTGGGGGAAAGGGCGGCTGAAGGTGGGGCTGCGTGCGCTGAAGCTTCCTCTGGGTTCCAGATTTTCGAACCCGATCTATGCGGTGGAGGGGTCAATTTATAGGCCAATCTGAAGGAGAAACGACAAGAGTCAAGTGGGAGGTTAGGTGGGTAGGGTTAGGGGAGGTCGTCCGGTGCAGGCCTGCCGTTGCAGACCGAGACCCATCGGAGAAAGAAAGAAGAGGGTTGCGTGTGGGAAATGGCTAGATCGATCGGTCACATCCACAGGAAGGTCAACGGGGATGAAAGGACGAAACGACTGATGGAAATGGCATGCCGTTGACGCTACGTTTTTCGGCGCAAATTTTTGGTTGCAGGCGGCGACGGACGACGACGTCGCGAGGAAGAAGAAGAAAAAGAAGGGCTGGACCGGCGGTCCAGGGGAAAGGAAAAAGGGAAGGGGAACCGGCCGGGCGGCGGCGGTTATTTCCCCAAATAATGAAACGCTGCGTTTTGGGTAAAGTTAGGGAAAAACGCGGCGTTCGCGTCGTCAGGAAACGGTTATATTTTCTTTACTCGGGGTGCAGCGTTTCGGCGGGGTGAGAGGCAAAACGCTGCGTTTTGTTCCCAGGGCGAAAGGGGACGGCACTGGACCACGGGGGATGAGGGAGGAGGCATGGGGTTGGGCCGCGGCTGGCCCAACAGCGAGAAAAAAATATAGAAAAAAAAAAGAAAAAGGCAACGGAAGAAGAAAGAAAAAGAAAAGAAAAGGTTATTTATGCCATTTTATTTTAGCATTTTATTTTACATAAATATTTAGAATGATCACCTTGGGTACATAGAGTAGGAATATTTAAATGATTAAATAAAATGTTTATCCTCCTTTTTAGGCTAATTTAAGGCCCAAAATATATATGTAGTTATATATATATATATATATAAGGTTATCCTTTATAAATTATTTTAATTTCCTATTGAAATGCCCTTACATAACCTCTTTTTTTTTCTAAAAGAGCAACGAAATAAATAAATTCTCCAAAAATCCCTATTTAATGACTTATTTCTGCAATAATAAATGCTGGGGTATTTCATTAGCTGTATGGTTACTTTACTCAGTACGTAGTGTACTAACCACCCTTTTTGTGGGTGCTCCTCATTCCCACAAGTAAAGGACCCACCTAAGTTTGTGTAAGTAAGAGACATTTTCTTCGATGCCTACAACACTTACGAGGCAACGGGCAGGGCTAAGAGTGGAGCCTGGACCTAGCCTGGGGATCAAGAGTGACTCGGTTAGATTTTATCTTCCATTTCATTTTCCATGTAGCATTTTGATTTAGTCCTACTCTATTGTATGGTGTTTTCTATCATTTGGAACTTTAACTTCTTACTTCTTGGGTTGTAATTAGTTTAACTGCACTTTGATTTCTGTATGATGAACAATTCAGTTCTTTATGAATTCTCATTTTAACTATTGACTTGTGTTTGATGATAATCCTCTTCAACCTTAGGAGTGAATAGGTCTGGTACTAAGTGCAGCGGCAATATCTCTATAATTTACAGTTTTATTATTTCGCTTCCGCTAAACCTTTTCATTAAATGAAAATTTTCAGTAGTAAATTTTAAGGGTGTTACAACTACCTTAGGTTAACTCAATCACAACATTTTATTTCTTTTTCCCTTCTTGCTACAGCAATTTTCACCACAACATAACCCCCCTTATAAAATTTGGCCTAAGCCTCCTCCACCACTTCGGTAGCCTTAGTCAAAGCCCCTCCTCCTCCATATCAAAAACTTTGGCTAAAGCTTCCCCTTCCATTTCTACAGCCACAACCGCAACATTCCTTCCCTATTATAGCACCACCAACCTTACCACAACACCCTAGTTGTTTTGCCTCCATCACTACTACATCCTCCCTAGCAATAATAGGTTGTGTTGTTGCCACCTACCTTATTTCACCCCCTTCAACCGATCCCTCCTTTTTTGCACATAACTTGGTTGAGACTCCTTTAAACCTCAGTTTGGCTTTTCCCACTCTTTCAAAAACCCTTATTAATTATATAATTTAACCTCTAATTATGTTTTTCTAATATTTATTAAGTGATACTCCGGAGGTGCTGAAAGAGATAAGATAAGATAAACATGCAAAGTGACCAGAGCCTTTTTTATGATAAATGTCAATGTTTTAGAATTTTGTGTTAAATTCTTGCATGGATATAGGTATTATTATTATACTTGTATTATATGATTAAATTTATGCTATTAATGATATGTTATGATAATATGGATTATGTGATAGAAAGAGATCATGAATAACGCAAGATGTGCAAATATGATGCGACTACGCTAAGGTGTATTTTTGTGGATGACTATAATTTGTGGAAGTGTAGTATGGGCCTAATGAAGTATGATAAGTGGGAAATAAGTATATTTAATATGTATGATGATAAATGGATGATTTAGAATTAATGATATTGAGGATATAAGATTTTTATAAAATAAGGGATTTTAGCATCTATAAAGTTATTTTGGCCAATATGGACTAATTAATGTGGGAATTTTGTTATTGTAAAGTATTTGGAGTATTAAAGTATGCTAATAATATTATGTGGATTTATTTAAGTGTTCATGAATGTATAAGTTCCCCAAAATGAGAAAAATGCCTAAAATTAGAATAGTAACCTTAAATGATAATCTTATTATTACATTCGTAAAACGTAAGAAATAGACTATGAATTTTAGATGTATTGTTAATATTGGCATCTTAGGGATATATATTGAATTATTTTAATTTTTTGAGTACTATAGGAAAATTTATAACTTACCTATGAAATTTAGATTTTGGAAGCTTTGTGAATAGTAATTTTTGAGATAAGGCTATTACAGTATGTGTAAGACATGGAAGTTAAAGCTTAAATTTAGGGTATAATAATAATAATAATAATAATAATAATAATAATAATAATAATAATAATAATAATTTAGGAAGATACACTTAATTTGGCGGGTAAATGATCAATATAATAAAAGTTATACCTAAATTGTGAAATTAGGGTTTTGGAAAATAAAGATCTTAACTCTAGAGAATGCCCTTATGACCTATGTGGCGTGCTGACCTGCTTTAATGTGTTCTAGACCTATGAATAGATTATGATTAACACATTAATCATTTAAAATAAAAGATCATGTGAGTCATACCAAGGTGATGTTTTCATATCCGTTCTACTGAATGATAATAGTGGCTCAAGTGTGTTTTTTCAGAGAAATGCTTCATTCTATTCCATTGGATTAATAATAGTGGGGTCAATGCTCATTATGAATAAGAATATTAATTGATTAACCTAATGGATAAAGTTAGATAATACATGAGTTAGGAGGAAGGTGATGTTTTCATATCCATTCCACCAGATGATAATAGTGGCTTGGGAGCATTTTTTCCTAAGGAGGTGATATTTTCATATCCATTATGCTAAATGATAATAGTGGATCAAGTGTGTTGCTCTTGAGAAAGTGCTTTAGATCGTTCCACTAGTTTCATAATAGTGGGATCCCTGAACTCAATGTAAATAAAATATTGAAAAGGGTTATATCTAATAAAGAGGTCCAGATTAGTATTTACTTTATGAGACTTTTTGTAAATTGTATGTGTACTTATCATCAATTATGAGTGTATGTAATTATTTCTATCCCTAATTCAATAGTATTGTTACATTTCTCAGTATGTAGCTTACCGACTATCCTTTTTATGGGTGTTGCTTATTTCCACGAATAGAAAACATTGATGCTTTTGTGTCGGCCTTTGAGGATCAAATATAATTTTACCAATTTTGATGCTTTGTGTGGGGAGGAGTGACTTTTATTTATACTAGGTATTTGGGCAACAAGTTATGTTATCTGAATGATGTTTTTACTTAGATACCTTTTTAGAATCTTTGATTCGTGGTATCCCTTCATTTCTATTATATTACTATAACTTTGAATTAATATCCAAACTCATATTTGTATTTATAAAATCTTCTCTCATTTCTAATTATCTTATTTTACTATGAATATTTTTAGCCTTTTCAATGATGTAAGGATGGTCTAGTAATTTAGAATTATATTAATTACGATTGTAACATCCAATATTTTGATTATATGCTTCCATTATAAATCAAAAAATTTAGTAGTAAAATTTGTGGTGTTACAATGCCATTTGGGCTTTTTAATGCAAAAATTTCATTCATGTGATTGATAAATAAGGTGTTAAGACCATTATTAGGTAATTTTGTGGTTATCTACCTTAATGATATTTTGATGTATAGTAAGAGTAAAGAGGAGCATTTAGTCCGCCTGATGAGGGTTTTTGAGAATCAAAGAGATCTAAAGTTTTAAGGGAAGCTTGAAAAGTGTAGCTTCATGATGGAGAATATGATCTTTATTGGTTACATTGTTAGTGGATATGGAGTGATAGTTGATCTATCCTAACTTTAAGCAATGACCACATGCTTGAGACCTACTAATGTGTATGAAGTTAGGATTTTTTATGGCATGACACCTTTCTATAGGAGTTTGATGAAATACTTTTCAACCATTAAAACTTCTATTGAACAAATTATGAAGAAGGGTAAATTAAAATGGATTAAAGCTATTACACGGGCTTTTGAAGAGTTGATTACAAATATTTTAAATACACCAATATTATTCTTTCCTAGATTTGATTAATTATTTGAATTAAATTATGATGATAATGATGTAGGGATTAGAGGTGTTATTTCATAATAGAATAGGATTACAACATTATTTAGTGAGAGGTTAAAAGGGGAAAAGCTCAACTACTCAACTTATGATAAGGATTTCTATATTATCAAAAAGTGTTTTAAAGAATTAGAATCATTACTTGAGTTTGAATCCGTTTTCTCTAAATTTGGATAATAAGAGCTTAAGATACTTGCATGGTCATAAGAAAGTTAGTCTACTACATGCCCAGTGGGTGTTTTCTACTAGTTATTTGAATGGAAAAGAGAATGTGGCTGCAGTTGCACTTTCTGGGAGGTCTATAATACTCATAATTATCGATGCAAAGCTACTTGGGTTTGAGATATTGAAGGTCTTTTTTCCAAAGGATGAAGGAGTTGTTAAATTTTTTGAAGGTTGTAGAAATCATCCTATTTAAATAAAATAAATTTGTACCTCCATCATCCATAATAATATTCACTAATCAAATAGGTTCATGAAGGAGGGATAGAAGGATATTTTAGAGTGGACAAGACCTTAGAGCTACTTCAAGGGAACTTCTAATGGCTAAGGATGTTCAAGGGTGTAGAAATTATGGTTGGAATATGTGTTATATGGCAAAAGATCAATAATTTCTTCCAAAAATGGCTCTATATACCAATGGAGCATAATCATGCTTGACACATGAGGGATTAGCCTATTTGATTATAGAGCCCTTCACCATTGAATAATTTAAAGGAGGTGATCAATATTGCATATATAGGATTAACAAGGTTGTAATGTACTTATGCTTAAATTAGAGGGGACTTGCATGCCATTATTGAAAGTGTAATGAAGTCTCAATCAAGGAACATGATATTACACGTCACATTTAATTCTTGTTCATTAGTTTCCTTAAAAGTAATTAGTTGTTTGTTTTACTTATTAGTTAAGTATCTTGTTAGATTAGTTAGAAATTGTATCTTTTAAGGTGTGTAAGTTATCTTAGATTATAATGTGGTTTAGCCTATACTTTATGTGTTTTTTATCTTAAATTTTAGATCATCTTATTTGTAACAATATGATGCATAAGGATTTGAAAACATGGTTTATATACCATTTTAATTCACATTAGATTCAACTAGGAAAAAAATCAATTTTAGTTTTCTTCAACCTTGAATCTCTTTGTGAGTTTTGCCTTGTTTATGTTTACTTTCTTAATCATAATCAAGCAATTCTCTTCTTTAATTTTTTTTTGTGTGTGTTGATATAGAGAGATTTTTTCCTAAATCAACACAAGCATATCCCAAATTCATCCATTAAACCGCATCAACTTACATAAAATACCAAAAACCTCAATCCTAATTGGTTTCCTTCATCATTAAATACTAAAATCAATTTATTTTTTACCCCACATGGACTCTAATCATCTTATTTCCATTAATTTCATGCCAATGCATTCTTTATGTATTCTAAAAGGAGAAATGATACTTTCCCACATGTCACTAATAGATGATCTCTCATCTCATTATTATGATTAATATATGGTTTTTTAGTTAAACTTATGTTAAGACCGGTTAGATAGAGGGGAGGATTGGGATTCTTAAGAATGGGTTTGCTTCTATAGATTAAGTTTAGGCTGAGGTTCCAATTACCAGACTTCATCAAGGAATTTCTAAGTAAATATGTGTTTCCTCCTTCCTAATTGATGCCTAATTCATGAAGATCTTTACTATGCTTGGTTCATTTGGTTGAACTATATAAGGTTAGTTTAGAGTTACTCTTGGGGTGTTAGCAACTAGGATTTATGATAGGGAGGATGATCGGATCCTGCTAACCAATAAATCAAAATGTAAACTAGTTGTGCTAGATTTGATTAGCAATGGACATGATTTGAAGGGTGTTTATTTCTTCATTGATCAAAAGAATATCCTTCCTCTGAATATATTCTAGAGTTTTCCCGACTAATGGAAAACTTTCAATAAGTGTTATTGACCTTGGTTATTTATGATAGTGTTAATCGTAGCTTTGTTTTCACTTTTTATAATATCTGACAGTAATTAAAGGAAAGTGGAGCTCCATTCAATGTGTTGGACTGAATAAAAAGTATCTTAGTAGCATCAAAGAAGGAATGCCATTAAGAAACATTATTAGAACCTAATAACATATGTAAAAATATTTTTCTTAATAATAATATCCCCGAGGTATTTCTCAGAGTTATCTTATCCATAGTTTTTACCTTTCCTCATGGGAGGCTTTAGGAAACTAGTTTTTCATAAGTGATTTTTTAACTCCACTACATCGATGTTTTATGGATATCATTATGGGTATTTCTAATTCTTAATTGACAAAAGATATGCGGGCCATCATTCACTAAAATGTAAGTAGAAGATGTGTTTCCATGTGTGACAGGTTCTCATGCGTCTAAGGCGGCCTTCTATGGATCACCATACTTGAGATGGGGGATGTTCTTGCAAAAATAAGGGGTGAGGGTCTAATGGAGGGAATATTTAGGCTAGAGCCCAAAATATGATGCCAATGGGTATGGTAATGACTCATGTCAAAGAGGGTTATACTCAATTATCCTAGGTTGGCAAGCTTACTCGTAAGAGGAAGATGTTTGTTGAGTCGAATGATAGGTCCAAAGCTAATTTGTATCTCCTAGAGAGCTTCTATTTTTGAGTGACTTCATACCTCTAATCGTGGGATAAAGTGTATCTTAGCTAAGAAGCCAAGAATCACTCAATCTTTCAACATGTTTCTCTTGGATAAGGTTGTAATTGAGAGATATTAGGTACAAACTATGTTTATGTTACCTTGGTTGTGTATATTTCACTAAAATACAAACAATGAGTATCTTTGTAGGTTGTGTAGTGAATCTTATTTGCCTTAAAGTTAGTGGCATCACTGGAGGGCTCCATCCTTGGCTTGCAAGTGGAGTTAAGGTAACATAGAGAAAATGGAGCTTTATTAGATTCAATGGTGATGGACCTAGAATGTTTTTAAGGAATTCTTCCCCAAGAGTTAAACCAAACTAGGCAGGTTCCAGAGGAAAAGCATGAGTCCCATCACTTATTTGACATGACCTAGTGGTTGAAATAGGCTAACTTGAACTCAAGGAAGGTTGATTTACTACAATTGATTGATTTTTGAGAGGTGTAGGTTTAGTATATGTCTGGTATGGTTCGTTGTTAGAAGGTTAAATGGATTCCAATTATTATCAAGACCATGTTTGACAAAATTGAGGAAGGGGAGGTCGACCACACTAATTGTTGTGATAGTGCAAGGATATGGCATGATTAGCTTGATTTCTAAGGGATTCATAGAATTAGGCATGACCATGGTTAGGGTAGCACTCATGCAATGCCAAGCCCTTCAAGATATGTTGTTGAAGAAGTGCTCTAGAAGGAGGTAGTGATGATGATGACGACGTTAGGGACATTGTTATTAATGCATAGGTTTTCTTTCATTAAGTTAACATAATTGGTACTTTATTAATGCATATGGTTTTGAAGTTCTACGAATGTTTTCATTGACTACTTTATTTTATTCTAAATTTTCATTCTAAATAGGAGATGGGGCCCTATATATAGTCCCTTAGTGTTATATACCATTTCCAAATGTTCTAAATAATGAGGGCTTCATCATCTATTAATCCTTGGAAAATCTAAATTTGTGGAAAGTATGTTGTGGATGATTATGCTAGTAGGATTGTTTTTCACACTATACATATATTAATAAATATAAATAATTAATAATTTTTGTGTAATAGTCGATAACTTTTAAGTAGTAAATTATAACTTATAACTTAAATTTTATTTTTCTTGTATCATCATACACCAACACTAACTTTTCTTCTCTCTTTGTATCTAATGTGTTATGCAATTCATTTAATATTGATAGAATTAGATATGAAAGTTTTCAAAATATACCATCAACTTGAGGTTAAATAGTTTGATATTTGTTGCAAAACCTTATTCTTTGTGTTCCTACTCCTTACACTGTGAGGAATTGATGTGGAAGATAATAGAGAAGTATCCTTTCACAATGTAGGATCCTTTTTTTTGTCTTGAAGTAGAATCGATTATCAAAGATGATGTAATGCTCAATGATAGAGATATTCTTCAACAAAGCTTCACGATGTTGAAATTGATCTTCACCAAGATCGACTCAACTCAATTTTAAAGAGAAATAACAAAATTTTCTCTAGAGAATAATACCTAAACTCTCAAGAGAAATTCACTTGAAGAGGAAGGAAGAATTTCAAAAATTCTTGAATTTTATTTCTCTTGATTCATTAATAATGTACAAGTCGACATTGTATGTATATATATACAAACGAGGCCTTAGTTCCTCTTTACTAATCAAGCCTAAACCAATTGGTCTATAGGGCTGGCCCTGACATTTAGAGGACCTTAGGCTGAAAAAAATATTATGGTCCCATATTTTATATGTATAAAAAAATTATAAAAATAAAATTCTTGAATTTTATTTCACTTGATTCATTAATAATGTATAAGTCGACATTACATGTATATATATATACACATGAGGCCTTAGTTCCTCTTTACTAATCAAGCCCAACCCAATCTGTCAATAGGGCTAGCCCTGACATTTAGGGGGCCTTAGGCTAACAAAAATATTATGGTCCCATATTTTATATGTATAAAAAAAGTATAAAAATAAATTTTATCTAGTAAAAAAAGTAAATAGTTCTATAAAATTAAATTTGCAAACCAACAAAAACAACCATAATAAAACACATTTTTTTTAATAATATAACTATTACAAACACTACTAAAATATCAATCATCTTGCATTTTCTAAAGCAAAATTCTTAACCAAGCCATCATAGTCAAGCTTATCAACAATATTATTTTTGATGTATAGCATAGCCAAAGAGTTCAATCTTTTTTGTGACATGGTTGAAAAAAGGTAATACTTGATCAACTTTAATTTTGAGAATGATCTTTCAACAGAGGCAACTATGACAGGAATTTTTAAAAGAATTCTATAAACAATCCAAGCATTAAGATAACAAGCCTGAAAATCCGTTAAATAATTCAACACCTCAACAACTCATCAAACCCATCAATATCTGACATATCACCATGCTTTAATATGATTTCAAGATTTGAACAAAAACTCATCAAAGTCTCATTGTCAAAAGACTTTAACTCCTTCAAATCAAACAAAATACCAAAATCTCCTTGATATTTCTAAAATTATTCAAACCTGATTTGAAGTAAAGAAAGAGCTTGATCAATAATATATAAGAACTAATTAACCTTGAATGATTCCATTACCAATTGTGTCACTTCTTCAGTATTGTTATTGTCATTATCACCAAACCATTTCGTTGGTTTACTGATTATCTTTTCACAAAATTTAGCTTTAAGATTTATCTTTCTTGCAATTTAGTGATCTTTAATAAGAGAAATCTTCAAACCAATTTCTCTATATTTAAGAAACCATGACATAAGACTTTCCAATTTATTGATAGCATAATCCAAGTTCATATCTTTAGCTTGAAGAATTTTGCTCACAATGTTAATATCATCCAATAAATCATACCAAATAACCATGCCAAATATATACTTGAAATTCTCAAGTTCATGTGTTAGAAAAGCACTAGCTTCACTTCTTGTTTTAGAATCATCAACATATTTTTTTCAAATGTGCTAAAGCATCTCGTATTTGTGGAGCTTGAAATCTTATTGCTTTCACACTTTCAACATGACTTTCCCTTCGATTTTTTGACAATGGCTTAATAGTAATCCCTACTACATGATCTCTAAAAATCTTCCATCTCTTTGTAAAAGATGAAAAAATGAATATATTCTTTGTGTTTCTCCGAAAAAAGAAACGACTTTCTCACAACAACTTGCCATATCACAAATTGTAAGATTAAGACAATGAGAACCACATGGTGTATATAGTGCTCTAGGATTTACCTTAAGAAGTCTTTTCTACACCCCTTTTATGTCTTCCTCTCATACTAGCTCCATTGTCATACCCTTGTCCTTTTATATTATTGAGGTCAAGCATAAGAGATTCTAATGCACTTGTAAGCTCCTTAAAAAGGCCAAACCCAGATGTATTATGCACCTTTAAAAATTCCAAAAAGAATTTTCTATAACTATGGGATATGTAGATATATTAACACATTGTGCCAAAAGAGACATTTGTTCATCATGACTATCATTAGGAGTGCAATCAAGAATAACAAAAAAGTACTTTATTTCTTTGATTCTAACCACGATATAGTTTCTTACTTCACTTGCTATGATCTGAATCGTTTCATTTTGGATCTTATGACTCAAATAATGGTAATGAGTCTCTTTTTTCATGATACGCCTAACATGTTCATACATTATTGGATCAAAATCTGATATCATCCCAATCATCTATAAAAAAAAAACTCCATTATTTTCATTATACAACTCTCATTATCTCCATGAAATAGCAAATTATTCTTTGCAAGTCTCTTCACAATAACAAAGATTCTTGTAGGTAATTTCCTCTAATGCTCTCTTTCTTTATCAATATGTTCTTCAATACTTTTATCAATTGTCTCTTTCTCCTTCAATCTTTTTTACAACTAGATCTAACTCATAAAGCAAGACATATGATATCCACTATTTTCATGACTTGCAAGCCATGCACTTACATTTTTCCAATCTTTCACTCCATTTCCAAACTAACCCACAAGGTTCTTGTTATGATCTTGCTTGAATAGATTACAACAGAAATTAAATACTTTGTTTAATGAAGCTGAGTACATCAGCTATAGACGGTCTTACTTTTGTCCATTTGGAAGTATATGATAATAATATGAAAAGCTAAAATGTCTATTTAAATCATTTGTAGGATAGATAATATCATCATCTTATTTAGGGCCTTTTTTTAGTTAAGAACTCCCTAAAATTATTCCTTATTTTTTCCCAGTTTGCTGAATCATCAACATCAAAGGGATACATAAAGTCTTCAACTTCTACTTCATATTGATTATGATTAATATTCTCATCACTTTCTTTTTCCTTATTCAAAAGTTGATTTTCTTCTTCTAATGGTAGAATTTTTCCTTCAACGTTATCATCATTCATGGTTTCATTACCTTAAGTTAGTTCTTCATTATCATTCATCGATTGATCATGTTCTATATTGGAATACACTTGTCTACTAATATATTTCTCATTCTCATGTTCTTCATTTACCACAACATTTTGTGAAGTATCACCTTGCTTAATAAAGAACATATTCAGAGAACCAGCTTGAAGCTTCACTAAAGGTTCTCTTCTCTCCTTATATTTTCCTCTCTCTTTTTTTTTTCTCTAGATGGGTGCTATCTAATAGGAGCCATACTTATAAATACTAGGCCCCACATACTTGATAAAATTCTAATTAATATTTAGCTTTCTTTCTAAAAATGTTCCAACACAATAAAGGAGATTAAAAAACTAGTAAAATGTCTAATAACTAATTATTCATCATTGGAAGATGCTTAAGACCTATGTATAACTCCTTATATCAACATATAGAATCAAAAATTATAATCTAAATGTAAATTTCTATTATGTAATTGAATCAATTTTTAACTTATTATAAGAATCAAAAACATAAAATTACTTATACAATGAAATTTGAATCACTTACCAGAAAAATTACATGGAATCAGCAACAAATTGAAACCCAAAAATTGAGATGGTAGCTAGCTGAAAATTTTGAACAGGAAATGCCAAAATGGATGGAGACCAGAGGTTAGAGTTTGGAGAGAGCTGAAAGAAACTCAAATAATATAGAATAATTTTTTTAAATGAAAAATAAATAGATGTACTTTGAATCACTTACTAGAGAAATTACATGTAATCGGCAACAAATTGAACCCTAAAAATTGAGATGGTAGCAACCTGAAAATTTTGAATAGGAAATGCCAAAATGGATGGATACTGGAGGCTAGAGTTTGGAGAGAGCTAAAAGAAATTCAAACAATATAGAAAAATATTTTTAAATGAAAAATAAATAGAAAAATAGGAGAAGAAGAATGGTTTGCTAGATAATTTATTATTCCCATGATTTTCTGTTGCCGTTTGTTTTGTTTCTTAAATGGATGTTGAAGAAGAAGGGTCACAAGACTCACAGCTGGCTGTTAAAGACGAAGAGTCAGCGTGCAGTAGTGTGCAACTACTACCTGGTACCAATAAAGTATAAAGGTTAATAAAAAGTAAAAAAAAAATGCTTGGGAAGGGGATTGAACCCCTTAACTTGTTGTATTAAACCTTCTATAATTTTAGTGTTTGACCATGTTAACTAGGCTAGCTTTTATTTTTATATCAGATATCATTATATATATATTCGAGGCCCTAAGCATGGGCCTAGTACTGCTATATTTAAGGCCATCCCTACCGGTCTAGCTAGTTAAAATAAGGAGTTAAACTAATGCACTACATGCTTATATTACACATATAATGATCTACAATTACAAGTTATAAGACATTACAAAGTTCATAAAAAATATCAAAGCTAAATAAAATCCTAATAATGTAATACATATAATAATCATATAATCAAGCTTCATGTCTTGTAGCTTTGTCCTCTATAAAAATTTGTAACCCTTATATTGTCATTATCTTATATGTTAGATATCTTTGGTGAAATATTCTTCTTACAAACATATATAATAACTGCAAGAATTACTTAATAAAACATTAGCATAGTTAGAATTATCATGAATGTGTTCTACATTTTTAAGAACAATTAATATTATTTTCAAGTATGCTAACTCTTGAGTTTCAATAGTAGAAAAATGAGATAAAGGTACTCTTGTATTAGAGATCTTTAGGGTATATGGATCATATGTGTTGATATTGATACTATCCACCATCCCGTGGCCTATTATACACCATCTTAGATCCACCACCTAAAATGCTCTTACCATCTCTACTAGGATGATATATGTTGTCTGCTCTACTACCTCGGCAAGAAACCATTTGTGCTATATTAGCCCCATAAACTAACCATCGCTTTCCTTATTTCAAACCACGCTTTTCTAATTACCATCATAAGAGTAAATCATCTTCCTTTTAAAAATAAGTATGAAAATAGATATTAAAGCTTAAAGTGTAAAATCAATCACATCATAAAATTATAATTTAAATTAGTTTAGAAAATATAAAAAAAAAAAATTTGTTTGATTTGAAATTATTTTAAACCATAAATTATAACAATCCTCCGTAGATCGAACCGGACCGCGTACAATCTAGTCTGGTTGGAGTATTGATAAACAGTGCTCAGATTGATAAATCAAACCTCCTCGTGAACGTATAAATTTAATGAAGAGTTTTTTAGGTCCGAATCCTTATAGTCGTCTCTCTCACCTCCCTGACCCTATAAATAACACAGGGAGGACATTTTCCTAGCTCCATGTCATGTCATCATTTTTCTTGCCTCTCTCTCTTTCAGCTGGTAACTGGTAAGATCATCACTCGAGCTCTGTTCACTTTTCTCTCTCATCATAACTTTACAATTATGTCAAATGATTGATTAATTTTCTTCTTGCTCCTTTTTTGGCGGATTGGATTGAATTAATTGATTGTTGTTGCAGATTCTAGGTTGGATTCTGATGGGATTTGTTTATTTCTTGAGGTAATAGATCGATCAATTTTGGGGTTTGGAGGAATCAACTAAAAGAGTGAAGAGGGGAGATGGGGAGATTGTTTCTGATCACACTTGAAGGCAAAGTTTATAGCTGCAAGCACTGCCTTACCCACCTCGCAATCGCTGATGACATTCTTTCTAAGGTCCAATTTCTTATCTCTTTTGCCTTCTTGACATTACCTATTACGTTTATGTATCTGAAACTTATTTGATCATAAAAAGATTAGTCTATGAACTTCAAATTTTAAGATGGATTTATATAAAGGGTGCTATAACAACTCCATTTGAGTTAGCTTTGTTTTGGGGCTGATTATTTTTTTTTTTTTCCGTTCTTTCTTTTCTGCAAGTTATTCAGTAGACTGCTGGACACCCTCTTTTTATGCAGATAAAGATTTATTGTTTCAGAGCTCTACCATCTCCATTTATGTTAGCTTTGTTTTGGGGTTGATCATTGTGTTCCGTTCCTTCTTTTCTGCAAATTATTCAGAGACTGCAGATTCCTTCCCTTTATGCAGATAAAGATTTACTGGTTCGAACTTGTTTTGTTTTTCTTCTGATCTAAATGACGGTGCTTGTTATTTACTAGTTATACCCATGAAGAAATTTTGTAGACATAGAAATGTCGTGATTTTTGATAAAAATGTTCCATGCTTGTACTCTCTGGTTTGTAAAGTTGATTAATGGCTTTTTTGGTATTATTTACAAAAAGTGATTGTCTTTACACTGGGTATTTTCGAGCAGTGAGGCTGCATAATCACTTTTTGTTAGTGTTACCAAACAAGGGGTAAGCTGATGTGCGTCAGGTGCTTGAAGAAACTTCTTCAGCTTGTATTTTGTTCTGGTGTCGCTGGTTCAATAACACCCTATATACTTTATAGAAAAAATTGGCCCCTAGGTTAGCTACTTTTGAATTGTGATATTCTAATTAGTTTGAGTGATTGAATGCACATGTAATGGGATCATGGTAATTGATGAGTTATGTTGAAACACCTTCAACTGTAATCCAGCTCATAGATTTTGTTTGTGTCATCCATGGGGGAAAGATTTGTGGTACACTAAGCCCAATTAAAGCCATCAGCCACAGAATATTGTTTATGTTTCTTTGTTCATGGTTGTTTGTATGGTTAATTGACATCTACCAGCAGACAAGTAAACTTGGGTTGCTATAGGATGAAATAATGATACGGATTTTTCTGTTGCATTATGAACTGAGTTGAGACATACAATTATACAAATTAGTTATATTTGATAGAATTTGAGTTAAGATGGTGTCAAAAGATGGCTTTGGTGACTTGTAATGTTTGTCCATTTGGTTTCTGATAAGTAAACTTGAATGCATCTAATATTGGACAATAGGATGATGTTTGGATGCTGGGATATAGCACCAATTAGGCCTTTTGTAGACAACAAGAAATAAATAATTTCAACCTGTGGCCATTGACTATTTGTTTTCTCCTGGTGTCAAGTAGAGTGATGGATGAGGATTCATATCGATGGCCCTACAACATGTGTATGCTGGTCTGTAATAATTTGTCTTCGAACTCCCTGAAAGGCTGTGACAGAGAGGTTTAGATGGATTCTGCTTCATGTAGCACCAGCCTATCAGATGACCTTTTTGGTCTACAGAATTACAGATGGAGACTTGCTAGAAACTCCTATTGGATGGTCACAAGAAGAATCTGTGGTCATAATTTCCAGTATTTTATTTTTTCATGTCTTCGGCTTTTTTCTGCTGATAGCTTCACCTTAACTTTCCACACAAACTTCTCCCGCTCTTCCTGGTCCCAGCGAATGCACCAGAAAATGCTTACTGGTTCTTTTTTCTGCTACCGATAGAAATCATAAAACCATATATAAGCTCATTTCAATCAGTAAAGAAACATGTAGAATTAGAAGTTTTAAATTTTCCATGTCCTTGTGACTCTAGTATTCATCACTGCAGCTGTCTTATGGGCTTCTAAGGTCAGGTCACACTTGCCTGCCACTCATTTCAAGTTGCAGCTGTATTTCATTTTCCTAGACTTGTTAAACTGTTATCATTGATGTGAAGTTATGTTAACTTAGCATGGATTGGTGGATACTATATGCATATCTCATTGTTCCTTTCAAGGACAATGTGTGGAAAGTTGGGATTTCAAATTGTAATGTGCTGTAATTTCAATTTGGTTTTTTTATGTGTTGAACTGTTGTAATGTAGAAGTTCTAAGTTGCCTCTGAAGTTGACCTTGGCTTTTAGGTTTGCAAATATCCGAACAGAAATCTGAGTGCATGAATGATGAATCAAACCTTCTATCATATGATCGCACTGTCATATTCATAAAAGAAACATATAAAATTGGAGCTGATGATATGATGGTGAAGCACATTGTGGTTTAAAAATTGTGTAGTAGAAAAACCTTGAAATGGGGGCATTTGGTTGAGGCAGAAAGTTTCCCAATGTGCTATATAGTATCTCTGTGACGGAAACCAGGCTAAATTGATATGAGGACCAAATTCTTGTTTTCATCCCCATCCAATCAGCTTCCACATGATACGGTATAGTGATTAAACTGATTCTTGATCGAATGCCATGACATATTCCCAGGGATCCTAATGTGGTGAATTTTAATTTGTTTCTTTTATGTCCATCACTCCATATGCCTTTAGGTAAGCCGATCTGCAATCATGACAAAGTGTGTAAGCATCCTGAATTTTTTTTTAAATTCTGGTAAGACCCATTTTCTGACTTTTTAGTGCATTTATTCTGAGGAATAAATACTATCATGTAAAAATATAATATGTTTCTACATTGTATTTGGCTATTGCATCTACTTTGGTACATTTTCGGTGTGCAAAAAAGGAGCTTCATGTATTTGGCTCATGCAATGCTTTCTCGACAACTCCTTTTCCTCACCCTGCAAAGAACATGAAAAGAATATAGAAAACCAACAGCAAACTCTATGCTGATTAGTTAAATGAGCAGTGTCCGTCATCTTTTCAGTTGCATACTGAAATGCTTAACTCTTTTATTTTTCCTTTCAAACATTATTACCCCACCTAACCATCTCTTTTAACTGTTTCAGACATTCCAGTGCAGACACGGAAAGGCTTACCTTTACAACAACGTGTAAGTTCCACACTGGTTTTCTTCAAACATTTTGAGTTTGTTGTTCAAGCTTTTAATGATTCTGGATATTTCCTTCCTTCTGGCTGGTATTGACAGTGACAGACACAATATTGTGATGGCAAAAATAAAAATATGCTTGATTAATGGATTCTTCTATCAGGAATTGAGGATGTGAGTCCAGGCATCAGTATTTTTTTCCATAGGCTGATCCTGGTACTTTATTGAAGCAGCACCTTAGCAGACTCCCGAATCAGACTCATCAGAGTCATACAGAGAAGCAATAATAGTTTGGCTAGTTATTATATATATAATATACTGCTCAATATCGAATTGTCAAAGATAATGTTTGTAGGACTATCAGGCACAAAATTAATCGAGGTTGATTTGGGAAAATTGTCATGATATCTGTCAGGGTAAATATCACTTGTGGAGAGCAAGAAGATCGAATGATGATGACGGGGATGCACACCGTGCTTGACATATTCTGTGTTGGCTGTGGTTCTATTGTTGGATGGAAATACGTAAGAAGATTGAACTCAACATCCAATATTTCCGTCAAAAACTTAGCACTACAGAGTGAAGCTGATTACCCTCACTTTCGTTTCAGGTGTACGCTCATGAGAAGAGTCAGAAGTACAAAGAAGGCAAATTTATATTAGAAAGGTAATATAAACCATAGATTGTACTCTGGGTGTCAGATTACATTTTATCTGATGTTTAATACAAATTCTCAGGTTTAAGGTTTTGGGTCCAGATGGAAGCTATTATTTGCTCAGTCCGGAACCTCAAGTTAGTGGAAGCGACATGGATGATGCTTGATTGTTGCACTTTGATTCTGGACTCCCTTTCAATTGTATATACTCTTTACGATGACAATTTTGTTGCTAGTATTTCGATATGATGATAGTATTTCATATGTTTAACGTGCGCTTTGATTATTGATTCTTGATTTCAACCAGTTGGGCTCATTTGGTTTGGGATAATAGGAGTAGAAAAAAGTTCTTTTTTTTGTATATTTTATATTAGATATTTAGAAATAATGAAAATATTTTTATTGTGATCTAAAATAAATATTCATATGAAAAAATATAAATATATTAAATTAGTTATAAAAAAATATAAAATATGAGATAAAATTTTTATTCCTATTACCCTCCTAAACGAGCAGTAGTGTCCTAACAACGGTCAACCAGAAAGAACAAAGGGAAGCGGACACTGGACAAATGGAGCAGAGAGACATATTCTGTACAACTGGAATTGATATTCGCTAATCTTGGGCTTAAAATCAAAGTCGATTAGATTCGGCTTGAGTGGAGGTGATTTGTCCGGGCAAGTGACATTTTCCGTTTCCAAAGCTAATTATTTTTTGTTACAAAAAAATAAAAATAAAAAAATAGCTGCCCCTCTTTCTATCGTATTAAAATATTTTAAATCATTAGCATGCTATTGCACTTGTAAAATTTTTAAGATGAGTGAGAAAAGATTAGAAACTTATAATATTCTGTTTACCTAGGTTGTCTTCTCAACTTATCACTAAACTTGTCCAAATAAAATTAAATGAGCACCAACTAAATTAGGTTAGCGCCAGGTTTACATAGGTTATTATAAAGATATTTTTTTCTTTTGTTAATTAATTAAATTTTTATTACCAAATGATTAATATCACTATATCATAATGCCCAGAGGTTATAATCACTCACACACTCATAGAAGAATTATAGTATTACTAGCAATCTAGACATTGTAGGTACTTTGGAATCCTTTTATTCGTCATTGCACTATACCTCATAAAAATTTCATAAATAATTTGGTTCATGACAATGCCAATGATAGCTTGCTTTTTTTTGGAGGATAACATCATTCCTATTCTGCTAAGTCTTATAGAATATTGCCTTAAAAACATATCTTCATATTTGGGTTTTCCCTTGATCTCTTCTAGTTACTTGAATCATAATAATGTAGTGTTAACTAAGTTAGGATCTTCATCCACAGTTTATGAGTTACCACACAACACAAATAAATAGGAATAATCTTTTTTTCCATTAAGGCGGATACATGCTCAGCATTATCAGTAACACCCCATGTGTGCAACTTAACTTTCATAGCTAGGCCTCCATGGCATACTAATTAGCTAATTGCTATGTGTTGTGGTAGTTCCAGGTGGCACCAAACAAGGTTATACCAAGGAAACTGATGTGCCTTTACTCTCAAATTTTAATACATCCTCTAAACTTGGTACTTATCCATTATGGCACATTTGTCTAAATCTTCCGTGCATACATGTCTTATTAATAATGTAACATCCCCATTTTTTACTACTAAAAAATTTTGTTTTAAAACATTGTGAAGTACACTAACTTACGTACTTACTCATACCAAATCTCAAAGGCAACAATGACTTACTTGAAGCTCTGTAAAATTCCCCACCAAGAAGGAATACCTTTAGTTGAAAGATTCCAAATTTTAAAACCTTAAAAATAAGAGGTTAAAACATAGAACCTTCAAATAATTCTTAAAAATCAAGAAGGAAAATGAAATTACCACCTCAAAGAGATTCCAAAGGAAAGAATTAGTTAAAAGCACTATTGAACTTCTTCATAAATATATCTCTTTCTTGGTTAAGACTAAAATAAGAGAGAGTTAGAGAAATGATTAGAAAAGTAAGCGGAGTTAAAGTGAAAGTTTGAAGTGGAGAAGAGTGAGCACGAGTGTTGAGAAACTCAAGATGTTTTGATGGCTAAAAAAAGTAAGGGAAATAGATTATTAGGGTTATTTATAACCAGTGAATTAGTCAAACAAGTGAGAAAGTGCAACAGATAAAAAATTCTAATTTTTACCATTCAAATTTAGGTTGAAATTGTGAATTTATCAAGAATAGGTTAGTTTACATTATAGAGTTCAAATGGTGATTTTATGGAGAATGCACATCAAGTTCTTTTAGAAAAAAGATCAAACATGAAAGGAATGGATTGATGTAGGAAGCAAATCTCTCAGCCGTGCAGTGATATCCTGAAACAAGTCATCTATTCTAGAGTCATACAAAGGAGAGGTCATCCTCCCCCTTTTATGCTAAATCCGAACTTCAACTCCACTAGATGCCAAAATGAAAGCTGGATAACCGATCAAAAGTGTTAAGAAATACTCAAAAATAGCTCGGAGTTGGATTAACAAGGTTCCATTTTGATGAAAGAAATTTTTTTAGAAAAAATAAGCTCCAAAAACACTCAACTCAATAAACCAATCGATTGGTTCGGTCAGATCAGTCAACTTTTCTACATACCAATCAATCAGTTCTCCAAACCCATTGACCAATTCTGCCAAACTAAAACCCTAGCTGAAACGATAGACGAGCTAATCAGTTCATAGAACTAATCGACTAATACACCAAGAAACTCATTTTATTCCAAATTTTCATACTTTTCCAATTCCTTTTTAAATTAACCCAAACTTTATTTCCAAATCAAGATCAAACATCGTCCATTTTATAAATCTTAGAATTATGGGGTATTACAAGTAAGATATGTTTAAACATTCAAGAATCATTAGATTCTGCATTCACTATCTCAATTTCTTGATTTACTAGGTATCTCCCATGGATCTAATGTGCCCATAAACTCTCCTTGTTAATAACTAGCTTCCACAAGTATTTGCTAAAGCATGCTAAATTTCAGGTCCCCAATTGTCTAATACCTATTCCTCCCTCTATTTTAGGCAAATAAATTTTACTCCATGCGATATGGGCTTTCTTCTTTTTAGAATCTAAGTTCTCCCATAAAAAATTCCTATAAAGAGCCTCAATTTAATGGATAACAGCTTTGGGAATCGGGAATATTTGCATCTAATAATTAGTAATGCCAAAAATAATTGATTACAGTAATTGAATTTTTCCAACATAGCTCAAAAATTTTAGTGTCTAGGTTTTCAACCTTGTAGTGGTTCTTTCAATAAGAGGCATATAATGGGTAACATTCAAGGAGGAGCTATGGAAAGGCACAAGAATAACAAGATATCAAAATGAGAAGCTTCCTTCTTGATATTAAAGTTTTGGAAGAATCTTATGTTGGGCTTCAATATGGACCCCTCCAAAGTAAATATTACTCTTTTGGGGACTGACAATGAGGCTAGAAGTAACAGCAAAGTGATAAAGCTTGGTTTTAATCAACAAGGAAAAGTTAAAATCTCCTTTAAAAAATAGTGATAAATCATATTCAAAGCACAAAGTTACAATCTTGTCTTTAATGTAGATAAGATGGCCTTTGAATTATGGGTTTCTCCATAAGGTTTTCATTGACCTAGTAAGGTGTTCCATGCAAAGAACAAAGAGATATGGGAAGAGTGAATCTACTTATCTAATACCTTGATGTCATTGCAATGGGGTGTATAATTTTCCTTGTAAAGTAATTGAGAATTTGATAGTGGTAACACATTATAGAATTAGTTGTACAAAATGGTGAGGAAACCTAAGTCCATAAAGAATAGATTTAATGAAACTCCATTCAAGAGAGTCATACGATTTTTTAAGTTCCACCTTCAACATAATTCAAGAGCTAATACCATTTCTCTTATACTTTCTTAAAAGCTCCTAAGCTAATAGATAATTATCAACAATCCATCTACTAGGCACAAACGCAGATTGATTATTATCAATGACTTCTCCGAGAATAGTTGTTAGTCTTCTAGTTAGCACTTTTGGAAAAAAAAAGTTATAGACCATATTGCAACAAGAAATTGGTATCTATTCAATGGTACATAATGCATTCTTAGATTTAGGGATAAGATGGATACTAGTGTTGTTGAAAGCCTTTAAGATATTCCTTCTATGCTGAAATTGAGAGATTGTAAGCCATACATCTTCCTTTACTATATACCAGTCCCTCCTAAAGAAGTGTGCATTAAATCCATCCAATATAGATTATTTAATACCCCCATACTAAAGACTAATTTTTTTACTTCTTTTTTGGTAAGCTTTTGTATTAATTATTATCTGCTTGTTGAGGATAGCACAGTTCCATGTTGGAAAATCTACATATCAGCAACTTGCAATTGTATGGTTGTTGTGTCTAGAAGGTTTTTGTAAAAACCTTGCACTTCATGCTCAATTTGTGTCAAGGAGGTGAATTTATTTCCATTATGATCATATAGTTGTTTTAGGGAGTGAATTTTTTGTCTTTTTTTCAATTTAGCATGGAAAAAAGAATTATTCCCATATCCTAGCTGAATGTATTGGATTTTAATCTTCCACTAGAGGTATCTTTCCTCAATTCTTAGTTTTTCCATCCATAAATTTCTTGTTGTTATTTCCTCCCTTGCTAAATCAAAGTTTATAGGTTCATCAACAAGTTGTTTTTTAATTATGAACCATTAAAGTCTTGCATTTTCAACTTCTTTAAAAACCTTACCAAAGAATTGTTTATTGAACTCTTTAAGATAATTTTTCAATCTCCTCATTTTCTAGAGTAGTTGATATTGTGGGGAACCAAGTACTATTTGGCTCTAAGATCTCTGAACCATAGTCAAGAATTTAGTATGCTCAATCTGATGGTTGCAAAATCTGAAAAGTTTAATTCCTTGAATATATTGACCTTTTAGAGTGAGAATTAGGCAACAATGATCAGAAAGATGATTATATTCAACTTCAAGCCCAAGATGTGCATATTTCTGGAACCAAATAATGTTATTACCTAACCCTCTATCCAATCTGCACTATACTCAAGTAGAAGAGGATTGATTATTACTCCAAGTAAACATACACTTAAATCTCCCAAACCACACATTTGTACACACTATATAAAATCATCCATGTCTCCTAAATGTAGTGTACCTCCTTATTTTTCATCTGAATGCAAAATGGTGTTAAAGTCACCCAACTCCACCTAAGCAATAGATATATTTTAACTATTTTTATACAAACCATTCCATAGAGTTTGTCGAGCAGTCCTTGTATTGAAATCATGAACAAAGGTCACTTATAAACACTAGCGATTTAACTAATTTAATATTTGGCAATGCATATACTAATTAGCCTCTTCTAGAATTGAAATTTTAACTGTAGTAGCATTCCATAGCACCATAAATCTTCCATCATAACAAATATGATGATTAGTTGATACATTATAGTCACAAGCTATTCTTTTATGATCTATTTTATGCTTAAGGAGAAGTTTCTAAAAAACTAAAATAGCATACAGCTTCAAGTATTTGCACAAAGACATTTGTTTAAGAGAAGCATTTGCTTCCCTTATATTCTAGGCAAAAAAAAATCATTAAGTTATAGCACTATACCCTCCTACCTCACTACCTTCATTCCCTTTCTTCCCTTTATCAATTTCATTTGGAGGAAAATGAAAAAATGCATTGGTGTAATTCTGAGTCCCCCCTCAACAGTGATGGTCTAACCTCTTCAAACATTATTCCCTTACCCTTCTTTGTAACTATCATCTCATTTAGTTTAGTTTGAGATTGATCTAACTATGGTTGCTATTCGGGTGTTGTGTAGTATGGATTGATTGAGTATTACTACTTTGTTTTGGTATCCACATTGGCCTCTTATTTTAGGGATTCCAATATGACAATGAGCAATTCCATGGCCTATTCAACCACATTTGGTATAAAAATGGAGTCTCCAATCATAGCATATCTATTGAGTTCTAGTACTACTCATCGTATCAATCATCACATACTCAACAAGGGAACTCACATAAGTTTTTACTAGGATCCTTAGATAAGATATTCGATTGCGAGTTGTTGTAATCATATCAATAGAAATCTGATTGCCTAAACAGTTTCCTATCCTACTCAAAGAATTTGCATACCGTTAAGAGAATGGAAGTCCTAGGAAAGCAACCTATAAAGGCATTCTCCTCCATTTTGTGTCATTAAAAGGTACATCTGGATTCCTTTTTTATAGCATTAGTGGTCTGAATCTGAATGATAAGAATAGCTTAACCACGATAACAAGGCAATCATGAGTAGGTTCAAATCTGAATAAGAAAAATCCTTGCTCGTGATTGAAGATTTTTTGGAGCTTGAACTTCTTTCCACATATTAGTCATGTATTTACACATTTGGCCATATGAGGGATGGATTCCATCCACCATTACAATCATAGTATGATCCCACTTCTGTTCTTATTTATTTTTATTTCTTGTGTTTGCAATAAGGCTTTAGTCTTGCCATTCACAATCATCAATGGAGTATAGGTTATATTCAATAGTAAATGATCTCGGTGATTTTGAACCAAGATATTCTTCCAACTCATTGCTAGGGTTTCAGTAGTTTTCAAACAAGTCGACTTATTTGTTTGATTCAATCCCTATTGTGGCTCAATAGCCATCAAAGTTTCCTCATCACCCTTCATTTATTCATTCGTTACAAGAGAATTCTAGATTCGTCTATTAACCCCTGTAGATTTAATTGTTGCATCGCATTCAAGTATCATTTGTTGCATCGGAAACTATAGTTGGATCAAAATTTGTAGTTAAGGAGGGCTTGAAATAGGGTTTTCTGGCATTTATTCTCGGTTATGGTCATAAAAAGATTAAGGATGGTTGTTGTTGCTCGGCGCATGAGGTGTGTTCTTTCATCTGTCATTAATTTAAGCATAATCTTATTGAGTATTCATAAAGTTGCCATCGATGATCATGATTTAATAATATAAATAATGATAATAAGTAATAATAATGATACTTGTATTATATTAATAATAATAATAATAGTAATACCATTAGTAATTAAAAGAATAAAACAAATTATAATAAGAATAAATTAAAGCTTAATAATAATAATTTGTAATCAATAAATATTATAATAATGATTATCATGTCATCCATTTCAATAATGCTAATAAGTAGTTATTATAATAATTTAAAAAAATTGGGGTGCTACTACTACTAAAATTAATATTTTGATTACATATAAAATTAGAATCATTATAACTATTCTTATTATCATTATAATCATTATAATTATTATTATTATCATTAAAATTATAATTATGAGTAGTATAGTAGGTGCATTTTCTTAAGATCCTAGCACTCATTTTGTTTTTATGTTTGATTGCACCTTTTACCCATAGGTTAGTACCTCTCAAAAGTTAAAATTTTGATATGTAATATCCCGTGTGAATAATATTGAAGTAAAATCATTCAATAAATCTAGTAGGTTACCTCTAAGATATGTCACTCCTCTTAAATTACTTGCACCTGTTTTTCTTTTCTTGTTGTACCTTTTAGATATAAGAGTACCTTTTACCGGTGTTGTACGGGGATAGAGACGGAGACGTAAAAATTGAGACACAAAAAAAAATGGGAAATATTAATTTTTTTTAAAATTAGAGATGTAAGAAAATGATATATATATATATATATATATATATATTATTAAAAAAAATAGACCGAATTTACTAAAATTAAGAGAGAGAAGGAGAGAGAAAATTTCTAAATCTAATATCTATATTAGTTGATATAACCTATTAATAATTAAAAATAATAATTGAATGCTTCTGATATTAATTCTAATATCGAAAAGTTTTCAAAATTAAAATAATAGAAAAATATTTTATGTGCCTTTTACAAGTTAATATTTTCATATGTCATTTTTCAATATGAAAAATATTGAAGCCACGTGACCATTCAATAAGTCTAGTAGACTATTCTTATATATATATATATATAGACACACACGTATAATTGAGATTTTATGCTGAAATCAGTTGACAATTTCTAAATTATAACATAGTGTCATGGCATGGTTCATAATTTTAAATTTTGAAATTAGTATAACTACTAAAAAAATTTAAAAAAATAGTAATCGGATTGGTTGAACCAATTCTACTATATACTTTCTAAACTTTGACTATAAAAAAAATAAAGGTAAGAGAAAAATCAGTTCAACCAGTTAAACTTAAATCGGATCAGATTATACTAAAATTATGTCAGTCAATTTTTATATAAAAATATTTATTTTTATCAAACTAGGGCCAATTTAGTTGAATCATTTATCTATGAATGGATTGGATTGATTTTTGATCCTATATAGAGCTGGCAATCAGGCGAGTCGGGTCATTATCGGATCAGATAACATGATAAGCGGGTCATATCGGTTTTGGATAATTTCGGATCATTTTATCGGGTCGGGCTGGGTCGGGTTTGATTCAGATCAACTCAGTATCGAATAATCTCGGGTCATTCTAAGCTCTCGGGTCGGGTCTGGTTGGGATCGGATGGACTCGGATTCGGGTTGTTCTAATTTCGGTTCGGGTTCGGATCGGGCTCGGTTGAGTTTGAATTATTATATTTTCGGGTCAAATTTATATTGGATTTAGGTCATTTCATATTTGAGTCATGCTTGTGTCATTTTCTTTCTTTCTTTTTATTCCAAGATATTATTAAAAGTTAATTATTTTGAGATCATTTATTTTAATTTATCTTATTCAATTAAAAGTGAATTATTATATTAATTGTTTTGGGGCCTTAGAATTTTTTGTCATTATTTTATCTTTGGAGATGTATCTGACGTTTCAAATTTAAAAGTTTTCAAATCGTATCACTTTTCTTTTTATGTTAAGATATAACTTACATGATATTCACTTATAACAGTCATTGATAATTGATAACAAATGAAGACTTCTAAGGTTGTACTTCTCATATTATTTTTAAAAGAGATTGATCACATCATATCAACATAATTTTAATAAATATAATAATAATAATAATAATAGTAATACAAAACAATAATAATAGTAATCAATGAATATCAATTATGGCAAAAATAATAATAACAACATATTAGTTTTTTTGTTATATATTTTGATTAGATCATATCAAGCTAAATAAGATAAAAATTAGATAAAGTAAGTAATAATGACTATTATTGACAAAAGACCGACTAATATTGACTTCCTACTATTTAACACTGTTGATGTAATAAAAAATATTAATCTTCAATTTTTATAATGAATAACTAACATTCTCACTCCAAAATTTTCCTACTTTCCTATGATGTTGTAGGTGCTATATTATAAGGAATGGCCATATAGATACTAACATATAGTGTTCAAGGCTGCACTGTTATTATCTTATGGTACTAAATGGAATAATGGAAGTGAACTAATATTTAAATGGCATAGTAGTGTTTTTCTTTCTTTTTTTTTCTCTACTTTTATTTCTATTGGTATCAATGGATATTGTATTTGTATATACATAAGTGATATAAATTTTATGAAAGTATATTGTTTCTAGATTTTGATGTAAGTGCTAGTATGGATTAGTTGCACATCTACATTATTTCATGTTTTATGAAGTTTAACAAATTTTAAATTATGTGTTAATGTTAATTTTTGGGTAGTACCAAGTTGAATCTTTATAGGTTTATAATTTTTCAAATAATATAAGATTTCGGATAAATAATGAATCGGGTCGAGTCATTTCGAATTTATAGTTTTTCGGGTTATATCGGGTTTCGGGTGAATAGCGGGTCGGATTGGATTTATTTCAGGCTTATGATTTCTCGGGTTGTATCGGATATCGGATATGTATCGGATAGAGTCGGATAGGTTTCGGGCTTTTTATTACTCGGATAAAATCGGATCAAATTTCGGACGGATCGAGTCGGTATTCGTCGAATTTTTCGGATCGGGTTAACTTTTGCCAGCTCTAATCCTATATTTAAAATATTGAAGTGCGGACCAGGATTGTTAGCTCGTTATGGACCCCTTCTGATTATCGATAAATTTGTCGACTCCTTAACCCAAACTGCGGGCTTACACGTACTGTGGGTGTCGAGATTTCTGGATATGATGTGCCTTCCTAGGGAGGTAGGACGATATTCGGGTCAAATAAGGTAATTAAAATTATTAATTGCCTCATGATTACATATGGAGGTGACTTTAATTGACCTCTTTTATGTATTGATACCCGGGCGGCGGACCCAACTTTGCTTTCTATCTAATCCATCCTTGATGCCACTGTGTAAATGGCAAGTTCTATCGTGCACATATTTTATAAGGTAGGACCGAACGAGAGCTAACTAAATGAATTAACTCCGGATTTTAACGGTCGGAGTAAGTTTGTATTAAGTTGGAGGTCATGGAATAAAATTTTAATGGAATCGTATATTTTATTTTTATTTTTTTATTTATTGTTTTTCTTTAGTTGATATTTATTTTTATTTAGACTAAAATAATTTCGAATATTTTTTTTTCTATCTCTCTTGAAAGAAATATATTCTTTTATGAAATATGTTAATATTTATCCGTCTCTAATATATTAAATAATCATATTTAATTGATATATTGAGTATTTATTTATAAATATAATTTTATGCATATATGTATAATTAATATGTGAAATAACGTATTTATACGGAAAAAATTATTAATTTTATGAAAACCTTCCTTAAATAGAATAAAATTCAATCACGTATTCATTTACGGTAAATTCAAAAGCATTTCATACTTATAATTGGACCAAATCCTGAACGTGTCTTATTTAATTAATTTATAATTTTATCTACTACATTGATTCAATTATAATAATATATAAACAAGAATCTTTTGGAAAATTAAATTCAATAGGCCACACTTTCAATTTCAAAACACGACCTTCAATTATTTAGGATCGAGCTTATACCCAGACGACAGATTCCAACTTGGCCAACTTGTAAATGACGGAAAGGGTAATCCGGCTGCCGGCCGTCCCTATTTGACATGTTGAACGCTGATCCATGAGTACATGTAGATACTGGTACTGGGTATATATAGCAGACATTTCTTCTCTTGTCGAGCATCAAAAAATCGGACATTACATACCCAGCGAGAAAGGAAGGAAGAGGATGGCCAAGGCTCCCAGTATTATCAACTTATTCGCCATCTGTCTTGTCGTTCTCCTTCTTACCAGCAAGGGTAAGTGATACTAATGAATGTGTACACAGAACCAATCCAATTATCTCCATTTTCTTACTTCTACTCTATGTATTAATATTAAGCTTAGTATAGGTGTATATTTTTTATATATGAAAAACAGCTGTTTTTTTTTAATGTAATTATAGCTTTAAATATGATGAATATTTATTCAAATCATTATCTTTATACTTGATGAAACATTCATTGTTTCTTAATCACTACGAAGTTGTATAATATCAAAAGAAATTATATATATATTGCGGATACACCGAAGGTTTATCATATACTCAAATTCTTTGTCATTAATTGATCGTTGTATAATTGCTACTGACATTTGATTAATTGATCGTTGCATAGGGAGTACGATGGTTGATGGCGCCGCAGCATCATGCGGCCGTTGGGCGAGGGCTAAAAATGTAGCGGTGGGTTGCAATGCTGCCCAGTGCTCAATCTCCTGCACACTCGCCCGAGCCACCAGTGCTAGTTGCTTCAACATCCCAGGCCGAACCACGATTCAACGTCTTTGTTATTGCTTCTACAAGTGTCGTTAAAATTCATATTTGTTTTTTTTTCTTCATATTTGTGTTTTTGTTACATCGTAATTAATCGTAACCGTACGTACCTCTCTGATGTTTGTTTTTCTGCTTTTGTACCTGTGTGGTGTCTTTGTTGTCCCTGGTTGAGTGGGGAGTAACCTTACATAATGACCAGTACGTTTTGTTGATGCTGCGTTTTGCTCATCGACCTTTTGGTTTACGTACCACACGCCTTTGGCTTTTTTTTTTACTTTATCGCGCTAACATGAAAAATTTTAGTACCGAAACCTTTAAACGTTCTAATCAATGATAAGTAAACTTCTTTTCAATTCATAAAAAAGACGCGAATACAAAAATATTATATAGAATTAGGGTCGTTTATGGTATCCGATATTTGCTTATTTAATCCGATATCCGAAACGATCCGATTAGAAAAAATAAATAACCGATCCGAATTTTTTTCACATCAAATATTCGATCCGGTCAACGAAAAATCAAACAAATCAAATATCTGATCCGAAAAATACAAATAATATCCAATTCGAAGAAAATTATTTATATATTTTTTTATAATTTTTTATTTTATATATAATTGTATATAAATAAATTTAGATGTATGTGTGTGTAATTTTTACTTACTTTATTTATTATTTGAGGAAAATTTTAATTTAGTTGAAATTATATTTTTAATATAATCCCTTTTTAGATATTTATAAAAAATAAAAACACTCTGTATATCAATAGACTCCACCCACCCCTTGTTTTATTTTTAACATCAAATATTTGTTGAACAAGTCGGATATTTGCTGAACGAATCGAATATTTGCTCAGCAAATCGGATAATATCAAATATATTTGTGATATGGCGGGTTTTTTTAATTAGAAATTGTATTCAAATAATATTGGTTATATTTGATATCCGTTCTTTCGGATATCCGAAGTTTTAGAATAAATATCAAATATCATTTTCAGATATCCGAAATATCAAATAATTGAATCATGAACAACCCTATATAGAATATTACAATCACTATAAAAGTACTACAATACTAAAAGAATTTTAACTGCTACCTTAAACCTTACCAAAAACACTTTTATAGATTTCGGTTCAGTTTTTGCATCCCAAAAATACTTTTTACACTACTCGTTTTTTAGTTTTGTGTAAACGAGAAATAAAAAGGATAAATTAATTAATTCATTCCGTTTGGGGATGAATTTTGTTAATTTCAACTAGATGAATATGGTTAAAGTTTTATCTTCATTTATCCCTACTAACCTTATTTTTCTTAATCTTTGAGGTAGCAAAGGTGATGGTGAAAATATAAATAAATTTTATATAAGCACTCACCCCGATTTATTTAAATTAGATTAATATTATTCAAATAATATTTTAAAATATATACCCCAATTTACTTTTATTCTCTTTCACCTAAATTAATTTTTAACATTTATGTTGGTTAGTTTTTAATATTTATCATCACCTTAATTTACCCCAAAACAAATGAACTATACATGTAACTTATTTCTACACATAATTTTTAAATAGAGTATACATATTATAAGATTGATAGCTTTCTCAATTTTATGTATCCCCATATTCATGCATTACTCTTCTTATTGAGTAGACCAGCATTTCAAATTTTAAAAACCAGTGCTCTTGACGAAGTTAGGTATGCAACACTGAAGCCGTTCCTTAACCATCGCCGCAAGTAAGACAGATGTGGCTTAGCCGTGCCCACGTGAACGCTAGTAATTGATAGAGATCGACCACCCACACCAAACGGCCATCAATTAAAGAAAGTCCAGCAGATAGCTGATGCCTAATGCTTAGGCAGTTGTGACTTCCTGCCAGAATTTGGTCCTGGCCAAATGATCTAATATTCTAATTTTAGGTGTCTACATGAAGGGCCGACAAACAAGACTGCAGGGGAAAGAACACGATAATACATATCAAAAAGCTAATTACATTGCGTTTTACAGCCTTTCATTCTCACAAGTGGACAAATAAAAGAAAGAGAAAGAGAATCGAAAAAATGAAAAAAGACAAAAAGGAACATATATCGATTATCGAATCCATGACGACAAATTTTGATTCTGCACAAGAGAATGGGGTACCGCGTTGGCCTGAGAAACAACGGTTCTCCTTCCTAGCTATGCATTCTCTGCTGGGATTTGACCCAATGTACCAAAGCTTTTAGCATGCTTTGGTCTCCATTCAGTTCTTCCCCTAATGACTTCAGCACCGTCTTCCAGGCGAAGCAAGTGTTGGCACTCCACATTGCCCGAGTCCAGCAAGCCACCAACATTTGCACCAATGACACTGGTGAGGGACTGCAGCACATTGTCCCTTCCACACTCCCTCCTGTACTCAAGTGTCATGCCTGAGAGTTCATGGCTCTCCAGAATTGGCAATGGGGCACTCTGCACATCCAAAACCCACAAATGTTTTTCATTTAAACGATTAAAAACTTCAGATCGGCAGAGGGGGAGAGCGTCATTTGTGACACTGAAACCATTTCAGGCAAGCCAGAATGTCCTGACAAATATCATGTACTATGATACAAGAATAACCACAAAGGAAAATCAAACATATATATATATATATATATACCTACCTCAAGGATCCATCCTATGTACTTGACATTGTTGACATGCTGATTAACATCCAAATCATTCCACCTAGGCTGCAATTTTTAAAACCACAATCCCTTAAGAAAGTATCCTCTTGAGCAACAATGTGTCCATCTGAACAACATCAGCAAACTTCATGTTCATATAACAGACTTACAGTAAGACCATTGCGTATGTATTCTGCAGTGTTGTCATCAAGTTTGGGCAGCTTCCTCCCGTCCTCATCAATAACAGGAGGTGAGTTCACAAAGTACGGACCTATCTCAGCACGAACTTCATCAGGCATCTTAGACAGCCGCCTCGTATGCTTATTCATCATCACCCACACGCTGCATATTAAACATAACAATAAAACTTCTTAAAGCTTATTCAAATAAGACTCTAAGCTTTGCAGCATACCAGGTAATAATTACATTACAAGGCCTCCTTCCAAAACTATATGACAAAGATGTCTCGAGGAAAAATACAGCTAGAGCATGGTCTATCTTTAAAATGTGTGTTCCCATAGACAATCCAGTGTAAAACCATCAATTTGATTTCATAATTATTATTAATAATATCAACAAAGAGTTGCAAAAATGGACAAACATTTTCCAACCTAGAAGCTCTTGTCAGCGTTTCACCAGTTTTGCAATCACGAAGAAGCCAGTCCCGACGCATACCATTTTTTCCAGATGAACTAACCCAAGTATCTACCTGAACAACATCGCCCCTGCAAGATAAATCAGCATATTGATCATTCACCAGCATCATGAATTAAAACTAAGTGAATGACTAAGATAAGTGGAGGGGATGATTCAAGGGCATAGCTAAATAAAAAGCCACTGTAACTGTAAGCAAAACATATTGCATGTTGATCTCTCATTACAATCCACACACAAATTGGCATGGTGACATTATTAGAGATAAAAATACACTCAGATTAGAAAGTAGAACGTCTTGGCCCATTACTTCACAAGAGAAACATCATTAATTTTCAATTTCCCATTTCCAGAATCACGATTGCCATTAAACAGTACTAAAACAATCAAAATTCCATCAAAAGGAAGATATCCACCACTTTGGTTCAAGAGAGTGTTGGGCTAGATCGTGAGAGAAGCTCTAGAAGTAGAGCAAGCTCCACAGGTGGAGATAGAAGCCAGTAATCATAGTGACCCATGCCACCACTATTTGTACCAATTATAAACATTAGAATTAGCTTACATATGTACTTCTACAGGTTTAAAAGGCTTCAGAGTGGTCTGAAAGATCTATTTACTTTACATGTTTTTCTTTTTCGAACACCAAAATATTTCACCAGCTTCATCTGCCGACAAATAGGAAACTTTTAACGGCCTCTAGCTAATTTCAGTCAGGAAGCAAGCACCAGCATGCCGTTATAAATGGCAATGGCACAAAATGGAGAGCATTATATGTTGGAAGAAATGAATCTTACCATGTTGGATAGCGATCCACAAGAACCTGCATTCGAGTAACCACCCATATGAGGTTTCTTTTAGCCATCTCAGGAGTTGAACCAAAACCATCACCCAGAAGCCCTGCAGACTTTACATGATTAAGGGCAGTTTCCTGCCAGAAAAAGATAAGATAAGATAAGAAAGGAAGGATCATGACATATGTAGGCGACCATGGTCAATAAGCTTACTATCTAAAAGGAGATTGTGAAAACAAAAGATGTACCTGTAAATGATTTAATAGCGTCTCTATAGATGCAGTTCGATCTGGCCCTATCTCATAGGACCTAATAGGAAAGTTCTGACGAAATGCAAAGCCATCTTGAACAATCCTCCCTAAACCAAACGGATCAATAAGCATATCAGGACGTTTAGGCTTCCAATCGAGCATCATCCATTGCTTCTCAGCAGCCAAGAAAATGGTAGTGATTGCCGCAAGAAGCATACTCCAATCAGGCAGTTGATTGATAAAAGTCCTAGGAGGTGGAGAAGAAGACAACGTGGAGATTTCAACTTGATCACTCTTCACGCCTTCAATAGCTGATCTCCCAACACTGGAACCATTAATCTTCGGAGGAGCTTGTGCATTAGCTTTAACCTGTAAACCCCCAGATTTCGACTTGACACCCCGTGAATCACATCCTAGTTTGGTAGAGGAAGGTTTGGAACCCAAATCAGACGAAAAGGCTGCTCCCCCAGAAGGGAAGAACGCAGCCGTTGCAGCAGTGGCAACCATGACCAGGTTTTAATGAAATATACGTTAGCAGCACCAGCACCGGATGAATGGTTACAAATAAATAAATGGATAGCAGGTAACAACAGCCCCGAGAAACTCAAAATTCTAGCAATCAGTTGTTCGACGCTTGCAAAGATTGGCAACGATGATTGTAGGACCAAAAAATAGTATTTTAAGCTGGCATTACTCGCCTGCATGAACCCAGAAATATTTAACAAATTGAACCTCTAAATTCTAGGGAATTTCAATATGCAACGGTAAGAAATTGAAATGATACATTTAATAAAGGAAAAATGAAAAAAAAATATGGGCATAAAAGCGAGGGGAAAAAATAGAGAAGACTGAAAACTATAATAAGAAACACGAAGCCACAATTTCAACATCCAGTAAAATGGAAAAAACGTGAACACCACCCAACTTGACAACTTATGAGCAAAAGAGGAAGTTTATTATCAATACTTTAACCTTGAGTGATACGAAAAGAAATGAGATTAGAAAAACATAACCTAATCCGAGAAAGAACGGCCACTAGAATTGGAAGAATTAGATGAAAATTATATACTTAATTAAACAAAACTGTTCCAGAAAATCAGTAACAAAACGGACGCTGACAACGAAGGACGAGTGGGTATTTTTCTTCGAGAAGAAGTAACAACAAATAAATAAATAAATAAATAAGGAACCAGAGCAATGCATAGATCTGGCATTGAACTAAACAAGAGCACAGCGCAAAAACAAGAGCACGTTTCAATTTCACCATCTCAAAATCAAATAGACCTGATAAATTAAGAATGCGGGAAAATAAAAACACGAAGATAAATGAATAGATCATCCAGCAATCTGCAGCAGAAACGCGCTAGAGATAGTTAACAGAGAAATGAGAGACTCGCCTGGCGACGGTGATGGTGGAGAGGGAAAAAACAAGAGCTTGAAAAATGTCGGTTATCAGAGGAGAGGGATTAGAGTTTCTGACATTGTAATGGCGATCGGCAACACGCAGCTCTCTTTCCCTTTCTCTCTGTCCTGTGTTCTGTTTTTCCGCTCGTTTGTTTTTTATCTTCTATTTTTGCTTCTCTCTCCTCTCTAATATGCTTCTTGGGTAGGATTGATTGATAAAGTGCCTCTCTTTCTTCGGTCTTCTTCTTATTTAGCTATTTAGCTGAGGCAAAGGGGCCTATTTGTTTAGCAAAAAATTGAAAATTCTGGCACTACGGCGAACGGATGGATTCCTTAAATTGGAGAAGGGGGGGGCCCACAGGCCAGCGAGAGTGGAGGAGGAGGAAGGACTCGTTGGCTTGCTTCCCCCCTACATCGCGGCCACCTGGCCGGGAGATGATTGACGAGTGTACACTGACCGTAATTTTAATTATAATTGTTTATAATTTAAATTTAAAACCTTAACTCATTATTTAAAAGTAGTATTAAAAATTATAATTATCAAAATTAATCAAGGAATTATCTGTAAATATCTATCTATCTATCTCTATGCATATAAACAGACTGCGTATCATAAATAAAAATCAAAAAAAAATTCCAAAATATACCAATTATTTTTATAAGTTAGTACACATAAAGCCTGCTGGTGATAGGATATAAGATGTTACTGTCATCAAATAGTGTACTAGTTTTGTACCCTGTGATCATCATTACGTAGTTTTACAAAAAGCAATTCAAATATATTCATCTTTCAAAAGGCAAAATTTTTCGCCTTCAGGACCCCAACCGCCTGCTCGACGATCTTGTTAGAAGAGATAAATTACGGTGGTCCAGCGGCTGAACTCGTGGTGGTTCGGAATCCGGGGCGCCCACAAAGAGGCACCCCCAACGGGGGTGAAATTCCCACACTACAGCTTGTCCTCCGAATAAATCGAACCCAGCACCTTATCTTTCAACGCTCCACGCCCCAACCAACTGGGATACGCCCGCACGGGCAATTCAAATATATTCATGTTGTTAATAATATTACAACAAATTTAATTACTAATATAAATAGTCATTAGAGAACGGGAAACTAAAATAATAACAATATAATAGTAGAATATATTAAAGTGTTTTTAACTTTGCACCTCTATCAATTTCTGTCCCACTTCTCTTCTGGTCGGGCCACGTTTTTCACATCCTACGCCCTTTCCATGGCGAAGAAGCATAAGCCTCGTTGTAATATTCTTTTTGTAAAAATAATAATTATGTATAATTAGTTAAAATAATTATTATAAAATATTTTGTATTAAATGTATTATGTTTATGTATATTATCATGACATATTATATATATATATTTAATTAGGTTAAAATTTATATAAATTTTAAATTATTGGTTTTAACAATAGTCAAGCCCGATCTATATCTGTTTTTAACGAAAAATTCTAATTCTACTAATTGGATGTTTTTTCTTCAATTCAACTTTCCTTAACTATCATCACTATCCTATTCTAATTTTTGCCATCTCCTACCCTTTTGTCGACATATAATTTTTTTTATATCACTATTCTCCTTCACATCTACTTTATCTCATGTTGTCCTCGTCTATATTTTATTGGACCATGTCTTACTCAACCTACTCCATTCACATGTCATCATCCATATAATCCTCCATCTCCTCTTATGTTTGGTGTTTCTAATTCACCATAACCGACCTTCTTTTTCCCTTCTTCTTATTCTTCTCCCTTCTCCCTGCCTCTAGTTTTGCTTGAACCAACACAACCATCACCGTAGCTCCTCGCTACCAACAACCATCAAGCATCACCATTTTCCTCTACAAACCACAAGCACTGTCTCCCCATAAGTCCTCATCGTCACCCAACCATCACAACCTCAAGCAATTTCTTTTCTTTCCCTAATTATGCTATGTTTCATTTTTTGTTGAGGCGCACAATCATACACCCCTTGTGCGCCTCATCTATGTCTCTTTCACACGATGCATGCATGACTTTGCATACATCTCATGCGTATCGCATATAGCCCATGCACACCTTTCTCTCCTCAACCATGCATGTCTTGACCTCTCAACCCCTTCACACTCTGGATATATGATCATACCTTTAGTCTTTTCCCCCATGGACAACTGTGCTCATCCCTTGCCGGTTCTTTACTCAACCATCCTTGTTACAGCAAGCACCAACGCTACCCCTCCTTAGCAATAGTAACAAGTGTCACTGCCCCCCTTTTTCTATGAGAGCAAGTGTTGTTGACTTTCTTTTGTTGTTTGACCTTTCGTTGTTGTCCCTTTACCCCAATTATTTTCTAACCCTTTTTCCAAGTTGGTTTTAGTTAATTTTTTGGTATTCTTGTGTTATATTAGATGATAATATATGAGTTCATGGGTGTTTATTTCTTTGATAACCCTTGAGGTATCATGGAGAAGATGATCTTTTATGCTTTTGTATAGCTTGGATTTAGGTAAATCTAATCATTCATGAGATGGTAGAATTTATGTGCAAGCATGATAAACTGTTTAGATCTAGAATTATGATTAGGTTTTATATTATGTAAAGGTTATCAAAATGTATAATAAGATGATAATATGCTCTTAAAATAGTTAGTACGTGCATTTGACTTATCATAAATTATAATTGATACACATGTATGATATGTTAAATAGTAATTTATGCATGTCTAGGGTCTTCCTAGAGTTTTAACCTTTGTTAGGATATTATGTTATGTTATGTTAAGAATTCCATGATTATTATTGCATGTGTAGTTAGAGTCTATATAAATAGCATGAAATTATACATGCATGATTAAGATTAAAATATAATAATTACTATTTGTATGTTCTAAGGTAGAAATGCTCCCTTACGTGCACCATGATAATAATTTTCATCTTAAAATGTTGTATCATGCTAAAAATATGTGTGTATGTATTTCATGGAATATATGACACATTAGAGACATATAATTAGAATTTATACATGTAAGTTGCTAAATGCATGCTAAATAGAAAATATAGTTAGTTACTAAGTCTTAAAATTTCCTACATACTAAAATATTATAAATTATTACCTTTTAGCCTTTACATGACAAATTCTCACAATGAAAATGAGTGGTATGAAATAGGGTAATAATGGTGTAATTAGGGTTTTTAGAGCAATTTTGTCATTTTTGACCTAATGCACCTAATGTGAATAATTAAATGTAGAATAGCCTTAGAATATTGATAGGTTGACTTTAGTGTTGACTTTAATCTTTAATTGAACCGATAACTTGAGGGTTTGCTTTAATAATTGATTAGAAATAAAAAAATATTAAATATGGAAATAGAAATTGTTCTACACTGTGTGGTAACTGTGATCACATCATAAATCATAAGTAATTAAAGTGGAAAATCTCAAGTTTGAAAATTGTTGCTTTCTAAGATTAACTACCTTGTAGACGAGGTGTAACCCATGATCGGTTTTAGTTCATTGGTGTGTCGTTGTGCCCTAATAAGGCCCTAGTCTACTTTATAGGTAAGCCATGGGCTGTATAAAAGGTATCGATACATAAGGATTAGGTGACCAAGGTTGGATGATACTATGTTGCCTATGTGTGACAATATGATCGAGAGTACCGTAGTGTTCCTAGATTCTAGATTAAGGGTATTATGTTGTCTTTGTGCACCAATATGATTGAATGTACCTTAGTGTACCTGTGTTGATTGTATCCTCCTCAAGTAATTAAAAATAAAAGTAATTGTTGTGTAAGAATTTATTTGGATTATTGTAGTTGTGGTTTGGTAGTTTTCTCTGTGGGCTACTTAGTTTGATGGTGTGGTTTGATAGATCCCTTAATGCCCCTAAGTTGGTGTTTAGAATTGAATTGAATTGATTAATCGCTTTTGGTCATGAGTTATGATATGGCTATTGTGCACTTTGAGATGACGCGAAGCAGTTAAATATGATTATCAACTGAGCATGAGACTTTGATGTTGTATAAATTACCCCAAGACTATTGTATATTGATATAGTATGTGCTTTGTGCTTTGACCATATTTTCATATTATCGTTTGATTACGTACTATGTGAGCATGCTACATCTTGTGAGGTATTGTAATTTACTCAATACGAGAAAGTCATATTGATACTACATTTACAAATGATTATGTGAAGGTCATTGAGTTGCACAAAGTGTATAGGTGTGGTAAGTGTAAGTGGATCCCCTAGGAAGAGGTTCCATTCTCGAAATGTGATTATGGGTCTAAGAGTTAGGATAAATTGGTGTTAGAACTTTGCATGTTAGTTTTTGTTGTAATTGGTTTTCCTTTTGACTCCTATATCCTTAGTTATATTTTGATTGTTGTTATGTATAAATTATGGTCCCTTGAGATGGATGGTGGTAGTTGTGCAAATGTAGCTTCTTACACTCTTGTAGAGAATATTAATTTACATACTACTACCCATGTTAGACCTTATAAATTTCAATGGCTCATCAATGGCAGTATAGTTGAAGTGTGCAAGTAAGTAGAGGACCCGTTCTCCATGGGGAAAACTTATCAAGGCAAGGTTGTGTGTGATGTAGTCCCCATAGATGCATGTCATCTATTATTAGAGATGCATTGGCTATATGATAGACATGTCAAGCATGATGGTAGGAAGAACACTTATAGCTTGAACTTTTCCCACTAAAATATTGTACTAGAACCCCTTAGCTCTTGATCCTCATGTGTTAGGGAGGAAAATGAATGTAAAAAGGATATGTTTCTCAATGATAAAGGGATAGGAAAGGCAGTAGGAAAGGGAAAGACCATGTATTTGTTGCTAATGCTTGAAAATAATGGGAAAGGTAGTCTTCTAGATCTGAGGATCAAGACCTTGTTAAGAAAGTTTGGGGACATTTTTCTAAATGAACTACTTAATGAGTTGTCTCCCATAAGGGGCATGGAGCACCAAATTGATCTTATTCTTAGTGCTAATCTCCCAAATAGGGCTGCCTATAGGTGCAACTATAAGGAGACTATAAAGTTACAAAGGAAAGTATAGGAATTGTTACAAAAGGGGTTCATCCCTTAGTTTAAGCATCGTATCCACCCCTGTTAGTACCAAAAAAAAAGATACCTCCATGCAAATATGTATTAATAGTAGGGTTACCAACAACATTACAATAAAGTATAGGTATTCCATACCCAAACTTGATGACATGTTAGATTTTCTTCACATGTATACTATTTTCTCTAAAATTGACTTAAGGAGTGGCTACTATCAAATCAAGATGAAGGAAGGAAATGAGTGGAAGACTACTTTTAAAACTAAGGGAGGACTATATGAATGGGCGATGATGCCATTCGAGTTGTCCAACACCCCAAGCGCCTTCATAATACTCATGTACAATGTTCGTTGACCTTTTACTTCTAAATTTGTTGTAGTATATTTTGATGATATCCTTGTATACTACTCTAGTCATGAAGAGCATATAAGACACCTAAAAATTATATTTGTAGCTCTAAGGGATCTTAAATTGCATGTTAAGCTAGAAAAGTGTAACTTTTTTGTGCCTCAAGACACCTTCCTAGGGGTTGTTATATCCCATGAAGGAATATTAATGGATGAGTTAAAGGTGGAGACTATAAAAACATGGAATATACCCACATCCATTACCCATGTTAGATCATTTCATGAACTTGCCTCATTTTTTAGATGGTTTATGAGAGGGTTTAATACTTTGTTATCCCTCATCACTAATTTCCTTAAGAAATGTCAGATAATTTGTTCTAAAGCATCATAAGAAGCCTTTGAGGTAATAAAAACATGATAAGTGAAGCACCCATCCCAAAGCTACTTGAATTTGCTAAAGTGTTCACCATAGAGTGTGATGTAATCGGCGTAGACATTAGTGCAGTTTTACTACAAGAAGGTAAACCAATATCCTTCTTTAGTGAAAAGTTAAATGGATCTCACACTAATTATAGCAATTATGATAAAGAGTTGTATGCCATTGTTAGGGATTTAGATCATTGGTTTCATTACCTTAGACCATCACAATTTGTGTTACATACCAACCATGAGTCCTTAAAGTATATAAATGAGAAACATAATCTTAATCCTAGTCATGCTATATGGATAGAGTTTTACAATACTTTCCCTTTGAAGTAAAATATAAGAGTGACAAAACTAATGTTGTAACAGATGTCCTCTATAGAAGGTATTGCATGTTATCATTATTAAAGGCTAGGGTGCTAGGGTTTGGATGCTTGAAGGATCTCTATAAGTAGGATGAAGACTTTGCAAAACTCATGGGATATCAAGACAAGGCACGGGGCCTTTCTAAATTTAAGATGGTTTTCTCTTCAAGGGAAACAGGTTGTGTATTCTCAGGTGCTCTATTTGAGAATTATTGATTAGGGAAGTACATAAGGAAGGATTGACAAGGCATTCTGGAATTAACAAAACATGTGATGTACTCCAAGAGAATTTCTACTGGCCTAGGATGGTGAGAGATGTACAATCACTAATGACTAAATGCTCTATGTATCAAAAGTTTAAGAGTCACTTCTACCAAGAACTCTACACTCCACTTCCCATCCCGCAACAACCTTGGGATCATTTGAGCATGGAATTCATAGTGGTATCGCCTAGAAATCAAAGGTAAAATGATACTATTATGGTGGTGGTAGATTGGCTTTCTAAAATGGCTTATGTTGTCCCATGTCGTAAAACAGATGATGCATCTTAAAATTCTAATCTATACTTCAATGAGATATTTAGGCTATATGGTATGTCAAAAATAATTGTCTCTGATAGGAATACCAAGTTTCTTATGTACTTTTGGAAGACTTTGTGGAGGTTGGTGGGTACTTAGACTTCTCTTTAGAATAACCTATCATCCATAAATATATGGATAAACTGAGGTTACCAATTGCACAATCACTATGATCTTGATAAGTTTGGTTCATAAGTCCTTTAAGGATTGAGACATCAAGCTAATTCATGCTAATTTTGCATACAATCAGTATCTTACTTATGCTACTAATTATTCCCCTTTTAAGGTATTGTATGGAGTGAATCTCACCCTACCCATCACTCTATTTCCATTTCTTATTGAATCCCACACTATTTTCAAAGCAAGAGAAAGAGCTAAATTAAAGCTTTCAAAATTTTACGTGCATAAGTAAGAACCAAGATTGAGAAAGTAAACAAAATGAATAAAAAAAGGGCCAATTAACATCAAATGGGGTGATAATTCAAACTAGGAGATTTAGTTTGGCTTCACCTTATAAAAAATTATTCCCATATAAAAGGAAGAAAAATCTCATGCCATGAAGTGAAGGGCCTTTCAAAATGTTGGAGAGATTTAGTACTAATGTCTACAAACTCAAGATTCCACTAAATTGGAGGATGTATCAAACATGTTTAATATGGGCGATCTACTTCCATACATACATGATGAACCTTATGGAGATAAGGAGGATTACTTCTTATTGGGGGAAGATGATGCAAGAGAATCTACTAGTCTCCACACCCACTAACTTATTAGTTTTCCTAAGTTAGGGGAAATTAAGACTCTTATAATTTAGACAAAATTATTTAGCTAATTTGCTTATCCATGCAAGCCATCCATTTCCCCTACCTACAATGGATCAAATATGGATCCTACACCATCGATTCACAATCCTCCACCATCCATGCAACCCATCCATACAAGTCACCTAAAACACACAATTCAACAACAATCTTCTAGCATGTTTTTCAACAAATGCAAGTGTTGGAAGTCAACCATTGGTAGCATATTTGAGGAAGTTAAATGGAAATTTTTAAGACCTTAAAATAAGCTTAATTTAAGCCTTATCAAGCCATCCATCACTCACATCTAGCAGTATCCCAATCACACTTTTCAATAAGGTTATTTCCATTTTTAGCTTAGCATAGTTAGTTAGTGTCTAATATTTCTCTAAATAGATTTGCTTAAAGCATCCACTTAACTCATAAGTATCCCAATTAGATATTAAGGCATTGGGAAGACTATCTATGCCTTGCATAATAGTCAAAGCTCCCTTCCCATCACCCTAGTAGCTGATTATATGTTGGTTATTTCCCAACTAGACAAGTTAGTTCTATTAGGTACCTAGTTGTTTAGGAATTAACTAACTCAATTTGTAAAGGGTTAAGTTTTTCTTTTGAGCAGCCACACACTCTTTATAAGTGTGTTGTTAAGTGAAATGAAGAGGCATATTATTTTTGCTATAAAGTGGTGTCTAGACACACACATTCATTCAATACTTGAGTGAAGAATATTGTCTTAACCTCTCCAGAATCTTTCAAACTTTATCTCTAGTTGCTAAAGGCAAGAGTAGTGTTTATGCACATTTTATTTTCAAGAGTTATTGGAAACCAAATCATCACCCCAACTCCTCATATTTTCTCTTTTATCTCCGGTGATAACTAACCTTATCCACCACCATTCCTTAACCAAATTGTTTAACAACATGCATCACCTATCGATTGTGAGGAACAAGAATTGGTAGTGAAATCTTAGGGTTCTAAGTTTAAAGGTTTGATATAAGAAATCTCAATTGGGAATTATGACTCATTGAGTTAATTAATCAAGAAATTTGTTCTTGATAATCTTAGTTTGTTTGATCATTAGGTTTTGTACGCCATTTGTCCCGATCAAAACAAATGTATATGTGTTTGACTCCCTCCAAAATTATCCCATTCCTTTTGATATCATTCTTTCCAAAGGAAAACATTTAATTAACATATTGGTATACTTCTTACTCACATTACTTTATTAATGCATATATTTTGTATTAATTTTTTTAGGTATATAAAGTTATAATATTGTGTATCAACTTTATTTATTATATAAGGCACCACAGACGACATTTATGAGGAGAAGTAGAAATGGTATTCCAAACCTAAAGAATATTGAGTATAAGCGTATATTGGTAAGAAAAAATATTGGCATTTTTTATTTTAATTTTAATTAATATCTAATAGAACAACAAGCTAACTAAATTCATTTTATAATGACCATAACAACAAAATGATAATGATTGTGGATACTATATTTGTAGATCAATGGATCTCATACTCAATAACAAATTCGTAAACATAGACCCAAGCCATGTATGTTTTTTTTCCATATTTTTTCATTAGTTAATCTATGATATATTTATTATTAACCAAATGATTGAATCGTATCAATTTGTAACTTTTTAGCGATGAATATGCATGAGGCTAGAATTATGCTGGTGATGAAATTGATGAAATTAGAGATGAATAGGTCAAGTTCGTGCGCTTATATACTCAATAGTAGAGATCTATGTACATGCATGTTCTTATATATATATATATGCAAGGCTGAGACGCACCTGTATATATGCATGCAACTATGGATGTCACTAGTGATATATAGTATATGTTTTATAATCCAAGAACTTTGAGTTTAGAGTGTAGAGCTACCAACTTGTGATATGCCTATTAATTTTTATATTTCTAGAGTTATTGGTAGTGTTTTACTAATTGCAGATTTGGTAAATATTCAAGCATATATTTGAATATGTGGGCTAGAACAATTCTGCACAATATATAAAAAATACAATTAAATTTTAATAATGGTTTTTACCAAAACTATTATTAAAACAACACTCATTAACAGTTATATTAAATAACCATTGCCAAAACCGCTTGTTTTAACAATGGCTAAATATCCGTTGAAAAAACCTCATATTTTAATAACGGTTATAGTGAATAATCGTTGACAAAATACCATGTTTTAATAATAGTTTTAGTTGATAACTATCATTAAAACAAGCATATATCAACAAATTTGGCATAAATTTTGGTTTTTTATGATAGCTTTTGAACAATTATTAAAGTTTTAATAACTCGCTATTTAATAATGGTTTGTAACCGTTATTAAATTCATTTAAAAATCGTTATCAAAAATATTTTCTGGGGCTAAGTAATCACCATAAAATTTTGTATAAGCGACACATACCATACATATTATTTATAGAAATGAACTCACATTGTGGTAAGCATAATCACTACATATATATAACCACACGAATAGTTAACATAATCACTACAGTAGATTATATAATCTATTAGAAGAATATGTATATATATATAAACCACGATATAAGATATGATAACTATAAAAAAATTTACATAAAAATAAACATAATGTCAAACTACAACGCATGCCTCATACAATGATCTATCAAAGAATATTACAAAATATTTTTTTAGCATAGAAATGGTAAAACATAAATATATTTTTTATGTCAGAAATATATCAATGTGGGTCTCTATTCATAGAGAAAAATACCATGATGAGTGTGATATATTTCATTTATTTATTTGATAACCTAAATTAAAGATAAACTAATTTAAATAATGCAAACAAAGAAGAAAAACTAATATCACAAGTGTGGCCAAAGGCAATATATAATAACCAAATTTTGACATAACCACTAAAATCATTGACATGATCACCAAAATTGTTGATACACTCTCACAAGTGCCATAATTTAAAAAAAAAGAAGGATTAATTGTCACGACTCAACACCGAGGTATATCTAATCATTTGTAGATAACAAAAGTTTTTTCATAGACGCAAACATTGTGAAGAAAAGAGGTACCTATAATTAAAGTGATGTGTTAGTACCACACAAAATATGGTGCATCGTGGTTAATACTCTAATTGTTTTATGATAGAATAGAAGATGCATTTTTTTCCCATAATATAAGTATCTTTTTGGTAACCTATATATGATATCCTCCCTTCGTATAAAAAAGAAAATTATTCTGTTATTTTGTATACTTTTTAAGAAAGTAATAAAAGTAGTATTAAAATTACATTAACACCCTTCATTGAAAAATAATAAAGCATTTAATGCATATATAATTAAAAAATAGAGGGTAAAAATGAAAAACAAACTTTTACTTTTCTAAAATAACTTTATTTTTTATACAAAAATTTAATGATATAATGACTATCTTTTCAATATAGAGGGAGTAGTATATGTATATTTGATACAAAGTAATAATGTGTCTAAATAAATAATAATGTTTGATAGACACATTTAAATTATGTATGAAAGTAGTTGAAGTAATAACAGTGTTTGGTAACTCATGTAATATGAAATGAATACATGTATATTAAAAGTTTTGGGCATATGATACTTATAATAATGATTAATATTATTTTTAATAGTTATTACCATTTTATCACTACAACTTATAGTATCATTCTTAATTGTTTTGATTATTCAATTAATTATTAATTAAAATTAATGATAACAATAATATTTAATTATTTATAACTATAATTAAAATTATGATTTATATTGATATTAATATTGTAAAAAATTTACATATTATTAAAACAAATATTATTTATATTGATTAATTATTTTTAATATGATGAATAATTTTTTTATTAATTATTAATTCATAGTTATAACAAATAATATCCTTATTAATTTAATATTTAATATTATAATTATTAATTATTAAAAATTAATTACCATGATGATTAATATTATTATAATGATTATTTATTTATCATTACAATTAATACTACCATTATTAATAACTTACAATTAAAATTAAAATTATAATTATTAATATTTATTTTAATTATTTGATTAAAAATAATATAAATAATAATTTTATTAATTATAATTCATAATGATAAATAATAATGTTCTTATGAATTATTTCTTTATCATAATAATTAACATGATTATTTCTAATTATGATTAATATTAACCTTATAAAAAAATTTATTAAAATTTACATTATTCATATTGATAGATTATCTATAATTATTATTATTAATATTTATATTAATTATTAATTTATAGCTAAATTAATACTATCATTATTTTTTATTTAATATTATAATTGATATTTTTAATTGATTAATTAAATTATACTATGATTAAAATTATTATTAATATTTTTTAATTTTTTTTGACGATTAAAATTATTCATTTATTTATTTATAGTTATGCATATTATTATTTGATTTTATTAATTATTTTTTATTAATTAAGACTAACATTATTATTAATTAATTTTGTATACTTATAATTGCCATTGCTTGTAATATTTATGATTAATATCATTCTTACAAAAAAAAATTTTATCAATAAAATTAATATTTTTTGTAATGATTTATTTTTTATTTAATAAAATTGATAATTTTTTATATTAATTTGTATTTATAATTAATGTTTGTATTATTCTTATGAGTTATATTTATAATTATAATTAATATATTTTGCATTGATTAATTATTTATAATTATTATGCACCCTTTTTCTCTTTATTTATATTTATAAATATTTTTTTATTATTAAATTAGTTTAAATTATAATATATATATTATTTACATTTTGTATCTAATGATAGTTATGATAAAGAGTGGCCGGTGGTGAGGGGGTCAATAAAAGTATTGTGGTAATATTATAAAATAATTTAGCTATTTAGTAAAAAAGTAATGATACCCATTCATGAAATAATAATATGGTGGATAATTTAGAAAATAAAATTATAAAAACAATATACAAAACAAACGGCCTAAAGTTCGTTTGAATCAATAATATAGATAATGAGGTTGCTCCCAAACAGACATTAATCGATCTTTCCTAATTTACCCTCTCATATTATTAATGCATCTCATAATAACAAAATCGTTCAAGTTCTAATGCATGTGGATATTCCAATCAATTTGTATACCATGTAATATGCATGCTAAACTATTGACTCTCTTTTATGAAACGAATAGAGTATAAATCTACTTATATCTACTTTCTAGATAATTTTAGGATACTTTACCAACAAATAATTACTAATAGTTCATTTGGTACGAGGGTAATTGAGGAGAAAAATATACAATCGTATTTTAATGATCATATATAGTATAATAACAAAAAATTTCTTTTTGAAAAAAAAAATTCATTTTAATCCAAATAAAATCCTAAAATGTGAACATTAAGGGATCTACTGTCCCAAAAGCAAACGATAACTACTGTTACAAATAAATAGTATTCCAATGGTTTTAAGGAAAACATTTTAACCTTAACGAAGATGGATTCCCTCTTTTACTAAAAATATAGATGTACGGTATTGTTGTGTTAGATTTCTATCTTGTTGGTGTTAGGTACACGTTCGTTTCCATGCAAGGGGGCACGTGTGCATAACTTGTTTGGATAAGGTAATGTTTCACCTTTCTTGATTTCATAAATGGTGCTATCAATTTGGCCCGTTCTTGATGGTGATAATTAGGGTTATAAATAAATCTAATTAAATTTAATTAATTTAGTCTAAAAATAAAGTTTGAATTTAAATAATTCAAAATTTTAAGGAACCAAATTCGTATAAGTTGTGAGATTTAATGGTAAATAAGCCAAGTTTATAAGTGTTTATGATGAAATGAATTTAAACTCAAATTTTTTATACTTAAGTTCAGCTCATTTATTAAATGACTCTAAAAGTGTTTTAAATAAATAAATAAGTTTAACCAAGCGTATAAACCTTACAAGCCAACTTAATTCATTGACGATATTAGGCGTGACAATATATGAAAGAAATGATCCAATGCAAAAAGGATATTAATATAAATGATAAATTTTACATATTTGATTTAATATTTGATAATTTTATTTAAGTACATTCACATAATAACTAATTTTTACATAAGTACCTAATTAGTAATATATATATATATATTAATTTTAGTACTCAAATGAAACTAAATTACAATATTAAAGTATATAAGAGAAATTATAAAAAAAATATAGGGTATCAGAAACATACTAAAGTAAACTAAAGTGAGAATATAATCAATTCTACATTTTGCAATCTCTTTAAGATTTTATTTTATTATTATTATTATATGGTTCATTTTCTACCATAGAAAGTATTAAATAATTCAGGACCTGGTTGGGCTCACAAATATGGAGGCTGAGAGGCTAGACGAAACACTATATAAAACAAATAGTTTGAAGCTGTAATTAACAGCACTTAGTACACAAGCACAACTAAGACGCCACATGTATAGCATAACTATCTATCCATCTATACATCCATCTATCCATCTATCTATATATATAATAAGAAAATACTTGGACCAGCTGTTAAGAATTTTATAAACGATATATATCTATCTATCCATTTTTGTGTGTGTGATGCTGTTTGATTAAATTAAAATGCATGTGTCAGGTAGAATTCGGCCCTAGTTAGCTAATATTGGTAGATTGGTAATCTACCTACCTCGAATATTAAAAAGAACAAACTATAGTTCAATCAACTTTGCAGCAATATTGAAATTTACTAAAAAAACCCTCTCTGTGCATGAAAGTTCAGACGGATCACGCAAACCTTATGTTATATAACTTGTACTGCTTGCTAAATTGAACTGATTAATCCTGGCTGTTAGATTAATTAAGAGTTATTTATCCTCTACGCCTTACTTAGGAAGGAGATTATAAAGGTTATTTGCGTTGAATTAATCCATTGAAATGCAGTGAACTAAAGTGGTTATCGTACATCTAATTTTGAATGTGTTATAATATTTTTATGCATCTCAGTAGTTTATCATAAGTTATAATTAAATTCAGATTAACGTGGAATTCTTTTAAAAGTTCGTAGACGGAAGCAATTTCTTCTTTAATTTCCATTAGTGCCTGTGCGGGTTTTCACATTTGTAGGTTAGTTGGCTGCATCTTTATGTTAGTGGTGGTGTGGCCTGGCCATTGGTCTGATAATGATCATCGCTGTTGCTGATGTCGCTCACTTATTTGAATATTTATTTATGTCACCGTCTATTCTAATGTTGTTATTATGTGTAGTGCAGTTAATTTTGTTAATACAATACCTTATTCTTCTTCCTTTTTTTAATCGTACTTGCGTCCTACTGTTAATTTGTGGCTGGTATACTGTCTTTATCCATATTAAAGTGATCGTTGCCCTTCCTCTTTCTATTGCTATAACGTTCTCTTTTATCACGGTTTCGACTTCAGAGATAGCTATCTCGTGGGTTCTGACCGTTTTCTTTCGTAAAAGTTTTCTTTCCTTATATGGGTCATTTTCAAATTATTAATCCATCATTATTAGCTCCGGTAAATGATTTGCCGCCCTTTCATACCTTTCATGGACGTTGAGGGAAGCAATTTAGTATGACACTTGTGCGGCGGTGAAATCAGTTTGCTTTATTGAAAACACACACTTGTCAAAAACAAAACGAAACAAAACATATCCATCAGTATTAGCTCGAGCTAACAAATGTGCCAGTACATTCAATCCTTCAAACCCCGCCAAGTGCCCCTGGTGAAATACATAACCGTGATGCCGGCCCGTTGTTCTTTTCTTTTAAAAGTGATGGACAACTAACCATAGTAATTGCCGCGAAGGTTGGATTCGAGATCAAAGGGAGGGAGGAAGAAAGTGCAGACATGATTTTGGAGGCCTTAGAGGAGGAAGCGACGGAGTGAGGGAGGCTAGGTCCTAATTGGATAAGGCAGGAGTACTTCAGATATGTCTGCGATGAAAATTCTCTCATAGAACGTGAGGGGGTTGAATGCAAGAATTAAAAGGAGTGTGCTCCGGCAAAAGATCAAGCAATTGATGCCGGCCATAGTTTGTGTACATGAGTTGAAGCTAGCAAATTTTGATGAGAAAATAGGAAGATCTTTGTGGATGGATGATCAAGTGAGATGGGAATTTTGTGCAGCACACAGTAATTCGGGTGGCCTTCCGTTGGATTGGAAGGACGGATCTATGAAGAGGGTAGCCATTGATGTAATATTTTAAATTTTAGCTAACTCTAATTCCAAGTAATTAATATTGTAATCTAATTCTAATATCAAATTTTTTAATTTTCTATCTTATCTGAACTCCCCAATTATATATCTAAACATAACACTAATTTTTATTTCAAGTTATTAATATCTACTCTAAACTAAATATAATCCCGAATAATTGTTTAATTCATTTATTATAATACCTTAACATAAATTATTTTTAACCTAAATCTAAATCTAAACCCACACCATTTCCAATTTCTCCTTTTACTTTTTATTCTCCTTCCCCTCATATTTCCCCCGACCAGTCTCTTCCCTTCCCCTTGCGTGCACAACTCCCCTTACCAAACCTACCCTCTACCCCCATCAACCCCCTCCTTAGCTTAAAGGTTTGGGGTTGAAAATTTGGCCAATCACATCACTTACCTCTCCTCCATCCTACGTGCATGCATGTGTATATAAGGCACATTTAATGCCTAAACCTACCTCCTTCTTCCTCTGTTTTCTATAAAAAATTTGCACCTTCAATGAAACCTTCCTTCCTCCTTCTTTCCCCTCATTGTCATCATCAAAATAACCCAAAAAAACCCACCAACTACGAACTCAACCAAGGCACCAACACCACCGCCGGCCAACCTCATGATTTCCCATTTCCTACCCCTACCTTCAACCATTTGCACTGAAGACATCCAGCCCCCATTTGACAATCATCACCACAACATCACCCCCACCACCTTCAGCCATTACCACCATTTCCTACCTCCCCTTCTACCATTTTTTTCAAACATCACCCCCAACCACCCGCTAGAATAGCCAGTGCCCCCCTCCACAACTACCTTCCTTCATTTTCCTTTCCTTAATACAACCACTTTCACCATAACCATACCCCCTCTTTGGCAGCTTCCACCACAACCACCTCTTCCTTATTCGACATCCATCACCATTGCATCCCCATAGCAATGGAAACTTGTGTCATTGCTACCATCCCTTGGCTCTACACACTTTACTGCTCCACCACCCTTATTTGTGCTAACTCTCCCAAAGTGGTTTGTCTTGGTTTAATCCTCCAATCTTGCACCCTTCCATTTCCTTAATTATGTGGTTTAATCCCAATGGTGTTTTATTATGGTTTCTTAGATGATTTTTTTGAGGTTCCGGAAGAGGCGGAATAGGAGCATCATGTGTAGAGACAAAAGTTGTTTTCATAAGGATACTTATTGTAGTCTCATGTTTTTGGTTGCTAAGTGTTATACATAATGTTGTGTTTTACCATGTTATTGTTATCATGTGATTTATTGTATGATTGTTAATATTATGATATGTGATTGATATTGTATGATAGAAAATGAGTAAGTGAAGATTATTGTGATATTATTATTTTACGTGGAAAACCATCGGTGTGAAATATGGTTGTATCATGGGTTTATTGATGGTATGATGAAGATTAAATGAGTATAATAAGGTATGTGAAGATAAATGATGGATTTGGAAATAATGTTATCAAACATATAAAATTTGTATGAAATAAGGGTTTTTGTTATCGGTGTAGGCGTTTTGGTCAATATAGATTTAGTATGAGAATCAAGGTATTTTAAGGTGTTATATCATCTAAATTATGCTGAGAAATTAATATGAAGTATTTAGAGTAGTTGTGAATGACATAAATTTGATAAAGTATGAAAATTGTTTGATTTGGGAATAAATACCCTAAAACGAGAAGACTATTATCATATGTGTGAAACTATAGAGTTAGAGCACAAAATCCAAATATGTTATTAATACTAGTTTTTTAGGAATTTATATTAAATATGGTGAATTTTTGAGCTCTTCAGGAAAATTTATGATGGATTTGTGAAATTAGGGTTTATAAGCCTCGGGATATTAACTATTAAGATAGGGTTATTATCGCATGTGCAAGACCTTATAGTTAGGCCTTGAAATTTGAGTACGTTGATAATAATAATAATAATAATAATAATAATAATAATAATAATAATAATAATAATAATAATAATAATAATAATAATAATAATAATAATTGAGGAAGAGGTACTAAGTTTGATAGTTAAAAGAGTAACAGAAGAAGAGTTATGATAAAAGTGTGAAATTAGGGTTATGGAAAAATATGAGGGTTTTAACATTAGAGAATAGCCTTATGATTTCATGATGTGCCTTACTTGTTTCAAACATATTATGCACTTGTCAATTCAAACACGAATAATACATTAATCATTTAAATTGAAAGATCAAGTGAGTCGAGCCGAGGTGTTTATGGATCTGTTCCATCGAATGATAATAGTGACTGAGGAGAATTTTGCCCTGAGAGGTATTTTATGGGTCCGTTCTACCGAATAATAATAGTGGCTCAAGTGTGTTGTCCCTAAAAAGTGCTTTAGTGTGTTCTACTAGGTTAAGAATAGTGGGGCCTTATACTCATTATAAACAAGAATATGATTGAGATAAGTGATGTAATGGATAATATATTAATGATTTAAAGTGGAAGAGTGCATGAGTCAGGACTAAGGTGTTTGTGGGTCTGTTCCACTGGTTGATAATAGTGGCTAAGGTGCGTTGTCCTTGAGAGGTGCTTTAGACCATTCCACTAGTTTAAGAATAGTGGCTCAGTAGTATTTTGCCTTGAGAGGTGTTGGGTCTATTCCAACGAATGATAATAGTAGCTTAGGTGTGTTGTCCTTAAGAGGTTCTTTAGAGTGTTCCACCGGTTTAAGAATAATGAGTTCTCTGAACTCAACGTAAATAAAAGAAATAAATTATTTATATATAATAAATAGGCCTAGATTAGTACTTACCTTATGATACTTTATGTGTTTTATACGTGTACTTATCCTTAGCTATGAATATATGTACTTAATTGTATCCTTAACTTGACAATATTGTTACATTTCTCAGTATGTAGCGTACTGACCATCCTTTTCATGGGTGCTTCCATGAGAAGATGAATCGGATGCTTTTGTGTAGGTCTTTGAGGATCAATTGGATGATTTTGCTACATTTGATGCATTGCATAAAGAGGGGTGTTTCCTATACTGGGTATTGGATGAAATCGTGTTATCCGGATAATATTTTTACTTGGATACCTTTTAGATTCTTCAGTCCATGGTATCCCTTTTTGTTGTATTTTGTTATTGTATCCTTGAGTTTATCTTTAAACTCATATTTATATTTATAAAGCTTCTCTCATTTATAATTACTCTATTTTACTTTTAATGGTTTTAGCCTTGTGATTGATATAAGGATGGTATAATAAACCAAACTTACATTAATTATGGCAGTAATGCCTAGTATTTTGATTATATGATTCCGCTATAAAACGAATTTTTTTAGTAGTAAAATTTAGGGTATTACAAATGAACTCCATCAAAATTGGATTGCCATCATGGGGGATCTTTTGGATGGCTTGTAATGCATTGTGATTAATCTGTAAGGCCCATGTGATGCCTCAAAGAAGGAGGGGTTTGGAGCAAAATTACATACTACGGAGAAAGATTGAGGCAAGGGGGTCCTATCTACCCATTCATATTCACAATAGTGGCATAAGTTTTTATCATTTTCATACACAATGTAGTATGCTTGAAATTATGGGACAGAGTACTAATGCATTAGCAAGTTGTTGAGAAAAAATCGCCCCACTCTGGTGGACGATAACCCCTTGGGCCAACCAAACAATAATTCCATTGGCCAACTGCATAATTACGAGGAAATGTAAAAGTAAATTACAAGTATAGATAAATGAGAGTTTAAGATAGAAATAAATTATATACTTTTATTTAGTATGAAGATTTAGAGAAAATTAAAAGTTTGCGCAACTTTTACAAAGGGTCAATATAGGGATTTTTATACCATTCGTCATCCTTAGCCAAAACACTCAACCATCATTGTTTCTTTGACTTATATATCTTTTTACATAACATCAGTCATAGCTAGGAAAATGTACAAGTTATAACTTAATGATTTACTATATGAGTTGGCCTTTGTCAACTTACAGATTGCCATACTAATCAGTACCAAATTTCTTATATTAACGGATTTTCTAACCACTTTCTAACATCCATTTTTCACTCATATCTTTTTCATTATTCTTATCTACTAAGTCATCTTTGCCAACTAATCCCATTATTTGGCTTTTAGCTGTCACCCTTAGTTGACACACCCCTATCCAACACCACCTGGCTGACAAGCCTAGGTGACACTCACCTTGCCGACTCCCCTTAGTCAACGACATTAGTCCTCCTATCAAGGAACCCCAATACAAGTCACCATTCTTACACATCTACGGTATGTAGATGCTACGCTTATCTTTTGTAGAGCTAATAATATTGATCTATTTAATATGAAGACCCTTCTAATTAGATTTCATCTCTCATTAGGTCTCAAAGTGAATTTCTCCAAAAGTTCAACTGTTATCATAAATGTTTTGGATCAATTTCTTAAAGATGGTGCTTATATTATGTGATGGAAGATGGAGTCCCTGTCTATCAAGTATTTAGGTTTACCCTTGGGTGAAAAAGGCTATAATACCGAGATCTAGAATCTTGTAGTTGAAAAGATTAAGTCTAGATTGGTAGGCTGGAAGGATAAAATCCTTAGTAATGGAGGTAGGTTGGTTTTAATTAAATTTTTTCTATTTAGCTTACCTTTATACTATATATCTTTGTTCCCTCTTCTTAAAGGGGTGGAGAAGGAGTTAGTGAAAATTGAGAGAGAATTTCTATGGGAAATGTGAATACAAGAAAACAACATATGCCATCAATTAAGTGTGATTGCATATAACTTCCAAAAGAGACAGGTGATTTGGGGGAAAGTAATATGAGAAATGTTAACACTATTATACCATTCAAGTGGGGATGGAGTTTGATTGAAGGAGGGAATGCTATATGGCTAGATATTTATAGAGATAAATATTGAGTGGAAGGTCCAAAGCATGGGACTATAGTGAAAGTGCTAAAAAAATGAGAATTATGGAGGGATATTTGTTATTAACTATTCAAGCCTGAATCTCGTGGAAAGGAGTTTTTCACATAACTAAGAATAGAAGTAAGTAATGGCTGGAGCACAAGATTTTGGTTTGATTTATAGATTGGGGATGCTAATTTGCAACATATATTCCCTAAATTTTTTTTCTTATCTTTGAATAAAATGGCAAAAGTGATATATATGCATGGGTAAGTGGGAAGAAGGTAGATGGTGTTGGCAGTTGCATTGGAAGAGAAGGTTTTTCCATTGGGAGGTGGAAATGGAGAAGGAGTTAAAGGAATGGTTAGAAAAGGTCATGATGGATGATTTGAGCAAGTATCAACTGATTTGGAAACGTGAGAGGGATGGCATATACTCTGTGAAATCCGAATCCGAATGTGTTTTATTTGCAAATTACACGAATATACTACTGATTATTATTGCTTGATAGATTTCTACTAGCCTAGTTCCTCCTAGAATTGAATTATTATTTTTTTAGTTAGCTATTATGGAGAAGATTTTTGGAAAGGAAAGATTAGTAAGGATTGGGATCTTGGAAGGGAATAATGGGTTATGTGTGATGTGAGGAGAAGAGATCAAAACTCGTCGCCATCTATTTCTATTGTGTAGAAATGTTAGAATGGTTTGGGGCTGGTGGTTTGATCTTTGGAATGTGAAGTGGGTGTTTTTGAATTCATTACTAGAGGTCTATTGACATTGGCGATCAATGAGGTTAGGTGGTGAATTATTTAGAAAGACTCATAAAATATTTTATCATCATTATTTGGTCACTTTAGAAAGAAAGGAACTCACAAACATCTAAGGGCTGATGTGACAATAGCCAGAACTTACAGAATATGGTGATGCTTTGCCTAAGTTGGTGGATTAAATCCTAGAAGTAGGATTTTCCATACTCAAGTGATGACATGATAAGAGCTCCCCAATGCTTGTTGTAATACTCAGAAGTACATAGGCAATCCATAGGTCCAAGCAGTGAAACGAGATCATTTTGAAATGCACTAAAAGTAGGTATTTTAGAGGGTAGGTATAGGCCAAGTACTCCTAGATAGGCATGGCAATTTTAGACTCATTTTTTCATATCCTTGTATGCCAATGGATGTAAATGAAATTGAAGTGAAGGTCATTTATTATGCTATCCATATTGTAGAAGAAAGAGGATGGGTATCTAAAGCAAGACTTAAGGAGGGTAGGTATAGGCCAAGTACTCCTAATAATTGAAGCTGACCCTTCTAATGCTGTGAAATGGAATAATGAGGCGATGGGTGGTCCATGGAGATGTGGTTTCCTTCCCAATTTCATTAGAAGAAATTAAAGGGAGTGGGCTAGGTTGAAGATCATTTATAAAGCTAGGGACTCTAATATGGTGGCCAACAGCTTAGTAAAACAAGACTTAAGGAGGAAGGTTAAATTCTATTCCCAGATCTAACAACATGTAGTTACAGGAATAGGGTGTAAATAGGGTGATGACTGATGATTGTCCTATTTCTCAGCTGTTTGGGAACTGCTAGAGGTACTGGATTAATTTTGTAGGCGTGTACAGTGGTTGGGTATTGAATGTGTGTTGGCTTTGTTTTTCTTCTAAAATAACTCTAACTACATTATGTCTCCTTGATGGCTTATACTAAAGCAAGGTTGGGGCTATGTTCCTTGTTATTGTGTTGGTTGACATGCATTATCGTGGTAAATCAAGTTTTAGTTACCAAAAAAATTATATATATATATATATATATATATATATATATATATATATATATAGACACACACACACATCTCATTTACAAACAGAACTTTAGTTGCTATACATACTCTTATCCTTAGTTTTGTAGTTGGCAATAATTGGAAGTACATTCGAGATCAGTAGTCCCTTTCTCCAGCAAAGCTTCCCATACATGTACACACGTATCCACCAGAAAGTTGGTGGCTTAGGTTTTCATCAAAAAAAATAATAACTCTGATGAATGCAAGAGTGGCTGTAATTTGTCAACCACAGATGATAATAAGGTAGCTGAGGGTGAAGGTGGGTTCAGATGATAGGATCTCTTCTTTTCTTGCTTTATTTTTTTCTTTTTTCTTTTTTTCTCTTATTGGATGTAAAGTATGACAACGTGATTAGCCTAGCTAATTACTTAACTATATTTGATAAATGCAAAAACTAACTACTTGCAACAACAAGGGAACTACATGAGAACAAGAAATATGGTTTCATTAATGACCATCATAATTAAATCTCTATGTTATTGGAGACCTTTTTCTCAATAATACTATTTCAAATAACAAACTATGTTACAATGGAAGGACAACAAGGATAAATAAAGAATGATTGATAACCCTTCACAATAAACCATTCTAAAAAGGTTGGGAAATTTGTCATTATAATATTTTATAGATAGGTTCTCTATGTATTTGTGAGACAGAACTTTGAATGTCAAAAAAAAGAATAAAAATTAAACTTATAAATATTATGATGGATCATTTATCTCATTTTCTATGTATGACTTGGGAAGGCAAATCAAAAAAAGACTCTCCCTATCTAGGCACACATACAACTATATTATAACGAGAGTAATAAGATAAAACAAAATCCAGAGAACATGGAGAAAACTCCTTAGAGACACCACCCTATTAATTAAGTAGCTAAAGGCATCAAAGTTGGTCTTTAGGATCGATTTTGATTCGGAACATTTTAGATTAAATTAAAATCAGATTTGTTATGCAATCAGTAAGTCTGGGTTGGGTTAGTTTGTTTTTCTTTGGTTATATTTGAAGTTGTACTGACTTGGTTTTGCCTAGTTATGGTTTGGGTAAGTGGTAGCCATTAGTTGTTATGTTTAGTTTTTTTTTTCAACTTATTTAGAAAATATACATTAAGTGGTAGTTAATAGTTGTTATTTTTAGACATTAAAATAGCTTAAAAATAGTTGGTAGAGAGCAAAAAGATCCCCAAATCATCCCTTAGATTTTAGTTTGTGTCAGAGTTGATTTATACAAATATAGCATAGGGGAAAGAATTCTATGACGTCTCACCACTAGCACCGATTGAAGTGTGTCTCCAATAGAATTAATCCTAATCACCAGTGAGGAAGCAAGACCCTCCACCGCTAGCCAAGGTCGTCACCCCTTCACCTTCATAATACTAGTACTATTATATCATAGAATGATTGACATAGTTTATAAACATGTGCATATTAAGAGTTGAAGGTTGTCTACATGGTAGATGTAGTTTTCAGAGTGACTATTGGATTGAAGAACAAAATGGGATTCCCGCAGCGGAAGCACATGAAATTGGGCTTATAATATCAATTAATTAACTAGGCCAATATAAGATATATATATATATATATATATATATATATATATATATATATATATATATATATATATATATATATATATATCATTTTCCTTGCATTATGCATGGCTCGCAGAAGCCAACCTATACTTGATTGGTAATATTGCCCTTACAATTTGTACTTTGATCTAATTGTTCTCCTCCTATGCATGTGCTTATACTTTGTGCTATATGTGAATCTTCTGACCACCATTTTTTCAGGATTCATATGCTAAGATTCTTTCAGATCTTACATCAATTAAACGGTCGATCGGTTTCCATTCTTGTGATGCTGTCATTTTGAGTTATGTACGACATAAGAAGGAAGAATTAAGGATGTTGAAATCTTGACATGGTACATCCCCAATCTACTGATCATCATTCCAATAGATTGTTACCAACAAAGACTTCTTCACCTTATTTTACATCATATCCACCTCAGCAACCCAATGAACCTCCTACTGTTTACTCAAATAAAGCCTCCCTTACCCAGTCTTCTCATTCTTATGATAAATTGATGCCACCTTAGAGCAATCACTCCACATATCAAGACCAATATGTACATGTTGACCTATAGATGAACACCAACATGTACATGTTTCTGGTGAGGATGCTGCTTTTGGAAGTGACCATGTTGATGACCACCAATTTTGCGCAAGTAAACAGTTGGTGAAAGTTTGTACATGGATGATGCAAGATTAGGCGTGAATGTTAGCAAGCGTTAATTAAGTGATCGGATCTATTTCCATGAAGTCTCCAATAACTTGCGCCCCCCAGTCGAAGATAATGACTTCGAACCTTTCCCTAAAGAAGTTTGTTCATAAGCTTGATAATGCATAAATTTAGTCAGAGTGAGATTGTAATAGCACTATAAATGATAGAATTTATATGGGCTATATAATACACCTCAGTTTGTCTCAATCTGCTTCTTTTTTACATGTATGTTATGTAATGAAATTACGTGCTTAATGGTGAATTTTCACCCTACGAAATCTGAGCTACTATCACTGATGCCTAACCATTTGGTGAACTACATGGTAAGTTTTGGCTCATTTTGGTGGAAAACTATGTAGAAAATAATGTGTTATGAATCAATTCTATTGTAAATTTTAATCAGTTAACTTATAGATATGCTTTTATATTTATAGATCATTCAGATATTTTGTGCGGTTTTTGATTAGAGGGGTGATTCAAATGGACATAAAACTTGAATGATACACATGAGCCCCATACTATCACTGCCAGTAATTACTTGCCCTCTAATAATACCATGCCAGAATTGTATGCCATTGTCATATTTTAATCTCTCATGGATCAACAGGAAATAATTATAGATCATCATTTGGATGCTTCCTTGTTGTGAAGGCTAGTAAGGCTATTTATAAACCGATATTCAGGGCTCGTATTATGTAAGAGAGATATAGTCGTTGCTGAAATAATATGTTTCTAATCATTGAGAATGTTAATATCATCTAGAATCTTATCTTACTTTTCATATGCTGGCTCTGCAAATATATATATATATATATATATATATATATATATATATATATATATATATATATATATATATATATATATATATATATATATATATATCCTTGCAATTGTGTTTCCTCGTATGTTAAGGAAACCACTGGTTGGCTGTCGCAATTAATATTAGAGATGCTAGATTTTCCTGATAGCTCTATACAACAATAAGAAAGTGTTTGTCACGGTAGCATCATCGATACACACGCATCATTTTCTCCACCTTCTAAGATGCATAATATTTCAACACCATTTGATCGATGTCATCACACCATCATTTACGATATTTTATGAACCAATTGACCACATGTATTGAACACCATAAAAGCCAATTCCCAACACTACCTTTAAGAGTACCATCTGGAGCGGTGGATTTCATATAACAAGCCACATTGAAAAGTGTGCCTCATCATTGTCTTACAAAGCTAGCTATTTCAATGATAGAAAAATAAGAGACTAATGATGGCCAAATGCCCTTTTCTCCTACTAAAATGGAAATAATGAATAAAATTACCCATAGAAACCATATTGTGACAATTATTAACTTCGAACACTTTAATATATAACAGATTCTCCATTCCCAATAGGTATACCAGATGTGGTTTGATAATATAATTTTATAAACATGCCACATATTGGCATGTGATAAGTCGTGCATGTATGTCTCTTCGAAACCATGTCATAGATCATGAAGAGACCAAACATTGGATATCACCCGATCAATGTAGACAATAACACCATCCTTTTCCGGCTTTAAGTGAATATTATAATGACAGAGGATTCACTAACATATATGTCTAACAAAATAATAATAATAATAATAATAATAATAATAATAATAATAATAATAATAATTGATAGCAATGTCTACATTCATAACTATATGTGATTATTACTACAAACAGGTGCACAAGTAAGAAAATATAATATATGTTTCAACTCAAGCATGCTAAAGACACACCTAGAACTAAAAGAACAATTATCTATTGAAATTTGTAGGAAGAAGGGTGCGTGTTGCTAGAAATCTACAAAGTGATTCTTTACTTGTGGATACCAGTTTCATTCCATATATTGGAAATCCATGAGTAAAATGGAAGTTTGATATAATAGGGATAATTATATATGAATAATTTTTTACTCATATATTAATACTTTGTTAATGTCATTAAGTAGCAGGCATTAAATATATATCATCTTTAATGGGAAGCAGAGATATTTGTAGTAACTCTCATTTGAGTTGACATGCGGCACTACAAAAACTTACGGTAATTAAGATAGTATTCTTAGAGTAGGCATATAAGGTCCACACTCCTTCAATTTAAGATACGTATACGTAGTTTGGCTTTGATAGAGGAAAGAGAAGTCATAAACAACCATCATTGGTAGAAAAAACCCATGTATACTTGAGTTACTTAAACAAAATGTATATTTAAATTTATTACTTAATTGAAGGAATTGCTTATTAAAATTTAGTGAGTGATGCATCATGTGTCATTCTTTCAAACTTTTTATTGCTCTGTTAATATCACTATATAATTTTTGCTCTTGAAAACATAAGATGTTGATAATATGTTTTTAATCACCGACTATCATGGTAACTTATCTTGTTGGAGAGAAAGAAGTATGTATGTATGATAGAGAAACAAGCCTCGAATACAAATCTTCTTGGATGATTTTTCAAATGCCTCTACCCCCTCTATTTATAAGTGAAGCTCCTCCCCCTCTCTCTCCCAAAATGATTCTAGAGATGGGTTCAATGGATCCCTCTAGAATGGCCCAATAAGCCTTCTAGGGTTTCTAGAATATTCCATTAAGATTTCTAGAGTAATCATTTAGGATTTCTAGAATGCTCCATACTTAGCTATACAAGTGTAGAATGATCTAGAGACATCTCCTTCTAGAACCATCTATGAGAGTGTAGAATCGTATACATCTCTCTGCACTTATCTAGACCCGACTAAGATAATCTAGAACTCCGTGGAACCTCATCACAATTCTCACTATATAGGGTGTGACATCCTCCCCCACTGAAACCATTGTTATCCTCGGTGATGACAAAAGACAAGTAACTCTAGGTAACCTCCTTGAATTACCACAAATCTTTTGCTTTTTCCAACTGTTTTGACTCTCAAATAGTCCCTTCCACCTACCGAGGTACTCCTTATAGTTCGGCATCCCCCTTCTCTTGATTACCATATCGCCAAAATCTCTTTAAATTCATGGTTGAAAGATGTCACATTCGCAGTTGTCAGGTCTTCTTTTTCTTCATGATAAGGCTTGAGCAAACACACATAGATGATTGTATGAATCTTCAACTTTGATGGTAGCTCTACTTGGTAGGACACCTTCTCTAATTTCTTTCAAATTATTTATGACCCTTCATATCTTCTCACCAAGCCTTTATGCACTTGGTGTAAACATTGAATACTTAAGGTGACAACTTAACCATGATTAAGTCACCTTTGTTGAACTCCAAAGGTCTTCGATTTACATTATCCCATTTCTTCATCTTCTTAGAAGCTTTTTATAGGTGCGCCTTGGCTAAGTAAATCTGCCCATGCCATCCCTAAGAAAATGAATGTGTTGTAAGACTAATCCCTTTATAGCCATGTTTCACTATGTGTGGAGTGAGGGGTTGTCGTCCTATGACAAGCTCAAAAGTACTATACTTTACGGCTTCACTTCATTGCAAGTTGTACGAGAATTGAGCCATATCTATTAACTTTGCATAGTCTCTCTAATTTGCACACACAAAATGCCTTAAATACATCTCTACTAAGGCATTCACTATCTCTGTCTATCCATCTATCCGTGGGTGAAAACTAGTAGAGAAGTACAGCTTGGACCCTATTAGCTTGAATAGATCCCTCTAAAATTTCAGAGTGAAGTGGGGATCTCTGTCACTGATGATGTTGTTCGGTAATCCCCAATACTTCACTGTATTTTTTAAGAACAACTGAGCACATTGATCCATTGTACAATCTCTTAGGGCAAGCTTGAATATCCCATACGTGATTGGCCTATCCGCCACTGCAATAATCAATCCTTTTCTTTCATATGTTGGGAGTGTTGAGAAAAAGTCCATAGAGGCACTCTCCTAAGGTATTTTAGGAATTAGCAATGGTTCCAGCAAACCTGTAGGTCTCCTTTTCTCATTCTTATCTTTTTGGCATACAAGACAAGTCCTCACATATACTTCAACATCATCCAACATCTATGGGCAATAGTAAGCATCTTCAGTAAGAGAAAGGGTGTTTCTCATACCTAGGTGTTCGACCCATTTAGAATTATTGCACTCCTTCCTTAGGTCCCTTTGCAAGTTCCCCCATCTAAGTATGTAGAGATGGTTCCCTACGGTGTAAAGTACTCCATCTTATTCCTAGAATCTCCGAGTATCCCTTTTTTTGCTATCTCCATCAGGCTCTTACGAAAGGCATCATGCACCATCCCTTCCTTTATTCGTTATAAGACATATCTCGTAGGACCACTCATGCTAACAAGCATTACCTTGCAGCTTAGTGCATCATCCACCATGTTAGTGCTCCTAGGGTTGTACTCCATCTTGTAGTTAAACTCTTCTAGGAAGCCTTGATAATGAGCTTTCTTGGGACTCCGCTTCTTTTGGTTTTGGAAGTATCTTGTTTCCACATTATACATCTTGATTACAAACCTACTTCCAAGAAGAGAGTGCCTCTATACTCATAAGAAATGGATGATAGTTATCATGTCCTTATCATTGATCAGATACCACCTTTTGGTATCATTCAATTAAGGCTCTCGTAGGTGATGGGATGCCTCTCTTACATAATTACTCCTCTAATGGCATAATCAGAGGCATTTGTGTGAACTTCAAACTCTTTTGAGTAGTTGAGTAAGCATAGAATTGGTTCTTCCATTACAACCTTCTTCAAATCTTCAAAGGACTTGACACACTTTTCATCCCAACTCCATGGGACCTTCTTCTTCAATCTATTTGTAAGGGTTGTGGCCCTTCTCAAGTATCCTTGAATGAATGTCTGATAGTTATTTACCAAGCCAAGGAAACTTTGGAGTTCATACACATTCTTCAGAGCTTCCGATTCTTGAATATCTGGAATCTTGGACGTATCCATCCTAGATATAGTGGCCTAGAAACGTTACTTTATAGAGACAAAAAGAACATTTTTCCTTCTTCACGTAAAGCTCATTCTCCCTTAGGATTTGGAAGACATCTCTCAAGTGCTCAACATGATCTGCCAACATCTCATTATGTACTACTATATCATTTAGATAGACCACCACAAACTTATCCAAGTAGAGATGGAATATCTTATTCATCAGAGTACAAAAAGTTGCGGGGGCATTAGTAAGATCAAAAGGTATAACAAGGAATTAATAGGACTCGTACCTTGCTACACAAGTGGTCTTAGGTTCATCTCCTTTAGCAACTCTCACTTGCTAATACCCCAATTGCATAGCCATCTTGGTGAAATATCTCGCCATCTCAAGTCAATCGAACAAGTCAGCTATCAAGGGTAGTGAATACTTGTTCTTCATCATGATCTTGTTAAATTCTTAGCAGTCCACACACATTAAAAGATATCCATCTTACTTCTTTTAAAATAACACGGGAGCACCATAAGGAGGTTTTAAGGGACAAACGAATCCAGCATCAAGTAGATCCTTTAATTGATTCCTTAATTCCTCCCACTCTGGTGGGTACATTCAATAAGTGCTCCTTGAGGGTGGCTTGGCTCCTAGCTCCAAATTAATAGCATGATCCACCTCCTTTCTAAGTGAAAGCTTCTTGGGTAATTCTGCGATCATCATGCCTTTAAAATCATAAAAGACTTGTTGTATCTCTTCAGGCACCTCTATGGGTTGTGGGGAATCCTCCTCAATAACCAAATCCAAGTAGCATACCTTACCCTTTTTGAGTCCTTTATAAAATTGCATGGGTGAGAGAGAACGAGACTCTACCTTAGCTTGTGCCAGGGGCATAATATGGATTTACTTTCCCCTCATGATGTGTATGGTGCTATCTGTTGGAAAGGTAAGAGAAGCTACCATATCCACAAACTACATACTGAGAACCATATCTTAGTCATCCATTTTAGTTACCATAAATTTCACCCTTTCTTCCCACGAGCCAATGGTGATCGTGACATCATAAGCTAACCCGAGGATGGGTTGGGTTTTGGATTTGACCACTTTCATTCTTTCAGCCTCATCAGTGACTCTTAATTCCATCCTCTATGCTTTCTTAGGATTGATAAGATTGTGAGAGGCACCTATGTCCACTAATGCCTTACAAATGATGCCCTTGACTTGTACCTCAGCATACATTAAGCCCGTAGCTTGCTCCTTAGACTTGGAATGGATGGAGTTTAGCAAAGTTAGGCACCACATTTAGGTCTCATTCTTACCCTCCTTCTTACCCTGGCCTCCCATCATATCACTCAAATTCTTCTTCTAGGGACAATCTCGAAGTAAATGATTTCCTCCACACATGAAGCGTTCCTGCTTGAACTTTAATAAATCTTTGCCACCATGCTCTTTATCTTTCATCTCGCCTTCATAGTACTTTTGAATTGAATTATAGGGCTTTCCTCCACCTTTTTTGGGCTATCCTTTCATCCCTGGTCCTTCTTCTTGGACCTAGAGATGGAAATGGGTTCCGGACCCTATCCATACCCACTAGACCGGTCATATTTTTATCTGGTATGGGTCCATAATTTTTGGACCCAATGAGTCTGGGTCAGATTTGGGTCTATATGTACCAAAATAGGTCTGGGTCTAGATCTTGTAGTTTTAGACTCAGATCTGACCTACCAGATCCGTTTAGTGTGTGTGTGTGTGTGTGTGTGTGTGTGTGTGTGTGTGTGTGTGTGTGTGTGTGTGTGTGTATACATATATAAATACATACTAATATTATGATTGTCATCATCATTGTAATATTGTTTGAACTCCTTATTCATTTTTTAATTTTATTTTTACATATTTACTCTATAAGTAATATGTATAATATTTTGTTCCAAAAGTATTAAAATACCATTTATAAAGTTAACATAACTATTTTAAAATGTTTATTTTTTCACTCGGAGGATTTTTTTTAACTAAAAATACATATTAAGTTATATAAAACATAAATGTATTTGTATTTACATAGATTATTAATTATTTTTTCAAAAATAACTGTACCTATTTAGGACCTATTTACCCACTAGACCTAATGGATCTAGGTTTGGGTTTGAACTTTTAAAATCTGACAAGTTTGGGTCACATCTGGGTCTAGGTAATATAAATGGGTCCTAGTTTAGGTCTGGCTAGACCCAACCCATTTCCATCCCTACTCAGACTTGTACTCAATCAAGGATTTGACCTCTTGGTATGTTGTAAGGAGATCTTAGACATTTTTCCTTCACAGTTCTTGTTCTACCCATCAAGGAATTACAACAATTTGTCCTTCTCTAGCATATCAAAAATCTTAAGCATAAGGGAACTACATGCCTTGATATACTCCTTCATGGTTTTGGTATGCTTTATTTCTTAGTCTCTTTATTGCATCTAATTCGACATTTGTAGGATAGAAAAGTTTCTTAAATTCCATATAAAATCTTCCCATGTGTTCATTACATAAATCCTTTGTTCAGTATCCCGATGACGGGCATACCACCATATGGCATCTTTCTAGGTATAACGTGGCTTATGTAATACAAAGATTATCATTAAGTAAATGAGTGGCTAAAAAATACCTCTCTATTCCATATAGGAAGTTATCGATCCCTTTCACATTCCAAAATCCCTTAAGTTTATACGGTTGAGGTGTGTCCAACATTGACATGGGACCTCTTGAACTTCTGACTCTAAGTGATACCGCTTCCTTGCATCAAGCACAATCAGACACAACGTTGGCAAGCCAATCCTTGAGCACAATGTTCTTTTCCATCAACTAGTCCATTTGAGCCATCATATCATCCATGAGCTTTTGATGGGTCTCTATCATCTCCTAATGAATTTGGGTGGCTAGGGCATTAAATAACCTATGTACTTTCTTTTGGTTGGTTGAGGTTTCCACATCCTTCTCCAACATGTCTAACTTTCCCTTTAAGGTGGAAACATCCTTCTGGCACATAGCCATTAAGTGATCCATCCTTTCAAGAACTTCCTCCAAATTCAGGGCATAAGACTTGGATATAGACTTTACTCTCTTTCTCTTATCAACATCACCTCCTTAAGTGACTTGTGCTACTTTGGAATTTTATGTCATTATGAACCGAGCTTTGATACCACCTATTAATATTAACTTCTTCACCAAGCCTAGATATGTGTTATTTTAGTCTTTTATCACTCTTTGAGAAACTAAATCAACCTTTCTCCTTCAAATGTATTCAACACTTAGGCAAAATATGGCTTTGAAAACACAATTCAAAACACTTCACAAGAGAACTCAAAGGTGAACTTTAATTATGATCAACTAAAATATGATCACACATTGTGATTAGTCAATCAAAGTTGTCATTGAGAAATAACAACCAAATCCCATAAGCTCTCTCATCTTTGAGAAATAATAGCCACACCCCCTACACCAAAGATTGTTATAAATAAAAATACAGAGCCATCCTATTGTTATAAATAAAAATACAGAGCCATCCTTAGAGTTCAAACTCCAATCATCCTTTTAAGTTAAACACGTCAAAAACCCCTACGCTAAACCAATTCACAATATATTAGTATAATATGTACTAAAAAAAACTTTAAGGTCCTAAGCCTAAGTTTAGTCTGCTTAGGCCTTGGATCAAGCCTTCATACATGTAGGATAATCCATAAATATTACTCCCTCTATCTCATAAAGAAAGTTTTAATTTTTTTTGTTATCAATTTGCACACTATTTTAGAAGGTAATAAATATTCCTCTACTATTACAATTAATCCCTTAATTAAAAATAATAATATAAAAATTAATTCATGAAAGAAGAAAGAGAAAAAGTACGTGTTCATTTCTTATGAGGATTAAAGGGGCCAAAAAATTACCCTTATATTTTACAATTCTTATATAATCTTGTAATACCCCGTATTTTAAAAATCCAGATTTATTAAGTTTAATGATTTTATTAGCGTAATTTGATGTAAACAATTAATTATTTTAATTTCGATTCGTTTTATGGATTTATCGACGATTTTGAATTCATAATTGAATGTAATTAATCATTTTTTGAAGTAATATTTTATCGATGTTTTAATTAATTGAATGTAATATTTTCGAGAAGTTTAAATTAAAAATATATTCGGAACTTATTTAAGAAGTTCTTTTTAAAATTAATTTTCTTCCGTTCTACGCTTTTTAGTTTGCGGAAAACCGATTTCGGAAATTATTAAAATTAGTTTCAGTTTATTAGAATTTGACTTAAATATTTTCTTATATGTTTTTAAATATTATTTCGAAGTCTTATAATTTATTTCTGTAAATAATATAAATTTTTACGTTCGTTGGTAAATTCTTTCGAAAATATTTCCGAAATTCTTAATATAACTATTTTATTAATTATAAGTCTTCGGATCCGTTCGAAATAAAATTTTTATCTAATAAATTTTAGATAAAATATTCTAATAACAATTTTAGATAATTAGTATTTCATTTTATAATTGTATTTGTAAAAAAAAAAACTGTCGGGACCCCGACCGGTGCCCCCCTTCGCCTTTTTCTTTTCCCTCTTCTCTCCCTTCTCTTATCTTTTCCTTATCCCGTCGGCCACTGTTCCCGCAACCCTTACCCTAGCCAACCTCCCTCACCTCTCTCCTCCTCCTTGCTCCCTCGCCAGCCGCCGCCGACCAACCAGCTGCGACGGGCGACGCGACAGACGACGCTGTAGCAAGCTACAGCCGCAACACCAGCCAGCTCGACCATAGCAGCCGCAAGAGCAGCAACAACAGCGACGAGCGGCAACCCAGGCTACGCCGCCACCGCCCGGCCACCGGCGAGCCATCGTTGTTCCCCGACGAAGCTTCTCCAGCATTTTCTTGTCCCGATTTGTGTTGATTTCGTTGGTATAATTTCCGAAAAACCCTAACCCTTGTTTTGATTTACTGGGTATGAATTAGCTTATAAAAAGCTAAATTGATTGTTTTATTGTGTAGATATGTGCTGTAAGAATGATTGGGATAGGTTAATTGTATTGTTATGCTGAGATTTTGGAAAAAATGGATTTTTAGCCGGGTTATGCCCAAATTTTTCGGATCCACCCGTTTTTGCGATTTCGGACAAATTGATTATACAATATGTTTTAAAATGTATCAAATTTTATTTTAGAACCGTCAATTTGAGAAATTTATGCAGGTTTTATCGGAATTTGATTCCTAGGTCAAATTTTGGGTATAATGAAATTGGGTTGTATAATTGAGTCGTTCCGCTCAATTGATTTTATAGTATCGTTTAAAATGTGTTTAATTTCATATTGGAAGTGTTGAATTGGAAAAATTGCGTGTAATTGACCGGAATTGGATTTTTAGGTCAAAACTCCCGCGGGTTTAAATTGAATTGTGTAATCGGGTTATTTTATTCAATTGACTATATAAATTACATTAGAATATATTTAATTACATTTCCAAACCGTCAATTGATATGTTTTGGCAAGAATTAATCGGATTTGCGTTACGGGCTCAAAAACCCTAATTGGGCTAAATGGTCTATTTCTTTTACTAGTTTTGAGTAATTGATTATTTGATATGTTATAAAATGTGTTTAATTGCATGTCTAAACATTTAATTTGATTAAATTTATATAAATTTAACGAATTGTATTTTCGGGCCTAAAACCCTAAATTTCAAGTGAGATTATGAAATCGATTACTTGTATTGTTGTTTTTCTAAAATTGAATGTATAGAAATGGTTGAAATGGTATTAATTGCTTTCTAATACCTTTAATTTGAGTTAATTAAATTGAATTACCTGAGTTTGTGTCGTGGGCTTTAAAACCCTAATTTTGAAAATTGATCGTCTGGAATTGATTTATCGGAAGATCGTTTTGTTGAGATTGATTGTCTAGATTTATCTAAAATTAGTTTAATTATGTTTTAAAACTATTAATTTGAGGAAGTCAAAGTGATTTGGCCGATTTGTGGTTTAGGTATTAAAAACCCTAATTTCGGAGATGATTTTATAAAATTGATTTTTTTGCTACGTGTATTTTATCTAATCGAATTCTATCTTTGAGTTTTAAATCATTTAAATTCTGTTTTAACATAATTGGGTTGGATTTGGTTCTATGTAAATGGTTAGATTACCTATTTAGTTGCAAAACCTAATAAATAAGTTATCTTCGATAAATTAACTTATGATCGATTATTCTTTCTCGGGCTTTCCAAATTAAGTTGAAATGTCCCAGGTGATATTTGTATTAATCCGTTTTGATTTAGTTTTAACCTTAAATCTTAATAAAGCTATGCTATTAAATTCTAAGTTTTGGACATGTTTTCTAAGAAAGATTATTCGTGTTGTTTGTGTTTATTTAATTAGAATATGTGAATTATTGATTGATAGAATAGTTTCTAATTCAGTTTTTGATTTCTATCGGATCTAGGAAAGCCTTCTCGTGGATCCACGAGCTAGTGATCTCTCTCCCTCTTATCTCGCTTAGCTAGCTTCGGATCCAGGTAAGTTCTCTACTTACCTCTACTTATGGGTATTTCGTAAGGACGAAACTAAGGCCACCTATGTGTATTACATGTTTTACTTGCCGTGGATGCTTTATATGAATTATGTGTTGTGTTTTAAATGCCGTTATCTTACTTGTTCCGTGGGTAATGTGGCTTGGAATCGAGACGCGTGCTTGTGTTCTCATTAGTATGTGATAGTACGAATATGTCTTCAGTCTTGATGTGATGTATTGAGATCTCTAGCCATGCATGAGAAAAGTTTTGCCCTCGAATAAGATACATTAAAACACTAACTACTTACAGAGAAAGATGTTGAGCCGAACCCAGACTGGTCCACCGGCTATAATAGTGGCAGGGTATCTTACCCTCGCGACCGTTCCACCGGCTATAATAGTGGCAGGGCATGGGCCTCGCGACCGTTCCACCGGCTATAATAGTGGGGGATTTCGTGCTCAACAAACCAAACATAAAAGTGATAAGACATGGAAAGATACTAATATTTACAGTGGAATACCTTGTGAGTCGGGGCCAGACCGGTCCACCGGCAAATAATAGTGGCAGGGTATATTACCCTCGCGACCGTTCCACCGGCTATAATAGTGGCAGGGCATAGCCCTCGCGACCGTTCCACCGGCTATAATAGTGGGGTTCCCGCAATCATGTGGATTAATAAAGACTGTGGTGTGAAATGACTACTTTTAATAAAGGCTTAAAGCAAATAAGTCTAATTGGACTATGGTCAGCTTTTATTATCTGTACTACTACATGCTGCTTACGTGAGTATATCACGCATTGAGTTTCCAATAATATGGATTATTCCTACTTGAGGCGCATGAGCCACTTTATATTTCGGTTATACCATGCTTATATGTTTAAATGGGATGTTACATATGTTTCATATGTTACTACAGGCGTAGGACAAGAGTCATGTTGTGGGTTGTGAGTATGTCTGATATTGTATCTATATATTGTATCATAATTGAATATGTACTTGCATGTTACAGTTTACGTCTCTCCCATAAGATAGGGTAGTGAGACTTACTCAGTATTGGACCCGTACTGATACTACATTGTTTGAATGGGTCCTGTGATGATCCACCGATGGTGGGGAGCAGACCTTTGATGCAGGTTTTGATCGGTTACTCAATTGGGGGTGGAAGGCTTGACTTGAGTGAGTAGGCGATCCGGATATTTATTCCCCGGGATTTGTTTGTTTAATTGTTTCCATCTTTCAAAATTAAAAGTGTTGTATTTAAATTTCCAAGGATTGTGTAATTGACTTTTAAGTTTCTCGTAACGCTATTGTGCTTTTAGAATTCGGATTTAATGGTTGACAGGTTTTAGCCTTGCATCTAACATGAGATAGATGGTGGACATTTATCTTGTGTTAGATGTGGCGGTAACACTTCCTAAATTCGCTCCTAGCTCCCGCTTTATTCTTTTAAAAAAAAAATTTAGGAGTGAAATTTGGGGGGTGTTACAGATCTATTTGAAATTAAATAATTTTTTTAGACAAATACCCATTTTAGATATTAATATGATGTTAAATGGGTATTTCATTAAAATTATTATTATTATTATTATTTTGAAATACTTGATACAAATTAAACAAAATAGGAGAATTTTTTTCCCACTCCCATACCAATCAAGCCCTAAGGGTAAAAAAAAAATAAGCATTAACTAATCTAAAGAAAATCTTTTTGAAATAATATTTTCTACCTAAAAGAATTTTATTTATGAAAAGAAGGGATTATATCATTAACCAAAGATTAAATGCTATGATTAAACTAGTAATCCTAATAATTTTAATTTCATAAAGTTTGGTTGAACCAAACTACTCTAACTAAAACCTAGCTTGTACGTATGTTTTTTTATGGGCTCGACTTTGATTATGCTAACATATAATAGTATCCAAACAAGGTTGTTACAATTAATATTCTACGTAAAACCAATAAAGGTCATTAGAATCAAACCGTAATATCATAAGATCCTACAAATATCACAAAAAATACGATATTAATATGCTTGTAGGTTACAACATCCAATAGTTAAAGTTAAAAAAAATACTGAGTAGTTCATTCTTAAATTCTTTTGGCAAGTAATTAAGGTGTAACAACTAAAATGCAAAACAAAAATTCCTAATTATATGCATGCAGAAAAAGTTGGTATACGAGCTAGGAATAAAAAAAAACATAAAAGAAAAAGAAGGAAGAATTATAAATTAATTAGAATATTTAAATAAATAAATAATATCACAAATTTTAAAATATTTGTTTTATTCTACGTATCTAGTTTGAACTCTTTCGTAAGTGTGTTTTTACAACAATCGACTTCATTGTCATATTAATATCTCATATGTACTTCCTTCACATAGGTTGGTTCTTATTATATAATATATGCAAACTAATATAGCTTGATATTTAGAGTTAGGGAAGAAAATAGTGGGAATAAGACATGGGTATACGCATTGCACTACACAATAGATAGGGATATAAATAAGTCAAATCAGGCTATAAATAAGTTAAGTCAAGCTAAACACCTCCAAGCTCAAGCTCAGCTAATTTAATAAGCTAACCTAAAAGTAAAGCTCAGGTTTAGCTCACTTATCTAAACGAACATGTTGAACTTAAATTTTAACAAGCTGAGCTCACGAGTCTAAGCTATAAATGAGTTGAGCCAAACTTTTTTAAGATCAACTCATTAAATAATTGAGTGTAAAAGTGAGACTCGAACTTTATTTGTTTAACTAAACAAATGAATTAAGCCAAAATTTTAATGAGCTGAGCTAAGTAGCTGATGAGTCAGCTTATCTCAAAGAGTATAAGACAATATATAGCTAACATGTTGTGAAGACCATTTCCTAATAAAAAAAATGTGGAGGAAGAATTTCCCCTCACCCCTTAAATGAAAGTATATACAATGGTTTTATTAAATAACCATTATGTATAGCTTACCTAAAATAATATATGTTTTAGGAAATGTATACACATTGATTATCTAACTAAAATGCCATCTATACTTTCAATTTTTCATTTTCTTAAATTTAAATTAAATAATATGTGATGGTTATATACTATAATAGCCATATATACTCCCCCTTAAACCTTTTCACCATTTACCCTAGATTTCTCCTTTCACCTTTTTATTTACCTAGCTCAATAGAGAACCTCCACCACTGGTCTTCCTTTTTCTTATTCTTCTTATTCTTCTTCTTCTTCTTCTTCTTCTTCTTCTTCTTCTTCTTCTTCTTCTTCTTCTTATTCTCCTCCTCCTCCTCCTCCTCCTCCTTATTAACATCATCCTACTTTTAATCTACTCATGGTATGCTATATTCTTCCTTTCATATTTTTTAAGTTTAAATTTTTTTTGAGAAAATATGTAGATTTAGAAATACTCTAAACTTTGCATTTTCCATGCAATCTAGAGTAAGGTTGTATATATTTATACTATAAGTGTTGTTATGGTGTATAACTATACATTGTATGTTTGCAGTTTTTATTTTAATATGTCTTGTGGAGGTGGAAAAACTATTTACTAGCCATAATTTCAAACTATTTCTTAAAAATATAGTATATAAATGAAATATATAATATTTTGGAAATCATGTCCTAGCTAGAATATTTATATAATAAATATTGTTGTGGTGTAGTGGCTAGTGGTTTTTGTTTGACTTGGCTAATTGAGTGAGATTACCCATTTTTATTTATAATTTAGGGGGGTTTGCTTCTCATTATGGATCATAAGTGGATATATGCAAGTAGGTTGCATGAAGAAAATATAGATAGTGTTTTGTACTTTCTTAAGATAGTCATTAAACAATTAGAAGATCCTTTGTAAATATTTTGTCCATATTTAGATTGTGGAAATATGATAAGAATAGTAGTAAATGATATATGATACCATCTCATTATCAGTAGAATTGATAAGAGTTATACTAAGTGGATATGACATGGATATCCACTTCTTAATGATCCTAAATTTGTTGACTTCATATGTTTTTATAGTTTGCATATTGTATTGCATATTCTAACCACTTCATATGTTTTTTTATATATTTTGCATATTTCATTACATGCTTAAATTAATTCATAATTTATTCTTTTTATTCTCTATTTCAAGTATATATTCTCATGAAGATGGTACACATGATAAAGAAGGAAACACACAAAAGGGAGGATGAATCACGTTCATGCACATTTCTAAGAACATAGAAAGGTGTATTAGGCTTGATGATTATTGGTATCCAATGGGAAAAAATAGGGATATGTTTACCAATTATTGTAATTCTAGGATTTGTGTACACATCCCCCATCTCTTATCATTATTCAGAGGATGTACCAAAAGATAATAATGGCAGGGTGTGAAGTGACACTACAATGTGATTTTAACATTTGAACTAGATATATTTTTTTGTTATTACAATATGAATTTTTTTATATGTATACTTACTATTTAATTATTTAATTTTGTGGTGTGAAAATATACATTTAATTCTCTAAATTGTATGACAACTTATAAGATAAACAATTTTTTTGGTTGAGATTTTACTCCAACTTTTGTAAAGCATGAACTAAGTCTACGACAATCAAAAATAAGTTATAACAATGAAGGGGAATGAAGTTCATTATTAACATTAAATTTATAATGACATGAATAAAATAATAATTGGTCTTATTTATTTTAAAAAAGTAATTTCTTTATGAGATTTGTGTATGGGCTTTAAAGGTATTCAAGAAAATCTTAAATATTTCGGTTTTCAAGCTTGTGAGATTCTGTGAAAGAATGAGGTGCATGCATTAAACTATGAATTTGGACTTGTTTGGGTGAAAGCATAAATTAGGTTCTTATGTGCATATGTGTGTGTAAAATCTTAGGGGTTTGGTTGGATTTGGGAGGATGTTTAATTTCTAAGATTTTAATAATTACAAGCATGTGTTATGATGCTTATATGATATTTACAAAATTGGAAAGCATGTTATAGGGGTTTAAAGCTTAAAATGGTGACTTGGTATAATCCATGATGTTTGATGAATTTCCAAGCATGAGTAGGTATTAAGCATGTTAGGATTTTGATTTGGATTTGTTGCAATGCATGAATAAGCATGGAAATCTATTTGGAATTATTTGGGTTGTGTATGTGCTAAGTTCAAACTTGAGATTAGGTTTCGGGTATAATTGATCAATGAATATGTAACATCAATTGATGTGTCCTTAGTGACCCAATTAATTGATGTACATATTTGGTCAACTGATAGATTTTGTCCTTATCAATTGATCGATGCACCCTATTGGGTAACTAATGGTGCTTATTTTCCCAAGATGTGTTTGCATTATTGATTGGTCAACATATATGCATCATTAGTTAGTTGATTAGGTTTGTTCCAACTAGTTAACTGATGTACACACTCAATCAACTGATCACCCTATTTTTTTTATATGGTTTCAATTTCAAACTTGATTCTTTTCCTTAACCTTGTGAGGCCAATTCACTATTCTTTAATACTTGTTTGAGATCATTTTAACCACCTCACCTTTAATTTTTGACTTGGTTTGACCTTAACCGTATCCATTATATAAGGGGATTAAAGTAATATGGACTTGTGTTAGTGTGGCCTTTTGTGTCCTACTTTTTAGAAAAATAATAAATTATTGGATAAATAAATTAGATCTAGGTTGACCTTTAGTTGACCTCCACCTAATTTTGACCTTTGGCATTAGAAGTTGACTTCCACCCTTTAACGTCAATAGGGACTAGACCATAGTGTAAAGTGCATGTTTAGTAGCTTATGTCTTAACATGAAATTGTTGAACCTTGTACATATGCATGGCACTAATTACCCAATGTTAATAATATAGACATACTCAATAGCCTTACGGAGAATTGGCTTATATTTGACTCAGACTTTGACTTGTGAATCAAATAAGAGAATAATTAGAACTCAGTGATAATTTAAATATATATGGCAACTTTTAACATGGATTTATCCTCTCTGGTGAAAAATGGTTAAGAAATGGAAGCATGACTTTCAGCCCTATCTTGAGGCTCGATTTAGACTTGACTAATGAATCAAAAAGAAGATCATTAGATATTAAAGTGATGGCTTGGCCATCTATGATTGGTATTAATATTGTAATTGCACTTTTCAGCATAAATGATTAAGAAATGGAGTTATTGCCTAAAGGTACCCTTAGTGGTAATAAGGGATAATGTGAGGTGTTTATGTGCTAGAATTTGGATTGGTATTTTATTTTATTTTGATTTGTATGACATGTGGATCTTGATGAGTCATGAAATCTGGAGCTGATAAGATATTGATGAATTAAAGTGAAACAAGTATTAGGATGGGTCTAGGTTGTTCAATCCTCAATTTAGCTATTAGGAGTTATTCTAGCTTTAGCTTTTCTTATAAAGGTAAATTATAATAAGAAAAGCTAAAGCTAGAATAACTCCTAATAGCTAAATTGAGGATTGAACAACCTAGACCCATCCTAATACTTGTTTCACTTTAATTCATCAATATCTTATCAGCTCCAGATTTCATGACTCATCAAGATCCACATGCCATACAAATCAAAATAACATATAATCCGTTATAATTTCATAATTTTGATTAGGATGAACCTAAAAGTTGTATGCATTGAAGCTAGATATTTTGTATGATGAACCTATATGTTCTATGTTATGAACTCAGACGCTTTATTTGATGAACATAATTATTATATGTGATGAACCTAATCATTATATATCATGAATCTATGTACTATATGCTATAAACTTATATGTTTGATGTTATGAACCTAATAATTAATATTACCACAATGTATACATAATACATATATGCATCAAGATAATATCAATATGGATATCTATTTATTGAGAAACAAGTAATCAACATTTTGATATATTTTAATTTTAATTTTTAATGACCCACATTAAAGATAATTTAGTTTTAAAATTTAAAACAAAGGGGGGTAAGGATGCAAATGGATTGGGTTCGGGGTAGCTGCCCCCATAATCATACCCAACAAGTATGTTATACACGAATCTGTATCCGTACCAGAATGGATATCCGTTAATATATATGTTGGATATCTATTACCCATTAAATAATCTATTAGATATTTAAATTACCTAATGGATATTATATAACAAATAAATCCATTACCTATTTAAAATTTTACTTAATTCAACATTCCAAACAACCTATCATACACTAAAATATACAATTTCAATAAAATAAAATAAAAACCTATTATTTTAACAAGATGCTTTAATAAGATTAAATTTTCAACCTACTCGTATAAGTTTAAATTTTCAACCTGCAAGTTCATTATCAATATTACCATTCACCAAACTTTCAAACAAAGAACAATAATACAAGCCCGGCTCAAAAAACCATAGCCGATAATATTTGTTCATATAAATATAATATTCCCATAATTAAAACTGAAATCAATAAATACTAAATCATAATAATATAAATTTATTTAGCTAAAAATAACATAAAAAAGAAGTTATTCATGTCAAACTCCAAAATTTCCACATAATTAATTAGCCTTTCCATATTCGAGCTCCATAGCTTATGCATCCATCTTACAAATAAGGAAAAAACATAAATATTTAAAACAATTAAGTATGATCAAATATCTTTAATTACTAATAATATTTATAACAAGTTCTACCTCGCACTCACTAACATCTGAGTCAGATTCCTCATTTTGTAAGGTAAACCTACGATAAGTTGAGTTTGCAACATAATCATTATCTAACTAAAAAATAGAACATTAGAAGTAAACAAATATAACACTGGATATATTATAATTATTTAAACATCAAATGTATTATAATTATTTAAACATCAAATGTATAAAAGTATATATTACTTTCATCTCTTATAGTATCCTAAAGATAATATCTACAACACATTAATACTTCTAGAATATTTGGTTATAATTGGTTGTGATGAGGACTTACAAACCCATTTGTGCTCAAATACGGCTTAGAAGCAACTGTAAAAATAGAGATGTCAAGTATGTCCTTCGCCATTCCTTTTAAAACTAAATACTTGGTATTTGACTTCCACCATGATAATACATCAAAGTCATCTAACTGTGGCATCACATTCTCTTCCAAATAATAATATAACTTAGTCTTCTATGGCACACAAAACACGCATTGGTTTAGCAACTGCGAGTTATAATAAAGCTTAAGGGAGACTTTAAAACCCAAAGTCACACTACTAACACTTAGACCACAACCTTGACCACTAGAACGATATCAAGTGATATTAATGGACCTCTCTTCATAAGCTTATACTTCTCCTCATACTCACGAAACAATTCATATCATATTTTACGAATAGTATCTACCTTTTCACCACAGGTGCTCCCCTAAATGATAGAATAATAACAATCTACTAACTTCAAAATATATCTTAGATTCAAAATAGTTGCGACAACCATCATTTCATGAATCATGCCCCAATATGTGTCAAAATTTTCTAACATTTTTGTTGCCATACCACTAATAATTTTATCTCAATTAAGAGATAATTCAATCATGGACATTTTAACCTCGCAAACCTTGGGAAAGTATAAATTGACAGTAGGATATCTACTCCCTAAAAACATCAAAGTGACATCATAAAAAAATGACAATCTTTCACAAATAAATCAAGCCAAATCTCATTCATCACTTGCAGGACAGCAATTAAAAATAGATTCCGACTATGCCAAGAGACCAAACACATCTTCATACATTAGAGAAATATCAAGGTTAAAAAATATAGATTTCCATCTTATCTTATAATTATGTGTTAATACTCTACTATACGGAATTTCTTTTTGATGACAAACCTCCACAAACTTCTCAAGATTTTTTGGTGGGGATTTCCAATACATCATACTCTCATGTATGTTCTCAATATATTTTTTACTGATCTTCATACCATATCAAACAATAATATTGAGCACATGAGCAGCACAACACATATGAAAATATCTCTCATACAATAAAAAACACTTTAACTCAAATCTATTATTCAAATATCCGATCCAAGCATTACTGGTGGTACAATTATTGACAGTAAATGCAGTAAGTTTTGAATCAATATTCCATTCCATTAAATAATTGACCAAAAGAGCATATGTATGTAGACTTAGAACATAGACAAACCTTCAATAAAAAATAATGATACAACAAATAAACCAAAGAACAATATATAATTACATAATATTAATATTTTAGAACTATCAATGAATATGAATTTAGTATACCTAATTATTTGACTTTGTAAGGTCCAATTATTATCTATCCAGTGATTTGTGATAGCCATAAAACCTTTTTTTTTAAGATGTCCACATATCTATTGTGATTGACACTCGACTCTTATTATTACTTAACAATAAAATTGTTTTGTCTTTTTTATATTCAAACAACTTGAAAATATCACTTTGTAGAGTTTTCCTTGAAATCATTTTAAAATAATAATTAAAGACAGTAGAATATCTTCTAGAGCCTTCATGTTCACTATAAAAAGTTGATACTCGTGCATAAATACTATATTACACACCTAGCACCTTGCAACTTCTTGATTAAATTCCACAACCATAAGCTTTCCTTTTCCTTTCCCCTTTTGATCAAAACTCATCTTATGTAACACCCCAAAATTCACTTCTTCTTTTTTTGAAAGCGGAAGCAATTATAATAGAAATACTTAAAACCCGTGAATTCTGGAAATGTTACCGCCACACTTAGTACTAGACCAGTTCTCTCTGACCGTTCCAGTACCAAGTGCTAAGGCTAAAGAAAAGATCAACAATCAATTACAAAAATTAATACAACCTAAACTTTAAATAATCATTAAACGGTTGTAAAACAAAATCAAAGTCCAAAATAAAAGAGGATAAATACTCCAATATAAAGAAATAATAGCAGGAAAATACTCCAATACAAAGAAATAATAGTGGGAAATAAAATTACATAAAGACTGAAATACGGCCACAACTCTCTCGAACTTGAGCCAAACATGCTCAACACTCAGCCCCAACTGATGTCTCGCCCACCTGCACAAACCAGAAGGGCATACTACTCGTGGGAATGAGCAGCACCCATGAAAAAGGTGATCAGTACGCTACGTACTGAGTAAGGTAACCGAGAACTAAGGCCGACACATAAGCACATAATCCATGCATAAAAAATAAAAGATCATAAACATGATAACATAATTCATGTGATCATCCAAGTAAAAGTATAAAGGCCCATATGTATATAATCTGATTCAATTACTTAGTTTATCTCTTAACAGGAATCATGTCACACCATACTTTTATTCAAGTCCATACGATTACGGGAACCCCACTATTTTTGCCAGTGGATCGGTCGCGAGGGAAACGTTCCCTGCCACTATTTTAGTCGGTGGATCGGTCGCGAGGGTAACATACCCTGCCACTATTATAGCCGATGGATCGGTCTGGCCCCTTCTCGTACGGTGTTCCGCTTTAAGTGATTAGTGTCTTCCCATATCTTTCAACATATAACGTTTTGTTTTGTTGAGCTCGGGATCCTCCACTATTATAGCCGGTGGATCGGTCGCGAGGGTACATGCCCTGCCACTATTTTAGCCGGTGGATCGGTCGCGAGGGAAATATTCCCTGCCACTATTATGCCGGTGGATCGGTCTGGGCCCGTCTCAACATCTTCCACTTTACGTGATTAATGTCTTAAGTATCTTATTCAAAGGCTTTCACCATGCACAAGCACGAATCATCAATCATAAATTCCATATTCATCATCATACTTTATTCACCAATTACACACGTGCTACCACCAAACCCTAGACATGCATGGGTCGCTCCCTTTACACTTATCCTCCAATTCTACTTCACATCTCACTCTAGGGTTTTATCCCGAAACCCTAATTTAGGCCTTAACATCCCCTCTTACTCCACCTCACATCACCCAAATCATTTTAACACTCCATACATCACAAATCATCGATTCCATTCTCAAAATTACACCTTAATCACCAAAAACACATGCTACAACAAAAACCTTAAGCAGCCACATCAAACCCTAATCAACCACCACAAACCATAATTAACCACTCCAAACCTTATTTAACCATAACAACCATAATTAGCCATTCCAAACCTTAATTAACCACAACAAACCACAATTAATCATTCCAAACCCTAATTCAATCTCCTCCGTACCCTTAATTTGCTCCACGTGCTATTTTTCATCCCAAGTGCTCAAACACCCAAAAAACACTTACATTACCTTCCTTACATCCCAAATTAACTTTCCACACGTAAATTTCATACCCATGCAGACATTAATCTTCCCATACAAACCTTCGAACCTTTTTCATGCAAACCCTAAAATTCCATGTGAAACCCTAATTTCAACCATGCAAACATTAACCATTATGTAAAACCCAAAATCTCATTATACAAAACCCTAAATTCAATCCACATAACCCGAAGATTCATTCATACCAAACCCTAGATTCAAACCATATACAACCCAAAGATTCATTCACACAAAACCCTAAATTCAATCCATACCAACACAAAGATTCAAATCATATAAAACCCAAAGATTTTTCCACATAATACAATTGATTAGATTCTCCCATTTCATAACCACAAATTATATTCTCCCATACAAGACTATAAGTTAGATTCTCCCACATAAAATCATAAATTAGAATCTCCCAAGCAAAACCATAATTTGGATTAATTGGATTCCCCCAAACAAATCATAAATTAGATTCTCCCAATTAAATCATAAATTAGGTTCTCCCATATAAAGTCATAAATTACATTCTCCCCAAATAACGTCTTAACTTAGATTCTCCCTAACAAACCATAAATTCAATTCTCCCATATAACATCATAAATTATATTATCTCCCACAAAACCATACAAAACCATAAATTAAACTTCCCCATATAAAACCATAAATTATATTCTCCATACAAAACCTCAAAAATCATAAATCAGATTCTCACACACGAAACCCTAAAATTCTCCATTTTATTCCTTTACTCATGAATAAATGGAATACTTAGGTCAACTCACATCCCTTAATCAACTTCTTTCTCCATCCTCCTTTTTCATCCTTTCTCCCACATAAAATCATATCAACATCCTCACATGCATGTCTTACAGGGTCATACACAAATAATACACATGCCATACGAAAACATACTTCAACTCCATATCATATCATATACGGCATAATTAATAATCATAAACATAGAATGCATAGCATACGAGGCACACAATGCACATTAGCACATAAAAGGCCTTAGCACCCCTTACCTGAAACGATACCGGTCTTGGAGCACATTCCTATGCCTCCTTAGAGCTTTGACCAAATAATATCATACTAATAAAATAACCTTAACAAAATTCTAACTTTGCTAATGACATAAAAATAATAGAGATATTATAAACCTTGATAATATAGGGTTAAGATTTTACCCTAATGATAATAATGATACTAATATAATAATATCCAGGATAATAAAACTAATATCAATGGGAATATAAATAATAACAATAATATTATTAATAATCACCATAATAACATTAATAACAATACTAATGGTAAAATATTTGCATTAATAATAATAATAATAATAATAATAATCATAATAATAATAATAATAATAGTAATAGTAATAAGCTTTAAAATTTAAAGTGGGGTTTCGACCCTACTTATAAATAATGACTTACCACTTATTTAATATTAATAATAAAATTAATAACATATATAATAATATTAAAATAATAAAGATAATAATATTATTATTATCAATGGTTATAAGAACAGTAGAAGTAATAATACTCAAATAAATAAGTGCAAACGTCAATACAAAATTAGAGCCTAATAATTTCCAGAATAATTAATAAAACGTTAATAATAATTATTCTAATAATTATAATATTAATAATAATAAGAAGAAGAAGGATGATAATAATCCCATAATAATTCAATTAATAACTTAAAATTCGAAAATAACAATAAAATTATTTTATTACCACTCTCCACCCTGCAAGTAAAATTCAGCATAAATTTTACATCAAATAATAATAAAACATATTAAGAATATAAATATGAAGAATAATAATAATGGTATTTATATGCAAATAATTGAAATAAATTAAATTAAGGCTTATAATAAAATGGAAAATGGTTGAGAGGGTCTAGGGTTCAACCTTAAGCTGGTGGGGGTAGGCGGCACCGGCGGTGGTTCACGGCGGAGGCGGCGGTGGCCGGAAAAATAGAAGAACAAAGAGAAAGATGGATGTTGGGAAAAAGATAGGGAGAATTGAGGTGGTATAAGAGGTGTTTATTGTTTCCCAGGAGGAGAGGGACAAAATGATGGTGGTGGTGCAGCCAAAGGTGGCGGCTCACGGCGGCGGAAGGCGGTTTAAGGTTTCGGGGTCAAAATTCCGGCGAGAACGAGAAGCCAACTTGGCACAGCTATGGAGGACCGTGCAAGAAGAATCGAGAGGTTAAAATGATTTAGTTAGCTAGATAAAATTTCAGGGAAGAAAATGAAATGATTTAGTGTCGCTGAAGTTGGCTATCGGTGGAGAAAAACGCGTCTAAAATTGCGGTGGTGGACAGCTCTCACAGAGGGTTTTCGGGAAAGAAAATCTCCAAAACTCCTACAACTAGGCTTTTTATAGATGGTAAATGGGATAATAATGTTTTGGGGGTCGACATGGAAGTTTTAAATGCAAGAATTTGGGTGGCCGGTGGCAGAAAACGGTCGGGCACCGTTTGGTTGGATTCGAAGTTTCGCGGGGCTGGGGAGAAGGAACGGGCGAGATATAACGGATGATATTTATTCCAATTTATTCCTGGAGTTAAGAGTAAGGCAATGCGACAAGAAACGGCCGGTATTATTCACCGTAACCGGAGATGCCATTGACGGGGTCGAAGCTTGCGTCGCAGCGACGGAGGAGGAAGGAGGGAAGAAGGAAGAAGGAAAGGAGGCGGTCGGGTCGGCCGGGAAAGAAAAGAAAAAGGGGAGAACCGGGCGGTTCGGGCGCGGGCGGTAGGCGTCATTAAATAAAACGACGCGTTTCAGTGTAAAAGAAGGAAAAACGCGGCGCGGCACGGGCGGAAGCAGGACGCGCGGGCGCGGGCTGGGCCGAGGGAAAGAAAGAAGGGGAAAACGATTGGGCCGCGGGAGAGGGCAGCCCAACCGGGGAAAAAGAAGAGGAAAAAGAAAAAGAAGAAAAAGAAAAGGAAAAAGGAAGAAAGAAAAAGAAAAAGGGAAAAAGGAAAGGAGAAAAAAATAGATTAGGGCCAATTAAATTAATCTGAATATTTAGAATATTTTAAAATAATAGTATTTAAATAAAATAATATTTAAATTCCTTTTTTGGCTAAATTAGGATTTTTAAAAGATTTTCCATAAATTCCATTTTAATTAGCAAAACACCCTAATTTTCTTCCATTAAATTATTTATAAAAATAATATTAATTTGGAATTATTTTCTCCTTCTTATTTTAAATAAAATAATTTATTCAGTTAATTCCCAAATTAAAATCTTTAATTAGTTAAAATACCCAAATTCTCTCCTAATTAAAATACTTATAAATTTATTCTAGATTTTCCCTAATTAATTTCCTGTTATTTTAAATAAAATAATTTACTTAATTAACTATTATTATCAAACCTCATTAAAATATAATATTTAGAATTAGAAATTTTTGGGGCATTTCATCTTAGGTTAGCTTACCCCTCATATAGGCCTTAAATGCATGCATTTTTTATATGTAATCATGCAAATGAGAAGTACTATTTTTTAGATTACCACTCAAACTCTTATTACAATCTTTATAACTTACCTTTTTCACAGCATTAATTTATGACACCTTAAAGTGATCCCAAAAAATTAAAGTTTTCTTTCTTTTGTTTTTCTTTAAAAACATAGATGCACTTCTTCTATCTCTTCATTTGTTGATGGTCCACTAGGTTTATGATCTCCATGAATATGGTAGTAGAATTTTGTGAATTGGTATCGGGTTGGCTACTTGATGATATCAAACTAATTAATAATCCCAAATGTTGCACAATAAGAAAAAAAATTATAGTTAATACAATCATAATAATTTATGAACACAATATTAACGATTGGGTGATATTATAATAGTTAGTTATTGTAAAAGGTATTTATTATTGGATATTATCACACCAATGTCGATAACTCATGTTGCAATCATCATAAGGAATAATCGTCTAAAAGATCTTGACTCAAGGTAACAAGTGCATATAATATTAATAAAATATTTACTTAGTCTTACTTATTTATGTAGAATAATATTATCTCTATCATTTATAAAAGCATTATATTCTTAATTATCTATTATTTTTATATGTAGAATAAATCTATCTTCAACCATTGATAGTGGTGATCCATCCCATATGCAAAATTTGATCGAAGATAACATTGTCTTAGATGGTATGATAAAAAAAAATACATTAATAATGAGTACATTGTGATGTTGAAATTGAATACATTGTGGTTAAGATACATTACAAGATTTCAAATCTTCAAATCATATCATCAATAGCTTTGAATTATTATTTTACTTCTAACTTATTAAAAATTAGAAAATAATATATATATATATATATATATCATCGTCGTCGTCGTCGTCGTCGTCGTCGTCATCATCATTATTTTTCTATTCTAGAATGATGTATTGATTTATTAAATTATTTTACCATAGAAATTTTTTCATCACATATTAATAATATATTTGTATCAATAATTACATTTGGCTAAGAATCTCCAAAATTAACAAACACGTTGATTAGATATAGGGATGGTAAAAATCCCCATAGGTTTGGAGCCCCGTTAGGGATTTTTCCACTCTAGTTCAGGGGAATTTTTGTGCATTTAGGTTCAAGGAATTTTTTGGGCACAGGGATTGGGTCCCAATCCTCGAACCCACCTCGATATATATATATATATTATAGTATTATATTATTTCTAAAAAAAATAACATAATAAGAATAAAAAAGAAAATAATTTATAAAAAAAATTTTGGGTATGGGGACGAAGATGGGGATATATTCCTTATAGGAATTGGGGTAGGGAATCCCTATTAGTAAAAGTATGGGAATGGGGTGAGTTCGGAGATGGAGAATTATTTAGGGTTCGGGGACCGAGATAGCATCCCCATCCCCATGGGGCCCTTTGACATCCCTAATAAGAAACAAATAACATATATTAAGAGTTTAGATTTTGGAAATCAAACCATAAGCAAAATATACACTACATTATATATTACTAACTATAGCCAACAAATTGTATTTTTTTTCCCTTGGTTTGATTTCCAGACTTCAAATACCATATATTTCATTTTCAATTCAGATCTCATAACCTAATCACTATTGTGTTAGTCTTTGCACCATTTCAAATAACTAATTGATCAGCCAAAACCACCAAAGAATTAAATAGACACACAAACTACAAGTATATTGTCAAACATCGAACGAGGAAAAACCATTAAACTATAATACATATGGTTTAGATCTTAGATACCAAATGTTTCATTTTTAGTATAGATCTGATAACTTAATCACCTATTGTGTTAGGCTTCGGCCATTTAGGATACCTATTCGCTTAACCAAAAAACTAATAAATTAAATATGCACACAAATTACAAGTATGCAGTTGAACATTGAACAAGGAAAAACCCTTTAATAGTAATACGTATTCTAGAAAATGAACTTGCTAAGTGCTAACTATAATTAGATTATGAGATTAATAAAGGTAGGTTACTTGCAATGCAGAAAATGAAAATACAGATAATGAGACCTATGATAGGGGAAAGGAGGAAGGCGAGGAGCAATGGTGGAGATGGTGACATATAGAGCAATGCCAAATTCAACAGCTAGATCTAGAATAGAGGAAGGAAGGAAGCGATGGGGAGAACAATGATGAAGAGATTTGGAGTAGAGGAAAGGAGGAAGGTGAGGACGATGGGAATGGAGTACAAGAACAAAGGAAGGTTACGATGACAAGATCTGAGGTAGAGGAACAAAGGAAGGCAGTGATGATGAGATTTGGAGTTGAGTAAAAGAGGAAGGCGAGGCAATGTGCAACGCCAATGGTGTGTTGCCGATGTTGCACTAACATTTTTGTTTTGCTATGGAGGATGAAATGAACAAAAAAAAATGAAGAAAACAACTAAACAAGTCATGAGAGACTGAGAGATAGAGATTTAAGATGATTGTGAGGGATTCAAGGATTGAAAGTCAAGGACTTGAGGGAGGGAGAAGGGACAGAGTCACAACTCACAATCTTATTTAGAAGTGCAAGTGCAACATGAAAATTAAAGATTTCTAAAGTTTGAATTTTTTTTAATGAAAATCATCTAATATATTTTAGCTTTAATAGATTATTAGGATTTTATTATTACTACTCTTATAACCTTAAGAAATATATTAATATGTTATATATATGAGGGTAAAAAAAGTAAGTTTATATTAAATAAATGGATGTGGGTACGGATATAGATATGTATAGATATAGACCCATTACACGTATCCATACTTGAATCTAATGATTTATTTCCTCCTTCTCTATATCCGTCCCTATATTTATTTATATATCCATCAAATTTTAGGTAAAACCCACCCTAGTCACATCCCTAAATGGGGTACCATATATTAGAGAGAGAGAGAAATGAAATGGAGCTTCTATATTTGCATTCAACACATATTTTTATGCTAGATAATATTTGTTTTACTATTCCATATTTGGGAGTACCTTGCTAGGTATTCCCAAATCTGTGATATAAGAATTAAAAATATAGATATCATGCACTTGGGAGCTCGATGGCACCTTGTAAGGTGCTCCTGATGTATGAAATAGTAAAAAAATATTGCTAACTCTTATAATTTCTCATTCTTTCTTTCCTTTAAAATCTAAATTTCATCCAAGCTAATGCAATTAGTACAATTGTTTATTCCCATTGAAATAGTTCATTATATCGTTTCTTACCTTGCAAAACGTATAATCTTTCAATTCAAGTATCTTTATGCTGAAATGGGCCCATTTCGAAGGAACCATTCTACTGGATCAAAAGATGTAGGGAAATGGTTCACACGATTATTCGAGAGAGCAAATGACAAAATTTAGTTTGTTATCCACATCAAAGTTTAATTGCTACAATGAATGATATGGATTTGGATGAGTTAGAGGTGAAACTTGGTGAAGTGGAAACCGAGCTTGTCAGGATGAATGCTAGTACTAAAAAATTACAACAATGGTATTAAAATTATAATAAGTATAAATATAATTATATTATTTTATTATTACTATTATTATTATTATCATCATCATCATTTCAAAAACTATTATTATTATAAGTATCGCTATTATGACTATAATAAGTGTACTAATAAAACATGAATTTAAAACAAAATAAACATCAATCCAAGGAAATAAAATTATCAAGTGAAGCTTAAATAAATATTAACTTAACAAGAAAAAAACATCAACTAAAACTTAAATAATCATTAAACCAAATAATATATATATATGAATAATAAATAATACCAATCCACACTAAAATAAAATCAACTTTAAAAAGGCAAACTACTAACTTAAAAAAAGTTTATATCTTTAGTCACTAATAATACATTTTTCCCCCCTTCTTGGAGCATTGTAGGTGACAAGAGTTCAATGGTAACACAAATAACTTTCAAATTTGATTAACATATAATATAAATCTTTGGAGTTCATCGATCATAAATGTGATCTATAATGCCATTTAGCTTATCAACCCCTTCCTCTTTCTGGGACTACTCTTACGTTAATATCAAAACCAACGTTAAACACTTTGACTAATTAATGTGAAAGGAATTGAAAAAATAATATTGCAAAATAAAGGAAGAAGGCATTGATATTGGACGCTCAAAGGAATGATAAGGCTTTGGCGACGGCTCACCTTCAGCTTTGGGCATGATTGACCATCATCACGAGAGAGGTAGGCAACATAAATTAATCATGACTTTTATACTCATGAACTAGCATGCACCAATAGCTTTACTATACTCAAAATAATCAAATCTGGCACATAAAAACGACAGAGCTACCGATTCAAAAAATTAATTTTACATCTGAAAACTACCAGTATTATTTGTCACACCGTCTCTATATGATAATTCTAATTGATTTTTTTTCCAACTAAATTGGGGGCTAAGAATATGTGGTATTGGATGTCTGTTGATGGCGGTGACTATCTAAGTTGGCTGGAGTTGGATGAATTAGTGATTTTTTAATAAAAGTAAGGAAAGAAAGTGTGGAGCTTAAATAAATAAATAAACTTCGAATATTAGGCGTATTGATCAATCGTTTTTTTTTTATAAAAATATTATTATTTTACATATCATAAAAATCTTATACGATATAATTCATAATTAATTTATACCATACTAAATGCTAAGATTATATCTAGGAGACTTATAACTCTATTAGTTGTAGCTGTTGAATTTTTGAACTTATTTATAAAATAAATTTATTAAATTTTGTAAAACATTTAAAAAATTGTAATGGAAAAAGAGGGCGGATCAAACGCTCGCAAGATGACGCCAATAAAATAGACTACTCGAAAATTTTGTATCTTCGTTACAAGCTCGAGTCCCGTTCCCCATTCTCCATCCTTCTTCGATCAAACAACGAGCTGATGAAAAGCGGCAAAAGGATCAAAGTGTTCCCTCATCCTTCTCTCTCTGTCTTGGTCTCTAATTTGATGAAAAGCTTCGGGAATTTCAAGAATTAATCGTTGGTAAGCTTTCTTCTTCCCTCGTTTATTATATTTGGTTTTGCCCAATTCGGAGGAGTGTTGTTCATAAATTCACACTTCTTATATTTTTAATCTCTATTTATTAACTTCAATTCGTTGGAATTTATCTATAATAGCTAGAGTATCGTGTCCAAGTTAATATCTATTGCTTTAGCCGAAGGACTGCCGACATCCGGAATTAGGGTTTTGCTTCTTGTTCTATTGTCACGATTATATGTGTGCGTGGAAAAACAAAGCAAAATTCAATTTTTGATAATGTGGATGTATCATCGTCGGTTGTTTGCGTCAATTGAGTTGAAAAAAAAAATGCTCAGGCGATTTTATTGAAATCGATGTATTTGAGCTGACATGAATGGAACACTTATTGGGTTGAAATTTTTGACAATTGTGGTGAGCGGTGTCACTGATTTAGCGTTGGTGTTTTGGATATGTTTCATAAGCACGTGGGCTGCAGGTTGTCCTTCTGATTCATAGTTTTATAAGTGCTTATGGTATTGCTTCATGGCTCAACCTAATTATCTCTCTTATTCCTCCGCTCAATTTTTATTTTTATTTTTTGTACAAGTTCGTAACTCAACCTACATTGTAAGATCTAATCATGCTTTTAAGGTTTATTAATTGTCACAATCTGTGCTGTTCGGTTATAGCTGTATGGAGGGTTGTAAGTCAATTGGATTTATCCATCTGAAAGTTTCCTTCGTTCATTGCTGTGGACGTCAGTATATGATACCCTTGTCTTTTTTGTTCGTAATTTTTTCTTTTTCCACGCTCTTTTCAGGGTGTGCGGATTGGTGTTTGTTTGGAGCTTGCCAATGGGAGCACTGTGTGGGGTTTTAGGACTTTGTAGGGTTCTTTGCATTTGGCTCTAGCTGTTTCTCCTTAATGGTTTTATGATTGTCTCTTTTGTTCGTTGACATTTTGGAGCTCTGAAATGATGTTTTGTACCAGTGTTGAACTTTCTTGTATGCTTGGAAATATTTTCTGCTAAGCATGCATGCTTTTAGCTTTATGTTCAAAAAATAATCTTTAGCATATACTTCTATGTTTTGTATTATGTTGAGTGGGTGTTTCTGCTTCTTGTTCCTGTAGTGTAATCTACAGCTCTAAAAAAGATTTTTCAGCCATCCTGGTTTGATGGGCCTACGTACATTGTCAGTTCTTTTTGAATGATGAAACACAATGAATTTCACTGGGTGGTGCAGAATATGGTGTAGATCATAAGTTGGGATGAACCAAGATTAGAAAAATTTCCACCGTCTTTTGGAATCTTATATTGAGGAATAAGGGACCATGATGGTTGTTTCCTCCCAAGAACCAACACAAGATAGACAGACTGATCGATATCCTTTGCTTATGAAGCAGTGTGATGGCAATGTAAATCAGGATCTCATAATTCACATAGAACGAGGAAGTGGTGCATCCTCATCAGAATCATCTAACTTGGAGCTCTCTCATAGTTTGAATCCATTTCATCATGAAAGTAGGCTAGGAAATGGTACAGATGTCTCTGTTGATACGTCTTCTTCCACTACCCCTAGTCAGACAAATTCACGGAGCTCCTCATTGAGGAGAAATGAGGGTCTTAGTCGTCGCCAGTGGAGTCCATTCAATTCTGGTTTCTGGATATCCATTGAGCTAGGGTTCACGTTGATCCAGATTGTAGCTTCTATAATTGTTTTGTGTTTGTCAAGACATGAGCATCCACGAGCTCCATTGTTTACTTGGATTTTTGGCTATACTGTTGGTTGCTTTGCAAGCCTCCCTATTCTGTATTGGTGTTATATTCACCGTAATCAGATTATAAGCCAGGGTACAGTTCAGTCAAATGAAGACCGCTTGCAACCAACTTCAGTGTCCGATCCAAATTCTTATGTAACTATATCTCTGAGTCGGTCTTCAGATCAGGATGATCGTCAGAGTTCAGAAGGAGCTTCTCATAATGTCCAGCCATTTGCAGTTGCCCATCCCAGGTAGCAACTTGTCCTTGATTTGATTAATTCTACTCCTGTGATATCTTCATAACGCGCCTCGTGGATTTTCATAAAAAATAAGGCTGAATTTGGTTTTATATACATTTTTGGTTAGGGTGCCGTGTTTTGTCTTGTCATGTCAGAAAATGAATTGCTGACTGCCACTAACCTAAAGTTGAACTGCTAACCTAGTTGTGTCAGTTTGCCATGCCCATACCCAACCAGTTTATTATGGTGTTGGCTTTGTGCTGACTCATGAATGTATTAATTTGTACACAACTTTTCTCACTATGGTTAACATACATTTGAAGCTTCTAACATATAGTTTTATTGTATTCGTGTCAGAACAGACACGTTTTGACAACAAATTTCTTTGCATCTGACCAGTCATTGAACTAAGAGGATGGATAGGTTTTGCATACCTTAGAAACTTTCTCATGTTTAAAAATATTATTTCATACCTTGTATTAATCCATACAAATATCCACAATAAGTTATGAAACCTAGGTTGATGACAAAAGCATATTATCTCTAATTTTGAAGTTCCCATCTTCTGCAAGGAAATGTGGTAGTACATAAAGAAACAACTTTTTTCAGCAATGTCAAAAAACAAACAAAATAAAAAAAAATAACTTAGTGACTTGACTAAGAAGTTAAAACAAAAATAATAATATTAAAAATTAATGAGGTTGCATGTTGGGTCTATATTGATAGGAATTCCGTTCATTTTTTACTGTTAATTAGTGAGTTGTCTTGTCTTGTCAGACTTTTTTTTACCTGTGCTAAATTTTTAAGATTCATGCGCCTGATTTCATTTCATATTCGTGTATCGGGTCTGATTTTCCCACCCCTTCCTCATCCTCACCTTCCCTTACTTGCAAGAGAATTTATTGGGTTAAGGTTAAACACAGAAAGAGCTTATTAGGTGAAGCTTAAATGAGGTGAAGGGAGATAGGTCAAAAGTGGTTAAGCATAAAGAAATGGCTTGGGAATTACCATGCTTACTTGGGTTAACATATTATACGGAGTTGCATAGAAGGAGGTTAATAGATTTGATGCGGGACTATATAAGATGCTCCCTTTGTTCTAAAAAAGAAGCCATTTCAGCGTTTTGTATACTTTTTAAGAACTAATAAAATTAGCCCCAATATTATATTTATACATTTTATTGAAAAATAATTGAAAAGGAATGGTAAAATTTAAAAGTAGTGTTTTGACTTTTCCAAAATAATTTTAGAAAAAAAAAAATAGTTCTAAAGTGACATAGTATTTGTTGTCTTAATTGCTTTTAACCTCCAAAAAATAAATGGTAAACCTGTGTTAGATGTTTTAAAATTAGTTCACCTCAGAAAAAGTTTTCTAAATGGGATGGATTGAAGTTTTATCAGAAGTTTAACCTTAGTTCACATATCTTTCTCCTATTTGAAATAGGCACTACAGTTCTGGAGTTGGGAATTGTCTAAAAGAGGAAGTGGTTATAGGACCATTGACTTAGCTGTTCATTTTGTGGTCTTCTTATTTCGTTTATACTCTTGCACATGTGAAATGGAAATGGAAATGGAAATTGAAGTATATATTAGGCTTCATTCAGTGGCCATTTTGTCTTTCTAAATGGGATGAATTGAAGTTTTATCAGAAGTTTAACCTTAGTTCACATATCTTTCTCCCATTTGAATTAGGCACTACAGTTCTGGAGTTGGGAATAGTCTAAAAGAGGAAGTGGTTATAGGACCATTGACTTAGCTGTTCATTTTGTGGTCTTCTTATTTCGTTTATACTCTTGCACGTGTGAAATGGAAAATTAAAGTATATATTAGGCTTCATTAAGTGGCCAATTTGTCTTTCCTACCCAAGGTTGCTTAACCCAGATTGCATACTTTAATATCTGTCTTTGCACCATAGGCACTGAATAGTGAATACACCATTAGTCGATGCATTCATTGAGAATAACTCATCATTTTTTATGCAGGCTTAGTATAATGGTTGACCATTTTAAGGTGGCCCTGGATTGCTTCTTTGCTGTGTGGTTTGTTGTTGGTAATGTATGGATCTTTGGTGGCCGTACCTCTGCTTCTGATGCCCCCAATCTGTATAGGTAATGGCCAGTGGCTTACTATATGTGGAAATCTTGCAACAACTTCACTTTCTCCTAGTTCTAAATTAATTTTTGAATGATCTCAGGTTATGTATTGCATATCTTACCTTGAGCTGTATTGGATATGCTATGCCGTTCATCCTTTGTGCTATGATATGCTGCTGCTTGCCCTGCATTATTTCATTCCTGGGCATCCAAGATGACCAGAGCCAAATCCATGGAGCTAGTGAAGAATCAATTAATGGTCTACCGATCTACAAATTCAAGGTTGAGAAAAGTGAAAATTTGGAAGTATTGTATACTAGTAGTTCAGAAGATGGTGGAGAAGGTGGATTAGTAGCTGCTGGAACAGAAAAGGAACGCTTTGTCTCTGGTGAAGATGCTGTAAGCACTAAGCTTCATTGTGTAGATTTTGTGTGTGATGTTCGGCAGGTCGACACCATTTGTCATCCTGTATCGGCATGTTGTTTAGCTTTATAGGTCTTTCCTGGCTTAATTAATTCAATAATTTGCTGCATAATTCTCTTTATTTGCCAAAATGAAAGCAATTTGGTTGTTCACCAACTGTCATTACTGTGGCAGGTCTGCTGCATTTGTTTGGCAACATATGTAGATGACGATGAGCTAAGAGAGCTTCCTTGCTCTCATTTCTTCCATGCTGTATGTGTAGATAAATGGCTGAGAATAAACGCCTCCTGTCCACTTTGTAAAATTGTAATTAATGAAACATGTGAGGGTTCTTCAACATCTCAAACGAATCCTACTGAGTAAAATAGTGAATGTGAAGGACTGAGATTGGATTTCAAATGATAGAAGATTGCGGTAGTTCTAGTTGGATCAAACAGTCAGAGTGTGATATATATTTTTATCTTTGTGATTCAGCTCAATTCTCAGCTTTTTATTCTTGTTGTATCATACAGTGTGTACATGGCTTTGTACAGTGGGATCAGTTCACTGTTTTGGATATCATGTAATGTAATTTGCTTGTACAAAAGACCTCGACCATCTGTAATTTTTCGTACATAATAAATCGAATGAGTATATTATGGGCATCTTCGTTGTGCTGCTTGTTCCTTGTGATCCTCTTTCTTCATGTCTTCCATTTCTCAACAAGAGTTCCAAACACTGAGATGACATACGCCTGATAAAATAGTAATGTTGGGACTTAGGCTATGTTGGACGAGCAAATTATTTTTAACTTGGTATTCATAAGCTTAAAATTATCACAATTCACGGTAAAAAGTCTTTAGCAAACGAAAACCTATTAAAGTGAACTCCTGAAAATGTCCCTGTACGTTAATTCATTTCATCTTTAGCGCGACACTTAGTTTATCGACCGGCAGCCGCGCTCTGCATTCCTTGAGTTTTTTTTATCCCTTTTTGTTGTTTCCGCGGATGATAATATAGCTGTTTGGGGTTGACCGTGATTGCAGAGGCCAGAGGCGTAAGTAGAGCAAAGTCATTGTTTCTGATTTTTCTCTCCATTTCCTTGACATGACTGATCCCCTGCTGTTTATTTGACTTATGCTTAATAGATTTTATGTTCACTAATTTGAGTTAAAAATCTTGATATGTCATGGCTTTGGCTTGAGAATGGAATTTATAGTTTCAAGGAGAATCTATCATAAACTTCATTATGCTTCAAACATCTGACAAAAGTCGCCATTTATTGATCAATTAAGAACAGTAAAATCACTTTGTTTTCCCTTAGTACACCTATTGCAATTGCACCATCGAAACGACCCCGTATGGGCGTATCAATGGCCAAACAGTGATCAACCAACAGAAACAAATATTAAGAACATATGTCATCACCTAATCTTTTTTACTCCCTCATCAAACAGAAATACTCTTGGAACCTATCACTGGCCGATGGCGGCAAGCAAATGCAGACAACCATTTTCCCATCAGAGCCCACCTCTGCAGGCAGAAAAACACAAACTTGAGGAGTCGGTGTCAAATCTATTGGACCAGCATACTCGGGTTTTCCCCAACCAAAATCAGCAGATTCATATATCCTGAATCTAGTCCATTGTGTTATAGTCAATTTCCCTCCAAATTCTAACCGTCTTGGCCTATTAACTTCAATATAATCCACTGTTGATCTCAAGAATTCTTCTGATGAAGCATTCATTCTAGCTTCATGAACCAACCGAGTAGTGTCAGATAGCGGTGTACTAATCAATTCCTCAACTGAGCTCGCTACACAAGCAAGACAAACCGCATTGCCATAGAATCCATCTTTTAAAGGTGGGTTCTTGAGCATGTGGCGAGTGTTGACTGCAAACGTTAGACGAAGGTTGAAATCTAGTGGTTTTACATTAAGGGCTTTGACCCATGATTTCCATACATGAGCAGCCATAGCATCAAAAGTTGAGCAACTGATGTTGCCATTTTGATGAGCTAGAAACTTGATCTGGTCTTGGAATTGTTTGCTTACAATGTAACATTTCTGTAATGGCTTAACTTGCCAAAGTGAATTTGTTAGAGTTGAAGTGTCTTCGACGCTTGTATATTCTCTGTGCTGACATGATACACGTGGAGGGTCTCGAGGATGGAAAAATTCACGGTCCCAACAAGGGGCTGGGGATGCAATTATGCTTCCTGTTCTTGCAGTGGTAGCCCAAGCATTCAGGAATTGCATTGCACCGAAGCCATCACATAAGCAATGACATAGTCTTAAACCGAGACTAAACCCACCACAACTGAAATACGTAAATTGAGCTATCACCAAAGGCATGTTGATAATTTTGTACTGTCCTTCATTCGGGAAATGATAAATTAGTGGTGACCATGCAGGATTAGGAACTACTAAGGCTCCTAAATCAGCTAGCACAGTAGTTGTTTCTGCTTCGACTATAAGTGCACCTTGTTGCCCGGACTCGAAGAATACTTCTAATTTTCCATTTTTGGTCTCCCTGAGTCTGCCTGAGAAAGGGTAATAAGGGACTAAAACAGCAGAGAGAGCATCAAATAGAGTTTTCAAAATGGTTTTGCTGGATGTTTTTGAATTGTTCGGGTGGTAGAAATAAACAGTTGGAGTAAAGACTCGAGATCCAACTACGTCATCAAGGTTTGAGAGGTAGAGGCTGTCGCCAGGGTTTACAGGGATTGGTCCTGCTGGCATGACTGCATGTATGGATTTGATAGTTATGGGGATTGAAAGCTTGGGGATTTGGAGGTCGTCAATCTGTGAGGCCATTGATTGGTACAATTTAGATATTTGCTGGTTTTTAATGAAAAAAGGAGTTCTTTGTGCTTAGCTCATTTAAAGACGTTTAGAGAGGGATAGGTGAGAGGGGTAAAAAACATGACATCTAAATTTAAATTATGCTATGTCGATGCTCTTTGTGAATCACAGCTCGAACTGTGTGAGAAAGAAGTTGATCTATGAATCGTTTGCATGATAACATTCCAGATATTTACTTGTTTTCCAAGATAATATGTACATATAACAAATTTTATATATGATGTTATAACAAATAGGACCACTGTTAACCTCGTTTTGTATGATGTCATGACAAATAGGATCATTGCAAACCCCGAAAGAAAATAATCAAACAATACACTTCTGGAGATCGAGCTTTATTCTGTGTGATTGATTATAAGGCACATTTCATTTGCGTGGCGGCAAATTACAGGCTAATAATATGACATGTATAAAACAATGAAATAGTACAACTACCAGCCGTTCCAAAATATAATGAATCATAACGCTAAGAGTTTGCAATCGCAAACGTGCGCCCATGGAACAAAGAGAAGAGTCAAATAAATCAAGATGAACTAATAGGGACAGAGTTATCAAGAGTTGTTCCCACATGCTGAATGACAAACCCATAAATTTTACGCTTGAGCCTCTCAATCTTCTCGGTTAATACCTTATCTCTTTTTGCCACCACAACATCCAGCCAGTCATTGATCCGCTTCAGCTGTGACAGGATAGCTGCAATAGATCCACCTTCAATTGGCGATTTTCTGCTCCTGTTGTTCTTGCTTTCCCCAAACACCCTGAAACCAGCTTCCAAGGAATCCTCAACAAAGCATAAGAACCACATTTCCATTTCTGCCTTCAGATTAGCTGCAAATTCTGCTGTCTCCTTCATTCCATTGCCCCTTGTCCATGATTGGTTAGGTATATTTGGCAATGTCAAAGAAGACCTGAAACGTGTTTTGGTACTGCTGCTCACAGATTGCTTTTTAGATGAACTCTTTTTAAGAGTTGGGGAAGACACAACAAGCTGGTCTGGCAGTAGGGACAAAATACTAAGATCAGTGGCTAGAGCAGCATCTACCCAAGTAGACAGAGCCTTTGATTGTTCTGTGGATGCAGCAGTCTCTGATGCGTCAGAACTATAGCCAGAAGCAACTGATTCAGCAGTTGCAGCTGATCTTGAGACATCCTCATAAATTGAGAGAAATCGATCAATGGTTGGTAAGGGATTACCAGCTTTCGACAAGGATGAAAGATCTGAAAACATGCTGGAAAATAGGAAAAGAGTCATCAACAATAAATGAGGATGTATTCTCTGAATCTCTGATGCCAAAGTTAACGATTGACATGATTTGAAAACATCTTAATTGACAATGTCTTGGCATGCAAGAATAATTGTATCAGTTGGTTTAATATTCATAAACCAAGTACATCAAGCAAAAGGGAACATCAACAGCTGCTATCATCACAATCACATCAATCCAGTTCTTTCTCTTATAAGACAATAAGTTTAATCATACTAGGAAAAAAGATAAAAAACAATCAAGAGGGAGAGAGATCACCTTAAATTCCTCAGAACTGATTCAGTGGCCATGGCCTCTTCCAGAGCTTCCGCTGCAGCTGTTGCAGCTATAACTTTCCTTTGCATAGCCTCCTGCTTAATAAAGAAACACTTTCAGGATCCAGCACAGCAATACACTCACATATCAAAGCACAAAATTTAGCATGAAGCTCCACTATTGCCTTTCATGAAATCAGACAGGTCGGTCATGAATGAATCATCTTTCCACAAATGCACTTGTGACAAATTGATCCACTGTTATCTCATACCTTTCCAAGTTTTGCCAGGTAACTCGAGACTGCATCCAATGGAACACTGCCATCAGTCCACTTCTTCTGATGGATAGTAATTCCAGCAGTCAAAGGCTTATCCACCACCAGAGAGTCTTCTGTAGTGTCAGATTTTGATTTCTCCTCAGTGGAAGAACCCCCGTCAGAGTCGCGACAATTTGCATCACTCAAACGTCGAGAAAGAGCAGCCTGGGGGATTTACACGAGAAATAGTATGGTAAGATAACCGAAGGGATAAGAACGTCAGATGGAAGATATTATTCAAAGGCCCTTGCAACTCAAGAAAATGATGCCACGATATATAAAGCTAAACAGTCGTATAGTCAATGTTCCTACACGATCGATCATACTTCCAACTATTTGGCCATGGAAATAATTAGATATCGTCTTATGGCACATACACCACTTCAATTCCATCACAAGATGAAAGAACGATCATTAAGCATCTATAGGAGAAAGTAACCTTGGATGATGGCCTGAAAACAAGCAGTCTGCTCAAGTTTAAATACAATTGGCATACTTGGCCAAAACAAAATTACAATTGGCATACAAATAAAATAATGTCTCGCTACTGTAGCAGCGTTATCTTTTTTGCGATAATTGTACAGTTTCCCTAGCATCATCCAAATCATCCAAATTTAATAAATATACATGGGCCAAGCGGGCAGCTAGCAAAAGAAACGGAACTTATGAGGATCTAATAAAAAAATTCTATTGCGAGCAGATGCGCAGAATTCAACCAAGAGAAGAATCTAATTACCTGGGTCCGCAGAATTGCTTGCGGATCTGGCTTATTCTTGGAAACACATTTTTCCTTCTGCTCTCTATGACCACCTCCACTAGGGTTCTCATCCCAGATCTTCCTGCTACTACTTTTCCCAGATCCAACGAGTGCTTCCGACGCCTTCGAAATACTGGCAGCAATGGTAGCCATCTTCTTCCTACCCCCTGAATCCGTCCCACCACCAATAAGAGGCGAAACTTTAAATCCACCAGACAGCCTCCTAGCAGGCGAAATTGACATCCTCCTAGAACCAGGCGAAGCTGCCCTTCGCCCACTTGGAGATGGTTGCCTGTACCTCGAAGGAACAACAATGGCGGCCTCTCTAGCTGTCTTTCTGTTCTCTTCTCTCGCAGCTGCTAAACTAGGAACGACGCATTTCGAAGGCACCGGCGAAGCAGACCTCTTAACTTTCCCGGCTGGGGATGGATTTCTATCTGGTGCAGAAACGGTGGAAACTTTGGTATTTTTTCCGGCTGACACAGATCTCTGCTTATTAGCTCCTGGAGATGTGAATCTCTGAGGGGTTCTCTTTTCCTTAGAATTCGGGACACACTCTATATCAGAATTATTCTCATTTCCCTTTGGGGCTAACACTTCCCTACCACCTTTTCTTCCCTTTCCTGCCTCACCGATTGAAGAATTTTTGCAGTTGTCCGCCATCTTCGCCTGAAATTCACTTACAATATTTTGGCATTCCCCTTCATTCTCCTTCTTGGACAGATATACCATGATGGGGTCCATCGATTGTTTCGAATCCTCAACCGGCTGAATTACGAACTCCCTTTTAGCAGCCGAAACTCTAGCAATCAACGGATCCGGAGAACCGATAAATGGATGTCTACCGGCAATGGGTCGGAGACCCGTAACACGAGGAAGTGGGGAATCGAATTCGAACCTATCGACGTAAACGAACTGACCTAGCTGGAGCCGGTTGGTGAGGATAAGATCGTTATCGCGGTCGGATAAAGAAACGTAGGTGGAGTTGAGCGAGTCTGAGAGCTGGAGTAAGAATCCATGGTTTGGCCAGAGCTCGGTTCCGGCTAATGCTGGAAGGATTCCGATAACTTGGAGAATGGCTGATCGGTGCTCGCCGACGACTTTATTGTTGGTGTTCATGGATTGGAGGAGCTTGAGGAGTATTCCAGGAGTAAGAGTCGACATTTTTGTGGGATGGATGTGAGAACTGGGACGTATGAAGAGGGGAAGAGGACGAAGAAAACGGAATAGGGAGAAGATTTGAGGGAGAACCGGAGAAATGGCCGTTACGAGGATAGAAAATTTAAATCGTTGGGCGCTTAAAGCTTTGATTTGTTTTTGAAGTTTGAAATTATTGGGATAGGGTAGTAAATAGTGAGCAGGAAGGGGCAGGGAAAGGAGTGGGGGCCGGGGTAACGGTGAAACCTACTAATGATTTTGAATTGGTCAAAGTGATTTTTCGGCACCGTTACGCTGTCGTGTGATGAGTGAGTTATTAGGGTGTCTGAAAATATTAGTGCTCGCTTCTAAGGCCTTTTGCTAGGATATAGTGTCATTGCTCATTAGAACTTTGAAAGGCATACGTTAGCTTTCTAGCTTTCTAGCTAAGGAGTGTTTTTGATGAACTAAATTATCGGCCAACACAAATTTTTATTTATTGGCTCATTTCTAGTAGTTTTATAAACTTTTTATTTATTGACACTATTCAAGTTTAACCTCTCCAACCTTAAGATGTACGATGAGACGATCGACCCTAATGAGTATATTACCCGATATAAGAAGCTTATGTTCGTGTTAGATATATCAAAGGAGATTTGAGAGACATACATGTGTAAGAGATTTGGGAACAACCTTGTTGGTCCATGGTAGACTTCTCTACCTAATAATTCAATATTTTCTTTTGCTCAAATGACAGATACTTTTGTCTGGCAACTTGCTAGTAGTAGAAAACTCTAGAAGTTTTCATATGATCTTATATAGAATTAAACATAGAATTGACAAGAGCCTTAGTAAGTATGTTGATAGGTCCAATAAAGAGAGTTTTTATTCTCAATAGGCATCCAAACATTGCCATGATGACCTTCAGAAAGGGCTTGTTACCACAATCTAATTTATACTAAGAGCTAACCAAGTACCTTTATAAGATCATGGAAGACACCCTCACAAAATCATGTGCAAATATTAAATGGAAAGAGGATGAAACTAACCAAGTGTTGCCATGAGACAACTCTGGATATGGCAAACAAGGACAATTAAGATGTGATAACCACTGTAACAGAGCTCTAAAGCTCTACATTATAAATAAAGACACAAATAGATAATGTAGAAGTTATTCAAGAGGCCCTCCGCCCAAGTGGCCTATTGTAATATTATGAATTTTAGCTAAACCTAATCCAGGATAATTAATGTTATAACCTAATTATAATCTCGAGAAATTAAAATTTCTACCTTACTATAACTCCTTAATTCTAATTCTTAACTTAACCCTAATTTCTATTTCATATTATTAATACTCTAACCTAAATCTAACCCGAATGAGTGTTAATTAAATTATCTTAATACCCTAACCTATATTATTTTAACCTATATCTAATTCTAAACCCACACTTATTTTCCTCTCTCCTTTTCCCTTTTCCTTTCCCCCTCTCATCTCCTTTTATTTTTCTTTCCATTACTTGTCAACCTCTCTTTTCTTTCTTTCCTACCTATCTCTTCTCTTGTGTGAAACCTTCCCTGACCATGCTCTCTACCATCCCTTCTTCCATGCTATCACCTACACACTACCCCCAACAACACATCAACTCACATTCCTTACCTAATGTGTTTTGTTAACAAATCCATTCCCTGATCATGTAAGCACTATCCCCTCCCTTCCTCCGTTGCCATCTCTCCCCATGCATGCCACTTTGCACATATATATACCGTCCTTGATTCTCTCTCTGCTTCATTTAATGCCCTAAAATAATTCCTACCTCCCTCTATTTTTTTTTTGTCAAAATTAGCACCGCTAACCAGAATCCATCCCTTCTCCTCCTCATCGCCAAACACACCACAAAAACCTCCACCGATAACCTTTTTCGTGCCTCTCCCATCAACACTGGCCACTTCCACCAATCATAACCACTGACCAAACTCACCATAGACCTCCCATTACACCATAAAAACTCAACAAACACCCCCTAAGATTTGTCAAATTCTATAGAAACCCCCCCATTTCCCTTCCTCCCTTGAGCATTGGTGATCCACACTGAAAACACACCCCAACCATTGGTTAAAGATGTTGTTCCCTACCCCCTACCACTAGCCAAAACCCCCACAACAACTCCCCAACCTTCAACAAAAACCAACATAGCCAACCACCTATATTTAACTAAAATCAACACAGCCACACCACCCCTCTCCTTTTGTCCTTTCTCTATTTCCCCTCCTTAAGCACATACTAATTTTATCGTTTCCCACCCCTTAGCATTAGCACAAAATTTCGTTGCTACTCCCTTGGTTTATCCACCATAACCATTGGTCCCCCCCTTTTCTTTGACACCTACAACCAATTCTTTCCCTTTGTTACATAACTCTCCATTAAAGCACTTTCCTTGGTTTGGTTTGGTTTTCCTTCATACGTTCACCTTTCCTTACCTTAAATCATTCTTTAATTATATAATTAAATTATAATAATATCTTATTATTGTTTCTTAGGGGATTTTATAGAGGTTTTGATGGAAGAAAGATAATATACATGATTAGAGGTTGGTGCTTTTTCTATATAGATATATGTTGTAGTTAAGGTTTTGTGCTAAATGTCTAATATGATTTTTTGTATTATTGTGTTTTTGTGTTATGTTAATAATATCATGTTGATCAATATTATGATGTGGTAATATGATATTATATGATGAAAAGTGAGTAAGTTGAGAAGCATCTGTTATCATTACTATAATTTCTATTTTAAAAACCCTAAGATAATCGATATGATATATGGTATTGTATTGAGGGTTGAATAAGTATTATTAGTGGAAAATGAGTATTTAAGATGTATGGTGATAATTTAAAGATTTAGAAATAATGATACCAAACATATAAGATTTTCGTAAAATAAGGATATTTGGTTATCCTTGAGGATATTTTTTTCATTATGGGCCTAATATGGAAATTTTGGTATTTTAGTGTGTTATATGGGTTAAAATATTCTAAGAGGATCTTAGGATATGTTTAGAGTAAATAAAAATGGCATAGGTTTCACAAAATGAGAAAATGATTAAATTTGGGAATATTAATCATAAAATGGCGATGTTATTATCGCATATGTAAAATGTTAGAGTTAGATCATTTTTTTATATGTTGTTAATAACAAGATTTTAGGAAGGTATTTTGAATTTGGCAATCACAAGATTCTTGTGGGAAAATTTATGATGTACTTCATAAATTAGAGTTTTATAAGCCTCGTGAGTAGTAACTATTGATATAAGGTTGTTATCATATATTTAAGTTGCTAGAGTTAGGCCATGATTTTTGGGTATGTTGATAATAATAATATTTGAGAAAATATAATAAATATGGTGGATAAAATAGTAATACAGAATAAGTTATGTCTAAAATGTGAAATTAAGATTTCTTAGGAAGTATATGGACATAAATTCATGAGAATGCCCTTGATATCTATATGGTTGTGATTTGCTTACTTCAATTATTTTTTTGTAACTATGAAATCAATCACAAATAATGCATTAATCATTTAAAGTGAAAGATCACATGATTCTGGCTGAGGTTTTTGATGGGTCTGTTTCACCCGACGACAATAGTGGCTTAGGTATGTTCTTCCTGAGAGGTGTTTTAGACCACTCTATTGATTTAAAAATAGTGATTTGGACCATGTTGTTCTGATAAATGTTGGGTTCATTTTAATTTATGATAATAGTGACTCAAGTGTTTCACTCTTAAAAGGTGCTTTAGTCCATTCCACTGGATTAAGAATAGTAAGGTCTCTAAACTCAACATAAATAAAAGAATAAAATATGTTATATCTAATAAGAAACCCAAAATCAATAATTACCTTACACTATTTTATCTCGCATGTATGCTTATTCACTACGGTGAAGTTATGTAATTATATGTATCCCTTACTTGAATATATTACCACATTATTCAATATCAATATACTAACCATCTTTTTTATAGGGGTTACTTATTTCCATGAGCAAACTACCTGTATGTCTATGTGTAGGTCGATGAGGGACCAATGGATGATTTTGTGGCTTATATTGCTTTATATAGGGAGGAGTAACTTTTTGTATTAGGGTTTTTGAGCATAGAGTCATGTTATCTGGATGATAGTTTTACTCATATACCTTTTTGGACTCTTAATCCCACGGTATCCTTTTGCCTATATTTTGTGATACTATACTCAAATTTAATCTCCAACTTGTATTCATATTTATGAAGCTTCTCTCATTTTCTATTTATCATGTTTTACATTATAATTATTTTACCTTGTGATTGATGCGAGGATGATTTGGTAAGACAAATTTATGTCAATTACAATAGTAACACCCAGTTAGTTTAATATTATATTTCTATTGGAAAAAAATAGTAGTAAAATCTAGGGTGTTACACCTATTCCTACCTATAACCTCAACATTTACCCTATCTAGGTTATGACAATGATAAAGAAGATGGGTGATGAGGTTAGACGATATGCCAAGCTCAAAAAACCCATCAAGAGGTGTGATACAATCAAATATTGTGAATTTCACGTGAACTACAACCACACTACCACTAATTGCATGACTATAAAATTTGAAGTAGAAAAATTGATCAAAACAACCATCTCTGTAAGTAACTTATATATAAAGGGAATGAGATGATTGATAACAAAAATTGGAGCATAAAGGATGATAAGCCCCCAAGCCCATATAAGTTGTTATAGTATAGGGAAATGTGATCACATCCAATCTAAATGGTATGTCTAAGAAGCCTTTAAAAAAGATTATAGGCTCCAAAAATGGTTAACCCAGCCTCATTTGACCAACCCATCACTTTCATTGATATGGATGCCACAAACTTAACAACCTCGCATCACGACACTTTAGTGATTAAACTATTAGTGGCTAACTTTCGTACTAAGGGAATATTAGTAAATAGTTATAGCTCTACAAATGTTATACTCCTCAAAACTCTCAAGAACATGGTACTCTTTGATGAAAAATTTCAAAAGTAGCCTACCATTCTTATATGATTCAAAAAGGAACAAAAGCACCCTATCGGGGAGTTATAGCTCTTGGTTTATGCAGAAGGAGTCAACATTAATAGTAAATTCCTAGTGGTTAGCTACCTCTCTATGTAAAATATTGTCCATGGGCACCCTTACATATAACGATGTGAGTTGTGCCTGTAACATGCCATCGTATTATGTGATTTTCAACCAAGTGGGGAGTGAAGGAGTTAGTGACGCTTAGAAAACTATTCAAGCTTGTTATTAGAGTGTCATTAATGCAAAGTTACAAATTCTATAACAATTACAGTTATAGTCGCTACCATGGTAGCTAGAGGAGCCTTTGATCAAATAATTTCATGGGGTCTAACTTGACCTTGATGTACCACAGTGGATAGTGATGATTAGTTAGGACCTTGACTCTAACATTGGAATCAAATTTATAATGGAGTTAAAGTACTACTTTGTATGATCCCACACATACATGGTCAGTATCAACCTAGACATGTGCACCCACAAGCTTTAGGCTAACTTAAATCATCGATCAATCAAGCAAAAGTGAAGGAAATTTGGCTCAAATTGCAACCAGGACATTAATAAGGAGATTCAAAAAATCCTTGACATTAGTTTAGTTAACAAATTCCACTACCCTAATTGGCGGGCTAACATGGTGGTGGTAAAGAATAAAAAATGGGAAGTAGAGGATATGTGTTAATTTCATGAACTTCAACAAGTCTTGCCTAAAATACTCATTTCCACTCTCACATATTGACAAGATGGTTGATACCATATCAAGACAGAAACTGCTTAATTTTATGAATGCCATTTTTAGATATAATTAGATACTTATGTACCCCTCAATCAAGAGAAGACATCATTAATCATTGAATAAGGAACATTTTGCAACAAGATGATGTCATTCAACCTGAAAACCTTTAGAGCCACTTATTAGTGGTTGGTGAACTGGATGTTCTCAATGATGATCAATGACACTATGGGGGTTTACATGGATGACAAGCTCATCAAACTCATGGAGGTAGACCAAAACCTTATCCACTTGAGGTAATACTTTATAGTACTTGGGTAGTATGATATAAAGATTAACCTGACGAAGTGCTCATTCGGTGTCTCTTCAAGTAAGTTTATTGTTTACTTGGTTACTATGAAGGGAATTAAGGCCATCCTTGAGTATTCCTTACCCAACCTTTGTCAAATATGTTTAGAAGATCACTAGTAGGCTAGTTTCCTTCAGTTAATTTGTATCTAATTCTTTTAAACTGTAACACCCCAAAATTCACTATATTTTTTTAGAATAGAAGTAATCAAATAAAAAACCTATAAATTTTGGGGATGTCACAGCCACACTTAGTATCAGACCGGTTCACTCCGACCGTTCCAGTACCAAGTGCTAAGGCTAAAAGGAATATAATAATTAATTATAAATAAAAACAATATAGACTTCAAATAAGCGTTAAACGACTATAAAATAGGAATCAGGATACGCATAGAGAATTATAATTCATATCTAAAAGAGGAATAAGCTTACAACCGATAAAAGGTTCATCGAAAATACTCAATACAAAGTAATAAATCATAAAAGGGTAAATTTGATACAAAAGAAATAACAGAAGGAAATAAAATCATATGAAGAGTGAATCTGGCCATGCCACTCTCGAACTTGGAGCCAAATACATGCTCAACACTTAGCCCTGCCTGATGCCTTGCTCACCCGAGCAAAGTTAGAAGGGCCTTCTACTCATTGGTTATTTTGCTAATTAAAAAAGAATTTAGGAAAAATCTTTTAAAAATCCTAATTAGCCTAAAAAGAAAATTTAATACTTTTTTATTTAAAATATTTTTATTTTAAATACCCAAAATATTATAATTAATTTAATTAACCCCAACCTACTTATTTTTCTTTTTCCTTTTTTCCTCCTTCTTTTTCTTTCCTTTTTTCTTTATTTTCTTCCTTTTTCCTTTCCTTTTCTTTTTCTTCTCCGATTAGGCCTGCGTTCCGCAACCCATTCCCCTTTTCTTTTCTTCTCCCTTCGATGGCCCAATACCCTACGCTTTACTTTTTCCCTTTTCCCCCAAAATGCAGTGTTTCAACACCTATTTATAATCGCCTCCCAGTTCTGCCATCTTCCCTTTATTTTCTTTTCTTTTTCCCAAACCGCCAGCTTACCCCCGCTTTTCTTCCTTCTTTCTTCTTCCTCTTCTTCCCGTTGGCGACCTACAACCCCGCCATAACTCCCCTAGTTTTTCGCTGCCGGTTACGCCCCTTTGACTAGCCATTTCCCCTATTTTCCCCTATTAATCCATCAACCCCGTCGCCCAACCTACTTCTCCCATTTCTCGCGTAATTTCCCTTTTTTTTTTCCTATGCATACCTCTGCCCTGAAATTGACTTCCACCGGCTAACCATCGCCACTGGCGACCAAAACCCTACCTACATTACCTCCTAGCCAACCCTTAGAACCCCACCTTCTCCTCAGAATTATATAAATACCCCCTATTAATTGATCTTGAAACTTTTTTCCTGAAACCCTAAGAACCTACCCTGCGCACCACTACAGTTTCAAACACCCTTTCCTCCGCCGTCAGCCAACTACGTTGCCTGTTCTACCTACCTAAGTCTTCCCCGCAACTCTCTAACTAATTGAACCACACTTTCTCCTTGATTCTTCTTGCACGAGCCACCACAGCCGTGCAAAGTTCCTTGCTCAACCAACCAAATTTTTACACCTGCCGCCCTTCGCACCACCGTCCAACACCACATCCGCTGCTATAGCTGTCTTCTACACCACCCAAAAACAGCTACCAACCCTCATCTACCTTCCCCTACCTTTATTTTTTCCTTTCTACCTTCTCATCCTCTCTTTTCCTTTTTCTTTTCATTTTGGCCACCACCTCTACCACTGTGCGCCGCTGCCACTTGTTGTGTCACCACCCTCACTTTACTCTACTCAGTATAGACTACCATCAACACCTCAACCTCCACTTTTCTTCTCCATCTCTTCTCCTTGAATCTCAACTTTTTCCATTTCTTTCCTCTTTTCTAGCCATCGCCGTGCACCACCGCCGGTGCCACCTATCTCCGTCTACCCAAGGTGAAACCCTAAGCCCTCTCAACCCTTCTCCCCTATTTATTTAAGCTTATTCTATTTTATTTCAATTTTTAATCCTTATTCGATTATTATTATTAGGTTCAATATTAATGTTATCATTTCTTATCAGGGTTGAGAGTATATATAAATTACTTAGGATATTAGTTTCAAATTATTAATATTATTAGTATTATTATTAGTTTTATTATTATTATTATTATTATTATTATTATTATTATTATTATTATTATTATTATTATTATTACTACTACTACTACTACTATTATTTATTTAGAAGGCCAAAGCCCTATTTTATTTAAATAGTGCGATTACTACTATTTTCAGTATTAATATTGTTATTACTACTACTATTATTAGTATTATTATTATCATCATCATCATTATTATAAGTAATATGTATTAATATTAATATTATTATTATTACTAATGGTACTTCACTATCTTGAAGAAGGGTCGAAAACCCTACCTTATATTATTTTAGGTTTAAGTGGTTTTATTATTATTATTATTAGTATTAGTATTATTATTTTGAATTTCTGATTATTAATTCATTACTACTACTATTACTATTTATATTAATAATGTCCTAATAATATTATTAGCATTATTTTGATGAAGGGTTGAAGCTCTTATCTCACTGTTCGTTTTTAATCATATTAATATTATTACTAGTATTCTTAGTATTATTTCTTATAATTATTAATAGTATAGTATTATTTATTTAAACCCTAGTCTTAGAATAAGTTAATAAATAATAGTATTATTGGTAGGAGGGAATCTAATTCTAGTTTTTCCCTTATAATAGGTGAGACCAATCAAAGTCCTAAAGTGGCATAGGAGCATGCTTCAAGACCGGTGACATTTTAGGTAAGGGTGTAACTAAGGCCATTTATGTGTAATGTGTTTTACATGCTTTACATACCATGCGACATGAAATATGATGTATTATATGTGTATTCTTTTGTATTATTATATGTGTAGTATGATGTGGCATTGAGGTATGTTCATGTGATATTTTATGGCATGCGTGTAACATGTTTAAGTTGTGTTTTCATTGTGATATGGTGCGGTGCATAAGACATGCATGTTAGGTTGTGTGATATGATGGTATGGAGTGAAATAATGTGGGGTTGATCTAAGTGATATATGACCATGCATGGAGGAATCTAGGGTTTTATATGGGAGAGTAGGGTTTGCATAAAATAGTACGAAGGGTTATATGGGGATATAAAGTTTGTATAGGAGTAAACTTTACATATGAATAGTTAATTTAGGGTATGAGAAAGGTGATGAAAGTGTTGTTTGAGCATTTGAACATGTTGAATGAAAAATAGTACGTGGGATAGTATATGGGCATATAGCAGACCGATCTAGGGTTTTGTGTGGTGGTTAGTGTTTAGTAAGGTTTTTGGGGTGTATGTGGTTGTGTGTGTATGGTGAAGTAAAGTGTATTAGCGAAAAAGTAAATGGGTAGGTGGTGAAAAAGTAGTGGGATTGGTTCCACAAGTGGGGGGAAATGGACTCTAACGTAAGTCTGGTAAAGGAAAAGGGATAATGGGCTAAGTTGGAAGGTTGATGAACCTATGAGTGAGACAGGTTCTTTTGGGGGGGGTAAGCGTAAAGGAAGTTATCCATGCATGTCTAGGGTTAAAATTTCTGAATAAGATACTTAAGAAATTAATCACGTAATGTGGAAGAGTATTGAGCCGGGCCCAAACCGATCCACCGGCATAATAGTGGCTAAGTACTACGGTATCTTAGAGACCGATCCACCGGCGTATAATAGTGGCAGGTTATGTTACCCCAGTGACTGATCCATCGGCTATAATAGTGGGGGATCCTAAGCTTAATAAACCAAACCTTACAGCTTGCTAATATACGTAAAAAAAAAACTAATACATATAGTGGAATAACGTGCGAGAAGGGGCTAGACCGATCCATGGGCATAGTGGTAGGGTATATTACCCTAGTGACCGATCCACGTGCATAAAATAGTGGCTAGGAGCCGGAGTGCCCTGGAGACCAATCCACCTGCTAAAATGTGGGGTTCCTGTACTCATATGCACTTGATAAAGAGTATGGTATGAAAATAATTCTGATAAGAGATTAATTAAGCAATTAATTCGGATTTTAAATGGGCCTTTGTATTTTTACCTGAATGATCGTATACCTTTACGGTATCATGCTGGACTTTATGTTGTTTTATTATGCTGTATGGTTTATGTAATTTTGTGTGTTGGCCTTAGTGCGCAGTTACTTTGCTCAGTACGTAGCATACTGATCACCATTTTCATGGGTACTTCTCATTCCTACGAGCAGAAGGGTCATCTAATGTGTTGCAAGTAGGAGATGTATTTTTTGATGATATTGATGTCTATGGGGCATCAGGCATGGGCGAGAGTTGATTATGGGCTGGATTAATCTTTGGAGTGGCTTGGTCAGTTTTCCCTTTAAATGCTATTATTATCTTGATTACATTTTAGCTATGTTATGAATTTCAGATACAATGTTAACTTCATAAATGTCTTTCTACTTTAATAAACTATCTCTTGTATTTCAGTTATGTAATAAATCATGCGTACTCTGATTATTATTTTTGTGAACCTTGATTTATTTATTGATATGAGTTGATGGGAATATTTTCTTAGCCTTAGTACTTGGTACCGGAACAGTAGGAGTGAACCGGTCTAGTACTAAGTGTAGTGGTAGCATTCCCAGAATTTACAGTTTTTTACATCTAGAAAATTTTGTTTAAAAGAAATAGTAAATTTTGGGGTGTTACATGGCTCATGCAGGAAAAATCGAGGGAGACAAGTGGTTTAGTTAGTTAGAGGGCGGTGTAAGGAGTACTTAGTTGGGCGGAGTGGGCGGCGGTGTTGGCCAACGGTGACGGGGCTAGCGTCTGAAATGGTAGCTCCGAAAAGGAATGATTTTCCTAGCTTCGAAAAACAAAACTTGAATCTAGGGTTGGTAAGGGGTATTTATAGGCTTAAGGAGGAGATAAGGTCGAAGGGAAGGCGGGGGAATAGGGGCAGGTCAGTTAGGGCTCACCGACGGTGTCATTTGGCTGGCGAAATTCAACATGGCAAGGTGAGTTGCTGGCTGGGGGAAGGGAAAACGTGAGAGGAGAGGGGAGGGTTGGTTGGATCCAAATGGGTGCGAGTCATTAAAAGAGAGGGAGGAGAGATTGGCCGGATCAATAGCAGAAATAACGGTGAAAGTTGGGGAAGAAAATCACAGGTTGCGACGGCTTGGGAAGAAGAAGAAGAAGGGGGGTTGGACCGACGATTTAGAAGAAAAGAAAGAAAGAAAAACGAGGGGGAGAAGAACCAGACCGGCTGGGGAAAAAAGATGCAGCGTGGGCTTGGGCTATGTAGGAAAATAGAAGAAGAAGGGGATTGGGCCAGTGGCTGGCCCATTTCGGGGGAGTGGAGGAAGAAAAAGAAAAGAAGAAAGAAAAAGAAAGAAAAAGGAAAGAAAAGGAAGAAAGAAAAAGGAAAAAGGGAAAAATAAAAATAGTGGGTTGGGTTAATTAAATTAATTAGGATATTTAAAATATTTAAAAATAATAATATTTAAATAAAATAATATTTAATTCCCTTTTTAGGCTAATTTAGGGTTTTTCTAAAAGGCTTTTTTTATATAAATTTTATTTTAATTAGCAAATCACACTAATTTTCTCCAATTAAATTATTTATAACATTCTCATTAATTTGGCCCTATTTATTCCCCTCTTATTTAAATAAAATACTTTATTTAATTAATTTCTAAAATAAAATCCTTAATTAGCTAAAATATCCAAATTTTTTCTAATTAAAATATTTATTAATTTCATCTTGATTTTCCCTAATTAATTCCCTTTTATTTTACTAAAAATAATTTATTTAATTAATTTTTGTAATAAAACCTTATTTAACTATAATTCTTAAAATTAGGATTTTTTAGACATTTCATAAATGGTAATCATTGTTCTTTAATACCCTACAAAAGAATAAAGACTTCACATGGATAACAAAGTTCAAGGAATTGTTTCAGTAGTTGAAAGCCTACTTAACATCTCCTCTACTGGTATCTAATATGGTTGATGGAAAAGCACTATATATCTACCTAGTAGTTTTAGAAACTGCATTAGTGCGACATTGGTAAAGGATGAGCATAAGTGGTAAAACCCAATAAATTAAATGAGCAAAGTCTTACTCAACCTAAATATTCCTTACAAGAAATTGGAAAAACTAGCCTTAACCCTCATTATTAAAGGCAGAAAAATCATACCATATTCTAGTGCCATCTGATTGTGGTAGCAATGAGCTACTTTCTCCATAATGTGTTGCATACACCAAATCTCTTGAAGAAATTGGTCATATAGGTCATCAAGCTTAGAAAACATGACATCACATATGCGTAAATACTATAGTGATGTCAGTAGTTTTAACAAATTGTATTGTTAACTTTACTATTAAAATTAATCCCTTTGCTAAACAAAAACAATTATCCATCAAATCTTCGACCTTTGCAAGATGGACATTCTTCGTAGATGGATCCAACAACTTTAAAGTCATTGGACTCAATATCGTGTCCATATGCCTTCAAGGAGACATCATTCAATGGACCACTAGATGTGAATTTAAATTAACTAATAATGAAGCAGAATATGAATCTATTGTTATAGAGTTACAATTATCCAAATATATTGGCATTAGGAAACTTGTGTTCTCCACCGATTCACAATTAGATTAAGAACTCTGATCATGTGACAAATTCCAAAGTGGCCAATTACCTTAACATGGTTAGATTATTGTAATCCTTATTTGAAGAATATCTAATTACCTTTATTCCTAATATTGATAATAGCCATGTAGGCACCCTATCAACCTTAAGATCAACAATCTGGACTAAGATCCTTTAAAAAATTATGGTGGTTTACCTATGATGGCATGGCACATGGCCCATAAAAAAGGAAATATCTATGATAGAAAGTGAATTGAGATGGATGAAAAGGTATTAATGATTTGTGCCAAGACAAAAAGATTCATAGTATATGAGGGGTGATTATACAAGATGTCATTCTCTATAACCTTATTATAGTGAATAACCCCAAAATAAGTTAAGTACATTCTAAAAGAGATGCATGTGGGGAGTATAGGAACCATTCCACCTCTCGAAGCATTTGCAACAAATTCCTTACTACAAGTTACTACTAGCCTAGCATATAAGAATACTACTTCTTTTATGTGAAAAGGTGTGACAAAATGCTAGAGGTTTGTGCAAGCCATCTACCAACCTACAAAATAACTACTCCTCGTCCATGCATCACGACCCTTTCATGAAATGAAGAATGGATGGGGTATAGAAGATGTATATGGAATATGGCCAATGGTAGTATATGATATTCCTCACAAATTACTTCATAAAATGGGCTACAGTCAAAGTCTTTGACTATGTTAGAGATAAGGAAGTCAAGAACTTCATTTAGAAAAACAAAATCTATTGATTTAGAGTATCCGTGGAATTTGTCATAAAAAATGGTTCTCAGTTTATTTCAAATGATTTTTTAAAGATTCTCACAAAGAATGGAGGATTAAGTTTCACATACCAACCACAAAATATCCATAATAAAATGGACACACAAAGTCAACAAACATAACCATCATCAACACACTTAATAATATACTTAATCAAGCCAAGGGTGACTATGTTGATGAGCTACTTGGAGTCTTCTGGTCATATAGAACCATAACCTACTATTTGAAAAGGTAACCAACCTTTTCATTATCATATGACATGGAGATGGTTCTCCCTATTGAAGTAGGGATCCTTATTACCATATTACAATTTACCAACAAATGACATAACAGTCAGGAGCTCCAACATAGTTTATACAACAAAGAAGAATGAAGGGAACTAACCCTCATTAGAATAGAGACCTATCAATAAAATGTAACCTAACACTTCAACAAGAACATTTAGACATGATATTTCAAGGAAGGCAACTAGGTACTCAAGAAGGTGCTCTATTTGACCCAAGAACTTGACTAAGGCAAACTAGGCCCTAAATAATAATACCTAAACAAACTCACTAAGGTGGTGGGGTTGGGAGCCTACAAGTTGTAGGATTGAGATGTTGGAAACATAAGAAGTAATTGGAATGCCACTCACTTGAAGCTATACCATTTCTAAGCAACAATAAGTAAAAGCCTTTTACTTTACACAATTAAGAAGCAACAACATTTGTTTCCTATTTCCATTTTTAGCACCATATTATATTAATACATATACAACATTCATCACACATCACTAAGCAAAAATATAGTTTCATACTTAACATTATATATTAAGACCCTAACATGCAGATCTAATTCATTATAAATCTCATACTTTCATACTTAACATTATATAATACATGTTAGGCATGCATGTTGGAATAAACTAAACTTGGTATAATTAAAAGACTAAATTATCTCTAGGTATAAAAATGATAACAATCATGCAAAAATGTGCCTAACAGATGCTCAACCTATCATATTAATACATATAAACCTTGCAAAATTAATTCACGACATTAAACCTATTCTAGCATGCTTTTGTGTACATAATATTAAAAACAATTTCACACGCCCAATTATACATAACTTCATGCTATCATAATTAGAAAAATAAATACAACATAACAAGACATGCTTAATATAATATACAAATCAAAAACCTAATATGCTATCATGTAATTTTTAATATTATTAAGGCATATGAGTTACCTTAATTCTAACAAAATAGCAAAAATACATGCAAACTAACATCAATTCCCTAGCCTCCACTAATCCTCTTATACATTAATCACCTATCAAGATAGAAAAAAATATTAGGAAAACTAATAGGGATAAGTAAGAAAATAAAAAAAAAAGGATAGAAAGGAAAAATCGTGGTGTGTAGTTGTTGACAGGATCTATGTGAGACCTTAATGTATTAAAAGGGAATTTGCATTAGATATTGATGCAACTAAAGGGGGAGTTATATAAGATCTTGATGCAGCTAAAGGGGAAGTTGCATGATATGTGGGAGAAGTTGGAATGGTGCATGTGAGGATGGTGGGACTTGGGGGAGTGGAGTTGCACGACGAGGTTTAAGGTGTTGGTTGTTGTGAACCAAAACCCAGAAATAGAGGGAGTATTTTGGTTGGGTTTTAAAGGCTAAGAATGAATGAAAAGGGAATGAGGGAGTTGGTTAGGGTTGGAACAAAATGAAAGAGAATAAAAGAAGGAGGAGGTTTGTAGAAGAAATGGTTGTGTAAGGGGAATCAATTGCAGGGAAAAGAAATGGAGACTATAGGGATTGGGTGCGTGTAGTAGATAGAAGACATGATAGGGGTTATCATGAGAAAGGAGTGGTAGGGAGGTGAGGAGTTAGTATAGGATTAGTTTGGTTTAGGTTTAGTTTATTTAGGCTAGTTTGGTTAGTTTATGGTTTATGGTTAATGAAACCAAATTAGAAAAATAATCGGTTAAGGGTGAGAGTTATAGAAAAATGTTAAGGGAGGAAAATAATTAGGGTAAATTATTTAATAAATGGTTTGGATTATGGTTTAATGATTAAAAAATAATTAATATAGGGTTAGGGGTTTAGTTTTAAATCAAAGGCTGAACGCATGAAATTAAAGGCTTACAAAACTTTAGGATGTTACATTAATTCCACCACACTCAACTTTTAAATAACAATTTGTAAGGAATATAGCCTCTTACCTGATATTTAGAGGAAGTAGAGAACAAGTGGCATACACATTCAATCTTTCACATAACAATTTAAATTCAAATTCAACCTCCTTCCTAATTTTTTGAAAGGGTTCCAAGAAATTACATTACATACATATAAATTTTAAATAAATAATTTGAAACAAGTCACCCTCTATCCTAAAATTTTGTAGGGAAGTAGAAAGTTATATTGTCCACAACTAACTCCACACCCCCAAAATAGAGCAATTTAAAACATGCTAACCTATTTACTATTTTTTTAAGGGAAATATAGGCTAACATTATCACTTTAAACAATAGTTTTAAAGTAAATTAAATGCTAAGAACCAACACTTTTGTTGGGTTAGCTACTTAGAATCAGCACGTCCAAAGATTTGGGTACACAAGGGACCTAAGAAATGCAATGCCAAGTAATAAAGTGTATTTTTAAAAAAGATATTGCACACCAAGGGATTAGGAATACATATAAAAGATAAAAGGCCTTAAAGGCATTCAAATTTAAAAATAATTGATTACAATACAAAACGAGCTACTTTTAGAACTAAAAAAAACTACATGCACTAGCATTGCCTTTGATACCATCACCATCATGAAATAATACTACAACATCCCCTCCACCCTATTGTGGATAACTTTACTCAATAAGAACACCATTATCAAGTTTTATCCTCTAACTTTCCTATAATAAATCTCACTCCTACTGTAGCTCTACATTATTCTATTTCTTAGCAAGGATAAAATCCTACTACTTGATCGTATCTAGATTAGTCATGATGGTAACACATGCTCATTTCAACTTATAGTATTGGACCTTTTTGGATAGGAATTGAACCTATAAATTATGAATCCCAAGTTCTTGCTGCAAATCAACTTCTTTGGCATTTTAGGGAGCCTCTTTTTGGCTCCAAGCTAACTTAGATGCATGGTGAGAATCACACCTATCCTATATTTGGCCTAAATTATCTTATGATGAAGAATTTCTTGGTATATCTCCTATCCTTTCACATTTTACTCCATGGTGGCGTCAACTTCCAAGAGACCTACCACTTTTGATTTTAAAGAGCCCTCATCTTCCTAAAGTCACGTCACTTTGGAATATAGCTCAATAATGGCGTCCTCTAGAAATGCCACCATCCTCAAGGAAAATATAACTCACTCTATGGCATGCAAATTCCATCATTATTAGTACTTAGACATCACACATCAAAAATAGTGGAAATCAAATACTATACACAATTTGTACTCTATTTTGTTCAAGGGAAACCTCTTCTTAATGATTCCTATCAAATAACTAGGTTGGTTGGGGCTCATTAAATGGGAGGATTAATATCCTGATTATGCCACTAAAGGTGTGAATCCATCAAAAGCCAAAAAAAAAAACTTTAAAACCTCAACTCATCCTTAGAGACATGAGTTGGCTCACTAGAAGCCTTATTTTTGCGTGCTTGCCTTCTTATTGGGAAAAATATCACACTATCTCCTAAGCCACCTTCCTTGTTAATATGTACTATCAGACCAACCTCTAGGATAAGATTTTCCTAATGAACTTTGGCATTCTTGATGTTGGATCCTTCAAATACATAGGAGGATATTCCCCTTTAGAAATAGACACATGCATCACACCACGTGGGGTATGGGAGGGCCACTAAGAGGTGTTGTGCCTTTTTCTGGGCTCTTGAAGAACCATTATTATGGGATATAATAAGGATAAATTGCTTAAAAAACTCAAAATAACATTTGTAAAACACCACTCTAATAGAGCTAACAACTTAAAAAATGAAAATTGGTACCTTAATACATCTAGCAAGAAAAGGTAAAAAAAATTCAAACAATACAACATAGGGGAAATACCTTGAGGGTATATGACTTGATTAAGTGTTGCAATTTCACTCAATTTGCTAGCACCTAGTAGTTTGTCTCATGACAAATAGGCACATGTAGAAGTTTATTTATTTATTCACGAATAATGGCTAACAAACCTCCCCCTTTTTTATTATCTTAATGAACTACAAAAAAAAAACATAAAATTAAGTCTTAATATACATTTTTGTTACTTTATAAAATGAAATAACAATTAGTAAATGTCCTCTATTCATTGAGAATTAACAAATTTGTTGGAAGGATTCCCTTTTTTTAATGAAGAAGTATAAATCTTCTAATCTCAATCGTTGGACAACAAACCCAACACTAACTAATCATGGTATGGCTTACTAAACAACAAAACCCTATCATCCTCCTTGTTGTGCACCTTAGGGTAGTAACATCACACGAGAAAATCCAAATCCACCTTCCCACCAATCAATTTGCTCGAGTAGACCAAACCCAATAAGACATTATAGGTGTTGGGGATTAGAAACAAGGGTAAAAAAACATTATTTTCCTTACTTATTTAATAAACATAAACCTTATATTGTATCAGAAAAAGGTACTCATTGAAAAAACCTAGTTGTTGCACTTCCATTATACCATTTTTTGGAGGGGTCACTCTAAGATAGAGAGGAAACTTGTAAGTCACCCTTATTAGTAATAAAAAAATCTTCTTCTATTAATAATATAGGGAAACAATTTCCTTTCCAAATAAAATTCCCTCACCATGGTTTTTTATTGCCTCCTCTATGGTTACAAGACTAGAATTTACTATCACAATGTTGCATACGATAGCATGATTAGGATTTGGTGCAAGCACCACCTCAACCACATCTTGTGCATTTTCTCCCATTAGGACCAAAAGGAGCCTTAGTCCCTCTCTAGAATTATAGTAGGTAGCTTGTTCAACCAATGAGGTTTCTCATTCATGAGGAAAAAGATTAAACAAATGTATATCAAATAGGGAACTTTCTAAAGATTAACAATCAATGACTATCTAGATTACTAAAACTAGACAAGAAAAAGACAAATGGTTGAAGCTCTCATTTTTCTATCTTATAAGGGGGAAAATTTTTAAAGGGTAATATTTGGGGGACCATTGTACCCCATCTAAAAATGTAACACAAGTCCTAACTTATTGCTAGACCATTGAGTTCCCTACGAAAGTTAAATTAGCCCTAAGGCATCCCTACCCATGTAACCACCATTGTTTTATCTGTTCCCTAACTTAAATCCTTTGAATTAGGGAGTGGGGGACTTATAGGAAAAAATCTAGCCTTATGGCCTAAATTAGCCAAGAAAGGCCTATGGATGCCTCATGTGGTGAACAAACTAGGACTTCCCAGGGATTATCACCTAACTCTAGATCAACCCAACTTATGAACAAGCCCTCCTAATGAATGTCATGCCTACATCTTACATAAACAAATCAAATAATTAGTCATATGACACTTTTCCTAGGGGTAGCTCAACTCACCTAGATTTTATAGCGATACCTACCTCTAATAGACTCTCATGCTACCTCTCATAGAGGCACATTGCAAGGCATAATTATAGTAAAGAGAGAGGATCATAAATTCTCTAAAGCATCAATCAATATCCATTCAAACCTTGCTTAATCTTAGTGCACGATCTTACAAATTAGTTACTCATAATATTTCTCAATTTATTTCTCTAACCTTCTTAAGGTCTTCGAGTCCTTTTTTCAAATGCGTTCATCCAAGGATCATGATCATTCCACCATCGATAGGGTTATCTTTACAATCCTTACAAGTAAGTTATAGGGTCCTATACTCTACTTTTATTTCTATATCACCCCACTTTTTAGGTCATTTAATGTGCATTCATGTATGTGCCCGATCATGATGTGAGTTTGCTTAATCTTAGGTTGGATATGTGTTGTAAGTTTAGCTTATTGAAGTTTGAGTATTAAAAGGGGAGATTTGGTTTCTACGAAAAATAGTCTATTGGTTTGGACATGTATTAGTTGAGTAGTTTATGCATATGTGTTTGGAATAACTAATCAACTAGTTATAATGAACTATTTACCTTATGAAACTATTTGACTAGTTCTATCTTATTAATCGATTGGTTAGTTTGACCTAGGAGTTTTTATACTCGATATAATCTATATTTTTTTTCAAAAAATTATATAACTTGTTGATTATGATTTGGGGCACTTGAAAATCATTTTTAAGACCTCTCTAGTTATTAATTTGGGAATTATTTGACCTTAAACCAGTTTGGGGGGACAAATTGGCCAAAAGGGGCTTAATTAATTTATTCCTCCTTGTTTTCTTTTTCCTCTATCATCTCATTTATGAATGACCAATCATCCATGTGATTTTTTTATTGAGATACCTATAGAGCTTCTAGCTTTCTTAGCTCTATTTTTTTCTTTTTTCCTCAATTTTTGATTACCAAAGTTAACCTTAGGAATTAGAACATTTTTGTATGTGCTAAATTAGATCAACTTAGTCTCTCCTCAAACTTTTCCCTCCAATTATACCATAACTAATCTATTTATAGTTTTAGGGAAGGGATTTTCATGTCTATCAATTCCTTAAAGGCACCCTCTCAAAACCCTAACATCATTTTCCCTCTTCTTTTTTTTTCTTTTCTTTTCTAAGTACTAAAAACCTCTATATCTAACTCACATCTTCTTCTCTACACTAAGCCTATTCTCTCTTTGCTCTCTATTTTTTTTACTTTTATCTCCTTTAATCTTTCTCTTAGATCCCTCTTTTTTCCTTTTAAACAAGAGAGGGTTAGGTTTGGGATTTTTTTGCTCTTAGTTTTCTAATTTTAAGAGATCTAAGTAATTTTTCTCACATTATCCAACCTTTAATTTAAGTTTTTTAAAAATAAATTTTGTAAGTTTTGATTTTTTATTAAGTTACTCAAATGGTTAGAAATTTTGTACCTCTTTATTGAGGGAAGACCCTTTTTGTTCTTATTTTTTTTATTCTTACTAGTGGTGATGGTAACTTATTCCTTATCTTCCGTGTAGTGAATGGATTGCAAAACATGTGTTTTAGTGTAAGGTTTATGCTAGCATGAATATTTGTAAAGAAACATATTACTTAGCATGTTGTTGGTGAAATTGTGCAAATATGAGAAGATGAGAATGAAAATAGGATCTTTTATGCATGTTTATAAAGATCTACCTTTAGGATTTTATGATCTAGGTTGTATGTGAGCATGTTGATAATTCCTACAAGTTCTAGCATGAATTAAATAATGTTTACCACATCTTTCATATAGTTTGGAGCATACTATAAGGTCCTTATGTTAGTTTGATGTTTGACATAATTAAATTATGATTCCTAATGTTTTTGTAAATCTAACCATTACTAGTTATATATCATGTTAGATATGAGATATGGGGTTGTAGAATAGTTTTTATTCATGATATGGATTCCTAGAATGAATTAGAAAAACATGCCTTAGCCTCAACTTTTGTGTGTGTGATGTGTTCTTAAGAAACTAGTCCATTGGTTTGGGTGAAGGTTGGTCAACTTATTTATCAATCAGTCAGGTTAGGAATTTGATGTGTTGGTTGATCTAGGAAACAACTTAAATAGTTTTAATGAGAACCAATCTACTACTTTACTAGTTAGCTAGTTTAAGACACTAGTTAGCTAGTTTGATAATTTTATATGCTTTGTTCTACAAGTCACTAGTCAACTAGTTTAGGATGGGATCAGTCTAGTGGCCGGACTAATTGACTTGTTAGACACATTTTACTCAAATAATTAGTCCCACAACCAGATAAAATGGTTGTTTTTCCTAAGATGCTCTATATTTATGTTGTGGTCCTACACGGGTCCACTAGTTCTATGAACCAATTAGTTGGTTCAAAGAGACATTATTTGATATTTTTGTAATATATTATTGAGAGTTTGAATAATGTTTGACCTTATTCTTAGGCTTTGATCTAGAATTATTATTTTAAATAAATGGTATATAAATGAATTAAGTAGTGGTTTAACTTCATTGACTAAATTATTAAGATAACACCTTAGATACTAGAAATATGTGAGTAATGGAAATATGAGGTCCTCATAACTATAAATGATGGACATGATGTATGTTGGCCTATGATGTGAGTATATATATTTAATAAAATACTAATCACTTAAAGAGAAAGAGCTTGTTTGAACCTTTGTTTCTCTACCTTTCAGAATAGCTAACCAAGGGTAGGTTGTATTATGCTTCACCTATGAGCAGGGAAACCCTCATTGGTTTTGGTCCCTCTCCTACTTTATGTTACACTTATGGGTTTATTTAGGGGGTGTTAACATTTAAGGGATATGATACCTAGTGATGAAATGGTTGGTACTATATTTCTTATATAAATTGTTGGTTATTGGTTTAACTTTATTTCTTATGGTGCTACCATGACTAGTTTTATGGTGGATAATCCAACTCACTCGTTTGATACTCTTAAAAGTATGGATTATGTGACCACATTTATATAAGATGATAATCAGAAGCCTTAATGATGCCTTTATGGTCTTGTATTCTCTACGTGTAACACCCTGGTTTTATGAACCAAAAAAAAATCATTTACATAATTAAGCGCATAATCTAAAACAATAAAATGATGGGTGTTACTGTCATACTTGGTACAAGTCTGGTTACCCTTACCATTCTCATATCAAGTGCTAAGGCTAAAATCATTACTCCTTTTAGATTTATCATATGCTTACAAGAATTAGAATAGAGAAGACAAAAAGATAAGCATTGTGTTATATAAAAGCAACATAAGAGATTTACAAAAATCAGAGGGAAAAATATAGAAGGCCACATGCATCCAAAATACAAATGAAAGCAAAATATCGACAGACACCGGATAGCCCTAAGATTTCTCAACTGAACTACTAGTTTCGATTGAGCTAAGAAGATAACTTGCAAATACCACTGCCCATTGAATAGGCATGGGCCCACGAAAGGAACCTTTCAGTACAATGGTTTTGAGTAACCTTTTATACTAAACCAAAACAAATAAAAAAAACTGACATAGAACACATGGAAGGAATCACAAAAATACATAGTATAAAACCTAAAATTGTACATGCATAAATTAACTATTCATATAATCACATATCACTAATACCTCATACTAACCATACTCGTTTACCTGGAATTAACTAAAACTTACCAATGGAACATCCAAATGATAATATTTGTAGTACAATTAGAAAAAACATCAACCTCAAATGCAAGACAATAAGCACATGCCACATACTTCATCATCAACTTCGATAAATCTCATAACATAGGTAGGCTCACAAGGACGGATCAATAATAACTCATCACATCACGTGTAAGCACAAAGGCAACTATCAAAACACAGGTAGCCAAAAAGATTGCTATCAAACCACATATAGGTACAAAGGCTGCTACCAAACATAGGCAGAAACAAAGGCTATTACTGACCAATCTAATAATCTGATACTCTATCAATCATTTCCATTTTTATTTACTCGAGGGGAGATCATATTGAATCTGGAGACACTAAGATACTCCAATCATACCTATTCATCAAGGCAGTACAATATTCTACCAACTATCAACCCAAGGACGCAAATGTATCATAGTTGTACTGGTACACGAAGGTAACATAGTACCCTACCAACAAGGACACCTAATCCATAAGTATGCATACCCCTTAATTAGGTATGTAGAGTGAAACAAATTAAGATATATGGCATGACTGGGACACTAGGGCACAACAAAATAAAATACAAAATCAACCATGGGTTAAACCACATCTTTAGGTAGCGACCCTTAAAGAGCCATCAGTCCCGATCTCAAGGTCTTTCACTTTAAGTATTAGTATTTTATTAAGGTGACCACGAAATCGCATACAACATAATTAAATCCAATTTCAATACTTGACCATTATTTCCAATTATTCCAAAAATCCATACTCAATGTTATCACCGAGGTGAGTCATAAAAATACACTAATGCTATTCAAGGCTTAATTATTCACTTTTAGGGCATTAGGCCAAAATGACCAAAATGCCCCTAAATTCAAAATTACCATATTATTATCCATTTAAATACTAAATCCATTTTATTTATTAATTTATCATGAAAAGGCTAAAATACAACAATTTAATTATTGATTATATAATTTAAATTATCAGATATGCCAAATGACCATTTTTTCCTTATTATAGATTTTGCGTATGAAACCTTAACTTGCGTATCTAATACATCCATGATCATGTAATCTCATTCTTGCAATATATAATATACATTAGACATACTGTTCATGGTAAAAATCATAATATAGGTAAAATGACCAAAATACCCATCCTATCATTTTTCATGTACATGTCACATATGATCATGAAAGATCATTTTTACCATACTTTGTCCCTGAAATATTTTACATCTGATATCATACTATTTTTGCAAAATTATCAAGATATAACAAATAATCATAATTTAACAAATCATACTTAATATGTTTCAACACAAAAATCCTAATGTGTTATCATGCAAAATTAATCATTTTAGGAGAATATAAAAGTTACTTAAATTTCAGCAAAAATATAAAAATAATGGTATCTTACTGAATACTACAAGATTCTGCTAATCAACATTTGTATTTAAAAAATAATACCATAATTACCGAATTAATATTGTAACATATAAAATAATAATTATAATAATAAAATATTTATTTATCTAATATATATATATAGCATTACAATTACTCAAAAATAGCACAAACTCATGATGTGAATGTAGCATGAGCCATGCACACATGAAGAAGTGGGGAGGAGTTGTAGGCTAGATGGTTGGGTGAGGTAGGGCAGAAGATGGTGGTAGTGATGGTGGAAACGTTGATGGAAGCAACTCGATGGGTTAGTGTAGGAGTGCATGGCTACTACAGGAGGGATGTAGGGGCTGTGAATGGTGGAGGTGATGGTGGAATGGCTTGATCAGTGTGGAGGGAAGGTAGTGGTAGTTGGCTGAAAGTGGTGGTGGGTGGCAATTGTGAAAGATGGAGGAATGAGGGACATATGGCAGTGGTGGATGGTGTCGAAAGTGGAGGGGTTGCAATGACAGGCATTACCATTGCCCAAGGGGGAGGGAAGGTAGTAGTAGTTGGCTAAAAATAGTGGAAGAAGAAGAAGAAGAAGAAGAAGAAGAAGAAGGAGGAGGAGGAGGAGGAGGAGGAGAAGTAGAAGGAGTAGCAGCAATAAGAGGAGGTGAAGGAGCAAGGGTGGAAGTAGGAGAAGAAGAGGAAGGAGGAGGAGCAGGAGGAGTAGAAGGAGTAGGAGAAGGAAAAGAAGGATAATAAAAGGAGAAGGAGTAGGAGAAGAAGGAGGAGGAGGAGGAGGAGAGAAGAAGAAGAAGAGGAAGAATAAGAAGAGGGACCAAAAGAAGCAGAAGAAGCAACAAGAGAATTAGAAGAAGCAACATCAGTAGTAGAAGAAGAATAATAATAAGACGAAGAAGTAGTAGAAGAAGAAGGAGAAGAAGTAGGAGAAGAAGAAGGAGAAGGAGCAGAGGATGGAGGATAAGACGAAGTAGAAGAAGGAGGAGAAGAAGGAGGAGAAGAAGGAGGAGGAGGAGGAGGAGAAGGAGAAGGAGAAGAAGGAGAATAAGAATAAGGAGGAGAAGGAGAAGGAAGAGGAAAAGAACAAGAAGAACAATAAGAAGGAGGAGGAGGAGGAGGAGGAGAAAAAGAAGAAGAGAAGGAGAAGCAAAAGGAGGAGGATAAAAAGAAGTAAAGGAAGGAGGGGGAGGAATAGGAGGAGGAGGAGGGGCAAGAGTAGCAGAAGGAGGAGAAGGAGAAGGAGTAGGAAAATGAGAAGGAGAAGGAACTGCCAGGGAGTGATGGCACACATGATGGTGAAGAAGTGGTACTTGAGGTGCAGAAAGAATGTCTGGGGAATGGAGAAGGAGAAGGGAGAAGGAAGAAGAGGGAAGAAGAAAAAGGAGGGGCTCAATGTTGAATAGAGGTACAGATAAGGTGTGTGTGTATGTATAAATACATACGTTGTTAGGGTGAAGGGAAGGGAATTCAATGGGGATAGGTCAGGCTTAGGAATGTGATGGGAGTAGGTGGAGGTGGAGGGTAGAGGTAGGAGGTGCATGGAGTTGGTAATGACAAGGGCGGAAAAGGAAAGGAAATTACATAGGAATGGGGGTGCATGTAGGGATATTTTGGCTGGAAGAAGAAAAGGAAGCTAGGTGGGGCACAAGAGCAGGCAGGGGGCATGTTGCGTGTAGAGGAGATAAAGGAGGTTAGGGGTGTTTGATTATAGGGGACGCACAAGGGGCAGGCATATTTAGGTCTGGTTGAGGGAGAAGAAGGAAGGAAAGAAAGATACAATCTGGCTAAGTAGGCTTGTGAATAAGAAAAAATATAGGTGGGTTGGGTTAAGCAGTGAAAGCCGGGGAGAGTAGGCTAGAGAAAAAAAAAGGAAAGGGAAGGTAGATTGGGGCTAGGGGAAGGAAAGAAGAAAAAGAGAAGGAGACAGGGTGAGCTAGGTTAGCCATGAAAGGAGAAAGAAGGTAAAGGGAGGTTGGATCGAGGAAGAGAAAAAGGAAAGGGGAAGGAAAAGAAAAAGAGAGAAGAAAGAAAAAGGGAAAGGGGGGGAATAAGAAAAGGAAAAAAGAAATTAAATTTAGGGTTAGAATTAGAATTAGGTTAAATTTAGGATATTTGATTAAGAAAATTAAATTGGTTAAAATTATCAGTTTTGGGGTTGGTTTAAATAAAAAGGACAAGATAAAATAATTAGAATAATTTACTAAAGTTGTAACACCCCAAAATTCACTACTTTTTCTTTTGAAAGCGGAAGTAATTAAAATACTTAATTTAAAATCCGTGAATTCTGGGAATGCTACCACCACATTTAGTACCAAACCAGTTCTCTTTGACTGTTTTAGTACCAAGTGCTAATGCTAAAAATATTAATATAAAATGTAAACCAATATTTCATAAAATGAATTAAAGAGATAATAACTTAGAAATTAGAGTACGCGTAAAGAATTATAATTAATAATCACAACGAGATATAATTGTACAATTTTTAAAAGGTCCATCTCAAATACTGAACACAAAGTAATAAATCACAAAAGATAACTCTATTATACTAAAAATTGCCCTGCCACTATTTTAGCCGGTGGATCCATCGCGAGGGAAATATTCCATGCCACTATTATGCTAGTGGATCGGTCTGGGCCTGTCTCAACATCTTCCACTTTATGTAATTAATATCTTAAGTATCGTATTCAAAAGCTTTCACCATGGACATGCACGAATCATACACATCACAAATCATAAAATTCCACCATCATAATTATACTTTAATCACCAAATACACATGATAATAAAAAAATTGTAAGTAACCACAACAAACCCGAATTTTTCACACAACCCTAGTTCGGTCTCCTACGGACCCTCATATAATCTCCATGTACTATTTTTCATCCAAAATATTCAAACACCCAAATAATACTTACATTACCTTCCTTATATCCCAAATCAACCTTTTCTACATAAATTTCACTCCCATGCAAACTTTACACATCCCATGCAACCCCTCGAACTTTTCATACAAACCCTAAATCCCATGCAATCATTAACTCCCATACAAAACCATAACTCCACCATGCAAATCCTAATACCACCATACAATCATTAATACCACCATACAACCATTAATACCACCATGCAAACCCTAATACCACCATGCAAACCCTAACACCACTATACAACTATTAATACCACCATGCAACCATTAATACCTCCATGCAAACCCTCATACCACCATGCAAACCCTAACACCACTATACAACTATTAATACCACCATGCAACCATTAATACCACCATGAAAACCCTAATACCATCATGCAAACCCCAATACCACTATACGACCATTAATATCACCATGCAAACCCTAAATTCCGTCATACAAACCCCTAAATTTAATCCACACAAAACCAAGGATCCATCCATACCAACCCTAGATTCAAACATATAAAACCAAAGATTCATCCATACCAAACCCTAAATTCTTTTATGTGAAACCCAGAAAATCCCTCATACAAAACCCTACATTAGATCCTCCCATACAACACCATAAATTAAATTCCCCCATATAAAACCATAGATTAAATTCTCTCACATAAAATCATACAAAACCATAAATCAGATTCTCTCATTACAAGACCATAAATTAAATTCTCTCACACAAAACCATGCAAAACCATAAATTGGATTCTCCCATACAAGACCATAAATTAGGTTCTCTCTCACGAAACCATAAATTATATTTTTCTCTTCCACTCATGGATCATTATAATACTTAGGTCAACTCACATCCATTGGTCAACTTCTTTTCCCATCCTCCTTTTTCATCCTTTCTCCTACATAAACCACATCAACATCCTCTTATGCATGTCTTACAGGGTCACAACACATATCATCACATACATATAGTACACATGTCATACAAAAACATACTTCAACTCCACATTATACCACATACAAAATAATTACAATAATAAACATAGGATGCATATCATACAAGCATATAATGCCCATCAACAAAAGATAAGCCTTAGTAACCCCTTACCTAAAACAACACTGGTCTTGGAGCACGCTCCTACGCCTCCTTAGGCTTTGACTGGTTTTACCTATTATGAGGGAAAAGCTAAAATTAGACTCCCTCCTATCAAAAATACTATTAATCGCTAACTTAATATAAGACTAGGCTTTTGATAAAATATTAAAATAATAATAGCAAAAATACCAAAAATAATATCAATATTAATATTAACAAAAAAATAATAAAAATAGTAAAAATAATAATAATAAGGACATTACTCAAAAATATAGTGAAATAAGGGATTCAGCCCCTTTACTAAAATAATACTACTAATAATAATATTACTAAAATAAATAACCAAATTTAGTAATAATAATAGTGATGAAATAATAATAATAATAATAATAATAATAATAATAATAATGATGATGATGATGATTATGATGATGATGATGATAAAAACCATAATAATATTGTAATAATAATAATAATAATAATAATAATAATAATATTATTATTATTATTATTATTATTATTATTATTATTAATGGTAATAATACTAAGGATAATATTTGAAGATAAAAAGAAGTAGGGTTTCCACCCTACATCTAGTAATAATAACTTAATAAATAATAATAATAATAACATTAATAAGAATAAATACTACTAATAATAATAATAAAAATACTAATAACCCTAATAATAATAAGACATGATATTTATAATACTGCTACTAAAATTTAAAATAAGCATGATAGGGTTTCAGCCCTATATAAAGTAATAATACTAACACTTGAAAATAATAATAATGATAGTAATAACAACAACAACAACAACAATAACAATAATAACATTATTAACAACACTAATGGTAAAATAGTTGTATTAATAATAATGGAATAAGAATAATAGAAATTAAAAATAGGAAACAATAATAACAATTATACTTATAACATATTAATATTAATAATAGTACTAATAGAAATAATAAGGGTAATAGTGCTAAAATTGAATTAAAAATTACCATAGGGCTTTAGACCTCAACAAAATAATAATAAAAACATTAATAATAATAATAATAATAATAATAATACATATTAAAAATGGAAATAATAATAATAATAATAATAATAGGATTTATATTAGAATAACTAAAATAAAATAATTTAAGGCTTGTAAAAATAGGGAAAAGGGTCGAGAGGGTCTAGGGTTCAACCTTAGGCTGGCAGGGATAGGCGACACCGGCAGTGGTGCACGGCGACGGCGGCAGTAGTCGGAAAAAGAGAAGAAAAAGGGGGAAAGTTGAATACCGGGAAAAAGATAGGGAGAATGGAGGTGGAAGTTGGGTTGTTTAAGAATATCTAGAGGGAGAAGAGAAAAATGGAGGTAACGACACATCCAAAGGTGGCGGCGTACGATGGCGGCAGTGGCTGAATGGAGAAGAAGGAGAGAAAGAGAGAACAAGAGGGAGGAAGAGGAAAAGAAAGGTAGGGGAAGCTAGAGGGTGGTCTGCAAAATAATTTGAGATGTAAAAGGAGCGGCAGAAGTGGCGAAGGAGGTGGCTAATGGTGGTTCGAAGGGCAACGGTGGCAAAAAATGGTTTGGTTGAGGAGAGAACTTTGCATAGCCAGGGTGGCTCGTGCAGGATAAATTGAGGGAGGAGGAAGGCACAATTAGTTAGGGGGTGGTGTAAAGAGTGCACGAGTGGTCGAAACGGGCTACGGAATAGGTGTTTGAAGGGGAGGCGGTGGCAAGGTTTGGAAAATTTGGGTTTCGGGGAAAAGCTCAATTGTAGACTGTGTAGGGGGTATTTATAGGAGGAAAAGGGTGGATTAGGTCAAAGGGGAATAAAGGGAGGATCAGCAGGTCAGTTGGGCTGACCAACGGCGAAATTCAAAAAAAATGTGGGAGGCAATTGGCTAGAAAAAGGGAACATGTGAGGAGAGGGGAAATGGGTAGACAAGTGTGGTCGATGAGTCGACATAGGAGAGAGGGGAGGTGGGCAACGATCATGCGTAGTCCCCGGTGAAAATTTCGACTGGTGGCTACGGTGGAGTTACAGGTACAAGTCGACGGCTAGGTAGGTGTGAAGGAAGAAGAAGAAGAAAGGTGGGGGAACCAACGGTTCAGGGGAGAAAAGAAAGAAAAGGAAAGAAGGTGAGCCGGCCGGTCAGGCAACGCATTGTAAGATTCGTCAATTAAAACGACGCACTTTTGGGATAAAAGAGAAGAAACATAGCGCGCCATTAAAAGAAGTAAGTCTGGGCCATGCAGGTTGGGCCACGCCGAAGGAGAAGGAAGGGGTGAGGGAACTTGGGCCGCAAGTTGGCCTAGGTTGGGGAGGAGAAAAAGAAAAAGAAAAAGAAAAGAAGAAGGAAAAAGAAAGAAAAAGAAAGCAAAAGGAAAAGGGAAAAAGAAACAAAATAATGGGTTAGGTTAATAATATTTAAATTAAATAATATTTAAATCCCTTTTTAGGCTAAAATAGGATTTTTAAATGATTTTTCATAAATTCCATTTTAATTAACAAAACACTCTAATTTTCTCAAATTAAATTATTTATAAAATTAATATTAATTTGAAACTATTTTATCCTTCTTACTTTAAATAAAATAACTTATTTAATTAATTTCCAAATTAAAATCCTTAATTAGTTAAAATACTCAAATTTCCTCTAATTAAAATACTTAGAAATTTCTTGTTAATTTTTTCTAATTAATTTCCTTTTATTTTAATAAAAATAAATTATTTAATTAATTTTCATAATAAAACCTCATTTAAATATAATATTTTAAATTAGAAATTTTTGGGTCATAGGTTAACAAAACTAATTGAATTAATATTTAAAGATTAAAAATTTTGAATAAAAGTTTAAACATTCTAAATTAAGACCACAAAAAATTTAGAGTGTTACATATACCTTATCCCAAGCCACTAAAGCTTTTCAAGACTTATCAAGCCCTAACCAAAGGAAGGATCTACATCTGGTAATGATTTCTGAAATGATATTCTTAGGAAATGTCATTAATAAATTCCAATAGATTTGGATGCATAGTAGAACTTATCGAACCAACTGTAATCTCCCTACTTAGCTCTAGAGTCATAACTTCCATGCTTGAATTTTTGCAATGAACTTCTCTGAAAGGGAAGAAAAGTTAGCAAAGTTAATTTTTTTCTAGAAAGAAGAACCCTAAGGTACTTAACTGGTAGAGTGTCTTAAGTGAACAAATATTTACTAGGTATGTATTATCTCACTTCTAAAGGGATTGTGTTACTGTAATAAATACAACTCTTGGTGGCATTAAGCATAAAACTAGATAGGGCAGATAAATGGTTGAATATGTAGGATATGGTATCAAAATAAGAGATGTTTCTTACATTAAAGAATAATAGATCATTGCCAAACATAAGATTGATTAGGTTTATCTTTTTGCATTTTGGATGTGATTTAAACTGAGGAGAAGATCATACCTGAAGGAATGATCTATTTAGGAATTCCATTACTAGGACAAACAAGTATAATAAAAAAAGTATGGAGTTAAAGGGTCCCCTTGTCTTACTTCTATTTTTACCTCAAAGGGGAGAGGGATTCAAAAAAACCATTAAAAGGAAAAGGATATCTAGTAGTGCTAACACAACTCATAATTAGTTTAATATTGTGAAGAGGAAAATTCAAACATGAAAGAACATATTGTAGGAACTCCTTGCTCACCATATCACACGCCTTTGTCATGTCTAATTTGAGCAGGCATTAGGGGTGAGAGGTTCTTAGTGTTATATCCTTGGACTAATTTGGTGCCAAGAGGATGTCATCCCTAATAGTCTGGCCTTGAATAAAGTTTACCTAATAATCTCCCACCAATTTGGACATTATTGCTGGCAACCTATTCATGATGACTTTAGCAATAATTTTATATAGCAAGTTGTAACAAGCAATTGACATGTAACCTCTAGGTTTTTCTACACTAGTAACTTTGGGTATGAGATTCAAAGATGCTACATTCAAATATGAAGGGATTTGGCTAGTGATGAATTTCTCTTCAATTGATTTATAAACATCTTTTTCTATGATTGACCAACAATGGTTTTTTTTTTGAGTTGTATCCATTTGGTCTAGGTGCTTTATCACCATTCATGAAAAAAAAACACTTGTTTAATTTTAGTCTTGAAAATTGGTACTAGTAGATTATGGTAATGATCTTTTGAAAGTACTGCTCCATTTGTAATAATTTCTTCATTGAAAGGATCTTGAAAAATATGATATTTACCGATTAGTTCTCTATATAAATTAGTGAATATTTTAGCAATAGACTCCTGCTTGGTATGAATTACATCATTCAAATCCTTCATTAACCTAATCCAATTATTATGTGTCTTTCCTTTTACATGTGCATGGAAAATTTTGGTGTAATTGTCTCCTAATTTTATCCAGTCAATTAGTTCCTTTTTTTCTAATTTTTTTTTCTCGCAACCACTGTAATATTTTAATCTAGCTATTATTTCTAGTTCCTAGTGAAATGTTATTATTTAAGGGTTTTAAAGTAATTCTTGTTTGTATATCACTCAAATCCATCATTGCATTTTGAAATCTATCTAATATTCCACCAAAATGTTGGGAATTGAGTTGTTTGAGTGGACATTTCAAGGCCTTTAATTTGAGTATGATTGGAGAGGTATAAGTGACCAAGTTCCATTTGTAATAGACTAGTGACAAAAAATCCTCATGTTATAGAATTTGAATGATTTGGCCAATGTTTAAATAAGTTCATATAATGTGAGTATCATTGAAGCATGATCTGAGATGGGTGGGGGCATAAAATGTGTTTTCAAATCTCCATATTCCTCAAGCCATTATCCTATCTAATTTGCACCACACATGAGCAAAGTCATCTCTTTTGTTACTGCAAGTGTAGTGTGTGCCAATGTACTTTACAACTTGTAAACACATATCCTTGGCACATTGGATAACCTTTGTGATGCAATCTTCAATAAGGCCTTCTTGAGAGTGTTTTTCATTAGCACACCTAATGATATTGAATTCACCTAATAAGATAATAGTTTTAGTAGATTGGCTTACTTGTTGAATCTAATTCCACAGGTTGTTTCTTGTAGCACCATCATTTGTAGCATAAATGAAAATGGCATTATATGATAAAGATTTGGATAAAAGTGAGATAATGTAATGAATTCCTTGATCACATGCATCAATATAATCAACTTTCCATATATATGGGTTTCAATATATCTAATTTCTCGGATTTGTATGATAAGTGCAATTATCTAACCAACTTCAATTTGGGAAACCTTTTCCAACTTTGGTGGCATTTATTTTTGTAACTCTTGTTTCGACTAAACCTCCAAGAGTAATATTACTCTTGTAAATCCAACTAAATACTTTTTTTTTCCTTGAGAGAGTCATTTAGCCTTCTCACAATCCAGCATCCAATCTTCATGCTAGATGAACCCTGAAATCAAGGTGAAAAAAATCCTCTTTAACCTTCCTTCCATGGAGGAGAGTGAACCACTCTTATGACTGGTTCCATTCTAAGGAGGTGAAATCACTTTTGCTTGATGAATCCATAGTGTAAGTCCTTTATACATATATTTATTTTCGAGAAGTTACATTTTCCTATCCTATTTGCATAATAGATTTTGAATTAGCAGGAATAACTTGTGTAACTATTGGAGCTAGTTTTGGATTATGGGGTGGATGGTTATCCAACTTCTTGACACATTAATGCATAAGATTTTTTCTGGTGGGGATTTAGGGATTTCACAAGAGTATATTGAGTGGAGAGTTATCCAAACTTATTGTACTTGATACAATATTGTGCTTTCCACTCATAATGAACAAGTTAGGTGAGAGTTGATCTCGAAGGTTTCTAGTTGAGAACATGATCAGGTAAGGATCTATGAGCATCAACCTCCACCAATACTCTTGCATAAGATATCTTGTCCCTATTTACTATAACTTCATCCATGCCTAAAGATTTTCCAATGCAACTAGCAATTTAGGTAATTGAATCTTAAGACTGGTAAGTAAGTGGTAATTCTGGGAGAGTAGTCTAAATATGAATGAATTGGACCTCTTCTAATTGAAAAGAAAAATTAGGGTGCCATAGTTTAAGAATAAGTGGTCTATTCATGCAAGTCTTGTAAGGACTGTCAAGAATATGAAGGTAGGATTCTTTGGTTTTGAATTGAAATAGCACAAATCCTTTTCATGCAAATGGATTGTGGAAGAGGTAACATGAGACCAACATGTTTGGACAAAAGAAACAATAACTAAAAAATTTGATTTATTACCATAAATATATCCAACCATTGAATTCTACCATATTTTAGATTCATAAATGACCTCATTTTCTTGTATCATATCAATCAGAGCCCCCATCCTTATGGTGCGTTCTCACATAGTTTAGGTATATTAATGCATTAGGGTTGCAGTTATGCATAATTCAATATCTCCATGAAACATATATGTTAGGAGAATTATCATCAAGCAATTCAATATTCTTTATTGAACGAGTTTTCTCTTCTAATAATTCCCATATTAATGTTTTTGAATTGAGGAATGAATTCCTGATAGGGTAAGGATGCACTAGATTAAATAGGTTCTAGCTATCCATCTCTATTAATTGTGAAGTAAGATGATTAATTCCATTAGTAACCAGATTCTCTCCCTTAATCATAACTATTTGTGAACAATTAGGGTTCTTCAAAAATATAATAGGTAAATTAATCTTTTTAGATAGATCATTGTTCTTGTTGGTCAATTTTGGAATATATTTTGAGATCTCTAGCATTGTGACATGTGACTATGTTGCATCCTTCACTGGCAACATGACCTTCGTCGATGTTCTCTTGCATTGCTTTGTTTATGGAGTCATGAGAAAGAGAGATTTCTCAGCAACATTTATTTTGGTAGATTTAAATATTATTTTGATCTTTTTGGTTTACAGTTTTATCTAATTTAGTCCCTATAAAAATAAAATATTTTTTAACCTATGTGGTTTTTAACATTATCTATTTTAATCCCTACACAAATAAAAAGTTTGTTTTACCCCCTATAGAATAGTTTTATATTCATATTAGTCTCTAAACATTATATTAACTTACTATTATACATTAACCTCTCTTCTAGTAAGAAAATTATATCTAATCAATCACTTATGTAGTATCATAACTATTAATTTATTACTAATTTCAAGTCTAATTAAAAAAACCATAAACCATCATTAAAAAAATTAGTAAATTGCTTACTAAAATGTAATTATATTTAAAAATAATACTTAATTAATAATCATATGACTAAGTAATTAGGTGATTATTATGTAATTTTCTTACTAAGTGAGAGGGTATGAAGATTAACCTGTAATAATAGGTAAATATTAGTTTCACAGGCTTATTTGAATATAAATTGATTCTATAGGGACAAAATGAATATTTTATTTTTAAAGGGACCAAAATAAATAAGTTTACAAACAATAGAGACCAAAATAATATTTAACTAAATGAATTTTAGCATTACTTAGTATCACATAACTTTTAGAAGGCTAACTATGCTGCAAATGGACTAGTGAAAGTTGAACTTGATGCAACTTAAGGTTAATACACTTATGATACCCTACCTATGTAGGTTAGGGAGATGTTTTTATTAAGTATTTTGGGAGGTTGTAGCCTCATAAATTTCAACATGTAACTTACCCCTTTAAGAAGTATTATTTGGATGCGTTCCTCCTCTTAAAGGAAAAAAGAAAATTAAAGAAAGAAAAAGAAGAGGAAGATTTGCATTAGAAAGTTCTCTAACGTGGCTTTGTCCAACTAGCCATTTATCATCGCATCAGGGATAAAGGCTGAAGTAAAAGTAATAGCTAGAGAGAATGTTCGGGGATGTGGTTATGGCTTTACTCAAGTGTTGATTTGTATACAAGACTTGCGCATATAATATATTGGTGCAAAATGAGATTTGATCATACTATTTACTTACAATAGTTATAAGCTTTTGATTTGACATGATGACCAATGATGAATTTACATAATTGAGCTGCTTAAAATGCCCGAATAAAAAAATGAAAGATAAATTTTTCCAATTTTTTGGGATGGGAATAATAATACAAGGAATTTTGTGTTAAAATTATGATAGATTTTAGTAGTCACTACATTTTATAGAGCATCAAACAAAGAAAAATCTAGAACTAAATTAGGTAATTTTTTGAGGATTTTTTTAGACTTGGGAAGTATTTGGTTCAAAGTTAATATTTGTCATTTTAGTTTATTGAAGAAAAATTGGGGTTTTAAGGTGATAAAGGAAGCTAATACACAAGAGGCATAGTTGTTAGAGAAAAACTAGGCGAAATAAGTTTTCTTTCCTTTTGGGGGGGGGGGGTTTGGAGAGGTCTTTGATGGAAAGGGTATTTCCATTATTTCATTTTAGACATAAATGGATGGAAGAAGGAATTGAGCAAAATATAAACTTTGAAATGACATTTGCTTCAATAGAGCATGGGAGTGAGAAGTAAAATTGATGAGAACTTTAATATATTCTACTATTTTTTTAAAGAAAAATGAAAAATAAAGAGGGAAATGAGAATGGGAATTGGAAGTCCCAATTCCCATGGAATTATTATTTAGGAGTGGTAATTGGAAGCTAAGGATAATAATTAAATTGTAAAAGACCAAACTTCATATGTTTAAAAGTTTTATAAATTAAGAAACTCCCAAGTTTATATTTAAAAAAAAACTTCAACAATTTCTTACTTTATTATAATTTTTATTTTTATGTACCAAACACATATTTTTTATCCCTAAATTATTCCCATTCCATATCAAATATGTGAATAGAAATAGATAAATTAATGTTGTAGTTATATATTCTCATTCTCATTTCCATCCTTCTATTTTAAAATTCTCATTTTCATTTACCAAATAACTTTGAGAGTATTTTTGTCCTTTTAAATTCTAATACGGAAGGAAATCAATTATGATGGATATTTTTTTTAATAATTATAAATCAACCAAATTCTGAAAAATCATCATGAACTTACAAAAAAGCTTGAACATTATGAACCAATTCCTCTATTCTATAGGGGAAATGCCTCCTATTGAACTTAATCCACGAGCCTATTTTAACCTTAATGAATAAAATAAGCCATCTAACACACACATGGAACTTATCAAAGACAAATTTGTTCCTAAACTCCCAAATAACACTTATAATAGCAAAAAAGGTTGTACGCCAAATGTCTCTCTTCAAATCAAATCTTCTAACTCCCATCCATGCGCCTGCATGCTCCTCAATAGAGCTTGGCATCACCCAAGTAGAATCCAGCCAACCATTGATCTTGTACCAAATCCTCCCTATCACAGAGCAATGCAGAAACACATGATTCACCGATTCTTGCTCCTCCTTGCAAAAAGGGCACCCTACCTCCCTTGCATCAATGATTTGGAACCTGGCCAGTCTATCTCTAGTGTTGAGCCTTTGCTTGATCGTGAACCAGGCCATAAGCACAACCCTCGGTGGGGGCTTAGGCTAAGCCGCTCCACATCAAACTAGGATAAAAACTTGTAGAACTGTCTCCATCAAGAAGCTGATAAGATGCCTGACAATAAGAGTTAACCGAGAAAGTACCACTATCCTCAGAAGCCCATTTGAGCGAGTCCTCCTTGTCTTTGGATATAGGAAACTGATTGATAAGCCCTTCTAACTGCTCCACTAGCGCTACCTCCCAATCAAAGAGGTACCTCTGCCACCACAGACTCCAATTCCACTATGGCCCATCCTATCTTCCCATACCAGCAATCTTCTCGTCCTACTGCCCTGACACTGAAAACAGTCATGGAAATACTAACTTTAGTGCTCCTGATCCTGTCCAGTCATCGTGCCAAAAGCTAACATTTCTCCCATCAGCTACAGCTATCGACAACCCTTGCTTCAGGACAGGGTTTAAGCTGCCCATCTGAATGAAATCCACCCATGGAAACCATCAACGTTGAGAGCCCAAGTTGTGGATGCCTCCTGATTGGTCCTCATAATGGATTGAGGATACAACATCCTTCCAAGCTACACCATCCATAGTGAAAAACCGCCACCACCATTTGAACAATAAAGCATTATTCTTTATAACAAGGTCCCCCACACCAAGTCCACCCAAGGAATTGGGCTTCTAGATCACACTCCACTTCACCAAAGGAAGATTTATCCTATCTCCCCTACTACCCCAGAAGAAATTACGCTAAATACCAATGATCTCCTTAGCAACCCCCTTCGGAATCTTGAAGAGGCTCATGTAATACATCGGAAGACTATTAAGAATGCTCTTGATCAGGACCAACCTTCCTGCTCTAGAGAGAATCTTTGATTTCCACCCTGCTAACCTCTACTCCACCTTATCAATCACAGGTTTCCATGTCTGTCTGTTGTCGGCCTTTGCACCTAACGGGAGGCCAAGAAAAATGGTAGGGAGCGAACTAATGACATAGCTCAAGATGGATGCTGCCTTCCTCTGAAACTGCTCGTCCACCCCAAGACTAATGAGCTCCGTTTTATCAAAATTAACCTTGAGCCCCGAGAGTAAGTAAAAATAGTCAATCAGTCTCCTCCAATTCCTTATATTCTCTAGAGATGGCTCACAGAAGATCATCGTATCATCAGCAAACTGCAGGTGCGTGACTTTGCACCCATGCCTCCCCACTCTTAACCCATGAATCAAACCCTTGTCAACACCTCTCCTGATAAGCTGGTTGAATGCTTCCACTGCTAAGACAAATAATAAGGGGGAAATAGGATCACCCTGCCTAAGCCCCCTACCCATATTGAAAGGGGGAGTAGGGGACCCATTCACTAGCACCGATATTGAGGCAATTGAAATACACTCCTTGATCCATCCTCTGAACACTCCACCAAAACCCATAATCCTTAGCATCTTGTCAATGAACTCCTACTTGATACTATCATAGGCCTTCTGAGAATCAAGCTTGACCATGACTCCCTTGATACTCTTCTTTCGTCTGTACCACTACACAACTTCATTTGCTATCAAAGCCCCATCTAGAATGCTTCTTTCTTCTATGAAAGCTGACTGCGAATCAGCAACCAGCTCATCGATCACCTGCTTCAGCCTCTAGGCTAGGATCTTCAAGATTACCTTGTAGATGCACCCTACCAAACTAATAGGCTTGAACTGGTTCACCTCATATGCATCAACCACTTTGGGAATCAAGGTTATCAACGTTGTATTAATTGCAGGCGGCAATCTATTGAGATGAAAAAAATCCACTATAGCTTTCGAGAACTCCTTCCCAACCACTCCCCACATCTTACGGATGAAGCCTATATGGTACCCGTCATAACCAAGTGCTTTCAAAGGTTCACACTCCTAGACGGCCTTTTTAATATCCTCCTCTAAAGGAATACTATCAAGTGCCAAGCTCTTCTCCTATGACAACTTACGGAACCCTTCCTCATCGATATCAACATTCAGAAGATCCTGCTTCTCATACAGATTCCTAAAGAAAGACACAATGATCTCCTTGATATTTGATGGCTTTGTAACCTCTTTGCCACCATGAATAAGCCTGCTGATAAGAGCTTTTTTTCCTTCTAACAGCTGCAATAGTATGAAAATACTTAGTATTTCGATCCTTTTCCTTAAAACCCCCGAGCCCTAGATACTTGAAGCCAATAAGCCTCCTTTCTCTTGTGCCACTTCCACAACTAACTTTGTAGCGCCGCCCTGCGAGCAAGCTCCACCTCCTCACTTTCACCCCTTCCACTTGACCCCTCCACTTTACTCAACTCGTCTTCTAATAGCTTAATCTTTAGATCCATATTCCCGAAGACCTCTTTATTCCATTTCCTGAGCAAACCTTTCATGGCCTTCAATCTATTCTGACACTGCTTCCCCTCCAAACTAGCCCAACACTTAGCCATAACACCTTGGAACTGAGGGTGGGAGAACCACATATCCCAAGATCTGAACGAAAGCGGTCCTTTTTCGCATTTTGTGAAGCTGACTCGAATAAGATTATGGTCCGAGAGTGATTTGCTCAAACCGACACAAGTAAGTTTCGAAAAAGCAACCAACTATCTGGGATCCACTAACACTCTATCCAGGAGGCTCGCCGATCTCACCTTGCGCCAAGTAAACTTCAAATTTGAGGGTTTTACCTCGATCAGGCCCATCTTGTCAATCCAATCATTAAACTCTTTCACACTCCTACTATCCACCCACCCACCTTTCCTCTCCTCACAGGACCTTACTTCGTTGAAGTCACCCAACACTAACAGAGGACCAGGACAACATTGTCCCACTGCCTCCAACTCCTCCCAAAGGGCCCTCCGGTCCCTTGAGATAGAGTTCCCATAGACTAAGAGAACTCCACAATCAAAAGAAAGAGGTCGAAAGCACCCTTCGATCAAGATCCACCTACATCCTCTTCTAGAGCACCTCAAATAAAAAAACTAGGTGTTCCGCCCACTAACCAAACCATCGCTTCTGCCCTGCGCCACAGAATCTCTCCAATCAAAGACTCCTAGTCCCCCCTTTATTCTTCCAAGAATCCAAGACCACTTGATGCTTCGTTTCCACCAGTCCACACACCCAAGGCTTCTCTTTCGCAATCAGAGCTTGCAAACATGACAACTTCCCTAGTGCTCCTATCCCCCTTATATTCCAACTAATAACAACTATATTGGCATTGCCTTATCCCCCTTTTCCTCAAGCTATCTTAAACTTGCCCCCTTCCTTATCTTCCTCTGACTCCTTCTTAAGCCTACCAATTTTTCCGCACACTTCTTCTCTTCCTTTGATGAAAGTCCAAGGTTCTTCCCAAGCAGCCAACACTCTCCTGATTCTTCCAAACCTTCCTCTTTTACTTCCTCCCTATTTTCTCCAATGTCTACTGAGGGATTCTTCCTTCCGGTCCCATCCGATCCTCCAATAGGATCTTGCCCCTCAAACTCGGGTGGAGGTGCTTCAACACTAGATGGGGAAGCATCAACCATCAAATCCCCTTCTTTATCTCTCTCCCCTTTAATTTTCCTTCTCAAACTCTTTACTCTACCCCTCGGCCCATTCTTCATTCTACTCCACTTAATTAATATCCTCTCCTCATCAATGTTGTGGCCCACCCCTACGAAGGTTGTGCTCTCCGACCTAGCCGACAATGCCTCCACACCAACCACATACTCAATATTCCTCACATGCCATCCCTGTAGCACACTTTTGTCAGCCAACCCAAGCTCCTATTCGGTATTTCCCACGATGGACAGCAGCCCACATGACTCACCTGCCCCTTCTTCTCTAGCTTTCCACGTTTCATCATTTCGATGCCAAGATGCCACCTCATTCTCTTGTATGTGCAGCCGCCTCACGACCTCTCCCCCAGGCCAAACCATAATTTCCTCGTTTCCTGATCTTTTGCTCCACAAATCTTGCATTAACTCCTCCTCTCCCCACTTATTAGAACTCTCCCTCTCCCATGCGAACCAGCCAATCACATCCTCCACCTTCTCAGATTGCCCCCTCACCTCCTCGGTAATTCTCCCTACGCGCTGTACCTGTGCGCTGTCAATGCATGCCTCTTCATCTTCCATCCTCCCAAAAATGTTCAGCTACTCATCAACTGATTTTCCCTCTTCCTCATTAGAATCCGTCACACACGGCCAGGCAGTGAGCTTACCATCCATCAATTTTTGCCATGGGATATAACCACGTCCAATCTCTTGCACCTGCACAACCACTTCCTTCCCCTCTATACTAACCACCACTTGTTCCTTGATGTCCTCTATTCTATGCATATCAATAAGGAACCTTGTTGCTACTAAAGAGTCGCGGAAATCCTTATCCTCCTCCCAACAAACCCACTGTCCCCAACCGTGAGCGATCTGCTGCACCACCACCTCCTTCCATGCCACAACTGGAAGGCCCCGAATTTCCACCCAGGTTCTTCTCGCGCAGCAAGCCTCTCCCTCCGTCTACTTCCTTGCAGTTCTAAATGTATCAAATAACAGGTTGTTTTCCTTCATAGCCACCAGAACCAATAGAATCGAAGGCAGCAACAGGTGATCAAATTCGACAATAACGCTCCTCTGCAACCATTCTACCTCCTCCTTATCCACATTTAACTGGGTACATCTTCCCTTGCCTTCCCCTCTGATTCCTTCACCTTCCCCTCTAGTGACTTCTACAAAGGACCTGCCATCCCTCCACGTAGGAGATTGAGGCGTTGGTAAGTTTCTTCGCCTCGACTCTCCCCTAACATCGAGAACACTACGCACTCCCTAACCCTGTCTTCCAAACTTGGCCATTTTCACAAAAGCCTGCTACCATGCATAGGCATCCCATCACATTTCCTTATCGCTTCATTTTCCTGACTTAAATCTCCGAACCGCACAAAACCAAACAAGCCCTTCGACCCCCTTCTCACCTTCCTGCTGATGTACACATCCTCTACAAATCCTGCGCACTCAAACATCTCCTTCATTTCCCCTCTAAAGACATCACTTGTAATATTGTCCACGAACACAGAGAAACATCCCCTGACCGATCGTAATGGAACCTTCGAAACTGAGAAATCTCTCCTTGCTTCCCTTGGATGATTATCACCTCGGCTGAAAGGGACTCAGGAGGTGGCTAAGGGGGGTCGTAAGGCTGGGAGGTTGTCAAAAGGAATAACGTGGTTAACAGGATGACTGGTTGCACTATAACGACCGCTTGGTTTGAACCCTAAGTCCCCCTATTGCTCGACAAGACCTGCATGTATCATAGGTTGGCCTCTTGAGTGGCCTCGCAGGTGGACAATTGAATGCATGGAGGCTCTCTAGTTACGGTTAAGAATATTTTAGTCGCGTCAAGTTCAAATTATATTTAATCATTAGGTTAGCACAATTAACAACAAATCTAAAGGATCAATATATGGTAACATTTCTTCTATATATAGCCATATTCAACATAGTAGGAGCATAGGATAGAGGCACATAGTATAATTTTTCCAAACTGTAAAAATATTTGATGCAATGTCTCTTATTTTAATTAATGCCATTTTTTAAAAAAAAAATAAATAAATTACACAACACCTTCCAAGCTCTAATTAGTAACTACAACTATTCCAAATTAAACAATCTCGGTAAACTATAACTTCAAGTTATCTAATAAATTAAAACTTATTTAAAATTCCTTAACCAAATAATTATTCAAGATAATTATTTGTTTTAAAAACTTTAGTGTCTAAAAAAATTTCAACAAAAATAATTACCTTGAATAATTTTTACTATAAATAACTCCTCCAAACACGGACTCAATAGTTTAATTCGTTACATCACCTCTTATGATTTTTGTCGTCCCTTAATTGGCATCCGGAAAGTCCATTATCACAAAGTATTATTTTATTTAATTTCGGATCATCTTACTAAAACTACAATTAATACAGGAAGACCAACCTGCCCCCAACTAGGCGAATTCTAGCCTATGGTTGCAATGAAAGCTGGGCTTCTGTCAGCACCGGAAGCTACGGTAGGTGTAGAAATGCCGGGCAGGAGACATGGAGAATAGTGTCCAAAATAGAACGCAGCACATCCACCTCTTCAATCCATACTACCCCCTCCCTTATTTTTACGACCAACCCAATCGCGATTGTAACAAAAAGAAAATACAATAATGACGTACGACATATGAGATGGGGATCATAATATACCATCATATAAGAGGCACGGCGACCAACGCCCAACAAATTCATTAGATTACAGTAACATAATTGAATTGCTTAAACAGAGAGAAATGACAAAAAAAAAGAAAAAGAAAAAAAAAAGAGGTATTACTCTCCATAATCTCGAGAAGCCCATCAACAACCTTAGAACCACCCAACTCAAAATACAGAGAATGGAGACTATTTTACAAATAGCAGCACTTATTTTTCCAAAATTTCATGTCTCCAAATGTTGTTCTATGCAACAAAAAATAAGAAAAACATTAAGAATACAATCAATACAAAGAATATCTTGATCATTAACCACCTGTTGGATGATATACTATTAAGGTATCTCACCAACTGATTCTGTGCACCTTCAACATTAGCCAGTGTATCATCCATGTTTTCATCAATCCTGCATGTCACATTATCATTTGTCAAGAGTACCAAGGACTTAGGACTAATTCACTAATTATATAAATAATGCTTTACTTCCTGAAGGCTAACTTCTCGATGTATAACTTACGTCAATCACACATCAACTTGAAAACGGTTGACGGTCACCAGCCAACTAGTAAACCAGCTGGGGCCAAAAAGCCTGACTAGTACGTCGGCCTTTACATCTAGCCATTCAAAATGGAGTGCTGACCCAGTAATGCCTCAAATTCAGCAGGGGGCCAAACAAAAAATAAAGGTGATAATGAAATTGAGCTAACTTTGTTCTCAATAACTCGGGTCAAGGCATTATCACTATAGACTAACAACATCTACACCTGGAGACAACAGTATCAACAACGCATTACCACTTCTCCCCTCGAACAATAAAGTCAATCAGTCATCAAGATATATACCTGTTACAGAATTTCCACCCCCCTCCTCGAAAAAAGGTCCTTCTGCTAAATTACTTGCTATTTAAAAGAATTGGCAAATTCTCGTATCATGTAATAGCAGCACTTCGCAGCACAAAAGTCAAAGGAATAAGAGCAACCTCACGAAGTTTGTTTATTTCAGTATCATCAAGCTCAAACAAATGTGCATTCATGCATCAAATGAAACCAATAAGTTTTACTGATGGAAAAAAGTTAACGCCAACTGTTATTGGCTTAGAGTACAAAGATTATTGGACAAACCTGATTGCAACTTCCCCTTGCTGCGACACCATTGTTGCTAATTGTGTAAAAATGTTGCTGAGCTCATGAATGGTGGATTCAACATTTTGAAGAGCTTCTGCTCTGCTCTGCATGTAACTGTCCTGCAATGGAACCATCTGTTGCTGCTGCTGCTGTTGCTGGATTAGGGGCTGAGCTTCACCATCAGCCTGTTTCCTGGTATGCAAGAAAACAAGTTAGTTTTACTATCAATCAAGGTCAACCAGAAAGATCGTATTTAAATCAATGAGTTTATATTCACAGTACCGCCTAACATGTTCCCAAGTAACAATTTCCAGTATAGTTTCTTTCTATTCAACTGTGAGTCTTCTTCAGGGACAAAGATAAATAATCTCCACAGAACCAATTCTCAATCATCTCAAGCATTTAAAGACAAACATATAGAGGAAAGGGAGGACAGAAGTGACTCATGAACGAAATCAAGGGAAGAGTTGCAATTTAACATCCCATAGTAGGTATTTAACCCTTTGACACGGTAACATACAGCCTGATTCCGTGCATTGTAATATTCGTCCATCTACTGAAAGTAAAGGCAACTATTATAAAACACTGACATTGGATAGACACTCAAGTTCAAGGGTAGCCAATCGCTATGCATATATATGATCTTCGAGAATGCGTTTAGCAATCTATTTATAATATTTCCAGGGTGGAACTTATAGCTGGAACCTTGGAAAATAAAGTGATCCTATGTCCTAACTTGGATCTGATCTACGGGTGACAAATTTATGAGTATATATCCATCAGGCACAAGTTAACATCTCGGTAATATTATGTAAATTAGTTAAATACCTTGGAAATAATGTAGATGATGATGAAGATCCATTCGCCCAAGGAGGGGGGAGAAGCAGCAGGTCCAGCGCTGGCAGCTGATTTGGCAGCCAATGGCCGCTGACGAACAAAAGGATTTGTACTCTCTTTTGATGCAGTTGAAGAAAATAATTGTCTCCTATTCTCATGAACCTTCAAATTCTGCAAACATACAACCAAAGTTAAAGCAAAGACGATATTAGAAAACTAACAATTAGACAGCATAACATAATGGAGTCATGAATACCTCTGTACGCATGGTAAGAACTTCCTTGAACTCCTTGGTTGTACTCATCAATCGATTCTTAAGATTATCCACAACTGTGGTAGAATGAGTGCTGGTGTCACTTGAGATATTTCCACTTTCATTTTGAGAGTTGCAAAGAAGTTGTAGATCCACAACAGCAGAATTAAGTGCAGTAATATCCTGCTTGATGACGGCAGTTAACTCCTGAATTTCAACCGTCGGATCATCAAAAACTGATGTTCTTTTTGCCACTGGAAAGATCACAAAGATTATGGTTCTGAGTAAGACGGTGTCATTAGCAGAGTTTTGGATGCGCTTTTCTTCACAAAGCACATAATCAGAAGCAGAAATCAAAGGATTCAAATCCACATAACCAGAGGAGCCATAATGTTGAAATTTGGGTCTGAAATTCCTTTACGAAAAAAAAGTACGAAGCGATGCTCAAATGATAGACAACTCTCATAATTCCTTCGAATATGGCAAAAACAATAAAAGACAAATGCTCAGAAGTTTTTTGGAAGAGCTATTCATCATGGCACAAGCTCAAAACTACATCTATTTTCATCCATTGCAACCCTCAAATAGAAAGCTGATGTTAACCCACCTCCTACTACACTTCCTCAATCCGCAATGGTAAAAATATGCATGTTCCTAGTAGCATGGTCTTCCTCTTTCTTACCCATTAAGGTTCCTCCAATCTCGAGTATTACTTATTACATTACAAAATCAATGAACACAAATCAATGTCAATCTGGGCCTCAACATTTCTGGCACATTTTAACTATGCGACGGGAGAAATTTCATTCCGCTCATATCGGAGCAAGAAAGCAAAAAGTAGACAATAAGAATCCCAGCGAAAGCACACCACAACAAGAATGCAAGATAGACTGAGTGACTCACATTTTGCCAGTTTAGCAAGCTTCTGAGAAGTCTGATGAATTCCGAACCCAATCTTTGACGCTCTCTTGTTGAACTCTGACTGAATAGATATAGCCGATCGCGATCCATCATTTTGGGAGTTACTACTGCTCGTGCTACTACTTGTAGGCCCATTTGTTACCGAAGATACAGATTTCTTTAACCTCTCAGCTATGCTATGGAATTCTTGCGTCCGATCGCGATACGACGAATGTCCTGACCTCATTGCCAAAACAGAACTAGTTTAAGACCAAATCTGAACCGTAATCGCCGAATCAATTGGAATCTCAACGTACAAAATTCAGTAGATCTGAAACCCTAGATCCAGAGAAACGAATGGATTTTCCAACGGAAACGGATTTCCGGCGCAGATACCTCTAGCTTTGGATAGGCCGACACCGAACTGCGAGACGAGAGGAGCCGCTGTTTCTGATAGATAACTGTACAGAATTAGTGAAGAGAATTAGAGATCGCGCATATGGGTTCTCGGGTAAATCTCCGTCGCTTTTGGTTATTTCAGGGGGCAAGCTGAAACTATCTCTGCGCCCCACGGGTGATACTTGCAGCTTCGGCTGTCCACTGTTGTTTCCATTTATTTTTTAATTTTGTAGTAATACTTCGGACAGAATTTAGAGGTAAGTCTGTTGAACTTCGGCTGTCACTTGAGTCCCACACCCTAGTCTTGACGAGCCATTAGAAACTAAGATGGTCTTGGTGAAAATTTTAGATAAATATTACTTGCAATTTGTAAGGATATTGGATAAAATATTATCCATATAATTATTAACTTTTTATATTTATAGCTATAGATTGTAAGGTATTATGATTGACAGAGAATATAATATTGTAAAATCTTAACTTGATCGATGAATGTATCGAGTTAAAGTAAATTTCAAACTAGAGTGCAAGCATTGGAGATGGAATAATTGGATATTCTAATGATGGTAATGTAACAATCAAAATTCTAAATAATTTATTAATAAAATGTTCAAATGATCCAATTAAAGCTATTATGAAAATTACTTATCTAGAATTCACTACTAGTATTATTGATGATACTTATTTTGAGGGAATATCTATCCTAACACTAACTTTTAATATTATAGAGTTTATCAATGAATATATGTTGTTATTTAATTCGACTAAAGAGAAAATATATTTTAGTTCAAATACAACATGTAGATCTGATTCAAATAATAATTTATTACAACAACTACTCACTCCAAAAAATTTAAATGGTCTTAAATGGTCTGGTATGCCAAATTATGTGTTGAATTTAAAGACTGGTACACCTATTATGTTATTGAAAAATATTAATCATTCAATGGGGTTATGCAACGATACTAGGATGGTGGTCACAAGACTTGGATATCATGTCTTGAAAGCAATAATCTTAGTTAGAAATAATACTGGTGAACGAGTATTGCTACCAAGAATATCATTAATGCCATTCGATCCAATGCTACTATAACACCCCCAAAATTCATTATAAAAAAATTTTATTTTTAAAAGCTTCATGTGGAAGCAAATACAATAAATTTTGGAGTGTTGCCTCCACACTTAGTATTATACCGGTTTTCTTCCATAGTTTTGTGCTAAAGATGAAAACATACCTTAATCAAATTTCAAGGATAAATTTACAAATCAGAGTAGTGCAATAGTTAGGAAGGTTAACTCCTCTTTCAAAAAAAACCCACTAGTTGTGCTTACAAGAAAATGTTAGTAGAAAAGGAACAAAAATGGGTTTTAAGAAAGACACAAAAAGACTTCCTGGTTTAATACACTAGTCTGCATCCTGGATAACGTTACGCTCTCAATCTCGAAGATTAATCTTAAAGGAAGCTTGCGAGCTAACCTACAAAGGCCACTATCTATTAAATAAGTAGGGGCCTAAGAAAGTAACCCTCCAGTACTATGGTATTGAGTAACCCTTTTTATACGAGACTAATATATAAGGCTCACATGTAACACACAAGATGCAACACTTTGAACACATAATCATGGGATAGTACATATATTATCTGAAGTGCACTAATCATTCAAATAGCTATATGCATCAAGATCATATGCCATAAAATGCTTATTCACTTAGAAGTAACAAAACTTATTATTGTAACATTGAAGAGATGCTCTTTGTAGTATAATTAGAAAGTCAAGTCATCCTCACTGGGGAGCGCAACTCGCATAATCGACCCACAAAATTTCTTAACAACATCAAAGTAAGAATTCCATACACATTAGTAGGAAATATTAGTCCATTTATTATTATCTATATTTAAGCCATTAGTATCATGATTAGTCATCTCTCAAGTTATATCCATGTGGTTTGGGGACCCCATTATTATGACTGGTGGACCGGTAATTATTAAATTTAAGGTAACACGCTCTTGAACACTATCATGACTGGTGGACCAGTAAACCTAATACAATCTAGGGAAAAATACTCCTGACCACTATTATAACTTGTGGACTTGTAAATATAATACAATCCAGAGCAGAACGCTCCTTACTACTATTATAACCGATGAACTGATAAATATCCTACACATGGTCTTGACCCATGTAGTGTTCCACTATAAGTGATTAGTGTCTTTTTTATAAATTAATATCATCCAAGGTTTTCATGATTTGAGCTCAGGACCCCTGCTAATATGACTGATGGATCGGTAACTAGGAAATCCAAGGCAGTATGCTCCTGATTACTATTATGATCGGTGGACCGGTAAATATAATACAATCTACGGCAGAACTATCCTGACTACTCTTATGACTGGTGGACTGATAAATATAATACAATCTAGGATAGAACGCTCCTATCCACTATTATGACCGGTGGATCGATATATATCCTACACACTAGATTAACTTAATGATCTTCCACTTTAAGTGATTAGTGTCTTATTTGTATCTTATTTGTTCAGATATCACACACACATCCATACACAAACAATGTAAGATTGCTAGCCTACTACCACCCCAGCCAATTCCAACCTCATGAAAACCTTAATTCCCTAAACTGAGAGATTCACATTCCCTAATAATCCCTTGAGTCCCCAAAATTATCCATCAACCCAAACATGCCATTAAAACCCTTTTTCTCATGGGTCATATCTCATTCCCCCTGTTCCTCACATATGATAACAACTAATCCCTAGGGTTAATCCTTACACCCTAGTTTGGCCCAAAGGGCCAACCCCTTCTCTACTACTCAATTGGCCCAAAACTCTCACAACCAAGTATATGCTACCATGATTATCCATCCCCTAAAGTTTTGTAGCCTAACTCTCCCATATTTCTCATGTGATATTAACCTTTTAAATTGGGCCTTACTATAAACCCTAATTAGGGATGTAAACAGGGCGGATTTTACCCGAAAACAGACATATTTTATCCAACATATACTTAAACAGATATGGATAAACAAATATGGATACAGATATGGATGGTAGAAAAAAAATACCCGTCAGGTTCTGGTATAGATATGGGTATGGGATATCCATACCCATACCCGTAACTATACCCATATCCATATCCATACCCGTTTACCCAATATATAAATTAAGGTTAAAATTATCATGTAGCTTAACTATAAATGGGTTTATCCGTCGGGTAACAGATTTATCCACCAGATAATATCCATTAACGGATAAACGGATAATCCGTCAGGTAATGGATATCCAATAGATATGGATATGGATATGGATGTGTTAGCGGATAATTTGGGTACGGGTATAGATTTGGTTATTGGGTACGGATACGGGTAGGGGTATACCCGCCCCGAACATGCCCCGTTTACATCCCTAACCCTAATTCCACTCTTTTGGTAGTCTCTCATCCTTTAGCACTCCATGGTCTCCCCGAATGTGCAAGCTGCTTGGCCATGTCGCCATTTACACCCACATCCATTCATAGAAACCAACAATACTCTGCTCACCCATGGTCATAGCTCCCTTGCATTTGACTTACCCGATATATGTTTAACAAAATAATCACCTTAGTACTTGCATAAACTACTAAAAGTCCTTAAGCTATGTAATATTGATAACCATGCTAAAAGAGGTGATACTAAGACCATAAATCCCTATTCTCACATCCAACACCAATTAACATTCACCATACACGTTTATTAGCATAACTACCATTATAACCTCAAAATTACAAAAATATCCCTAGGCCATATAAATTCACCATTCATGCTCAAACATGTATTACTAATGCCATCAAACCTTATTTTTATACTTAACACTAATTATTACTTATCATGCACATTTATTAGTATAATCACCCTTACACCTTTAAAATTAACAAAATACCCCTATACTATGATATCACCACTTATACCCAAACATGTAATACTAATGCCACCAAATCTTATTTTCATACTTAACGCCAATTATTACTTATCATGCCCATTTATTATTATAATCACCCTTACACCTTTAAAATTACCAAAATACCCCTATACTATGATATCACCACTTATACCCAAACATGTAATACTAATGCCACAAAATCTTATTTTCATAGTTAACGCCAATTATTACTTATCATGCCCATTTATTATTATAATCACCATTGCACCTTTAAAATTATAAAAATGCCCCTATACTCTATGATATCACCATTATATGCCCAAACATGAAATACTAATGTCACTAAACCTTATTATCATACTTAACACTAATTATTTTTGGCATGCTCATTTTTTAGTATAATCACCTTTGCACCTTCAAAGTTACTAAAATGCCCCTATGCCATATTATATCACTATTTATGCCCAAACATGTATGACTAATGCCATTAAACCCTATTTTCATAGTTAACACCACATAACACTTAGCATGCACATTTATTAGTATAAGCACCTTGGCACCTTCAAAATTATGAAAATGCCCTTATGTCATATAGTATCACCATTTATGCCCAAAAATGTATGACTAATGCCATCAAACTCTATTTTCATACTTAACACCATATAACAATACATTTATTAGTATAATCACCTTTATACCTTCAAAATTATCAAAATTTCCCTATGCCATATAATATCACCATTTATGCCCAATCATGTAATACTAATGCCACCAAACCTTATTTTCATTTTTAACACCACATAGAACTTAGCCACCACATCCATTGGAATTATTACTATCATCTATTAAAATTTACCAAAATACCCTTATACCTTAAAAAATAATATTCATGCTAAATCCTGTGCTTATGATATGCCAGCCTCCTACCTCCATTCCTAACATTATTTAGACACAAATGAACACTCCGACTAGGGTTAAATATCATGATGGGTTTAAATAACCAAAATGCCCCTAAGACTCATAAAAGTAATATTATCATTACAAATGTCCACACATACATACATCATTGCTACTCAACCTTACAATCACCCCTTTCATACACATAATAAAATATCATGCCTTCCTTTTTTCATTTTACCATATAACATTAATAATCATGGAATGAATTATAACACATCAAACCCACACAAATCTCACATCAAAAACCCTAATATGCTAGCATATGATAATCCAAGTATTTTAGTGGGGGTATAATGGTTACCTTATTTCTAGTAAATCCAACCTTAATCAGTATTCTTGTTTAAAATGCTTAAGCTCCGATTAATAAAATTTCATATCTAGAATAATGTCACAAGTAAAATATTAATATTATATAAATAAAAGAATGATTTTTAGTAAAAATATTTATTAAATATATAATATTAATAGACTATATTATATTTTAATATGTGCTAAAGTATATCAAAATCACATGGCATAACTCATGCTACCTTGTAGCACGAGCCATGCAAATTGACAAAAGGGAAGGGAAAGGAAAAGGAAGGAGGGGAGGAGGCTCAAGTGAGGGCTTAAGAGAGGTAGTGGAGAGGTGTTGGGGCTGGTTGTTGGGTGCAAGGGTGAGGTAGGAGGTGGGTGGTGATTGGGGGTCGAGGTGTGGTAGCTCAAAGGCAGCGGTGCTGGTTGTAGAAGAAAGGTGTAGAGAAGGGAGGGAGGGGAGGAAGAAGAGAATAAAAGAAGAGAAAGAAAGGAGGAGGGTAGGTGGCTTAAGTAAGGTGGATAAGAGGGGATGTTGGGGTGGTGTCAGGTAGCATAGGGGAGGCTGTGGCGGAAGGGAGGGGAAGAGGTGGCTAATGGTTGCGATTGCACAAGGGTTAATGGGAAGCAAGAGAAAAGGGAAGAGGGTAGGCCATAAGTTGGCCAGCACTATCAGCTTAGGGTGGTGTAGGGAGGAGGTAGGGTGAAGGAGGGGGATGGTGTGGTGGCTGATTGGGTGGTGGAGATGGTAGAAAGGGGCTATAGGGTTGTCGAAGGAAAAATAGGGGAGGAAGGGAGAAAAAGAGATGAGAGGATAGGGTAGGGTAAAGGGAGAGCTCAAGGGAGAAGTGAGGCAAAGAAGAAGGGAATAAGAAGAAGAAAAAGAAGAGGAAGAGGGGAGAAGAGAAGGAGGTATGCGAGGCATGTGGTGTAGGGGTTGGAGATGTGCTTTTGGGTACGATAGGCAAGGTGTAGGGTTAGGGAAAGGCATGTGGGGGAGGGGACCAGGGAAATTGAGCCAAAAATGGAAAGAAAGGATGGCAGGGGAGGAGGGTGGTGTAGGCGTCAGGTCGGCGGTGGGGCGGTGCAGGCTGACAGGGGTGTAGGGTGCAAGGGGAAGGCGTGCGAGGGGATTAGGGGGTGTTTGGATCAGGGTGGTTAAAGGAAATAAAAAGAGGAAAAGGGCCACATGGGGGAAAAGGGATAAAGAGAAGGGATTAGGCCAAACCATGCAGGAGAGGGGGAAAAGGAAGAGGGGGGAGAGAGAAACGAGAGGAAAGACAAAGGGGGGCTTGGCTGGCCTGACAGAGAAGGAAGAAAAAAAAAGAAAAAAAAAAAAAAAAAGAAAGAAAAAAAATAAAAAATAAAAAAGGAGAAAAAGAAAAAGGGAAGATATTTATAGAGTTCAGATTAGAAATTAGGCTAAAATTGGTTTTTGGAAAAAGTATTAATTTAATTTATCAAAAACTTAGGTATTAATTTAAGAAAATACTTTTGGTAAAATTATGGGTTTGGAATTTATTTAAATAAAGGAGTAAGATAAAATGATAAAAATAATTATGTTAATTTATTAAATAATTCTTTGTAGTTTATAAATCAAGGGTCCTTAAAATCATTAAATCAATAATTTAATATTCAATTATGTCAAATAAAAAGTCTAATATTTAAATTTTTGGTTTATAAAAAATCGGGGTGTTACAACTGCCTTTGAAGTTCAATAAAAAAAAGTTCCATCGATTGTATCATACACAAGGATACTTAAAAAAAGTCAAGGACAATCCCTTCATGATGTTAGTCATTTCTTGAAAAACCCTATATTCAGTCTTGGTCAAATTTATGGTGTTATATCTCGAATCACAAATCTTACAAGTTTGAAAATTACTATATGAGGTAATGATGTTGGTGAAATTAATTGAACAATGAATATTGTATTTTAAAGATGTCTTTGAAAAGATATGATCATGGAATGTATTTGAAGAGTTATTATTTCAATTTGTTTACAAGTAATGTATCCTTATTAACTAATTATATAATATCCATTTATCCTAAGTGGTGATTATCAAATGCTAAATATAACTATGATTATTCATACCCCTTAATACCCTATACATCGTATAGGTGTAAATCTAGTTTTGTAGTAATACTTAGTGTAGATCCTATAATGTATGCAAATTTTTCAGAAGAAATTTTTGTGTTTGCCAAAAAAAAAATTGCAAGATTTTTGTGTTTTTATATGCTTTTATATATTTCGTACTTGAACATGTACAATTCAAACTCAGTGCAAATGTATGTGAACTAAAAATACAATTTGTATTGGATAAAAATGAATGTATAACTTTCCTAAAGTTTTTCATTAGCTTCATAATGTATCATAAATTTATTATAATAACTCTTCTTTACCTCTCAGTATAATGGTGCAATAATATACCATAACTTCTTGTAACTCCACCCCTTTTACTCCCTTCATATTGTATTATATATGGATGAATTGTAAAATGAGAAATATGTAAAAGAAAAATATTCTCCTTTAAATTTTCAACCTTCTCATTTTATGTTATTGCATTACACATTATCTACACAAGTTCTTTGGGTAAAAATACATTCTCAACATAATATACATTTGGCTACTAAAAACATTGCTACTGTTTTTTAGTGACCTCATATGCTAGAAAAATTATATTACTTTTATCGGTTCCCTTCATTTTTATATTCATTTGTTCATTTGTGTATATTAGATTGTCTTGACATTAATCATTTATCATCTCATGTCATTATTACATAATTATGATTCTCATTAGTTTCAGGATCTTATATCTCTATTTTTTAAACTATTTTTTAGACCTTTTGATATATAATTTTTGGGTCTAAAAATTATATTTCTTATCATTTTGTTTTTGTTTAATATTCATATGACATGCTATATATGTGATTATGGGTTATCCTTCTTAACTACTCTATTTTGGGTTATGGGTATATCTAATGTAATTTGTTTATTATATTTGTCTTACATACTACCATGTTAGTATCCTATGCAAGAATGATATTACCTATTGGTACTAATTTAATTATTTGTTTTGATTCATGAGTCATGTTATATTTATCATTTCATATCAATAATATTTATATACAATAGTACTAGGAATAAAAAGAGAAAATGGGTGATAGTTTGTCAGTCTCATCATCTATCATCACATACATAAGAAACATGAAGAATTGGCAAAAAAGGGTGATAGATTGGCGGTATCATCGCCTATCACTACTAAGGTTTTTAGAATCAATATTCTACCTAAAATAAATTTGGAGGCTCAAAATTAAATCATAGGTATTAAAAAAAAAACTATATTAATATGAAAATTGTTTGATTTTGGAAAAGGATAGAATATTACATTCTTAACCTTTCAAATAGTCCCTAATTGAGTTCTAGCAATTTATAAGTGGCAAAAATTGTTGAAGTGATTTTACATATTATGATTTATATTAAGTCAACAATATCATAAATAACTATTTCAAATGAAATGTGAAAATTATAATGATATTATGGGTAGAAGAAACCCGCAACTCATTGCATTCAAAATATACAATATTATTAGCTTTTAAAAAAACAATGAATGAAGAAAGTAGATGATAAAGAAGGTAAAATGAGAAAACATTTTTTTTTTATCATTTAAGAGAAAAATGCCCAAAATTTTTTATGTTGGCTTTTAAAATTTTGATAAATCAAGAAAAAAAGTTTTGGTTATACACACACATGAAGTTACTATTTGAACCATAAGTATACCATAAACTAAAGTTTGTTTGTATTATAAAGCTAACATAACCATAAAGATAAAAGAGAAAATACTAACTTTGAATTGAATAGAAATTAATAATTAGTAATATTGTAAACTTTAATATATTCATTTTACTATTTATATGGATATTATATTCTTTTGTCAACATTTTACACCAACAATCAATTTTATTATTTTAATAGTAACTTACTCATACTTTCTTTGTGATGAATCATTTTCAAGACATGTCATAAAGTATTTTAGGGTAAAAAATAATAAGATTAAGGAAGAAACATAGTTGGAATAAGATGGGAAATATATTTATAAATAAGTTAATAAAAAAATACAATTATTATGTAGAATTGTAGAATTTTACCTAGGACTGTAAAATTCTACTATAAAATTGTAATATTATATAACTATTAGATTACTTTAAGACTCTACCTAAGATAGTGAGTTGTTTTGTAATTTTTGGATCGTAGGATCAAATTGGAATTTCAATAACTATGATCACCATGTACATGAGAAATGAAATAGATTGACAGTCTTATCGCTCATCACTGTATGCATACCTTTATCATGGGAAGTTGATCGGAGGACTACATAACATGGTTATATCATTTAATATGGGCAAGCCTCCATTACTTGAAGCTCATTGAGGGCCACCAGATATGACTAAATTTTACCCACCTACCTAAAATGTGGTTGAATGATTGCACAAATGTCAATAGAGGCATAAAGTTCCTAACCAACTATTTTATTTGTAAGCATTTTATTATTATTTAATTTATTTTCAACTAATTTACTTCCTTTTTTATTTTTATTTCTTTTTATTTATATTTTTTATTTATTTTTGGAGTTGAAAAAAAATTGGCCAACCTTATAAGGTTGGAGTTTATCATATTAGAAATGATTGGAAATAATTATTTATCCTAGGTCTTAGATGAAAAACTCCACCTAGCCGGTCTTGGTTTAGGTGAAACTATAAAAGAAGGCTCAAACACATTTGAATAGGACTATACAAAGGTAATGATTTTGTTATGCCACCATTTACATGAGAGTCTTAAAAATTAATATTTGATTATTAATATTCCATAATAACTCTAGAAGAGACTCAGAGATATATTTAATCACTTAAAAACGATTATCCTCCCTGATGCTCGATATGAGTGGATACACTTGAAGTTGTAGGATTATACAATAGTTAATGAGTATAATTCAGACATATTTAAAATTATCTTAAAGTTGAGGTTATGTGGGCAAAGTTTCACAAATAATGAGATGTTGGAAAAAGCATTCGATACATTTCATGTTGAAAATATGGTTCACCGACAAAAGTATAGAGAGTGTAGTTTTAAAAATTAACCAAATCTCATCTCATGTTTGATTTTGAGAAAGGAAAATAATCAACTAATCTTGAATAATTAGCCACGACTTACTAGTTTAGAAACCCTACTTGAAACTCATGCAACATTTCCTAAAGTGAATGATATCACCTCTACAAGAGGAAAAAATAAGGGTCACCCACATGGATGTGGGCATGGGCAGGGGCATTGTTATGGTAATGGATTTAACAATACTTGGATTAACCCATACATATAGAAGAAAAAGGGGTAATAATTCACATATTATCCTCCATCTCCTACCCTTTTCCTTCTTACCTTTTGTCACTCTCCATCCTACTCTCCTAACTGTGTGTTTTCTCTAAGCTTGAGGTTTTTCCATGGCATCCTTAGAGGGGTATGATTAGAAAACTTTTATTTTCTTAGAGACTTATGATATTTGGGTAAGGACACATGTAATTGGTTTAAGGGTTTTTGTTGCTATGTGATTACTACATGTAACGTATGTTAATATCCTTCCATGACTTGAAATTATAATTGTATAGTTATTCTCGTGAAATTATGCTGCTAGCATTATTTAAGTATCTTAATGGATCACAATATAAGGGTATAATAGTTATGCCAATGTATGAGCTTCTATGTTATTATTTGGTTAAGCTTTAGCTTAAAGCCCTAGTATGTTGGCATGCTATTTATTTTAATTGAGTTGTGGAGTGTAAAAATAAATAAACATTATTGTGATGGAATCTGTTGAGGATGAGAAGTTGATAATATTAGAACTCGTAGGGTTTTGGTGAGATTTTTGGGTAGTTCTTCATCTTAAGGATATTTGGGGTTCATTCATGGTTTTTGTGGGAAATAAATATGGCATGGAAATAATTGACTTATTTATAATTATTTTCATGTATAATATGTTAGAATGTTAGTTGAGTATGGTACAAGTTACATAAGAAAATGATTCAAGGCATTTAAGCAAGATAGGGGTATTTTGGTAAGTTTGGGTTAAAAATGAAAATTTGATATTTATAAAGTGACATTGAATTAACCTATGATAAGTATGTCATATGAAATACTTGAGTTAATTATGAGTTGCATAAGATTGATAACATGAGAAAATGTATTAAATTGGCAATAGTAATCCTAGAGGTAACTCATTATCACATGTGTGAGACATTAATGTTAGGACTTGATTTTTGGATATATTTTTAACACTAATATTTAAAATGGTGTGTTAAAATTTGTGGTTAGATAAGTCTTATGGAAAAAAGTTACGCTTGTCTTGTGAAATTATGGTTTCATAGGGGCATTATGGTCCTTCCATTAAAAAATGGCTCAAATCACTTTGAGCTGTGTTTTATGTGTGTTGCATATTTATATTAAGTTTTCCTAACATTATTGAGATAACAAACAGTGTAATAAGATATTAATATTTAAAGTGAAATATCACTAAGTGAGGACCAAGTTGTGTCAGCTCATTACACTAGACAATAATAGTGGCCGGGAGCATATGCTACGAGGGATAGGTTTAGAATTGTTAATGGTCTACAATATATAACAGTGATTTTCAGGAACGTATTACCCTAGAAGAGTCTTGTTACCGGAACACTAGATATTATAGTGGTTCCTAGGTGCGTTTTTCCCTAAAAGGGTTGGTGCTACCATTCCACCGATAATGAATAATGGAGTACTTGACTTCAAGTGACTAAATAATCAAAAATGTACAATAAATTAAGTTGTAACACCCCCAAATTTACTACTGAAAAATTTCGTTTAAATCAAAGTTTTAGCGGAAGCAGGAAAATTAAAACCGTAAATCCGGGGGCATTACCGCCACACTGAGTACCAGATCGATCCATAACTACCGACCCGATACTAAGTGCTAAGGCTAAAGAGAATAAAACGGGAAACGAATCATTCATAAAACACGAATCCTACAATCAGAGTGCGAAGGTAAGAAGTTACATTCCGAAATACAATTTAAAAGGTCCATATCTCAGAATACTTAAAATAGCGGAATAGCAAGATACGATAGAACCCTTGAAAAGTTAAATACGACATTTGTATCCTCTAAAGACAAATACGATTAAATCACGCGATTTTCGAAGGTAATTATCCGGACCACTTACTCACTCATATCCAGCCTTCCACCCCAACTTAGTAACTGATCAGGACCTGCATCAAAGGTCTGCTCCCCACCATCGGTGGATCATCACAGGACCCGGTTAATCAAGGCAGTATCAGTACGGGTCCAGTACTGAGTAAGGCGTAGACGCTAAGGCCAAGCATACAACCACACACAATCATAAAAGCAACATGCATATATACACAAGATACATGATCAATACGTCAGCCATACATCAGGATGAGTAAACGGAAAGCTGAATCATGCTCATACAATGTCCGTTGTTTCTTATTATAATAACAATCTCTTTTACCAACAATCTTTATTTAACCTATAAGCACGGGGACCTCCACTATTATAGCCGGTGGTCCGGAAATATAATCACAGGGCAGAACGCCTCTGACCACTATTAATAACCGGTGGATCGGACTGGCCCCGCACTTACATGGTATTCCACTGTAAGTGATTAGTATTTTTCCTGATTTAACTTATTTACTTTGGATGTACTGAGCCGAGATCCCTCCACTATTATAGCCGGTGGTCCGGAAATAAACACAGAGCAGAACGCCTCTGACCACTATTAATAACCGGTGGATCGGACTGGGCTCGGCTCAATAATCTCACTTTACGTTATTGGTGTCTTCTCAGTATCTTTCCTGATTTAACTTATTAGTTTGGGTCTGTCGAGCCCGGATCCCTCCACTATTGTAGCCGGTGGTCCGGAAATATAATTACAGGGCAACACGCCTCTGACCACTATTAATAACCGGTGGAACGGACTGGGTCGGGCTCATCAGTATTTCACTTTAAGCAGTTAATGTCTTATTCGTATCTTATTGAATCATATCAGGTCCTTGACATGCATAAGTCATTCACTACATTCATTACACATAACACATGGTAAAATTCCACATTCACAACTATACTTGACTCAATAATACACATAATAACGCCAAACAACTCTAAACAGCCATACGAACCATGATGGTCCACACCAAGCCATGGCTAACTACTCTCAACCTTCTTTTGTCTATAACAACCATAATACCATCACGAAAATCCTAATACCACCATAAGTCATTAATACCACCAAGAAAACATTAAAACCACTATATCAACCACAATACCATCCTCCAAACCCTAATACCACAATAGTCATTAATACCACCAATAAATCATTAAAACCACTATACAAACCGCCATACCATCTTCCAAACCCTAATACCACAATACCATCTTACAAAGCCCAATACTACCCTAGTCATTAATACCACCCAGTAATTATTAAAACAACTATATAAACTCCAATACTACCCATCATATCACCAAGCAACAGACTTCCCCATGCAACCTTAATTTATACGCACCTTTTTGTTTACTTAATTCCACTTTCTCCTCATTATTTCCCAAATGGTGAACTCCTTAGGTCGTCCATACCTTGTTTAGCCAACATACTCCCCTTTGGTCATTCTAACCTCTTATTTTTCTTTTTCAAGTTCCCTCACTTCACCACACTCCCTCACATCACCCAACCTACATGTCGTAGGGGTCACGTCACATCACACCACATCACAACACATCACACTACATCACAGCATATTAGCACACGAAGACTAGGATACGGGGACGTACCTCGGATCCATGCAGCGCTTCACAAACAAGCATACAGTATACATATTATAACACCCAATTGTACAAAGCATATAAGACACTTAAAACATGCAGAGCACACAAGAGCCTTAGTTACGTCCTTACCTAAATCGGCGCCGGGCTTGGAGCACGCTCCTACACCTCTTGGGGTTTGACCGGTTCACCTAAAAGAGGGAAAGAGATCCCTAGTTCGTGGGTCCACGAGAAAGCTTTCCTAGACCCGATAGAAATCGAAAACTAAATTAGAACTATCCTACCAATTAATAATTTCAATTATTATAATTTAATCGATACAAAGAGACACAAACTATTTTTCTTAGAAAATGTGTCCAAAACTTCGGACTTAAAAGCATAGCTCTATTAAGATTTAAGATTAAATATAAATCAAAACAGATTAATACAAACACACTTAGGACATTTCAAATTTTTTAGTAACATTATTAACATTACTCTTTCTATTATTCTTATTATCTCTATTATTATTATTGTTATTATTATTATTATTATCATTACCATTTTTATTATTACTATTATTATTATTACTATTATTATTATTGTTATTGTTGTTATTATTATTATTATTACTATTATATTTATTATTATTATTTAACCTAACCTTGAAACATTTATAACTATGGGTACCACCAATATTAGTGGTCTATAACTTTAGTATTTTATTAAAATATCATGATCGTTATTATTATTATGGATAGTATCACTATTATCATTATTATCTTGGTTATTGTTATTGTTATTACTATTACTATTACTATTATTATTATTACTGTTACTATTCTATTATTATTATTATTATTATTATTATTATTATTATTATTATTATTATTATTATTGTTACTATGCTTAGCCTAATGGTAGGTTAAAGAATGGGGGTAAGGTAAATTAGAATGGTGTTGTGGTCGGAGGAAAGTAACCTTAGTTTTCCTCTTATAGGCGGGCCAAGTCAACATCTGGAGGAGGTATAGGAGCGTGCTCCAAGACCGGAGTCGCGTTAGGTAAGGACGAAGCTATGGCCTTGCGTTATATGTGCTGCAATGTGTTGATGAATGTTGAGCATGTCATGTTGATGTGATTTATGCATGTGTTATGAATAACCTGTTTGTGTAGCGCAGCATGGATCACGAGGTATGTTGTGTGCCTTATATTATACGTGTATGCCATGTTCCATGTTTATCGTTGATGTTGATGACGTGACTTGTTATAGCCCTTTAGGACATGCATGCTAGGGTTTTGGGTACCATGAAATGATAATAAAAAGAATAACGGGAAGGTGGACATTTGGGAAGCTTGCATGGGGGAACTAGATCTTGCATGGGCATGATCCTTACGTGGGAAAAGCTGAATTGGGTTGTAAGTGAGAGTTGTGGAGAGTCTTAGAGTGATGGGAGACTTATTATGAAAGATAGTACGTGAGTTGGTGTTTAAGGGACCCAATTAGGGTTTTGGGAGAAAATGAGGAGATTGAGGGGTACAAGGGTTAAAAACGATCGAGGAAGGATGGAGTATGGGGTTGAGAGTGAGAATTCAGTTAGATAAAGGATGAGTATGGGTTTTCTAAAAGAGAGGGGAGATTTTGGGGTGAAAGAGGGAGGTTACTTGTTGAAGAAGTAAGGTGCTAAGGTTAGGTGCAGCCAACTAGGGTTGGCGTGGTCGATTAGGGTTTGAGTGGCCAACCAGGGTTTGGTTAGTCACATGTGAACTTGGGAGATAAAGAGATACACTTGGGAAATTTTCTAATAAAGAATGAGGTGCGAGATAGAGAATAACGTAGCGTTTGGTAAGTAAGAAAGAGTTGGGCCACATAGGTCCGATTAGGGTATCCGAAGGGGAACCCTAGAGGGGTGAGAACATGCGGAGGCGACATCATATGTGTTGGGATGGCCTATATCCTTGGGGTTTGTGTCTTACTATATGCTACTTTACCTAAGACTACGAGGGGGGGAATGGACGTCAGGTGTGAGAAGAGGTATGAATCTCAAAATATGGGATGGTACCCCTGGAGGGGAAGAAGTAGAGTATCAAACGCATGCATGTCAGGGGTGTTGTGTGATTCAATAAGATACGGATAAGACACTAATAACGTAAAGCGAAAGACTGTTGAGCCGAGCCCGGTGCGTGTCGTTCTGGTCCACCGGCTATAATAGTGGTCAGAGGCGTTCTGCCCTGTGCGTTTCGTTCCGGTCCACCGGCTATAATAGTGGTCAGAGGCGTCCTGCCCTGTGCGTTTCGTTCCGGTCCACCGGCTATAATAGTGGTCAGAGGCGTTCTGCCCTGTGTATTTACTTCCGGTCCACCGGCTATAATAGTGGGGGATCTCGGCTCGATAGACCCAAAGTAAATAAGTTAAATCAGGAAAAATACTAATCACTTACGGTGGAACACCATGTAAGTGCGGGGCCAGTCCGATCCACCGGTTATTAATAGTGGTCAGAGGCGTTCTGCCCTGTGATTATATTTCCGGACCACCGGCTATAATAGTGGAGGTCCCCGTGCTTACAGGTTAAATAAAGATTGTTGGTAAAAGAGATTGTTATTATAATAAGAAACAACGGACATTGTATGAGCATGATTCAGCTTTCCGCTTACTTATCCTGATGTATGGCTGACGTATTGATCATGTATCTTGTGTATATATGCATGTTGCTTTTATGATTGTGTGTGGTTGTATGCTTGGCCTTAGCGTCTACGCCTTACTCAGTACTGGACCCGTACTGATACTGCCTTGATTAACGGGTCCTGTGATGATCCACCGATGGTGGGGAGCAGACCTTTGATGCAGGTCCTGATCAGTTACTAAGTTGGGGTGGAAGGCTGGATATGAGTGAGTAAGTGGTCCGGATAATTACCTTCGAAAATCGCGTGATTTAATCGTATTTGTCTTTAGAGGATACAAATGTCGTATTTAACTTTTCAAGGGTTCTATCGTATCTTGCTATTCCGCTATTTTAAGTATTCTGAGATATGGACCTTTTAAATTGTATTTCGGAATGTAACTTCTTACCTTCGCACTCTGATTGTAGGATTCGTGTTTTATGAATGATTCGTTTCCCGTTTTATTCTCTTTAGCCTTAGCACTTAGTATCGGGTCGGTAGTTATGGATCGATCTGGTACTCAGTGTGGCGGTAATGCCCCCGGATTTACGGTTTTAATTTTCCTGCTTCCGCTAAAACTTTGATTTAAACGAAATTTTTCAGTAGTAAATTTGGGGGTGTTACAAGTATGTAATACCCCGTATTTTTAAAATCCAGATTTATTAAGCTTAATGATTTTATTAGCGTAATTTGATGTAAATAATTAATTATTTTAATTTCGTTTCGTTTTACAGATTTGTCGATGATTTTGAATTCATAATTGAATGTAATTAATCATTGTCGTTGCGAACCATTCTAGACAAATTCGTTCACGACAGTGATTTTATTATATTCTTATGATTTCGATCTTCGGTTAAAAATATATATTCCCGTTCTTTCTCGTATTTTGGGTTTTAATATTTTTTAATTCGTCTGCGGTTATATCTTCGTCAGGTGATTACGACCTTGTTTTGGAGTTATATTTCGTTAACGAAATATATTAATTAAATTATAGAATTTCTATTTAAATAGTTAAATTTATTTTAATGATTTTATCCGTAGAAAATATTTCCAACTTTAAATTTATTCGTTTTCGAAAATTGTTAATATCTTCGAGAAGTTTTAAATTAAAAGATTTCGGAGTTTATTGATGAATTTCTTTCCGGAATTAATTTTCTTCCATTTTACGATTTTTGGTTTACGGAAAACCGATTTCGGAAATTATTTGAATTAGTCTCGGTTTATTAGAATTTAATTTAAATATTTACTTTTATGCTTTTAAATATTATTTTGAGGTCTTATAATGTATTTCCGTAAATAATATAAATTTTTACGTACGTTGGTAAGTTTTTCCGAAAATATTTCCGAAATTCTTTATGTAGCTTTTATATCGATTTTAAGCCTTCGGAACCTTACGAAATAATTTTCATTTAATGAATTTTAGATAAAATTCCCAATAATAGTTTTTAAATTTTTAGTAGTTTATTTTATATGTGTATTTGAAAAAAAAAAAAAAACCCCGGCAGCCCTACCGATCGGGACCCGACCCCCATCCCTTCTTTTTTTTCTTTCTCTCTTCTCTTTCCCTGCACCTGCTCCCCGACTCCCCTGCCCTTCTGCTCTCGCAACCCAGCCCAAGACCCAGCCTCCCTCACCACCTCTTCTCCTCAGCTCCCCCAGCTCCTCCTCGCCAACCACCGTCGGCCACAACGGGCGACCGACCCAACGCAACACAGCAGCCGCGCAGGAGCGCAGCAGCGACTGAAGCCGAGCCACCACAGCAGCTGCGCGCAGGAGAAGCAACCGCAGGCAGCACTGCCACCGTCCGGTCACCGTCGACGCCTGCTGACCACCGGCGAGCCACCCCTGACCCCGGAGGAAGCTTCCCCAGCCTTCCTTTGCCGATTTATCGGTTTTTGTTCGGTATAAATTCCCGGAAAACCCTAACCCTTGTTTTGGTTAATTGGGTATGAATTAGCTTATAAAAAGCTAAATTGATTGTTTGATTATGTATATATGTGTTGTAAGAATGATTTGGATAGGTTAATTGTATGGTTGTTTTGGAATTTTGGAAAAATTGGATTTTTAGCCGGGTTATGCCCAAATTTTTCGGATCCGCCCGTTTTTGTGATTTCGGACAAATTGATTATACAATATGTTTTAAAATGTATCCAATTTCATTTTGGAACTATCAATTTGAGAAATTTATGCAGGTTTTATCGGAATTTGATTCCTAGGTCAAATTTTGGATATAATAAAATTGGGTCGTATAATTGAGTCGTTTTGCTCAATTGATTTTATAATATTGTTTAAAATGTATTTAATTTTATGTTAGAAGTGTTAATTTGGGAAAATTGTACGTAATCGACCGGAATTGGATTTTTAGGTCAAAAATCCCGCGGGTTTAAATTGGATTTTGTAATTGGGTTATTTTATTCAATTGACTATATAAATTATATTAGAATATGTTTAATTACATTTATGAACCGTCAATTGGTATGTTTTGGCAATAATTGATCGGGTTTGCGTTTCGGGCTTAAAAACCCTAATTGTGCTAAATTGGGTATGTCCTTTATTGATTTTGATCAATTGACTATTTGATATGTTATAAAATGTGTTTAATTGTATTTCTAAACATTCAATTTGATTAAATTTATAGAATTTTACCGAATTGCATTTTCGGGCCTAAAACCCTAGATTTTAAGTAAGATTACGAGATTGGGTATTTGTATAATTGTTTTTCTAAAGTTAGATTTATAGAAGTAGTTGAAATGATCCTAATTGCTTTCTAATACCTTTAATTGTAATCAATTGATTTGAATTACTTGAGTTGTGTCATGGGCTTTAAAACCCTAATTTTTAAAAATGGATTGTTTGGAATTGGTTAATCGGAAGATTGTTTTGTTGAAATTTGATTATCTGGATTTATTTAAAATTAGTTTAATTGTGTTTTAAAACTATCAATTTGAGGTAATCAAAGTAATTTGGTCGATTCGTAATTATGCATTTAAAACCCTAATCTTCGGGGATGATTTTGTAGAATTAATTTTGCTATGTGTAGTTTATCTAATCGATTTCTATCTTTGGGTTTTACATCATTTAAATTATGTTTTAACCTAATCGGTTGGGACTTGATTCTATGTAAATTGGTTGGATTACTTATTTAGTTGTAAAACCTAATAAATAAGTTATTTTCGATAAATTAACCTATGATCGATTATTCTTCTCGGGTTTCCAAACTAATTTGAAATGTCCTAAGTGTGTTTGTATTAATCTGTTTTGATTTATATTTAATCTTAAATCTTAATAGAGCTATGCTTTTAAGTCCGAAGTTTTGGACACATTTTCTAAGAAAAATAGTTTGTGTCTCTTTGTATCGATTAAATTATAATAATTGAAATTATTAATTGGTAGGATAGTTCTAATTTAGTTTTCGATTTCTATCGGGTCTAGGAAAGCTTTCTCGTGGACCCACGAACTAGGGATCTCTTTCCCTCTTATAGGTGAACCGGGTCAAACCCCAAGAGGTGTAGGAGCGTGCTCCAAGCCCGGCGCCGATTTAGGTAAGGACGTAACTAAGGCCTCTTGTGTGCTCTGCATGTTTTAAGTGTCTTATATGCTTTGTACAATTGGGTGTTATAATATGTATACTGTATGCTTGTTTGTGAAGCGCTGCATGGATCCGAGGTACGTCCCCGTATCCTAGTCTTCGTGTGCTAATATGCTGTGGTGCAAGTGTGATGTGTTGTGATGTGGCCCCTACGTCATGTAGGGTGGGTTATGTGAGTGAGTGTGGCGAGTGGGAGATTTGAAAAAGAAAAATAAGAGGTTAGAATGACCAAAGGGGAGTATGTTGGCTAAACAAGGTATGGACGACCTAAGTAGTTCACCATTTGGGAAATAATGAAGAGGAAGTGGAATTAAGTAAACAAAAGGTGGGTATAAATTAAGGTTGCGTGGGGAGGTCTGTTGCTTGGCGATATGATGGGTAGTATTGGAGTTTATATAGTGGTTTTAATGAGTATTTGGTGGTATTAATGACCTATGGTGGTATTAGGGTTTGTAAGGTGGCATTAGGGTTTATATAGTTGTTTTAATAATTACAGAGTGGTATTTATGGTCTCCTAGTGGTATTAATGATTATGGTGGTATTAGGGTTCTCATGATGGAATTTGGGTTGTTACGGTTAAAGAGGGTTAAGAGTGGTTAACCATGGCTTGGTGTGGACAATCATGGTTCGTATGGCTGCTTCGAGTTGTTTGGTGTTATCATGTGTATTATTGAGCAAAGTATTGTTATGAATGTGGAATTTTACCATTTGTTATTATGTGCATGAATGTGGTGAATGACTTATGCATGTCAAGGACCTGATATGATTCAATAAGATACGAATAAGACATTAACTGCTTAAAGTGAAATACTGATGAGCCCGACCCATTCCGTTCCACCGGTTATTAATAGTGGTCAGAGGCGTGTTGCCTTGTAATTATATTTCCGGACCACCGGCTACAATAGTGGAGGGATCCGGGCTCGACAGACCCAAACTAATAAGTTAAATCACGGGAAAGATACTAATAACGTAAAGTGAGATTATTGAGCCGAGCCCAGTCCGATCCACCGGTTATTAATAGTGGTCAGAGGCGTTCTGCTCTGTGTTTATTTCCGGACCACCGGCTATAATAGTGGAGGGATCTCGGCTCAGTACATCCAAAGTAAATAAGTTAAATCAGGAAAAATACTAACCGCTTACAGTGGAACACCATGTAAGTGCGGGGCCAGTCCGATCCACCGGGTTATTAATAGTGGTCAGAGGCGTGCTGCCCTGTGATTATATTTCCGGACACCGGCTATAATAGTGGAGGTCCCGTGCTTACAGGTTAAATAAAGACTGTTGGTAAAAGAGATTATTCTCATAATAAGAAATAACGGACATTGTATGAGCATGATTCAGCTTTCCGTTTACTTATCCTGATGTATGGCTGACGTATTGATCATGTATCTTGTGTATATATGCATGTTGCTTTTATGATTGTGTGTGATTGTATGCTTAGCGTCTACGCCTTACTCAGTACTGGACCCGTACTGATACTGCCTTGATTAACCGGTCCTGTGATGATCCACCGATGGTGGGGAGCAGACCTTTGATGCAGGTCTTGATCGTTTACTAAGTTGGGGTGGAAGACTGGATATGAGTGAGTAAGTGGTCCGGATAATTACCCTTCGAAAATCGTGTGGTTTAATCGTATTTGTCTTTAGAGGACACAGATGTTGTATTTAACTTTTCAAGGGTTTTATCGTATCTTGCTATTCCGTTATTTTAAGTATTCTGATAGATGGACCTTTTAAATTGTATTTCGGAATGTAACTTTTACCTTCGCACTCTGATTTATAGAACTCGTGGTTTATGAATGGTTGTCCTAGTTTTATTTCTTTCTAGCCTTAGCACTTAGTATCGGGTCGGTAGTTATGGATCGATCTGGTACTAAGTGTGGCGGTAATGCCCCCGAGTTTACGGTTTTAATTCTCTTGCTTCCGCAAAAACTTTTGAGTTAAACGAAATTTTTCAGTAGTAAATTTGGGGGTGTTACAGTATTACCCTAGAAGAGTCTTGTTACCGGAACACTAGATATTATAGTGGTTCCTAGGTGCGTTTTTCCCTAAAAGGGTTGGTGCTACCATTCCACCGATAATGAATAATGGAGTACTTGACTTCAAGTGACTAAATAATCAAAAATGTACAATAAATTAAGTTGGAACTCATTTTTGTTTCCTTTCTTGAGTTATCCCATGTTATGACTTAGTTTGCATGTGTAGTCCTTCCATGCGATTCTTTGTATTATACATGTGCTTTTCTTATGACTATACTATTATCTTACTTTATATGTAATTATTAACCATCCTTGTATTCTATTTGAGAATGGTGTAGTAAATTAGACTCTTGTTGTGTATAGGAGTATCACCCAAATGTCTTTATATTATGCTTCCACAAAACAAAGTTATTTAGTAGTAAATTTTGGGGTGGTACAAGTTGATATTAAATCTTTGGTTTTGATTACCGTGTTTTGTCTTCAAAATTGGTTCTCAAATAATCCCTTATATAATTTTTAATGGTTTATTTCATATTTTGAAAGGTTTGATTCTTTGAAAACTTATATTAACTTATGAGGAGTTGAGAATGGGTAGCCTATATGACCTTTGAATGTGCTTATGTGTATTATGCACTAGTAAGTTAGGAATTGTTCATCAAAATATTTTCTATTTTACAACTAACTCTCCATGTCATTAAATGGTTGTCTTTTTCGTTTGGAGGAGGTTTTTGAGGCCTTCATCAAGTTATTTACTATTCCAACTCCACCACCCCAATCTCAACTATAGTACCTTCAAGTTTAGAGGAGTGTTATAAGGATTGATATGGCTACTTATATCAAAATGGTATACCATCTATTTGGTGATTCTATCCTAAGAACTCCATAGTTAAGCATACTAGTCGTGGAGCAATTTTTAGGGTGGGTAAACCTTTTGAAAAGTTTCAAAAGTCTTCTAAAAATATCTTAGGAAGTATGTTAGTGAGGATAAAGCATGCTAAAAGGACTTATGTTGATCTCTAGGGCCAACCGATCAATCCTAAAGCACTCCAGGGTAACTCCTACGTGGTCGTATCAACTCAGGGTGATATAAATGCTATGAGAGGAAAACTTGGATGAGCTAGTTAGCCACCTGGTGGGATAATTCCTAGGATAATATGTGTTGATACAATTAATGGTTGAGGCACAACAAGGATGTTGTATTCTTTGAGTGGGGGTTACTTATATCAACATACTATAGCATTCTTTTGGTGAGTCCATCTTAAGAATCCATAGTTAACCATGCCGGTCATGAAGCAATTTTTAAGATGGGTAGCCCTCCTAGGAAGTTTCATAAATTTTCTAAAAATTTCTAGAAAAGTATGTGAGTGAGGATAAAGTATTCTAAAAGAACTCGTGCTGAGCTGTGGGACTATCCAATCAATCCAAAAGCACTTCAGGGTAACCCTTATGTGGTAGTATTGACTTGGGGTATTACATCAATCTGAAAGCAATATAGGGTAACCCCTACATGGTTATATTGACTCGAAGTATTACATCAACTGTCGCCACCAACACTTCCATATTGTTCATGAGAGGGCATCAAAGAGGGATGACTTCAGAGGATTAATGGTCATCACCTTCTGACTTACACTGGGGAGAAGGATCTTAGAGGGTTGGATTCCTGACTTGGGTAAGATATTCAAGGAAATTAATTGTCTAGGGGCAAGGAAGGCAAGCATAATAGCATAATTCCTTAGGAAATTAGTAGATTATTGGTGGGTAGATAATTGTAGTCAAGGAGGACCACCAATGTCCTAAGAGGAATTCAAAATGACCCTCAACACAAAGTTTATACAATTGACTTAGGGGAGTCTAATAGTGCAGGAGTACCATGCATGGTTCTCAAAGTTGTTAATGTTTGCTCCACGTATAACGCTCAGTGAGGCGACACTGATTTTCCTATTTGCGTAGGGTCTCCACTTTAGCATCTAGAGGATGATCATTGTCATGATATTCCATGAGTTGGCCACATTTTATGAGTGGTGATGTGTTGCTACAACTATGGTTTAGGAACATGCTTCCATTATGGTTAAGAGGAAGCCCAAAATGTGAGGTTTTAAGGAAAGGTTTCAAATTTGAGAAGGTGGACCTTTGAGTTTCCCTCATAAGGGCCAACTGGGTTGTTAGACCAAACATTAGGGACTATAGAGGTACTTCTTTTGTTGCCACTATGGCATATATCATTCAAGATAAGAATGTGGAGCCAGGCCTAGTTTATTTCAATTTTGTGTTAGGATAGGTCACTAATATTTTGAGTGTTAGAAACAACAAGGAAGTCAGTTTTAGCATTGGGGACCACTTGTACCTCAATAGCAGGCATACCATTAATACACTTTCTAGCAACAACATCCAAGGTCACTTACCCTAGTTGTCATACAGCCTAGAGATTCTAGGGGGAGACCATATGAGTCTGGTCCTTTTTCTTAGGGTGGAGGAGGACAAGCCTAGTTTTTTGGATAACATTATGGGGGATACATGGGGGGACAATCAAAGGACTTCTGAATGTCATCAGTTAGGTATAAGTTGATTGAATGTTGGTCATGGCTATTGATATGCATTTTTAATCCTATCATTACCGGTACATGTATTATTTGATTTGGGTGCTTCATTATCATTTGTGTCTACCGCTTTTGTTTCTAGGATTGCTTTGTCTCCATCTGCTAGTGTATTGGTATTTGCTGATTGTTGTTTTACCTTCTAGGGATATATTGGACTGCATCAGACTCTACTCAAATTTCATCTTAGAGATAGGAGGGGTAGACTTTTTTATGGACTTGGTTGAGATAGACATATGAGACTTTGATGTGATTCTTGGAATCAATATGTTTGGGAGATACCGAGCAATAATAAATAGTACATAGGAGCAAGTGGTGTTGAAATCACCTCATGGTGTTAGGGTCTCCTATAGGAGATGCAAGACTATACCTATAATAAAGGTCGTATCTATCTATAAGTTGTATTCGTTAGTGCAGAGAGGTTACCTTATGTACCTGTGTGGTGTTCAAGAGTTAAACATGGATGTGTCACCATTAAAAGACATTTTAGTCTCTCATGACTTTCTTGATGTGCTTACGTATGATGCTAGTTGGCAAGATAGAATTCACTATTGAGCTAGTACTAGGGTTTGAGTGTAATACCTTAAAATTAACTATTGAATTTTTTTTAGCGGAAGCGTAATAACAATATAGTTGGGGATTATTATCATACTTGATATAAATATGAATTACCACGGCGTCCCTATATCAAATAAAAGGCAAACTAGTTAGAACTTAAACACATGATAAACAAGGAAAGAGAAAAACTTTCATGAATTTTATTAAGAATTTAGAGATTAATTCCAAGTATAATATAACAAAATACAATCAAAGGGATTCCATGGAACTACGAGTCCATAAGGTATCCAGATTTTAGACAAAACTAGTAACCATATAACATAACTCTACATCCAAATCCTATATATAATACGATCACTCTCCCCCAAGACAAACATCATATGTAACACTCCCGTTTTTACTAGTGAAATTTTTTATTTTAAAACAGTACGGACTTGGAAAAATACTAAAAACACATAGGAAAAATGGGGTACTACCATCATACCTAACACAAGATAGATGTCAAACAACCGCCCTATATTAGACACAAGGTTAAAAACCAAACCAACCAAATTAAAGTAGAGTGCACAAGAATAAGTTACATAAATATTTAAACAAAGTGTTTACAACATATGACGTTGACAGTCCTTGACATAGTCAAATACATGAAGAATGGTTAACTAAAAGTACAAGGCTATAATAGTGGAAAACAAGTTAGGGCATGACCCCCCAAAACCATGGTCCGTCACAAACCACGCAAAATCTTTGGATGTCCATACTCTCAAGCCCCAAACCTAAGATAAGGTAGACCACTACTAGTCACCCCTAAAAACCTGCACATGCCTCTCTACTCATGGGAATAAGCGGGTGACCAAGCAAACATGCACATTAGTATACAATGTGCTGAGTATGCGAAGTTACCTCCTCAACAGAAGTTCCAAGCATACAAGGTTTTATCATGTCACGAGAATCATACTTAACATGCATCATGTCAATGCCATATAATTAAGTATACCTACTATATATTGATCAAGTAATGCGTTAGGATTTACTGTCATGCACACCTCAGGGAATTTAGGATGCATCATGCTTGTCTTTATAGTATAATATCATAGATAGTCATACACAAGTACTAAGTAAGATATCCAAATGAACACTAGGGTTTATTTTCAAACTTGATTAATCAATTAGGTTATTCCTTTAGTCATTATTTCTCTTTTTCACTCATTTTTCTTTTATCTTCTAATTCTACACGCCCTTATTTTATTCTCATCTAAGTATTTATTCCATTTAGTACACACATACTTATCTAGGTTATCATCTAGTCATTCATTCCAATCATTATCCAATAACTCATTCAAATCATTATCCAAGTATTCATTCCATTTACTATCCAAGTGTTCATTCACACATTTTATCATTATTATCATCATCGAGTGACATAATGTGCATCACCCCATGGTCTCACATACCATATAATCCTATCCAAACCAAGGGACAAAAACTCCATGCCAAAGCGATAATCACAATGGACATAAGTCTAGACTGAATCCAAATAACCACAATGGATATAAATTTAGGCCGAATCCAACCACAATGGACATAAGGCTAAGCTGAAGCCAACCACCTAGGTAACTAGACCCTTTAGTATCAATACCCCTTAGTACATCATCAATGTCTAGAGTAGGTAAGGCATCAGGATCTACTCGGATCCCACTTGAACGCATCAATAAATGGCCCAAGACACACTGTGACAACCCCGAAATTCACTATTAAAAAATTTTATTTTAGTAAATAGTTTCATGGAAGCAAGTAAATCAAAAATTAAGAATTTTAGGGATATTACCACCATAATCAGTACAAGCCCAGCCCCCAGCCAGTCTAGTACTAACCACAAGGCTAAAGAAGCACTAACAACTATTATAATTCAAACTCAAAGCAAGGCTTCATAAAAGCATTCAGTCATTCATAAGATAGAAATCAAAGTATGCCAAAGGAGTTTACAATCTAGAATATATAATTAAAATTCCTTAAAAGAAATAAAGGCTATATGATGAAACCCCAAATACTCTCAGCACCCTTACCAAGCACAACATCAATAATCCTCTAAAAATAATTGATTATCTTTATATTCTTATTTTGCAGGATAATCAAGCAAAATTAACCAAGAAAGCGGGGAAGAAGATCCAAGACTGTTGCTATCAAGAAACGAGATTCTGTTGCTGAGAATAAATATTCAAGTTTTAAATTATTAACAAAAATAATGGCATTATCGCCCAATTAGCAAAATTCTACTATTATTATTATCATTGTTTTGTTTATTTAGTTTTATCTTGTAATAAGGGTATTAAGCAGCTAGTTAAGTGGGATTTGCCTAATCCATCATTAAACCACCTTCAAATCCCCCACATCAACCTTAATCCTACCACACCTAAATCCCTCCATTTCTCAACCTAAAAAAAGCCCAAACCAAAACTCACACACACGTCCCCCTCGTCTCCCTGGTCCACAACCTTAAACCCTGCCTTCTTTATCAATCCCATTCCGTCAAAATGCCCTTCACTTCCGTTCAGTCAAAACGCCTTCACTTCTCGACCAAACGCAGCCTTCCCTGGTCATCCCCTTCTTCTAATCCCGCCTTCTTTGTCAACCACCATCAATGGGGATTATCCACCATTAATCCACTCTGACCGCTCCACCTTCTCGACCATTACCCAACGTTCAGCTCCCATCAAACCCTGTCTAGTTGCTGCCCTATATAAAGCTTCTATCTTGATGTAAAGAGGAGAACTTGCTCGACTCGATTTCAGTATATGAAATAAAGCTATTTGCTTAATTCTTACGATTTTGCATAGTTTATTGTCGGTTTCTGGCAGCCTTGTTATTCTCGGCTTCGAGGATTTAGATCGGGCAGTCCCGATCACCCTATCCCTATTCCTGTTTAGCTGTTTTTGCGATTATTGTGTAATTTTTTTACTAAACTCCATTTGTAGTTCGTTTCACTATAATATGATAAAAATTAAGTCTGACTAATCTAATACAAAATAAAAGAGCACAGGAAGTAAATCAGGCCATGTCGCTTCGGATCCCAGACCAAGTCCATGCTCAACATTCAGCCCCACCCGATACCTCATAAGTATCGAAGGCATCAAAAATAGTATCACCAACTTACACAAACTTAAAGGGGCCTTCTATTCGTGAGAATGAGCAGCACCCATGAATTGGGTGGTTAGTACGCTATGTACTGAGTAAGGAAACCATAAAAATAAGGCTAACACACAAAGGTATGTAATACAAGCATGATCACATAATAGCATACAATCATTACAGATAAAAAAGGCCAAGCTATTCTCCAGATAAAATGATTATTTATTCTCTGATCAATACTCATTTTACACCATACTCTTTATCAATCCATGCGAGCATGGGAACCCCACTATTACAGTAGGTGGATTGGAAATGCACAGTGTAAAATGCACCTGACTACTATTATATACCAGTGGATCGGTCTCCAAGGTAAGAAGCTCTTGACCACTATTATTCGCCGGTGGACTGGTCTGGCCCCAACTCTCATGGTGTTCCATTATAAGTACTTAGTATCTTTTACGTGTCTTATCAAACTTAGGATTTGGTTTATTGAGCTCGGGATCCCCACTATTATATCCGGTGGATCGGTCACATACAAAGCATAATGTACCTAACCACTATTATATGCTTGTGGATTGGTCTCTAGGGCACCCCGGAACTTGGCCACTATTATGCCAATGGATCGGTCTGGGTTCGGCTCAATAATCTTCCACTTTAAATGATTAGTGTCTTACTATATTTTATTCAGCAAGTTTCTCCCTAGACATGCATGACCAACTCCATCTACACTTATCCTCCCAAGAGGGCCCATCCCATATCTTGAGGCTTCTACACCTCCTAACATACTCCCAACATCCTTTCTTTATTCCACTTGCTCACATCAAAGGCCCAACTCCTAAGTGTGTGGGTCAAGGCCCACTACCCTATGCCTCTATGTCCACTTGCTACCTTACCTAGGGTTTTCTCCAGAAACCTTAGTGTGGGCCTATATGGCCCATCCTTATTTGCCTCCCACAATTGAGGCTGTTTAACACCCCACACATCACATCCCTTAGATTCAACCCTTATAATTTCACTTTACTCCCCTAAATACACGTGTGACCACAAAACCCTAGTTGGCCACACGAAGTCGTGGCATCCTTCTTTCCACCTGTCCCCTCCATTTCTCACCTTCCACTCTTACTATCCCATGATACACATACTCACCCTACACATGACATTCCTCCATCCTCATCTCATACTTCACTCACCCTCAATTATTTTTACTTTCACCACCATCTCAAATTTGGGTTTTCCTCCCAAACCTTAGCTAGGTCTCTTGTGCACCCTTATACTAACCCACGTACTTTTTCTCATCCAAAGCCTCCAATCACCTAAACAACTCTTCCTTTACCTTCATTACACCCCAAGGCAACTTTTCACACGTAAAGTTCATCCCCATTCCTACTTCATCCACCCCATACAAACCCTCGAAGTTTTCATGCAAAATCCTAGAATTCCCATGCAAACCTTAGATTCTCCCAAGCAAACCCTAAAATTCCCATGAAAAGTTCACCTACTCTTTTATTTTATTCATAGTCCCCTTTTATTTTCCCTCTCATGGATCATGAGATATTTAGGTCAATCCCCATGTCCTTTGGTTAACTCACTTCCCCTCGATCAACTCACTTCCCCATTTTTCTTTTTCATCCTTTCACCCCATATCATTACATTAATATCCTAGCATGCATGTCCTAAAGGACCACATCACGTCACATCATAATCACAACATATACATATTATACACATGCCATAAGAAAGCACATGAGTATACCTCAACTCCAAGTTGCATTACACATAAAACAGTTATAATGATAATCATAAGATACATAACATATCATGATACATGGCATACAATACACATAACACACATAGGGACTTAGCTACATCCTTACTTAATATGACACCGGTCTTGGAGTACGCTCCTATGCCTCCTTAGGGTTTTGACTAAGCTCGCCTATATGAGGGAAAAACTAAGGATTAATTTCCCTCCTACCAAAAATAATATTATTTCCTACTTTATTCTAATATTAGGGTTATTATTATTAAAAGAACTTTACAAGTAAAAAAAAAAGGATTTTTATTCTCAAGTTAGCCTACTAAGGTATTACTAGTCAAAATAGGCTTATGTTAATATTTATACCCATATTTATATTATTAAATTTAATAGCTTTATTTCTTCTAATAATAGTACTAATACTAGTTTTAGCAGAAATAGTGATATTAGTAGTAATAATAATAATAATACTAATAATCATAGTAATAGAAACCCTAGTATTATTAAGGTTAAGACTAATAATAGGGTTAGTGATAAAAATAATAATATAATAATAGTAATATTAACAAAATACTAATATTGCTAATAATAATAATAATAATAATATTCAAAATAATGATAATATAAGGGTTCAAATATTTTTACAATAATAGTAATAGTAATACCATACCCAAGTTAGCATTAATAATAATAATGATGATGATGATGATAGGAATAAAAATGATATTAATGATAATAAAACAATGGTAATAATAATAATAATAATAATAATAATAATAATAAGGTTTGATAATTAATAATAGTAGTAGTATTAACATTTTCAAAGTTGTATTTAATAATAATAATGATAAAAATAATAATAATGATATAATAACAATAATAATATCCACATTAATAATAATAAAGTTAATAATAATACTAATACTACTACTACTACTAATAAGGATAATATCAAAGTAAAAATAAAAGAGAAAAAAGTGTCACAACTAGGGTTTTAAGGGTTAGAGTACCACTTAGGGTTGGTGGTGACTGGCGGCACTGGTGGAAGAAAAAGTGGGAAAAAAGGTGGAAAGTTAGGTGTTTAGGGTAAGAGAGGGAGGATTTGAGGTGGTGGAGGATGTCTAGGTGGAGAGGGTTGGAGTGGTGTTGGTAGCACAGCTAAAGGCGGCAACACAGGTTGTAGCGGTGTGGTGGCAAAGAGTGGTGGAGAGGAAGGAAGGGAGGAGGAGAGAGAGGTAGGGGAATAGGAAGGTAGAGGAAGATAGGGGAAGGTCTGTTGGTGATTTTGGAGGGTATAAAGAGTGGTGGTTGTGGCGGGAGTGGAGGCAGATGGTGGCGCAAGGGCGGCGGTGGCTAGGTTAAGGTTGGTCGAATGGCTAATTTTGCACAACCAAGGTGGATTGTGTAGGGAGTATTGAGGGTGGAGAGGGGTACAACTCGGTGGAATGTGATGCAGGGAGTAGTTTAGGTGGTGGTTTGTGGAGTGGTGCTAGACAGCGGCGGCGCAATAGGCGATTGAACAGGCAACGACACATAAGGGTGTAGATTTATGGGTTGAGAGAAAAATATTGAATGGAGGTGGATGAAGGGTATTTATAGGCCATGGATGAGGGGAAATAACAAAGGGGGAAGAACAAAGGTTGGCAGCACGTGTGCAGGGCACTGGCTGGTGGCCTAATGGCTGGAGAAGGCTTGCCATTTTTGTAGGTATGACAGATCGGGAAGGGGAAAAGGAAGGGGGAGAGAGGCATGCATAAGGAGAGAGAGAGGGAGAGAGAGAAAGGTTGCAATTGGGAAGAGGAGAGAGAGGGAGTGATAAGGAAGGAGATAGGGGTGGTAGGCTGACATGCGGCGACGTAAAGGCGCGTAGGAGGAAGGGAGAGGGGAGATGGTTTGGGCCATAGGGATGGATTGTCCTAGGTTGGGGGAGGGAAGGGAAAAAGAAAAGAAAGAAAAGAGGGGAAAAAGGAAAAAGGAAAAAAGGGAAAAAGAAAAATACGTGGGTTGGTGTATTTAAAATATTTTGTTATTTTAGGATATTTAATAATAATAATATTTTAATAAAATAAATAATTAAACTCCCTTTTTAGGTTAATTTAGGATTTTTGAGATATTTTTCCTAAATTCCATTTTAATTAGCAAAACATCCTAATTTTTTCCAATTACATTATGTATTAATTTCCTCTTGATTTTGCCTTAATTTTGTCCTATTTTTTTAATAAAATAATTTATTTAATTAATTTTCCTAATAAATCCTTAATTTACCATAATTATCTAAATTAGGGTTTTGGGGTATTTCACAAACAAACTATAACACCTTCAAAAATCATAGTTGAAAATTTTTGTTTGTTAAAGAAGATCAAACACCAAAAGGGAGGTGTTACTATGATGATCAGTATAAGCCTGGCCTCTAGCCAACCTCACACTAATCATAAAGCTAAAAGACAATAAGCAACCGTAATAGAAAATGATGAAAACATGATAGAGTCTAACATTAAACACAGAAACTGCTAGAATACGTAAGAGTTAAAGTTAATGCAATAGACAAATGAAATATAAGGTAGCATCCCACTATGGGGGAAATAAAAACATGAAATATGAATGTAAAGTAGCCTAGAATAAACTCTCTCTGGCCCTGAACCTGAGACATCAAAACATCACTCTACCCCAACTAGGTCATCGTAAGTGGCAAATTCCTATAGGGCCTCAGCATCTACCCACATAGACTAAGGAGGGGCCACTGCTTGTGGAAATGAGCATAACTCTTGTTAAGGGTGATTAGTACTCTATGTATCGAGTAAGGTCACAATATAGTTAAGATAGGACACAACAACACAAAATACATATATCATGCATGTAGTAGGTTTTATTAGATTGTTTACCCCTATCAGAGTTTAGGCCATTAATACCATCTTTATACATCTCTCAAAGTATATCCATATGAGTACGGAGACACCACTATTATGGCTAGTGGATCAGGAATAAATAATCCAAGGTAGAATGCGTTTAGCCACTATTATAACAGGTGGATCGATAAACATATAAAACTCTAGGGTAAAATGCTACTGACCACTATTATGACAGGTGGACCGGTAAATATCCTACATCTGGTCCCGACCCACATCGTGTTCCACTGTAAGTGATTAGTTTCTTTTCCATAGATTATTATCATGCAAGGGTTTAAATTATTGAGCTCGGAACCCCTACTATTATAACCGACGGACCGAGAATAACTATTCTAGGGTAAAATGCACGTCGCCACTATTATAAACAGTGGACTGGTAAACGTACAACTCTAGGGTAAGATGCGCCTAACCACTAGACCAATAAACATTTACAACTCTAGGGCAAGATACGCCTGACCACTATTATAACTACTAGACCAGTAAACATGTATAGCTCTAGGTCGAGATGCGCCTAGCCACTATTATAACCGGTGGATCAGTAATCATCTTGCATCTCGGTCCAGATCAATTCTCTTCTACTTTAAGTGATTAGTATTTTATTCATTTCTAGTTTATAAAGTAATACTCATTTAGACATGTACATCCCAATGGACACTTCCAACTTATTACCAACTCAAAGTTCCTGAAAACCCTAGCCCTTGACCTGGAACATCCACATCCTCTAAGATTCCACAGACTTCCAAACATTTTTTCACCATTATAACAAACTTAGAGAGCTCGTATACATGGGCCAAGATCCACTCTCCTTTTTATCCACCTATGCTCATCGTCTCCCACTACGGTTTCCTCTTGAAACCCTAATGTATCCTATGTGGCCCTTGTCTCTCCTTTCTTTTACTCAGCCCATATATCCCTTACTTCAAGCACCATCACCATACTCACCCCAAGTCCAACCTTATATCCCAACTCCTCAATTCCCATATGTGATAATGACATCTTAGTTGGTCACCCCCAAAAACCCTAATATTCCCCATTTTTCTTCCATACCATCTTCTCTTACACAACTCTACCCTCCATTTGGCTTGACTCACACCCTCTATATGGTACACCCCTCATCACGACACCGACATTCAACCAACTTCCTCAACATTTCCCCACAACACCCCTATCCTTAGGGTTGTTCCCCCGAAACCCTAGTTTATGCCCTATGCACCTTCCCATCAACTCACGTACTAAAAATCCCCGAAGTACACTAACCACCCAAAACACACTTTCCAACCCATGGTTAACCTCCAAATAAGACTTTCCCATGTAAATCTTTCCCCCATGCAAAGTACACCCCCCATGCAAGGCTTATATTTCCCATGTAAGTTTTTACCCTAGCCCCCTCATATTATTATTTCTCCTTTTATTTTCTCTACCATATTTCATGAGACACCTAGGAATTTCTCCACATATCACCTCACTCACTCCACCCTCTTTATTTTCTTTTATCTCCCATAGCCAATCAAGTTCCACCTAAGGCATATAAGCATACATTTATTAATATTTCAACCATACACAAGAATATATCCATCCATAGCAAGTTCTAACCACACATACAATAAATAATGGAAATCATGATTACCATACCTTAGCTCCTTGCAAGCTATGTTGCACTACACACATACTTAGTTCATATACACATATATTTATACATAACATACCAATATACCCATTACACACAAGACTCATAACACAACCTGAATCTTAACTATATCCTTACCTAGTTAGGCTTCAGGCTTGAAGCAAGAACCCTACGCCTCCTCACGGGGAAACGTTTGTTCAATACCTACAATGAGGGTATCACCTAGGTCATTTCACTTTCTTCCTACCTATTTTCCCTTTTCCTTATTTACTCAAACAAAATAATAATAATAATGATGATGATGATGATGATGTTAATAATAACAAGTTATTAAAATAAAATACACTAAGCATGTGAGAGGGAGAAAAAGGTGTAACTAGAGAGGATAGTAGGTGAGGGTGACAGTGATGGCGGCGGTGATGGTGGCATGACAATGGTGTTGGTGGAGGTGTAAAGGAGAGGTTTTTAGGGTTGGAAAAAGAGAGGGAAGGTAGGGCTTATGGGGTGGTGGAGTTTCCTACTTCAAGAGGTCTATGGTATTAGTGCTGGCCTCATGGCAGTGGTGTGGTGGTGGTGGTGCCTAGGAGGAAGAGAGGAAGAGAGGAAGAAAAGGAAGAGAGGAGAGGGGAGAAGGGAGAAAAGGAGAGGTGGAGGTGTTGGAGTGGTAGGGGTCTTTCTATATAGGAAGGGAGGTAGGGAGGGTGGTGAGACTAGCGAGGAGTTGGTGGTGGTGCAAGGTGCCCTCTTTGCATGGGTGGGGAGATAAAAGGAAGGGGAAGGAAATAGAGGGGATAGACTTAGTAAGTGTAGGGTGATATAGGGAAGAGGATGGGAAGGAGTGGAGGCAACAATACGAAAAGGCTTCGTATGTTTGGGCATTGAGAGTAAGAGAGATAAGGGTGGATGGGGTAGAAAGGATAGAGAAGACGGGAGTGGGGAGGGGTTTTTATAGGCATAAAGGAGGGAGGAAGTGGATAAGGAGGGAAAGAAGACAAGGATGTTGGTGGTTGTTTGCCTATATAGCTGCGTAGGGGAGACATGGTGGGGGCAGGTTTGTAGGTGAGGAGAGAGGCAGCTAGCAGATGGAGGGGGACCATGTAAAGGATATGTTTGCTACATTCCCTATAGGGCTGAAAGAGGAAAGGAGGAGGGGGAGGCTGCGAAGAGCAGCAATATGCAGGGGATGTACAGGCTGGAGGAAGAAGAAGGGGTATAAAAGGACAAGAAGAAAAAAGAGAGGGAGAGAATGGGAAAAGGGGGGTAATGTGCATTGGGCTAGGCTAGTTGGGGGGGAAGAAAATAGAAAATGAAGATTAGGTTGGGGGAAAGGAGAAAGGAAAGAAGAGAAGGGAATGGGGAAGCTTAGGCCATCGTTGGGCACAACCAAACCGGTTGAAGAGAAAGGAAAAAAGAAAGAAAAGAAAGAAAGAAAAGGATAAAGGAAAATGAGAAAAGAAAAAAAAAAGGGTGGTAGGGTGTTTTGGGTTTTTGGAAGTTTTAGGGATTAATAACAACAACAACAATAACAACAAAAATTATAATTTTATTAATTTAGAAATTATTATAAGTTAATTATAATTTATCTTAGGTTAGTTAATTAAATTAGTCTCCACTAACTATGTCACTGCTTCATTTTTCTTTTTTTATTACCATTATTATTATTATTATTATTATTATTATTATTATTATTATTATTATTATTATTATTATTATTACTATCATTATTATTTTATTAAAGATGGTAAATTAATATAATTAAATCTTATTTAATAATTCCTTATTTTATTCTTTTATCTTAAAATAAGGGTTTGGGGTATTACACTAACCCCTAGTAGCTAATCGAGGATCGGGCAACCCAAACCGATACACATCTCGATTGTTTTTCACTTTACATGATTAGTATATTATTCTTGAGGTTACATGATCACACGAGACCCATGTAATGTAAGAAAGGCATACACATATTTTCTTCCATATTAGTCCTTTCTATCCCCAACCATCACATTATATTAGTCCATCCAAACACAGTCCATATTTCATCATCTTTTTTAAGACCATGACATTTTATTTGTGGTTTACCCATTAGGGCCTTTACAACACTCATTTGAGTATGTCATGAATCATGGTCCATTTAATCCATTTATTAGGTCATTGATCCATGGTAACATATGTATTTTATTCATTAAATAGTCATACAACAATTCCATGCACACTCTTAAAGCATACCCAAGTAGAACAAAACATAATCACACAAACCGCCCGAATCAGTCGATTGGTTGCACCAACCAATCGATCGGTTTAAGTTAACTAATTGACCAATTTGGCTGGACCAATCTTGGCTTTCCTCAAACTGGTCCATTAGTTTGGACAAACCAGTTGACTATTTATAAACCAATCGATTGGTCCTACCCAACCATTTGATGGGTTTAAGCAGAGAGTAATACTAAGGTCCCTATAGGCCTACCATCCAATAGGTCTAGCTGACTGTTCTAGGAACCAATCAATCAGTTAGACCTAACCAGTCAATTGGTTTGCCCACCAATAATACCAAATAGCTATTTTCATGCATATCATGATTATAATTCTGTATCATGCCAAATTGGATCATGGTCTAACATCACATAACACATTTCTAGCTTACAATATTTGTATATTTCACCATTAATCACCATAACCTAATATTTCCTAAACAAATTCATGATTTTCTCATAAGATGCCCAACCTAACCATTCAATACCATTTATAAAAATTTATATATTCATACCAACATATAAAATTAAAATTTAAGGGTTCCATAACATGCAAGCTTAATCACAACACATTTAAGAAGTAATAATGGCTTACTTGCTGCAGGAACAACTTCCCTCAAATAAGAAAAATTAACTTGGGGAATTCCTCAACTCTCAAAACCTTAAAACAACAAGTTTAACTTAGAAAAAATTAAATAACTTTTTTCCAAATATAAACTTGAAATAAAAATGGAAAAAACAGACATATCACACCTAATGGAAAAATAAGGGAAATATTTAGCTGAATTATAACACCCTCAAATTTTGCAACTTAAAATTTTCATTTTAAAGAGTTAATAACAGAAGCCAAAACATAAAACGTAGGGGTATCATGCTACATCCAACATAGAAGAGGCACTCCCTATGCCCAGTCTATGTCAGGTGCAAGGCAAAAGTAAACTTATACTTAAGAATGTGCTATGGGAAGCACTTGATTCCACCGTGATATAGGATATGGAATAGAGAGAAGGGAATACATAGTAAAAATAAAGGACTAAGTGTCCAAAGAGAGATAGAGATATCTAGATAACAATACCCTTTACCAATTTATTTAGTTCTCACCTAAGGTAAGTACATCAAGCTAATAATCATCAATGACCTTTAAAATAGGAAATATCTTCTTGTAGAAATGTGTAGCACTTAGAAAATGGGTAGTCAGTATGCTACGTACTAAGAAAGGGAACAATACTATCGAAATAGGGATACAAATAACACATGCTTTCACATTAGATAATAAGTGAATGAACAAATAAAATAAACTTCTTATAAGATAGAAAATGATCCAGATTCTTATATTAAGTATAATCCATTTCTATTCTTTTATATACGTTAAGTGCAGAAACCCCGCTATTTTTAAACCTGTGGAACGGTCTGAAACACCATATCAGGAATAACACACTTGAGCCACTATTCTTCCCGGTGGAATGGGAATATATATATATATATATATATATATCCTTAGCCCTGAGTCATGTATTATTCCACTTTAAATCATTAGTATATTTTACATAAGTTATAATGATACATTTTCATTTCACGATGAGTAGGAGGCCCACTATTCTTACTTTGCGGGAATGGATTGAATCACCTTCTTGGGGCAACACTCTCTCGAGCCACTATTCTTTTCAATGGAATGGAGATTAAAAACATCTTCTTAGGGCAAAACACTCCTGAGCTACTATTCTCCTCGTTGAAATGGGAATACATAACATACATACATATATATATATATATATATATATATATATATATATATAGAGAGAGAGAGAGAGAGAGAGAGAGAGATCACCTTAGCCCTACTCACGTGTTTTTTACTATAAGTGATTAGTATCTTATTCAAGCTTGATTTTCAGGCATAGAACACATTAAATCATATATACATATAGTATAGGTCCGAGTCCTTAATTCTTTTCAAACCCTAATTATACACCCTTTAGTATTCATTCTCCCATATCGATTATTCCACACAACTTATATTATATCATCTCCAAATCACATCATTATTATCATACCCAAAATGTACGATCTAATTCCCATACACATACAATAATGATCTTATCCCAATATATTACTCACAGGAATATCCAAGACCCGAATTCTACAGATTTATCATAACACCTCCCATGAAATTTACATGATAACCAATTCCGATAGATAACCTCATAAGGTTAAGCATTAACGATATATTCTGAAATCCATAAAACCTCTAGATATTATACATGGAATAATGATATTTTCATTATAAGATAGTTTCCCCAAATTATCCATTAAGTCGTTTAAGGACCCCAAATAATAATAATACTTCCAAGAATTCCTCATGCTATTATTATCATATATTAATCCTCCTAACACATAAAGTACCAAATTTTTCTTATTATCCCATAATAAACAAATTACCCTTAAGCACAAGTGATATTCTTTATTTTATAAAATCTTGTACCTTCCACACATATTATTTTTTAAATCCATAATTTATCATCATACCTCATGAGAATTCTTAAGTCAATTTATCAAAACTCATTTCACCCATATTTCATACCATAAGATATACTTCCACAAATATGACATTATCACAACAAAATCATAACATAATGGTACCTCTCAACCACTCTTACTTTCTTTCAATAACATAATATCCTTAAGCCCTTATTTTATACCATAAGATATATTACCACAAATATGACATTATCACAACAAAAACCATAGCATAATGGTACCTATCATCCATTCTTACCTTCTTTCAATAGAATAATATCCTTAAGCCCTTATTCCATACCATAAGATATATTTCCACAAATATGACATTATCACAATAAAAACCATAACATAATGGTACCTCTCACCCATTCTTACGTTCTTTCAATAATATAATATCCTTAAGCCCTTATTTCATACCATAAGATATATTTCCACAAATATAACATTATCACAATAAAAGCTATAACCTAATGGTACCTCTCACCCATTCTAAACTTCTTTTAATAACATAATATCCTTAAGGCTTTATTTCATACCATAAGATATATTTCCATAAATATGATATTATCACAACAAAAACCATAACATAATGGTACCTCTCACCCATTATTACCTTCTTTCAATAACATAATATCCTTAAGCCCTTATTTCATACCATAAGATATATTGCCACAAATATGACATTATCACAACAAAAACCATAACATAATGGTACCTCTCATCCATTCTTACCTTCTTTTACTAACATAATATCCTTAAGCCTTTATTTTATACCATAAGATATAGTTCCACAAATATGACATTATCAAAATAAAAAACATAATATAATGGAACCTCTCACCCATTCTTAGTCCCTTTCAACATAGTATTTATATCATCACAAAATACCACAATCAACACATGTTACATTATATATTAATAATATCATGAAAAACACATATAACCATACAAACAAATAACACCAAACACTAAAAATTAAATAGTATCCTTACTAATTAGGACACCGGGCTCTAAGCACGCAAATCCTAGGCTTCCTCCTCTAAAGCTACTAGAATACCACCCATAAAAAATAATAAAATTCATGGTTAGACTTGAAGAGTTAAATCGAAGGAGAAATCAGGTAAAGAGGGTAAAAATAGAAACAATCATAGTCAAATGGGAGCTTGAGACGTGTGGATATGTAGAGGAATATGTGGTGGAGCTATGGTAAAATTTTGGTGGTGTTTGGATAAGGTTTGGAGGTGAAAATAAGGGTGCACTGCCAAAAATGGGAAGTTGTACGACTGTGGCATAGGTGGTGCAAAAGTTGCACGGCTATCTACAATAGTGCACACCAGATTGAAAGAAAATATCACTCACGACCAGGTGGTGTAAAGGTTGCACGGCTATGCAGCATGAGATTTTAAGTGTTGCATGGCCATGCTAAGTTCGTGCACTTTGCAAAAGTGAGTTGGACAAGGGAAATAAGAAGGAAAAAGAGGTGGTGGTCGGTGGTGATGTACAACTACGGTGTTGAGGAAGGTTAGGGTGACCTTGGCGGTCGATCCACTGGCCAATGGGGGGAGAGTGGTTGCTAAGGTGGTACATGGTGGTGCATAGGCCAAAAATAGGGAAAGAAGGAGGAAGAAGGAGAAGAAAAGAGAGAAGGAAGAAAGGAGAAGGAAGTGGGAGTGCTTGGATAGTGTTTTGGACGTAAAATGGCAGAATAGAGGCAAACCAAAAAGAAAGGAAGAAGAGTGTGTAGTATATATATATATATATATATATATACATACATACGTGTATGTGGGTGGTATGAATTAGGAAGAAGAAAAATAACAAGTGGCATGTGACGATGATGGTGGTGATGGTGTGTCTGCAAAGTGATGATGATGATGATGATGATGGTTATAGAGGATGGTGAGGAGTAGGGTAGTAGTTGTAGGGTGAGAGAGGTGATAGTTGAATGTATGTGTTGCGTAATGATATGGGGAATAGGAGGAAGAAGAGTGGCAAGGTGTGATCATGGGTGTGCAGGTTTGTAAAGATGGAAGAAGGAGAAAGGTGATGGATGATGGGTGAGGGTGCAAAAAGGTGATGGGTGATGGTGTAAGTAGGGGTACAAGGTGTAAGTGCAAGTTACAACAATTTCAAATGTGTGCAGTTGAAAGTTGATGGAACGAGGAGAAGAACAAAATAAATGAAAAGGAGAAAGAAAAGGAAAAGGAATAAAGTTTGGGGGATTAATTTTGAGTAATTTTGGATGAGCCATAAATAATTAGGATTAGTGGAAATTTTAGCTCGTTTTAATTTTGGTTTACGAATTACAATTTATCCAAGTTAAGGTTTTGGATTCAGTTAAAGTTTTGGGATTAATGGATTGAGTTAAGGCTAAAAATAAGATTTATTGAGATTGGAACGAAATTAGGGAATTAATGACGTAGGATTAGGTTAAGTAAAATTTTGAGGTATTACATGAATCACTCAACCTTCTCCTAAATCTAACGCTTTCTTGCTTAATAATTAAAATAATGGGGAGATAGAGAAAGGATCAGAAGAGAAAAAAAATTCAAATGCAAGGTTCAAAGTGGAGAGGGATAAGATGAATGCTAGAGAACTAAAGTATTTTGGTGGCTGAAAGAAAGGTGAATAGAATGGGAGATTAGAGCTAATTATAGCTGATAAATCAATACAAATCACAAATGTGGTTAGGAATAGATCAAAACCTTAACTTTTACCGTTTGAATTTAAGTCTAATGAAAGGATTCCATCCAAGATATACTGACATATCTTACAAAGTTCAAATGGTAATTCTAGAGAAGTACAGGTCGATTGATCGAAAAATGCAAAACACAAGAGGGAAAATGGAAGGTTAGTATGGAATGAATCTCTCAACTAAGCAGAATCAAGTCTAAAATTAAAGCAATGATCCCGGAATTGTATAGAGGAGAGAGGTGGAAGAAGAAAAAGCTAAGGTCATCTCCCCCTTTAATTGTCCTAATCGACTCCTCAGATTGATCTAAGGTAGTATTTTGGGTCAAATGCATCATGAGAGGTTAAAAATATTTTAGGAATAATTTGGAATGGGTTAACAAGGTTCCCTTTTAGAATACGAAAATTTTCTAAAAAACCGAGTCTCAAAAATGTACCCAGCTAAACAAACCAGTCAATTGGTTTGGCCTACCAGTCGATTGTTCTATACACTAGTAGATCAGTTCCTCAACCTATAATACTCTAAAAATTTAAAACCTAGAATTTAATAAATGATCCTTATTTGGGATAATTTAATTTTTAAATTTAATTAATTCAATTATTTTGTGGATCTATGAGTATGTAAAAATGGATATGAATATTTCATAAATTAAAATAAATATTTTGTTATTTCATCTTACTCATTTTATTTAAATAATTTTTCCAAATCAATATTTCACTTAGATTACCCTTTTTAAACCAATATATTAAATTCTAATAAATTAAATTATTAAATTAATTTATCTATAAAAAATATTAACTGCCATTATTCTAAACATTAATTTATTTTATTTTCCCCCTTTTCCATTTTCTTTCTCCTTTTTCTTCCTTTTTCTTTTCCTCATTTTTTCCTTTTCTTCTTTTCCCCTTTGGGCCACCTGGCCTATGTCCCGCCTTCCTCCCTCTCATTGGGCCACCCCTCTCCCTCCCCTATGCATCCATCCCTAGCCTTTCTCCCTCTTCTCTTTCTTTTCCTTTCTTCTCCCACTCGGTTGGGCCAACCCAACTTCCTTTTTATTCCCCCTCTCCCTCACGTGTACGAGCCAACCTCCTTCCCTTCTCCCCTTGCTGGTCAGCTTGCCTTTTCTTTTCTCTTCTTCCTCTTCCTTCCTCCTTCCTTCTCCTTCGACGCTGAATGTCATGGCTCCCTACAACTCGCCTTGCCACCAACTCCCCTACCATATGCCATTGCAGCCTACAACTCTAATCCTTCTCCTCGTCCCTTTCCTTCCATTTTCAAACACACTAACCCTACAACCCTCCCCCTCATGCCTTCCATTTCATTCTCCCTTTCCCTGCAACCTACCACCCTAGTACCTACAACCACAGGCACCCAGCTTACCACGCATGCCACCTCTCCCCTCCCTATTCTTTTTCTTCTTCTCTCCTACTCATTTTCCTCCTAGTTTGAGCCTCCCTTTCCCTACAGACCTCCCTTTTTCTCAAATCCTTCCCTCTTCTCCTCCTCCCCTATTTTTTCTCCACCACCCTTAGCCACCACCTTTTCCACCTATCTAAACACCAAAGCGACCTCCATGACACCCCTTCAAGCTCCCTACACCACTCCATCATCCTCACTCTCCCTTGCAGCCCCCTTCCCTTTCTTCTTTTTCTTTCCTCTCCTTCTCAGCCTCGACCCTACACCACCACCATCTGCTGCCCTCCTCTCTCTTCCGTTGCCTCCACAGCCACCAATCCACTCCTTAGAACCTCCTTTACCACCCCACTTCCTCCCCTTAGCTAAAATTTCCCTTGTATCCCTCCCTTCTTCTCTTCTTTTCCATTCCTTCTTCTCCTCTGCCCAACCTTGACCCCATTTTTCTAGCCCTACAATGATCGTCTCTACAGCCCTAAGCTGCCGATCATCAACCCCCAACCACCATCTACACCCTTACTCCATCCCTACACCTAGCCACCACCCTAACTCCCCTCCTTAAGCCCTCCACCCAACTCCCAAAACCCCTACCCAAACTACCCTTTCCCTTCTCCCCACTTTCCCCTCTTCGACCCCTTCTCCCTTTCCTTCTTGCATACAACTCACACTGCTCATGCACTATGAGTCTTACACCCCTCTTTGCTAAATCTTATTTAATTTTTAGGTATAACAATAGTTAATATTAGTATGTATTTGATTAAGCTTTTGATAAAAAAATTTATTCCTTTGATTTTCTACTTATAATATACTATTTTTAGGTATTTATTTTACTAATCAAAGCTCAAACCTTTAATCGGGATACCGATAAGGTTTGATTATTGTTGGAAGTCAGGTAACTATTATATCCTACTAAAATGTGCAGATATACATATGCTAGTACATTAGGGTTTTTAATATGTTTATATTCATTATGTTTGTTGTTTAGTATAAAATATTTAGTGGCATATGTTGGTTGATGAAAAGAAAATCATGTTAATTTATGTGTTATGTGTTGAAATAATACTTAAGGAAGAACCCATGTTGTCAATGATAATGTTAAATACATATGTATAATATAATATGTTAATGTGGCCATTTGTTGCATAGATAATGTTAATATAAGCCTTAGAGGCTTTTTAATAATTTTTCTTGTATAAAGTTATGGCCTAAATAAGTATGTGAAGTAGGTGATAATGAATATTCATAATGAATGAGAATAGTTGGTCGTGTTGGGTGATGTATATGAACCATGCATATTAATATTTTACCTAGTGAGGGTATTTTGGTAAAACTGGTATAATAAGGGTGAAATGGTAATTTATAAGAGTAAATAGGGCAAAATGGTAAATGGATAAGTAAGGAGGGAATTTTAGTAATTTTACATGAAAAGGGAGATAACTTGGTAATTTTTGTGAGTAAGAAGGTATTTTGATAGATTAATTACAAGAGAAGAATATTTTGGTTATTCAGCATAAAGGAAAGGTATTTTGGTAATTTTGTAAGTAAAAAGGAAAAAAATGGTAATTATAATAATTAATAGGGTAATTTCGTAACTTAACTAACCAAAAAGGGCACTTTGATAATTTTTTTGGTAATTAAAGGAATTTCATTAATAAACAAAATGGGAAAATATAGTACAGCCAGGCAGGAAACAAAAGAAAAGGGATAGAGATTATCTATCAAGCTCCTCTAAGCTATGCCTATACTTATTGAAATTTCTACATTGATAGACTCTAATATACACATGAGTCATAATTTTTCTAACAATTTCATGGGTCTGCAATTTTCTATCTTAAAAAATAACTTGATTTCTGTAGGCCCAGAGTTCATAAATCACTGAAGAAGCTGTCAATCTCAATAACCCAGCTCTCCCCTATCTTCTCTTGGCTTGCTTGATGAGCCATGTTAACAGCTGCAACCAATTAGTGCTCCAGTGACACCATCCTATCCAATTCAAGATTTTCCTCCAACATTCATTTGCAATCTGGCATTGAACCATAACATGGTCCATAGTTTTAGTAGTTCTGCCACAGGTCTCACAACATGCATTATTAATAACCTTCCATCCATGAAGCTTTTCCTTTATAAGTAAAGCATTTCTACAAGTCAGCCAACTAATAAAATTGTGTCTTAGTGATCCCTCCTGTTTCCACACAAGGTAGAACAAATCCACATCCTGATAAACTTTGATAATTTTAATAACTAAGAAGAGCAATTTGGTAATTTAACCCATCAAAAAGAGAAATTTGGTAATTTAATAAGTAAGAGGGGTAATTTGGTAATTTAACTAACCAAATGGGTAATCTAGTAAATGTAGCAAGTAAGAAGGGTGATTTGGTAACTTAAGAAACTCAAGGGGCAATTTGGTAATTTAAACAAGCATAAAGGGCAGTTCGGTAATGTAACCAACTAGAAGGGTAATTTGATAACTTAACATGTATGAGGGGTAAAATGGGTGATTTAATAAGTATGGAGGATAATTTAGTAGTGTAACAAATACAAAGGATAATTTGGTAATTATGCAAACATGAAGGGTAATATGGTAACTTGGCAAATAAAAAGGGATGACTTGGTAATTTTATAAATAAGGAGTGTTTTAGTAATTTTGTAAGGATGATGGGGGTAAATCAATAACTTGCATATCACCTATCAATGGATTAAATAAGTCTCCATAATTATACATAAGTAACATTGAATAAGAAAATAAGGAGATTTGATAAATCAGCAAGTATCACAATAACATAGCATAACCTAGGGTTGGATGGACAACTAAGGGTGTGATATGGTGTTTATCTCATATTCATAAAAGAGGTGTTTTAATCATTAATGTGTGTTGGATGTGATATAAGGGAATGTTAGGGTTAAATGTTCCATGATCCTTCGATGTGGACTAACCAAGCTCTAAAACTGTATTATGATTATGATGTGATAACCATTTATGGCATATGAATAAATGGAAATGAATTCTAACATGGAAATGGATGATACAAGGATGGCTTTAGTGGTTTCTTTGAGTTAACATGGATGACCGTATGAATAAGGATTACTTTATGATAACAGAAACAAATGGAAATGAATAAGTATGTGGTTGTTGTGTTTCTCACGGTCACCTTAATTAAGACACTAATAATTAAAGTGGAAGACTTCTAGATTGGGAATGGTGGCTCTTGAGGGGCGCTATCCTAAAGACATGGTTTAGCCCATGATTATTGTGGTATTTGCTGGTGTACCTTAGTGCCCTAGCTAGGTCCTACATCTTACTCTATCTATCTTTACAGACCTATTTAAGGGATATGTATACTTATGGATTAGGTGTCCTTGTTGGCAGGATATTATGTGGCCTCATACACTAGTGCGGCTAGGGTACCTTTACATCCCTGGGTTGATGGTTGAAGGGTAATGTGTAGCTTATATGCACCAGTATGACTAATGTACCTTTGCATCTCAAGGATCTTGAACTCTCCCTTGAGTTAAATAAATGAAAATTTTGTGTTAAATAAATGGAAAGCACTAATCAAGTTGTAACACCCCAAAATTCACTAAATTGTTTTTAAAAGTGGAAGTAATTAAATTATAAATACTCAAAACCTGTGAATTCTGGGAATGTTACCGCCACACTTAGTACCAGACCGGTTCTCTCCGACCGTTCCAGTACCAAGTGCTAAGGCTAAAGAAAAGATTTACGTTAAATTCAAATTAACAATTCATAAAAGGATGCGAAAGATCATACAACAAAATCAGAGTACGAGAAATTAAGAGTTAATAACAATACCCTTGAAGTTTCAGATAACACTTGTAACTTCTAAATAGAAATAAATTTAAACAAAATAAAACCCGATGGGTCAAATTCCATATTGCCTATTCACTCAAGTCAGGCTTGCTACCCCAAAATAGTCTCCGATCTTAAACCTGCACAAGAGGTCTGCTCCCCACCATCAGTGGATCATCACAGGACCCATCAACCAAGGTAGTATTAGTACGGGTCCAGTACTGAGTAAGGTGACTTGATCACTAAGGCCAACACACAAACACATAAATCATGCAGAACATAAAAGGGCATAATTACCAACACAATGACATAAGGTGCTTACGACCATCCAAGTAAGAGTAAAAGGCCTGATTGTAGACTGGGTTAATTTTTAAATTAATCTTAGATCAGAATTCATTTCACACCATACTTTTTATCAAGTCCATACGAGTACGGGAACCCCACTATTTTAGCCGGTGGATCGGTCGCAAGGGTAACATACCCTGCCACTATTTTAGCCGGTGGATCGGTCGCGAGGGTAACATACCCTGCCACTATCATATGCTGGTGGATCGGTCTGGCCCCTTCTCGCACGGTGTTCCACTGTAAGTAATTAGTATCTTTCTCATGTCTTAGCAACTGTAGGGTTTAATTTTGTTGAGCTCGGGATCCCCCACTATTTTTGCCGGTGGATCGGTCGCGAGGGTACATGCCCTGCCACTATTATAGCCGGTGGATTGGTCGCGAGGGAAATATTCCCTGCCACTATTATGCCGGTGGATCGGTCTGGGCCCGACTCAACATCTTTCGCTTTACGTGATTAATGTCTTAAGTATCTTATTCAAAGGCTTTTACCCTAGACATGCATAAATCTTCACACATCATAATTACACTTTAATCACCATATACACATGATAACACCAAAAACCCTAATCAGCCACCATATACCTCAATTAACCACAACAAACCATAATTCAGTCTACTCCATACCCTTAATTTACCCCACGTACTATGTTTCATCCCCAAGTGCTCAAACACCCAAACAACACTTACATTACATTCCTTACATCCCAAATTAACTTTCCATACGTAAATTTAATACCCATGTAAACATTAATCTCCCCATGCAAACCTTCGAACCTTTTTCTTGCAAACCCTAAAATTCCACGTGAAACCCTAAATTCAATCATGCAAACCTTAATACCACCATACAACCATCAATGTCACCATATAAATCCTAATACCACCATACAACTATAATTACTACCATACAAACCTTAATATCATCATACAAACCCTAATACCAACATACATCCACTAATACCACCAGGTAAACCCTAGATTCCGTCATACAAAACCATAAATTCAATCCAACCAAAACCAAAGATTCACCCATACCAAACCCTAAATTCAAACCATAAATATTCTTCCATACCAAACCCTAAATTCAAGCCATAAAGATTCTTCCACTTAAAATCATAAATTAGAATCTCCCAAGGAAAACTATAAATTGAATTCCCCCAAGAAAATCATAAATTAGATTCCTCCATATAATATCATAAATTACATTTTCCCAAATAACATCATGAATTAGATTCTCCCAAACAAATTATAAATTAACTCTCCCAATCAAATCATAACTTAAATTCTCCCATATAATATTATAAATTACATTCCCCCAAATAACATCATAAACTAAATTCTCCCAAACAAATTATAAATTAACTCTCCCAATCAAATCATAAATTCTCCCATATAATATTATAAATTACATTCTCCCAAATAACATCATAAACTAAATTCTCCCAAACAAATCATAATTTAATTCTCCCAATCAATCATAAATTAAATTCTCCCATATAATATCATAAATTAAATTCTCCCAAATAGCATCATAAACTAGATTATTCCTTATAAAACCATAAAATTAGATTAACTCACTTCCCTTAATCAAATTCTTTCCCCATCCTCCTTTTTCATCCTTTCTCTCACACAAACCACATCTACTTCCTCACGTACACAACACATATCATCATATATAATTAATACACATACCATGCACAACATACTTCAACTCCAAGTCATACCACATATAAAATATTTAATAATAATAAACACTGGATACATAACATGCGAAACACATAATACACATAATACACATAAGCACATAAAAGGCCTTAGCACTCCTTACCTAAAACGTCACCGGTCTTGGTGCACGCTCCTATTCCACTTGAGGGATTTGATTGGGCTCACCTATTATGGGAAAGAAATACTAGGATTAGCTTCCTTCCTATACTACTATTAGTTTCTAATTTATCTTAAGTATTGATTCTTAATTAATTATACCCAAAACCACTAAAACATTAATACATACTACTATAATTTAAAGTAAAAAGGTAATATAAGGGTTTCTACCCTTTATCGAAATAAAGTTATTAAAGGTAATAATAATAATAATAATAATAATATTTATTATAATAATAATTTTAATAATAACAAATTATTACTAATAGTAGTAATATTAATAGAAAACTTAATAATAATAATAATCTAAGCCTTAAATTTATAAAGTGGATTTAGAAACCTCCCCATTTAATGATAATACTATTTTAAATGTAAAAAGATATTAATATTATACATATACTTATTATATAAAGTTAATATGGTTAATAATAATAATATAATTAGTAATAATGTTAAAATGCTAAAAATAATAATAAAAGGCAAAGCTACGAGACTTAATTAAAATTTTAGGTTTCTACTTCTCCTGAAATAATTGCAGTATCAAATAACTGATTATACTAACAATAATAATATTAATTATACTATTAATAATATTATTAAACATGTAATAATTACATTAAATAGGCAAAATTCGAGGATAATAATTTTTCTTACTCAATAATACTCCCAGACCTGTCAACCAAATTTATAAATTAAAATACAGTTGATAACAACAATAATAATAATTATAATAATAATAATTAAACTTGAATTAGCATTAAAAATTAGAACAAAAGCATAATAATTATCAATAAATCAAAAGTAAGTATTTAAAAGGTCTAGGGTTTCACTTTGAGTTGGATGGTATGGGTGGCACCGGCGGCGGAGCACGGCGGTGGCGGCGGTGGCCGGAAAAAGAGAGGAAAGAAGGGAAAGTTGCATGCTGGGAATAAAATAGAGAGAATTAAAATGGGAGCTGGGGTGTTTTGAGTTCCCCAGAAGGAGAGGGACAGAATAGAGGTGGTGGCGCAGCCAAAGGTGGCGGCGCACGGCGGCGGTGGGTGGTGGCCGAATGGAGGTGAAGGAGAAAGAGAGAGGGGGAGAGGGAGACAAAGGGAAATAAAGGTATTGGGAGATAGAGCAGGGTCTGTAGCACCGAATGGGAGGAGAAAGAAGCGGCTTTAGCGGCGGAGGAGGTGGCTAAGGGCGGCGCGAAGGGTGGCGGGGGCTGGAAGACGGGTTAGTCGAGAAGGGAAATTCACATAGTCGGGGAGGATTGTGCAGAAAGAATCGAGGGTGATGAATGTTTTGGTTAGCTAGAGGAAGATTCAAGGATTACACGGGTAGCCAGGGATGGCGGTGAAGTTGGCCGGAGGCGGCGGTCGAAGCGTCTAAATGGGCGGCGGTGGTAAGGTTGGAGAATTCTGGGCAACAACCAAAACTCGATACAGAGCTGCTTACGAGGGTATTTATAGGGAAAATAAGATAGGGTAGGGTTCTTTGAGTCGGCTACGGGGTAAGGAACGTAGGGTTCAGGTCGCCGGAGGCGACGTTTGGTTGGCGGCAGCAAATCGGGGCAAGGGTTGCGCATGGAAAGGAGAGGGAAAAATCATGCGAGAAATGGAGATTTAGTTGGGTCAAGAGGGCCTGCGATTCAGGGGAAGAGATAGGAATAAAAACGGCCGGTCAAAATTGACGTAATCGGCGACAATAATCTCGGCTGGACGGCGGAGTTGCAGGCTGGCGACGTCGGGGCTGGATGGGGAAGAAGAAGAAGGTAGGGAACCGGGCGGTTCGGGAGGAAAGAAAAGAAAGAAAAATGGGGCAGACCGGGCCGGTCGGCGCGAGGGAGGAAGTCATTTAATGAAACGATGCGTTTTTATAAAAAAAAAAAATAAAACACAGCGTGGGAACGACGGGCGAAGGACGCGGGTAACGTTTAATGAAACGTTGCGTCCTGATGGAAAAGCCATCAAAACGCAGCGCGGGGAGGGGGAAAACGGAAGAGCCAGCGTTGCGCTGCTGTGCTGGGCCGAAGGAAAGGAAAGGAGAAGTGGGTCGTGGGAGAGGCAGCCCGAACGAGGAGAAGAAGAAAAAAAAAGAAAAAGAAAAGAAGAAGAAAAAGAAGAAAAGGAAAGAAAAGGAAAAAGGAAAAGAGAGAAATAATTATGTTGGGTATTTAAATTAATTAAAATATTTTGGATATTTAAAAATAATAATATTTGAATAAGATAATATTTAAATCCTATTTTAGTCCAAATTAGGATTTTTAAAAGATTTTCCATAAATTCCTTTTTAATTAGCAAAACACCCTAATTTTATCCAATTAAATTATTTATAAAATTAATATTAATTTGAAACTATTTTATTCTTCTTATTTTAAATAAAATAATTTATTTAATTTATTTTCAAAATAAAATGCTTAATTAGCTAAAATACCCAAATTCTTCCTAATTAAAATACTTATAAATTTCTTCTTGATTTACCCTAATTAATTTAATTCAAAAATAATTCATTTAAATAATTATTATAATAAATATCCTTTAAATGTAGTTTATAAAATTAGAAAATTTTGGGGCATTTCACAAGTAAAGTGAAAGATCATGTGAGTCGGGGCAAGACCAATTCACCAGTAAATAATAGTGGCCAATTGCCATGGAGACTGGTCTATCGGCGAATAATAGTGGCCATGTGCACTCTGTTCTAATGTGTATTCCGATCTACTGGCTATAATAGTGTGATTCTTACACTCACATGGATATAATTCAAGGGATGATATTGAATGATATTCATTTAATGGCTTAAAACCAAAAGAGTTACTTTCATCCTCATGATCTATTGTTATAATATAAGTTCAACCTTGGTGCATGTCTCTCTCTTGCTATGTGATGGCCTTGTTAAGTGAATGGGCTTTATACTAAGCATTTCTTATTGTTTGAGGTGTTGCACTATGTGTTATCTCTTAAGTTGCTTATGGTTATCTCCATGCCCACGTATGTTATCGTTTTATATCATTATGTATTGTGTGTTTCATGTGGGCCTTGCCTTTTGGTTTGGTATAAAGGGGTTACTTAGTACCATAGTATTAAAGGATTCCATTTGTGGAAAGGGCCCCTATCTATTTAATGGTCAGTGCCCCTTGCAGATCTATTCCATGTACTATTTAAGTTGGCATCGGATACAAGAGTAAGAATTATCCGAGAAACTTTTAGGGTTTCTCTCTCCACCTCTTGCTTTCTTGTTTAAAATTATTTTACTCTTATAACCACTAACGGTGGGATTTTATCTTTTGCAATGTCTTTACCACATTACTCTAATTTAAATAAAAGTGAATTTGTGTGAATGGTATTTTGATTCTTTTTAACCATAGCACTTGGTACTGGAATGGTAGGAGGAAATGGTCTGCTACTAATTGTGGCGATAACATCCCCAAAATTTATGGTTTTTTGCTTACGCTATATGTTAAATAAAATAAAATTTTCAGTAGTAAATTTTGAGATATTACACAACTATTCAATTGATTTGGTTGAATAAAAACTATTTTGTTAAAATGACAAACATGTTAATTAGTTCACCTGAAGACTTGGTTAATTTAGTTTTCCAACCTCATTTCAAATCCAACATTACCTCAAACCCAATCATTGTCCCAATTTAAAATCAAACATCAACAAATGGTATAATTTCTCATTTAACGGATTTATAAAAAGGTGGGGGGTATTACATCATAAATAATGAAATTTTTTGAGTGGTCCTCAATGTCCCACACAAAATCATCTAGGCCATCTAGGCCATCTAATTATGGAAATAAGCAACACTTATGAAAATGATTATTAGTACACTATGTACTGAATAAGGATATAATATAGGCATACCAATGTTACATGGATTATATAAAGTCACATGGAATACTAAGAATTATTATTGATTTAAAATGATATAATATAAGAGAATAACTAAATTAAAGTTCTATCATTAGGTATCATCACAATCCAAATTCTTATTTACATTGAGTTAAGGGATCCCATTACTCTTAATTCAGTGAAACGGATTGAAGTAAATCCTAGGAAAAAATGCTCCTAACCATTACTATTAAACTAATGGAATAGTTTGAAGCACCTCTCAAGATATAGTGCTCCCGAGTCACTAGTATCGTCCGATGGAACTGTCACAACATCACAATCACAACTCATGTGATCTTTCACTTGAATTGATTAATGCCTTATTAAACTTGTTGCTTATCTTGATGTCAAAATATAGACATAAATATGAAAATGAAAATTAAATATTCCAAACTTAACATAATTATACAAGACACATAATTTACAACCACATAAATTTGGGACATCACCTAATGACCTATCCAATATTCCCAATAAACCCTAATAAACCCAAGAAAATTAAAAACTATAAATCACATAATTTATAAAACTACAATTAACAACATTAATAAAAAATAAATTAAAATTAAAAATTTAAACAATACAACAACACATTCAACAATTATAACATCAAACACAGTACATAATATTCTCTCAAACTTAAATACAAATTAAAACTCCCAAAACCACCAAATTTATTACTCAACATACTAAAAAATTAAGATCAAACTCTAACGTCTTACACATGGGATAACACACTTGCCTTTAAGGTTACTATTCTCAATGTAAGTTATTTTCTCATTTTATTAAACTTATGGAACTTATAATCACTCCAAGTATTTCACATGATATATTTAGAATGTTTTTAAAAAATATCACTTTAAAATATAAAATATTCATATTTAACCCATATTGATCAAAATACTTTTAAGATAGCTAAATATCTATAAAAAAAATTTCAAAAACTCTATGAGTCCCAACATGATCGAATATCAACCTCCAACACCTATCATCATGAAAATAATTAACCTCAATTATATATGAGTCATTTATCATAACCCAAATTTGATAGTGACTTATGCCAACTTACTTAACTTACATAACAAGCTTGACCACACAATATACATAATCATGTGCTTACATATATACTCATTTTTCTATCATACAACTCCACATATCATACAATGACATTATCAGTAATATAATTACAAGCATGATATTTCATACAAATTTACATATTGGATACAAAACCTAGTTACATTGTGTATTATTATGTAAAATGTCATTGGTCTTCAGGCACATATAACCCCTAAGACAATTTATCCGCGATCACCAAAAAATCACTTAAAAACTAATAAGAACATAAGGTTAGAGCTTAGAAAAATTAAAAAAAGGAAAAATAAGGAAAAGTGATATGGAAAGAGGAGCAAAATTAAAGTAAGTTGATGAGATCAAGCTACGTGGGAAAGTAGAGAGTGGCATTGGTGGTGAATTGCATGAGGTGATGATGTACTTAAGGGTGTGTTACATAGCTGTGTGACGTAGCTAGGGTGTTAATTCATGGCTAGGTGATGTAGTTGAGGTGCTGCTATAGATCTAGGTGATGTAGGTGAGGTGGGTGATGCTAGGGTGGTGATGCCAAAAGGGTTGACTTGCGTGAGTTTGATGGTGAAAAGGAGGATGGATTACATGGAAATGACAGATAACTAGGGTAGCTATGGCTTAAGGATGATTTTACATGAATGTACTCTGCAAAAAGTGTGTTACATGAGGAAGTCGTGCAAGGTAAATTAATCAATGAAAGGTGCTCACATTGTGAAGGTTGATCAATGTGAGGTGTGACCAAAAACATAACCTTGCTACACAAAAGTGGTGGAGATTACAATAGAATGATGTGTAACAAAGCTACGAATGGAGAGAAGGGAGTCCAAGGAGAGTTTAAGTAATGCATAAATGAATTAAGGAGAGGATAAGGTGGGTATTTATAGAAGGTGAGAAGATTATTGAGGATGTTGGGTAGGAAGTGTGCACTAGAGCACTTAGCATACATTGTTCGATGGTATAGAAATATTTTAATTGAGGTAAGAAATGATGATGGAGTGTGGCTGCAATATAATTTTAGGTAAGGAAGTTAGGTCATTTTAATCAAACTTAGGAGAAAAGGAAACTAAATATGAGGAAGAAGAAAATAAAGTTCAAGGTTAACATTAAACTTCTAGATTAAAGAATTAAGATCAGACCATAATACTAATTTCCTAATATTAAGGTCAAGTTAAATTTGGGATATTACGCCAAGCCCATATCAAAGCACCTTATAGTATGGCGCTGGTAGAACTATGGGAGTTGAAGTCACAATTAGAGTAGTTGTTGGCTCATAGTTACATCTGCCCTAGTGTGTCTCTATGGGGAGCACCGATTTTCTTCATGAAAAAGAAGGATGTGAATCTTTATCTGTATATTAACTATAACGGTTTAAACTAGTGGATGATAAAGAAACAATATTCACTTTTGAGGATTAATGATTTATTTGATCAAATGCAGGGAGTTGTGATTTTCTCAAAGATCAACTTGAGGTTGGGTTATCACCAACTACACAATGTTGTGGTAGACATTATGAAAGCAACCTTTAGGACACACCATAGGCACTATGAGTTCATAATGATGCCTTTTGGTTATACCACTATGCCTACCATATTTATGGATATGATAATGATGATATTTCAGTTGTTTCTTAAATTTTTCTTGGTGGTATTCATAGATGATATCTTGGTGTACTCTTAGAGTAGACAGGAGCATGAGAAACATCTTCACACCATCCTATCACTCCTTATAAAGCACAAAATATATGTCAAAATATCCAAAGTTTTAGTTTTGGAAGGGTGCATTTTGGGTCATGTGGTCTTAGTCAGGGTAGTCTTTATAGATTCGACAAAGATGGTGGCAGTCATAGAGTGGAAGGCACCAACTAATGTTCCTAAGGTTTGTAAACTCCTGGGATTGGTAGGATATAATAGAAATTTTTTCCAAGACTTCTTGAATTTAGCTTATCCTTTAATGAACTTTTAAAGAACAACACCAGGTTTCAGTGGGATGACACATGTAAAAAGGCATTTCAAGTTGAAGCAACATATGACTATAACACTAATTTTGACTCTACCATCAAGATTAGATGGATTCCAATATTGTTACTCATACAAGCACATAATAGGCCATGTTTTGTTATAATATGGTAGGGCGGTAACCAAAATTAAATAATAAAAAAATTCATTTTATTTAAGATTTAGCAAAAGCAATTTAAATCAAAACTTGTGAATTTTGGGGATGTTACTGCCGTAATCAGTATAAGCCCAACCCCCGGCCATTCCCGTACTAACCACAAGGCTAAAGGAAGTTTACAACCATCATAATCCAAACTCAAAGAAAAACTTCAATAAAGCATTAAAATAGTCATAAGATAGAAATTAGAGTGCGTGAAAAAGAGTTACGATTCAGAGTACACAATTAAAGTTCCTTAAAATGAATAAGGTCCACAAAATAATCAAAGTTATGTCTCGAAAACCCAATACAAAATAGAGGAACAAAAAGAGGAAGTTTAACCATGCCACTCTTGATTTCTATGCCAAGTCTATGCTCAATACTTGGCCCGGCCTGATGCCTTATAAGCATCAAAGGCATAAAAAATGGTATCACCGCCATGCACAAAGTCAGAGGGGACTTCTACTCGTGGGAGTGAGCAGAACCCATGAAACGGGTAGTCTGTACGCTATGTACTGAGTAAGATAACCATGCACTAAGACCAACACATAAGGGAACATAGTACAAGCATGATAACATGATAACATACAATCTTTACAAGTAAATAAAGGCCAAGCTAAACTGATTATTTAATCTCTAATTAGCACTCATTTCACACCATATTTTTTATCATTCCATGCGAGTGCGGGAGCTCCACTATTATAGGCGGTGGACCGGAAACATACAGAGCATAAAGCTCTTGACCACTATTATTGTCGGTGGATTGGTCTCCAAGGTAAGATGCTCATGGCCACTATGATTTGCCGGTGGACTAGTCTGGCCTGACTCTCATAGTGTTTCACTGTAAGTACTTAGTGTCTTTCCCATGTATTATCATAATTATTTTCAGTTTGTTGAGTATGGAATCCCCCACTATTATATCTAGTAGACTAAAAACATATAGGGTATAATGTGCCTGACCACTATTATTCACCGATGGATCGGTCTCTAGGGCACCCCGTCTCTTGGCCACTATTATTCGTCGGTGGACCGGTTTGGGCCAGGCTCAACAATCTTCCTCTTTAAATGATTAGTGTCTTACTATGTCTTATTCAACAAATTTCACCCTAAACATGCATAACTAATTTCACCTATGCTTATCCTCCCAAGAGGACCCGTCCCATATCTTGAGACTTTTGCGCCTCATAACTCACCCCAACATCCTTTCCTTATTCCACTTGCTTACACTAGAGGCACAATTCCTAAGTGTGTGGGTCAAGACCCACTACCTTATATCCCCAAGTCCACTCACAGTCTTACCCTAGGGGTTTCTCCAAAAACCCTAATTTGGGCCTATGTGGCCCATCCTTCTCTGCCTCACACAACCCAAATGGTTTTAACACCCCACACATCACAACCCTTAGATTCAACCCTCATCATCTCACTTTACTCCCCTAAATACACGTGTGACCATGAAACCCGAGGTGGCCACACCAAACCCTAGCATCCTCCTTTACACATTTTACCCCTCCATTTATCACCTTCCACTCTTGTTTTCCCATGATGCCCATGCTCGCCTTACACATGACAATCATCCATCCTCATCTCATACTCCACTCATCCTCATTTATTTTTTCTTTTTCCTCCTTCTCATATTAGGGTTTCATCCCGAACCCTAGCTCGGTCTCCTATGCACCCTTATATTTTCCCACGTACTATTTTTTAGCCAAAGCATCCAATCACCTAAACAAATCTTCCATTACCTTCCCCACACCCCAAGGAAAATTTTAATACGTAAAGTTCACCTCCATGCAGACTCTAACCATTCCATGTAAACCCTCACAATTCTCATACAAAACCCTAGATTCTCCCATGCAAAACCCTAGATTCTCCCCTACAAAGTTCACCCACTCTTTCATTTTATTTAAAGTACCCTTTTATTCATCCACTCATGGATCATGGAATATTTAGGTCAATCCAACTTAGGTTAGCCAACTTACTTCCCCTTGATCACCTTACTTTCCCATTTTTCTTTTTCATCTCTCCATCCCACAATACCGCATTAGTTATCCTTGCATGCATGTCCTAAAGGGTCACATCACATTTCACTGCATATACATATTAAACACATACCATAAGAAAGCACAAGAGCATAACTCAACTCCAAGTTGTGCTACACATAAAACAGTTATAACAATAGCACAAGATACACAATATATCATTATACAAGCATCCAAGGCATATAAGACACATAATACACATAAGGCCTTAGCTACACCCTTACCTAGCATGCATCGGTCTTAGAGCACACTTCTACACCTCCTTAGGATTTTAACTGGTTTTACCTATAAGAGGGAAAAAATAAGGATTAGTTTCCCTCCTGCCAAAAATACTATTATTTATTATTTTATTCTAAGATTAGGGTTACTATTATTAAAGGAAACTTTACAAGTGAAAATTAGGGTTTTTATCCTCAAGTTAGCCTACTAGATTTTTATTAGTTAAAATAGGTTTTTGTTAACATGTATAGCCATATTTATACTATTAAATCTAATAGCATTATTTCTTCTAATAATAGTACTAACACTAGTGACAACAATAATAGTGATATTAATAATAGTTGTAGTACTAATACTCCTAGTAATAGAAATCCTAGTATAATTTAAGGCTAAGGCTAATAATAGGGTTATGGATAAAATAATAATATAATAATAGTAATACTAATATTGCTAAGGATAATAATAATAATAATAATAGTAATATTTGAAATAATGATAATATAAGGGTTCAAATATTTTTACCAAAATAATAATAGTGATAATAACAATAATAATAATAATAATACTATAGTAACGATGATAATAATAAGGGCATTAAGAATAATATTAGCAATATTTGAATAATGTCACTAGTACGAAAACGGAAAATAATAACGGGACATTAATAACGGTTATTCAGAAATCGTTGTCAAACGCATGGAATTAATGCGCATGATAGTTTTGATAATGGTTATAGTTCAAAACCATTATTAAAATGGCAACGTTAAAATTTGCATAGATTTTTTAATTATGGTTCAAGTAAAACCATTATTAAAAGATGTTTTTAATAACAGTTCATACAAGAACCGTTGTCAAAAGTCTGAAATTTTTAATAACGGTTATTCTAGGAACCATTATTAAAACTCCAAAATCAATTTTTTTTCTCAGTTCTATTTCATGCCAAAAATTTCAAATTCTCCTTGCAAACCCTCACACCACTACACCATGCACCACCACTTCGACTCCTCTGAAGTAAGGGAAACCCTCACACCGCCAACTCTTCACTACCCCTCTTCCATTGTCGGCTTTGCATGTGCATGCTGTCATTGTTCTGAACCTAGCCAACACTTGTACACTCATCCTCTGTCATGTTTGTAGGCCATTGTCGCCCTCAACTTGCTCACCGTTGGTTTCTTGCTTGCCACCGCTCCTTTTATGTATGTGTTTGTTCTTCCTCTCGTATATATATATATAAATGCATGCATGTTGCTATAGGGTTGCATTTGTTTGTTATTGAAAAACTGCAGTTTGTCGTTCGAAAATTTGTTGGTTGAAAATGTTGCTATTCGTTGTTGAATTTGTTACGTTATTGTTATATATTAACAAATGCATGTGTTGGTCGAGACCTTTACATATATATATAATATGAATGAAAGTGTGGAATTATATACATTTTCACTCATAAAAACATATACATACATACATACATACATTTTCATTAATAAGCATAGGACAGTAGCTATAAGATATAGGAAATGAAAATATATTTTACATATGCACATCATTAAATGAAAATTTCAATTAGAGATGGATATGTTAATGATTTTTATTTGATGAGGATTAAATAGATATAGAAATTAAGGAATATATAAAAGTGAATAATTAAATAGAGAGAAATAATTGTGTATCATAATAATAATAATATGATTTATATATTAGGGTTTAATTATAGTTAGCTAGGTTTAGGATTAGGGTTTTATGAGGTTTAGGGTTAGGTTTTATTATAATAAATTACAGTTAATTAGGGTTAGGGTTAGGGTTAGGGTTTATCGTTTATTATGGTTAATTAGGGTTAGGATTAGTACTAATATCGTTTTGGAAACATGTTAGCATGATTCGTATATAAATATATAGAATAGCATGATATATTTGAGATTAATTTTTCCTAAGCATGATTCATATCGATAATATAATGATACATTATGCTCAATACATAACATTCTAACATAATTTATTTATTAATGTTTTGTAGATATATGGCCAACAAAAACATTGATAGGGACAGTAGTGATGAAGAAGGGAAAAGAGGACCTACAATTATGAGAATTATCACATACATGAGGAATAAAGGAGAATTAGTCGAGTTGGGATGGAATACTTACAATCTTCCCATTGGCCCTCACGCAGACATGTTCTTGACTTACATTTCACTTGTGACCCGTAATCATGTTCCTATCTCCTATAATAATTGGAAACAGTTTCCAAAGGGTCATAAGGAGCATATTTGGCAAGAAATCATGGTAAATATGCTATATTATGTAATCATTTTTGTATGTCAAATGTTATTAATTTTATTACATTAACATCGATATACATCTACATGTCTTATTTTGTAGAGAGTGTTCAATGTCCCAAAGAGTAGGAATAAATGGCTTCTTAGACATTGTGGGGAGCGTCTAAGAACATTTAGATCATATTTATATCGTAGGAAAATGTATAGAAAGAGGGATGGTCTCTACGGCATAACCCACCCAAACGATACGGTTTCATCGATCAAGAAAGTTGGAACCAATTTATTGTATATTTTCTTATGAGGAATTTAAAGGTATTTGTTAGATAGCAATTAAACTTTTTGTATCAATCCCAGTATTATTCTTAATATTGAAATAACCATGTGACTATGTTTTGGCTTGTCACATAGGAAAAAAGTGCCAAAATAAAGAGATTGTGAAGTAGAATAAATACCGGAATAATATGGCTCACAAAGGCTATGCGGGCCTTGAAGAGGAGTTGGTATACATTTTTTGATTTATCTATTTACATGTAAATGCAGAATTTTATAATAATATTCTTAATTAAGAATATTATTTTGATTTGTAGCTCATAGCCCAAGACATGGACCCATGAACCTCGTCCATCAATATTGGTACATTATGGAAGAAGGCTAGAGAAACAAGAGATGGATATATTAATGAAGATGTAGATTTTGTAGCAAAAAAAATTATAAGTTTGTAGATATCTAGAACCCTACTTAGTTTTCTTTTAGAAAACTATTATATTATGCTTATTCCTACAAGTTAAATTTACATATATTATATACATTACAGGACGAACTTGAAACGTCATATGGTGAGGAAGGGGTGGACCAATATAGCATTATGCCCTAGGCTACAGGAATCATAAAACACCCTGAAAGACACAGGGGTCTTGGATTAGGTGTTATAAGAACGAGTATATGTGGTCGATCTCGTGGTTCTCATGGCACTAATGAGCAAGTCGCCATCCTCACCTAGAAATTGAACATGGAATTTGAAAGGATGGAAACAATGGAGAAAGAGTTGTCATTTATTAAATCTCAAGAGTATAAGCCATCCAATTTAGTAGACCATGATCAGCTTCACATACCTAATGTAAATAGCATCAGAGATAGTTGTGAAGCTAATGCACATCTTTCTACTCTTCCCGAGCTAAGCATTACAAACTATGAATTGTTATTAAATGTATTAGCTGTAATAAATAATTAATAATGTGTAATATTTTTGTTTAGGGTTTGCATACATGTAACTTGTTAGCGAATGACCTTTCAACACTTTTGGAAAAAGGAAGGGTCTGTATCAGTCACAGTATCCAAATACAAATAATCAATGGGTATAATTTAGCCCTAAATACAAGGCCAGTGAGTATTGACACTCCAATCATTAGCAGTGCTCATAAAGAGGGTGATGAGGCAGTCGTAGTGCTAGAATCTCATGGAAGCTTCATGGCTTAGCCTACAGATCAAATACATCTCACTACTGAAGAGGTATTGACATTCGACATCTTCATTAGACCTTGTTTAGTAGTTATACTATTTATACCTTTTTCATATATATATATATATATATATATGCTCAATACATATTTTGTTTATTATTATCAATTAAGGAATCAAAAAAGGAATAAACAAAAGAAGACTGCTCCTGCTAGTAAAACCAAGAGATGTACTAGCAGAATGAGCAACACAAAAGAGGGTGTTGCTAAAGGAAAGAGAGGTAAATCTGAAAAATCAGTTGCCCCACAAAAGATTCCTTCTTCAAAGAAAAGCCAACCTCCACCAGTAATAGCTTTATTGTATTTTTATGCCCAAAACTACCTCAGGGACAATTATATTTTCATTTATTATTGTCCTGAGTATGTTGGGAGGGATGATGCTACTTACATGGTATCGATAGTTGACATAAGCAAAATTTATAATCAAGAATGGATGTCAATCATAGTGTCGTTGTCTATGCCACGTAAGTATTATTTCATTTTGAGATTTTAGTACTATTAACTTGTATAATTGGAATTTTTATGACCTCTTATATGAGTTATTAGTTATTAACAAATATGCATTGTTATTGTCATCCATAGGTTGGTAGCTAATTGTGCTACGATGGAGGGAATGTTGTCCTCTATTGTGTTTGTGTACCCATACTACATAGCTAATGTTAAAACAATAAGAGAAGGTAGGCACATAAACTATTTAGTGGATCACATTTTGCATGAGGGACACGACAAGCTCTATCTCATTCCTCACCTCACAAATAAACATTAGGTTTTGTACGCCGTCCGACCTAATCTTAATAAAGTTTATGTGTTTGATTCCCTTTGAACCTATGATGTGGCTTTTGAAGTCGCTCATCGTAGTGGGAATAAATTTATCGACATGTTAGTATACTTTTCACTTCTTACTTCATTAGCTGATTTATACACAAATTCTACTTTCATTATTTGAAGTATATATACTTACAATATTGTGTATCCAACTCTATTTATTATGGCACTACGGACAACATATCAAAGGAGAGGTGGGAATGGTGTCCCAGACCCAAAGAATCTTCAATATGAGCCTGTCATGTTAAGTAGGAAGACAACTATTTTGTATTTTATTTTAATTCAAATTAATATCTAATAGTTAGAGAGATAAATAAATTCATTTAATAGTGTCCACAATAGCAAAACAACGATGATTGTGGATACTATGTATGTAGAGCAATGGATCTGATAGTCCAGAACAGATCGATCAATATAGATCCAAGCCATGTATGTTTGCTTTTCGATATTTTTCCATTAATGAATCATGACATATATGTTTGGTAATTGACATAAGTGCTAACTTTATATTAATCAAAACTTGGGTATTGTAGTTTTTCACTGATGAATATGCACGAGACTAGCAATACAATGTTGATGAAATTGATGAAGTTAGAGACCAATGGCCCAAGCACATGCACTCATTCATTCGGTATTAGGTAGGGATCTATATATTCTACACGCATGTTCAGGTTTGTATTTCATCTATGTCTTTCGGTCTTCTAGGTTAGATTTATGAACTTTTTTACTTTGGGGTGTAGAGCTACCAAGTTGTGGTATGCCTACTAATTTTGATTCCTGAGTATGTCCGGTGTATTAAGAAATGCATACCAATTAGAGATTGATTGAAATTATGGTGTGATTGCAGATTTGTTATGAATTGATGTTGTTTTACAATGTAAATTTGGTAATTATTTGAATATACAACTATGTACATGGGCAGGAAAAAAATAGCAAAAAATATTAAAAAAAATTGTAGTTTTAATAACGGTTCTTATTAAGAACCGTTATTAAAACCACATATTTCATCTCAAATTTATACTCAGCTAATACGTATTAGGGTTTAATAAATGCATAATCAATATGAGAAACCTTAATTGGATGATAGAGTTTTAATAATAGTTTTCATCAAAACCGTTATTAAAACTTAGGCTTTAATAAGGGTTCTAATGAAAACTGTTATTAAAACTTAGGCTTTAATAATGGTTCTAATGAAAATCGTTATTAAAATATAGGTTTTAATAATGGTTTTCATTAAGAACCATTATTAAAAATGTGCACTTAATCTCAAATTTATGCCCATTTAATACATATTAGGGTTTAATAAATACATAATCAATGACTGAAACCCTGATTCGATTATGTTTTAACAACGGTTTCTGTAATAACCATTATTAAAACTTGGTTTTCCACAATGTTTTTTACTTAAAAACCGTTATTGAAACCTTGTTTTTAACAACGATTTTACTGAAGAACCGTTATTAAAACCTTTTTTTTAACAATGGTTGTTAGTTGAAAACCGTTATTAAATAAAAAGTTTATGCACATATTTGTAGGTATTTGTATATGTTTGATAACGGTTATGAACCATTATTAAAGATTTAATAATGGGCAGTTCAATAACGGTTGAAAACCGTTATTAAAACTATAAAATAACCATTATTAAAACCCATTTCCAGGGTAGTGTGATAATAATAATAATATCAATAATATTAAGGTTTAAGTATCCGTCTTTTATATCAACAAAATAATATCATGCCAAATCTAGAATCAATAATGATGATGATGATGATGACGATGATTAAAACTATAGTAACAATAATAATAATAGAAGTGTTAAGAATAATATTAGTAAGAGTAATATTCAAATAATAAATATTAATAATAAGGTTTAAATATTTTTAATAGCAACAAAATGATAATATGCCAAGGATAGCATTGATAATACTAATAACAACAATAATAGTAATAGTAATAATTAATAATAATAATAATGAAGACCAAAATAATAATAATAATAATGAAAATCGAACTAATAATAAAATAGGGCTTCGAACCCTTAATAATAATATTATTATTATTATTATTATTTTGGGGATCATAATAAACATGATAAATAATAATAAATATGAATAATAATAGTAATGATGATGATAATGATAAATATAACACATAATAATAACAATATAAATATAATTAAAATGAATAATGCTTGTATAATTAGGGTTTAAGGGTTGAGAGTGTTTAGGGTACCACCTAGGGTTGGTGGTGACCGGGGGCACATGGTGGTGGCGGCTGCAGCGGGGAAAGAGGGAAAAGGGGAATTATTTGAGTGATGGGAATAGGAGAGGGGGAATGAGGGTGGACGTTGGGGTGGATGAGGTTGCCTAATTTGAGAGGGTTGGAATAGGGGGTGGTGGCACAGCCAAAGGCGGTGGTGGCACAGCCAAAGGCGGTGGTGTAGGCAATGACGTTGTGGTGGCCAAGGGTGGTGGAAAGGGAGGAAGGGAGGAGGAGAAGGAGGAAGGGGAAGATTATGGTAGGGGAAGGTAGAGGAAGGTCAGCAAGGGATTTTGGGAGGTGTATGGGGTGGTGATTACGGCGGGAGTGGTGGTGAACTGTGGTGCGAAGGACGATGGGGGTGAAGATGAGGTTGATTAGGAAGGGTACTTTACATAGCCAGGGTGGCTTATGCAGGGCAAATTGAGGGAGGAGGGAGATGCAGATGGGTAGAGGGTGATGCAGGGGAAATTCTGTGGGTGGCTCGGGCAGCGAACCTGGGCGACGGCGATGACGATGACGTCTAATCAGGAGGTGGCACCAAGGTCAAGAATTTCTGGGCTGCAAAAAGGATTCAATTTTAGTTGCGTAAGGGGTATATATAGGTTAATTGGAGGGGTAAAACAATCGAGGGAAGCGGGAAAATAGGGGCAAGTGGGGTAGAGCGCACCAACCGACGATGGTAGGCTAGCGCTGGTTTGGCATGGTAGGGCCATGGTTAATGGGGAGAGAAGGAAATAGGCAGAGTAGGCTTGTATGAGGGGAGGTAAAGGTCGGTAAGGTCAATGGGATAGGCAAATCAGCGGGGAAGAAAGGGGAGGGATGGCTGGTCAAGGCGGCCGGCGAAAATCAAGCCATAGGTCGGGGGAGGGGGAGTTGTAGGTCATGGGGGCTGGGGAAGAAGAAGGAAGGGATGGACCAGGCGGTTCGGGAAGAAAAGAAAAGGAAAAAGAAGAAGGAGGGAACCGACCGGTTGGGGGGAAGAAAAGGGGTGCAGCAGGCGGGCCTAGGCCGCTTAGGAGGAAGGGAGAGGGGAGAGGGATTAGGCCGCAAGCTGGGCTGGCCCAAGTCGGGGAAGTGAAGGGGAAGAAAGAAAAAGAGAAGGGATAGGAAGGAAAGAAAAGGAAAGAGAAGAGAGGAAAAAGAAAAAGGGAAAAAGGAAAGAAAAGAAAAATAAGTGAGTTGGGGGTGTTTAAAATATTTTGGTAATTTGGAATACTTAAAAATAATAATAGTTTAATAAAATAAAAAATTGAATTCTCTTTTTAGGCTAATTTAGGATTTTTGAAAGATTTTTCCTAAATTCCATTTTAAGTAGCAAAACACTCTAATTTTTTCCAATTAAATTATTTATTAACTTCCTCTTGATTTTTCCCTAATTAATTCCTCTCATTTTAACAAAATAATTTATTTACATAATTTCCCTAAGAAATCCTTAATTTATCATAATTCTCTAAATTAAGATTTTGGGGTATTTCAGTTATGCTTCTCATTAGTTAAAGCATCATGAGTAGCATTACCCAACCCATGATTTAGAGTTAGTCGTGGTTATTTATGTGCTAAAGATTTAGAGGTACTATCTATATAAGGTAAAATGAAAATTCTTTACCTACCACTAGAGACTCAAGTATATATTCACTCAGAAGGAGTTGAATTAGGGTTAAATGAGATGGTTAGAGTTAGTGAAGTATTATGATATCAAGTTGATCTACCATGATGGTAAGACTAATATCATAGCAGATACCTTGAGTAGGAAGACACCACACTCCTTGAGTTCTTGTCTGATGGATAATTAGTCACTTAAGGAGCTTGGTGAGATAGGAATATATATGATTCAGTAAGGCAAATTGAAGTTCTAGAGAAGTGCTTTAACTACTACACTGGCTGTGTTCGATGATATTTGAGTAGAGCAGCATAAGGATGCCAAGATTTAATGAATTTGATAAAAGACATAGGATAGTAGAGCCAAGGGTTTTCATATTCATAGGGATGGAAAAATATGTTATATGGGTCGATGGTGTGTGCTATAGAGTTCTGTTGATTTGAAATGCTGAATTTTGAGGAGGGTCAGTACACTTCAAATTCCATCCTCCTAGGACGGGATAAATTATATAAGGACTTTAAGAGTATATACTCATAGCCTTGCATGAAGCAAAAGGTAGTATAGTTGATGTTGAAATGTTTGACTTATTATAAGGTCAAAATAATGGACCATAGACCTATAGGACTAGTCTAGCCTTTGGATTTTCTAAGATGGAAGTTGGATTACATCTCTATGGATTTTGTGAGTGAATTAATGAGTATATGTGGTGGGTGTGATATAATTTGGGTCATCATTGGATAATTAACTAAATTAGTAGTTTTTGTACTGATGACATCAACTTGAAGCATGGATTAGTTAACAGAGGCATAAATAAAGTTTGTGGTGAGTTGGCACAATGCACCTACCAACATATTCTTAAATAGGGATTTAAGATTTTTTTAGCACTTTTAGAGAAAGTTGTAGATGGTTATGGATGAGTATCGCTTTATACCTATCTATAAGTGGGAAGACTAAGAGGACATTTTGAGACTTTTGAGGATATTCTACGAGCCTATGTTTTGGACTTTTAAGGCAGTTGGGAGAATCGTCAACACTTGGTGGAGTTCTTGTAAAATAATAGTTATTACGCTAGCATTGATATGATACCTTTTGAAGCATTGTATGGAAATAATTATCAAATAACTTTGTTTTGGAGTGACATCAGTAAGATTATTCTATTGAGCTTGGATATGATTAAGGATATGACTCGGCTAGTTTTTATTTAGTTATTTAGGATAACATGAAGATAACTTAGAGTCAACATAACATTTATGTTGATTAGATGCAACATAATGATGGTTTTGAGGTGGGCATAGATTTTTGTCGAGGATGGTCTCATCCTGAATTCAATCTAACCTTAATTTTGGGCGATTCCTATCCTAAACCTCTTCCTCCTCCTTTAAATCCTAATTTCAATTCTAAATCTAATCCCTAACATCGTTTCTTCCTAATTCATTTTCCCTTTTCTCCTTTCATTTTCTTCTCTCCTTCGTAGCCCTTTTCCTCACCCAATCTAATTTGGTTCGATTTGGTTAAGCAAACGAGAACCCCAATTATGCCCAAAACCACACTCAAACTCTCTACCCTATCATCTCACACAACTGTCTCATCCCCATTTCTTCTCCCCTTGTTATCCACACCCCAGCTTCGTCATCTAACCTCACTCTTTCATTCCTCCATGCCATAATTCCTAATGAAACATGCCATATAACCCCTCACACTTTATGTAATTTATTGCAAGCCGCAAAAACTCCTTCCTTCTACTCTAGAAATTTTCCCTCTCCATTTCCCACCAATTTCTCCACCACCACCCAATAGGTTCCTATTGTAGTTCACTTAGCCAAACACCACCCAAAATCCTCCATCTACATCCCCCTTTTTTGTTGTTCTTCCTTAAAAATAAACAACACCATTTTTTACTCAGACACCCACCCAAATGCCTCTCAATTTGTTATGTTACTTCCGCCCTCTCTCAACTAAGTTTATTCCCCTTTGATCTTGCTTAGTCTTAATAAACGGGTTGGCCTTGTCGAGAGAGTTGGTCTTGCTAAGTGAGTTTATGTCAGCTGAGCATGTTTTTATTCAGCCTCAGCCAATTGCTCTCCCTTAACTCTCGATCAAACTTGATCATTCTCCCTCAATCTCAACCACTCACCATTCCATTATTGAGCATGCACTATTCCTTCTAAGTGTGTGTGTTTGTGCCTTTTTGAGTGTGTACCATCCCCTTACCGAGAATGTAAACTATATCATTTGCTAGATAAGGGATTATTCTTCTAAAAAGATTAAAAACATGATGTCAATTTGGTTAGATATTTAGATGGAGGCTATTTATTTAACCCACATAAAGTTATTTTTCGGTTAAGGTATGTTCCTTTATAGTGGAATTGCCATTTTTTGGTGTTCAGTGAAATAGAAAATGGTATTTACTCGTCAAACCATGTAGAGTTGATTGTACTATATGAGACATGACGAGAATATGTGTGGCTTAGATCGTTAATACACCACATCCAAAATGCATGTGGGCTAAAGAGGAATAGAAAATTTCTAATCGTGATATATGAAGATAATAGAACTTGCATCATGCAAATCTAAGAGGAATATATCAAAAGTGATAGACCTAAGCATATATAATTGAAGTTCGTTTTAACACGCAAATTAAGATAGAAAGGGGCATTGAATATTCAATAGGTTCGATCATATTAAAAATTAGTGTATTTATTTACCAAGTCATTACTAACAAGGACGTTTAGACAACTTATACATAGTATTAAAATGCATCATATAAAGGAAGATTGCTAAGTTGAGGGGAAGAATGCTATATTCTTTTTCCTCAGTCATGATTTTTGTCCCATGGGATTTTTTTTTCTAATATAGTTTTTTAATAAGGAATTAAATGTACATGTACTTTTAAGGGGGAGTTTTGGATGAAAGTGATTGAACACCTCTCCTAAGGCTCTTCATTAGCTTCATAATGTACCATAAATATATTGTAATCACTTCTTTTTACCTCCCCTCATAATGGTGTAATAATATTCCATAATTCCATATAGCTCTTCCTATTTCACTCTCTTCATATTGTATTATATATAGATGAATTTTGAAATGAGAAGTACGTAGAAGACCAATATTCTCATTTTTATCTTTAACCTTTTCATTTTCTCTTATTCTGTTACAAATTATAAATTCAATAATGTTAAGTTATATGTAATACTAGTTTAAATCTTGGCCTTTTAAAGCTTCTACAAGTAATATGAGATTGAGAAAAAAGTATATTACTTCTAAATTCTTGTTTGGTATAAGGGTAATAGGGGTGAAAAAAAGTAATCTTGTATTTTACATCTCTTACACAATCTATTTAAAATTTTAAAAAATTGATGAATATCCATTTTAGATCGAAATTTAAACTAAAATGGATATTTTATTGAATATATTTTTATTATTTATATATGTTTGGTATAAGATACATATGATGAGGAAAGGGAGTTTTTTTTCTACCACTAATACCCTCGTACCAAACATGTCCTAATTTTATTGTCAAAAGGCTAGATATAATGATAGTATGATAGTATGATTAAACTTATTCATCATAAATGTTTCATATAATATATTTGAAAATTAGCATTCCATAGAATTTAAAATGACAATGATATAACATATTACTAAAAAGATCTATCACGACATTAGCTTTTGTGTGGATAAATTAAAAAAATCATAATTTTAAGAGTATCTTTTAATTTGCTCTAATACAAATTCAAAGCAACATGACCAAAGGTTTATTATTTATCTCCAATATAATATTACTTTTCCACAGCAAGATGAAGACCCATTAAAAAAAATCGTTTGCTTTGGACATCACAGCATGGTACCATTTTTATCCCTAGTGATATAGTTTTAGCTTTTATTGTAGTTTTCCTACATCTACCATCAACATTACAGATAGTTTGCAAGGTGAGAGATCTAGGGAGGTATAAGTTCCTCCTAACTTTCAAATCTAATGAATCAAGTTGAAGAACCTTGGAGGAAGATAGTATGATCTTTGAATCTTTCAGTGTGGTTTGAAGATAGAAAGTGGAATATGTCCGTAGTTTTAGGCGGACTTGGGTAGAAATAAGGGGGCTCCTAGTGGTAGCATGGAAGGACGAGGTCTTAAGGAAAGTGGCACTTCCATGGGGACGGTGGGTATATTGGGAGGAGGATAGGGATTTTGGTGGTTCAATGGAGGTAACTAGGGTGTTGATCGACACTCAATCTATGGAGGAAATTAGAGATAGAGTAGTAAAAAGTGTCGAAGGGAAGGAGTTGGTGGTGGTGGCTCACGAAGTCGGGTAGGGCCATGTTCCATGGTAGCATTCAATGATGAGTAGGAAGGATGTCCGACCAGCCTTATAGGACTCCGGGGATGAATATGGAAGGTCTCCGGGTTCTCCAACAGAAGCATGTGGGTGAGAGGAAGATAAAGAGGCAAGTAGCAAGTGCGTGCAGGTGCAATGTTTAAGGGAGGAAGATGATTCGGTGGGTGTGGCATTAAAGGAAGGGGAGTGCAGTGATGGTGCCAGCTCGACAACTTGGGGAAAGGAGGAGTCGAAGATTTAGGGGGAGGAGGAATTAATGAATAGTATGTGTATAAAAGGCTCTATTTCCATGGAATAAAGTTGGAATTTTTTCAAAGGAATTTCAAGGGATGCAACCAAGGGAGTGTGTAGGAATAGGTGAGGATGTGGCATTCGATTCAACAAGAACAAGATTAGTAGAGGTAGATCATGAGATTAAAGGTGAAAGGTGGTTGTTGGAGTATTGTAAGGGGCAAGAAGTGTCAAAGGATGAGGTAAAATGGATGAGAGGAGAAGTATGGAGTTGGGAAGGAGAAGGTGGGATGATGGAAGAGGGATCTTCTCTTAATAGCATGGATGTGCCTCCACCCAATTTTGAGGGTGTGGTAATCCATTCACCTCAAGTAGTAAGAAGTATGGAGGAGAATTTGAAGGAAAAAAGGATAGAGGGGGAAAATTTGAAGGATGAAGAGATGATAGAGGTGAGAGAATGTTGGTAATTAGGGAAGGAAATTAGCCTGTTCTCTAAAGAGGAGAAGAAATGCGTAGAGAAATTAGCTAGGTTAAGGAGGAATCAAAGGAATATTCAGAAAAGACAAAGTTAAGGGAGTTTAGGAGTTAGGGAGGTGAGGTGAGGTTTTCCTATGATAATTATTAGTTGGAATGTAAGGGGGATTGGCATGATAGGAAAAATGTCTAGTATATAAGCATTGATTTCTAAGGAAAGGCCTTGTATTTTTGGTTTGGTAGAAACCAAGCATCATGTTTTGCTGGACTTATAGAAGAATAGGGTGTGGGGAAATGGTGGGATTGAATGGATAGACTTAGTAGCGGAAGGTCGGAATGGAAGTTTGATTATTGGATGGGATACTCAGAATTTTGCTTTGAGAGTCTACAGGAGTGGTAATCGGTGGATTTTGCTTGAAGGATGTTTTGGCACACTATCTTTTGACTATAGGATGCTTCTCGTTTATATGAGTTTTGATCCAAGGGATAGGAGGACTCTATGGGAAGATTTGTGGAATGTGGGCTAGAATTGTAGTGGTCCTTTGATTGTTATGGGGGACTTTTAAAAAGTTAGAATGCATAATGAAAGAAAAGGAGGGTGGGTGGATAGTAACAGTGTTAAGTACTTTAATGATTGATCGACAAGATGGGCCTAATCGACTTTAAGCCTTCTAATTTGAAGTTCTCATGGAATAAGGCAAGGTTGGCTAGCCTTTTGGGCAGGTTCTTAGTTAAACCCAATTGGATGGCTGTCTTCCAAGATCTTTTCTATGTAGGGTTAGATAGGTCCCTTTCAGACCACAACCCTATCCGTCTCAGTATTAAGATTTGTGGAAAAGGGCTAAAGCCATTTAGAGCTTGGGATATATGGTTCTCGCATCCTTGGTTTCGTGGGTTTGTCGCAAAGTATTAGTCCAGTTTGATGGGGAAATTGTGTCAGACTAGATTAAAGGAAATGAAGGGTATGCTTAGGAAATGGAATAAGGAGGTGTTTGGGGATATTGATTTGAAGATCAAGTTGCTTGAGATCATATTGGAAAAAGTGGATGGTACAAGTGATTAAGGTAATTGTGATGATGTTGAGCTCACTAGGAGAGGAGCCTTGAAGAGTCAATTATGGAAATGGCATAAGAGGAAAGAAGCTTATTGGTTGTAAGTGTCTAGGGTAAGAGGGTTTAAGGATAGAGACAGGAACACTAAATTCTTCCACATTTTAGCTGTTGTAAGGAAAAAAAAGATATCATCAGTAGGTTAGTGGAGGGAGGCAAGGAGATCTTAGAGTCGTCCAAGATTAAGGACGTTATCATTTTCCACTACATGAGACTGTATAAAAAGTCAAATCTCCTAGTAATTAGTATTAAAGATGATGGGTTCCAAAAGATTTCGAGATGCTAGAGCTTGGAGCTTGATAGCATTCCTCTTAGAGAGGATGTTCATAAGGTGGTCTGGTCATATGATCCTACAAAAGCTCCAGGGTATGATGGGTATCATATGGATTTCATTCAGAAGATGTGGGGTGTAATTGGGGAGGAGTTCATAGACTCAGTCCTGGATTTTTTCTGCTCGAGCATATTACGGCATGTGCTCAATACCACTTTGATTACCTTGATTCCTAAAGTGGACGAGGTGGAGGAGATGAGTCAGTTTAAACCCATTACCTTAGTAGAGTGTATTTATAAGGTGATTTCAAAGATTTTGGCATCGAGATTGAAATAGGTGGTTGATAGATTGGTGGGTGATTCACCGTAAACTTTTATTGAAGGAAGAAGCATCCTGGATGCTGCCTTTGTAGTGAATGAGATTGCTTAGTGGTCCAAGAAGAGGAAAGGGTCGAGAGGGTTTATGATCAAACTAGACTTTTAAAAGGCCTATGATAGTATCAAATGAGATTTTGTGGATAATATTGTGAGGATTATGGGCTTTGGGAATGTCTTCAGAGGTTGGATAAAGGAGTGTATTTCAATAGCTAGTATAATGGTCCTTGTCAACGGGTCCCCTTCCACCCCTTTCAATATTGGTAGGAGGCTTAGACAAGAGGATCCCAATTCTCCTTTCCTTTTTGTTCTAGTGGTGGAGGTGTTTAATCAACTCATCAAAAGAGGTGTGGATAAGGGCTTGATTCATGGATTAAAAGTGTGAAGAGATATGTGTGAAGTTACTCACCTTTAATTTTTTGATAACACGATGATTTTCTATGAGGCATCTATTGAAAATATCAGGACTTAGATATGATTGCTCGATTTCTTTTATTTGCTTTCAAGTCTAAGTGTTAATTTTGCTAAAACTAGGCTCATATGGTTTGGTGTGGATGAGCACTTCCAGAAGGAGGTAGCAGATATTATGAATTGTAAGATTAGTTATCTTCATATCATTTACCTTAGCCTTCCATTAGGGGCATATGTGAGAAACAGCCAGACTTGAAAACCAGTGGTTGATAAGGTAAAGCAGAGATTAGTAGGGTGGAAATTAAAAGTTCTCTCAAGAGCAGGAAGATTGGTTTTGATTAAAAGTGTTCTAAATAGCCAACCAATGTATTGTATGAGTCTTTTTATAATTCCAAAAGGGGTGGTTACATAAATTATTAGTATATAGAGGAATTTTTTCTAGAGCAACAATGGGGATAGGAATAAATTACCTTTGGTAAAGTGGAGTGTGATCTAGAGGCCTAAGTTATTAGGTGGTATGGGTATGAGAGAATTAAGTATGAAGAATAATACATTATTATGCAAAGGGTAGTGGAGGTATTATATAGTTGAAGGGGCATCGTAGATGATGATTATTTCTTCCATATATTCTGGTGATCATTTCGGGATCCTAGATAATCAGAATCAAAGGTGAGGGTGGACTCTGTGGGCAGAAATTGTTAAGATGGGAATGATGAATCCCGTTCTCAAGTCTAGGTTATTAGTTGCGCTTGGAAATGGTAGAAGTGTAAAATTTTTGGCATGATAACTGGATGGGACAATGATCTTTGAAAAGCTTATTTTCAAGACTCTTTATAGTGTTAGGGGGTACAATAGAGTTGGAATATGTGATGTAGATGATATCTTTTTGATTGGGAGGAAGATCAAGTGGAGCAATTGGAGAGGTTAATCAAGTAGTTTTACTTGAGAAAGGATACGAAGGACATGATCAACTGGGCATATGAAAATAAAGGAGTCTTCTTTGTAAGATCATTTTGTCAAGCATCTTATCAAAGTATGTATGGAGATGGATCTAGCAGTAATATTTTTAGCATCATTTGGAGTGGTATAGCACCCCCAAGGATTGAACTTATTTCCTAGTTCGCAATTCAGCAAAGGCTCAATACAAGAGAAAGATTGGCTCGGTTTCAAATAGTGGATCAAAGGGAGACAAGATGTCCTTTTTGCAAGTCTGAATAAGAATAGGTCAACCATGTGTTTCTATATTGTACCGTGATGGAGAAGATTTAGTATAAGATTTACGATTGGCTGGGATACACGTGGGTGATGCCAAGATGTATTGAGGATAATACTACTACTTGGTTAGGGGTCAAAAGAAAAAGAATTGGGGTGGATATTGGCAAGCAGATTTCTTTGCAATAATGGAAATTTTATGGGAATTTAGAAATAAGATTGTGTTCGATAACTAGCAAGCTTGCAGAAGATGGATGATTATGCTTGTCAAAACAAGAGTGGGCTTTTAGATTAAGAATAAAAGAAAGGAGTTTTCCTACAGAGTTGATGAAGTAGTTCACAATGTTCATGTTTTCTTATGACTTGGGAAATTTTGAGGGTTATGTTTTAAAGTCCTTTGTTTGGTGTTCTTTTCCTTAATTTATATAAAAAAAATGGTTTCATATAGCAATGGTCTATGGTTTCTCGACAAACTATAGTATAGGTAGTTAAGGAGATGCTAATAGAAGTTGTATACTCAAATGAGATAATTTTATGGATTAGATTTAAAAATATTGCATTGAAATCCACTTATGTTTCTACAAAGATAACTTTAGGGATTTTCATAATTTTAGATATACTCTTTTGGTTTTACAGAACAATGGATCTGACTCAAAAAAAAACTTTAGAAATCTTTTCTATAATTAAAGTCCCTCTTATTTTATGTAAATTATAACTACCATCCCGTCATACACCTAATTTGTTTATATACACACCTATATACCCCTTCTTCTTTTTCTTCAAATGTTCAAAACTGCCCTTCACCATTTCTCCTCACACCCGCCATGTCCATGTTGTTTACCACAACATTTTTAGAACGATAAAAAATAATGTTGATATAAGTTGTAATGTTTTCGAAATCACTACTATCTATTAAATTAAACCTATCTAAAAAAACTATTTATTAAACCAATATATTAGTAGACTATGGGTTTAACCTGAGTTATCCACTTAAACTAATATATGTATGTCAACTTAAAGGATTTTATTAATAATTTTCATGTCATCAATAAGATTTTCGTCAAGAGACTAGATACCGTAGATCATAAATGTACGTTATATAAACATGATATCTTATATTAGTGGTTGAATTTATATGCCTATGAATTTATTTTTAAAAGACTCCTAATAAATATTAATAAATAAAAATATATTCTTCATATTAATTCTAAATAGATAAATGCTAAAGATAGGACATATTAAAAAAAAGGTCCTTCTATTAGGGTCCCTCCTATTTGGTGGGGCAATTACAACAAAGGAAAAAAATATTAGAAAATGGAAAAGAATGAAATGGTAAAAATTAGTGGTGCTCAATGTACCATTAGACTTCTTGACTCGATAAATGAAAGTTACACATTATTTAATTGCCCATAGATTTATTTCCATGGAAAAATTAGTCATAATTAACCATTCAATTACTTCTCCAAAAGTATTGCATATTAATTAGAGTTGAAACTTTCAATGGAGAAGGCTAGAGTTACGTAACAGTGGTTTATATCTTCACCTATAAATACCTTTGTTTTGAGAAGGTAAGAGGATTCATAAGTTGTGAAGAACATCCACAACACAAGTGAGAGATACCTACTTTTAAAGTGTAAGAGAGCCACACAAAAAGTGAAGGAGATTATTACATCTTATAATCCATCCTTTGTGGGTGAGGTCATTTAAGAGATATACTTAGTTTTTACTTGAGATGTCATTTTTGTAATCCTACTATATTATAGTGGAAGTTTTACTAGACCAAAGCTCCAGTAGTTGTTACCTTTCTATTGAAGGGTTTTCCGTGTAAAAATAAAAAATAAAGAAAAAATCTTGGTGTCCTCATCTACTTTATTTTTTACAATTTATTTTAGCCCATTTTAAATTTCACAAAGAGAAAAAAGTTATTATGCAAATTAATCCATTTCTTCCAATGCTTTCTATGATGGAGGTCATCAAACTAAATGGAGTATCATTATGTAATGGATTCAAAACTGTTAAATACATTCGTACACGTATTAGTATAGAGTATACATACATCATTAGTTGTATTTCCACAAGCAGTCTAAATATTAAGAAATCAACAATACAACAACAGAACAATATGCAAGTTTCCAGTTTTGCATTGAGCCCTTTGGGCTTGAATAATCCTTTTAAACTCTTACATAAAACTCACTGACACTGAAAAAAATGGCTACTAGGACAAAATATATCTTCTAATAAATCTCTTACAATCTAACAAAAATCACAATTAATTAATAAAATGTATAACTAACAATTCCACAAAATCAAGAACGCTTCCTCTGTTGTGCCAACTTCTACATGGTCATCTAAAGGCTAAGGCTAAATGGTCATACAAGAAGCAAAAATGCCACGTAACCACTAGCAGCCTCCAACAAAAGTTCAAACAATTTCCTTCTCACCACAACCGAAGAACTGTAATCAATCATAATGGGAAACAGACAAGACCCTTCCGATGGATCCTGATCCGATATGATAGCCAAACCAGAAAAATCACAATCCCAACTTCTCTGACTCTTCACCTGATAATACATGTTGAAAGCATAAGATGCATTTCCTTGTAGACTCAGGCTATTGCACGAACTTCCATAGCCTAAGGCGGTGCAATCTGATAAGCTACATGCATAATCAATGTTCTTAGGCAGGTCTTCAAAATCTCCACCACTTGGATCTAATATGCACCACCTCCTTGGCATATACCTTACGCCTTCAACGGGAACTAGACGGCGATCTTCTTGCCTGCCTGTTAGATCCAATTCATATTTCGGCCTCCCATCGTACTCGAATAAACCCCAGTGCCTCTCAAAGTTACCAGGTTCAATACTTTTAGTATTTTCATCAATCAAACTGAATAAGTACACGGGAATCTGGCCTTTACGAATCGGCGTCCCTTCTTGACTTAGTACATGTTGAAGAAGGCCTTGGTTAAACCTCTTCGCATTTTCAACATTAGCGTACTTATCTCCATCGGTCGGCCATCCTACTTCACCGACTAGGACCTCCAAGTCAGAATATCCAGCTTTCTGTAATGCCCATAACAAAGTATCCAGGTTTGCATCAAACACATTAGTATAAACTGCACTCCCGTCTCTTAAGGGCTTGTCCGACCCACCAAAGAAAGCAAAATCAAAAGGAAAATAATCATTCCCATATAGACTAAGGAAAGGGTATATGTTGACTGTAAACGGCGCGTCATTTTCATGTAGGTATCGGATTATGGCGACAACTAATTCACGTATTTCTGGCCTGAAATCACCAGCTGACGGAACTGGGTTCGAGTCTGGGGAGTAGTAGATGTCTGCATTACAAGGGATTGTGGCTTTGATTCGGTCTCCGAGTCCCACATTGTTAAGTGCTTGCTGGATGTTCTTGAGGGCTGGTAACGTGTACTCTAGGTATGTGCCATTGTATGCCTCTAGGAGAGGTTCATTGCCAACTGCAACATATCTGGCAACATTAATTCATAGCAACCAAATATTTTTTTTGTCAGAATCAAACACGGGAAGCTTTATGACAACAAGAATGTGATTTGAGGGAGGATGGGGGGTCTGAAGTAACCAGCATGATTATTGATAATCGAATCAGTGAAACAAGAGAGAAACAACTAATCAGGATAGCAAAAATGAAAACGAAAATTCTTGATTGACAATGAATGAAAACCCGAAATGAAATATGACCCAAAGAAAATGCTCAAAGAAGCACAAAAAATAATGAAAAAAAATGGGAAGAAGAAGAAGAAGAAGACACCAGACTCAACTTGATATTAACACCATCGGTTCGATAGGAAACGTAGTTAGTGACATTATACTCAATCCAAGAAGCAGCAGAAATAGGATCTTCACTCATTTCCTTCAACATATGATTGGGAATTGCAATCATCACTTCAATATCCTTTCCGATCAAAGCATTCATTATGCTCTCATCAACCTCGAAAAGCTTCAGTTTATCGAAGCCGTTGTCCAACAGCATACGAACCACCATTTCAGGTGGTAATCTGTGACTTCCCATTGTTCCCCAGTTCACTCCAACGCACAAACCATGAGACACGAACGACATTAAGATCAAAAAACGAGTATAGTGATAGAAGTTGGAGTCTGAATTCCAGTGTTCCATTGACGATAGATTCTTCCCTTTTTTGTGGGGGGGGGGGAGGCGAGGGAGTAGCTTTAAATCTTCACTTCTGCGGATGGGCTTGATGAGACAAAAGGGACAGAAGGTTCGATGAATTTTGAAGTGGGTATATTTCAAATTCTCCGTATTTTGTAAAATAGAAATGAGAAAGGAGGAAAAGAGGGGAATTGGTTCTCATTATAGTGCAGAATTTATACCGAGAAGAGTTCGATTCGGTCTCTCTTAATCTGCAGTATATTGTATATTATGGGGGAGGAGGAAAACTAGTGATTCGTTGTTGGATTTTATTTTATTGGACAAAGGAAAGAGGGAAAAGATTCGTTCCTTAATTCTGTTATTCAGTTATGCCATTCAATAATAACGAGTATTGTTATTTGAGTCATGATGCTGCTATTAACGGACTGGCTGCATGCCTCTGTTTTTTTCTTCGTTTCCGTCTTATTTTTATTTCTTTATTTTTTTTTGGTTGCTTTCGGTAATGTATTGTTTAATCCAACTTTTAATTACGTTTTTAGAGCTTATCCGATAGCAGTCTTTGCACCACCTTATAATGGTAGTTACTTTGGTGGCTACTTGCTCTTTTGCAAATGCTCCTTTTTCCTCCTTTTTTGTACAGTCATCTATCGCTATGCTATAGCTTGCTGAATAGTAGGAGTGAGGTACGAATCTTGATGGCTGTTGGTGAATGGATTTTGATGAAGCTGTGGCCGGATTCACGTATTTGAACAGCCATGTTTGGAAAGCAGATTATTTCCCAATGAACTACTCACTTCCGTTGACGCGATTCCATCATTCCATCGTATTTATTATTTATTTTTTTTTTATTATTATCAAAACTCAAAAATATGATAATGGATGATTGTGAGGTTTGATATAAAGATAAATACTAGCATCTAAATACCAAAAATTTTAAATTCGAATCTCTTTTTTATTCTCCTATACCAAAAATAAGGATTGTAGTTGGACGCAATTTAAATGAATAGTAAATAACTATGGATGTTAAATTTTAACACGGGCAGCTTGGTCAATGTATATTTTAACTCTCCTCCCTTCTTACTTGTTTGTCATGCTATTGTTACTATTGTATGCCATTTTGACCTTTTTAGTAGGAGGCGCAGCCCTTGAAAGCCCGGACAGTTTGGTCCTTCGCCTTTTTGTTTGAAGCCAGGCTCTGGTCTTTCTTCGTGTATTGGGCTGTCGCATTGAACGGGGGGAAGACGTAGGTGGGAGTATTTTTCAGGTTAATTTGTTAAAATAAATGACCCAGTTAAACTTTACTCCATATATATATATTATATATATATATGAAATAAACGTTAATAGAGATAAAGTTGTGTCAAAATAGTGTCCCGCAACACAATCTTCTACCAGCTTAGCATTGCCAGGTTGGATACCACATCCACAGCGTTGGTCATGCAGTACTATAATTCCAATCAAGCTCCTCATGCAGCAGTACAATACAAGGTAACCTCTTTGGTTAAGCTAAGTAGCATTATAATTAATTTATCCATCCCCCCCCCCCCCCACCGTATGTAGCACCGCAACTACTATCAAAGAGGACTGCCTAATTCAGAAACCGAAAGAAACGCCCTTATCCTGACCTCTCCTCCTACCCATTATTAATACTACTACTTTACTTCAGCCAGCTTTTATAGTACGTCGCCATTTTTATTTATGATGACAGTACAGGCAGCACTAACGCCCGCGGAGATTGGCCGCGACTCGCGTATCTTGATCCGAACCGCAACGGAGCGGTGCGTCAGCCTGCAAGTTGCTCGACCAGGCATTTTTGGTTAAACCCCACCGACACGGGACGGATGGGGCCGGCGTAACCGTGTGTTAATGCAGATCAGCCGTCAGCAATAGACCTCAATCGACTGCTTTTGGAAAACGAGATCGAAAAGAATCAACTGACAAAAATCCGAACTTTCCAGCCAAAATTGACGTGTGTTCTCGCGTTCATACTCTGTTGTTCCATACGTACGTCGATAAATAAATATTTTATACAGCTTTTTCTCCGCTTTGTTTTGCCAACTTGTAAATTTAAATACACAGGACCGGAGTAGCTTTGTTAAATTATTTTTTTTTGTTAGAGCTCAGCTTTTGCATCGTCCCTTTTTCCCATGAGCAAAAGAGAGAAACATATATAAATCTACCACATGTCATCGGTCCAATATCATGTGGCAAGGAGGATGGTCTTCATCTTCCAAAAGGACGCCACCTCCTACTGCCCGAAGGCGTCGCGAACAATTAAACGCACTTTTCTTCTTGACGCCTGGCTAATGTCTTGGAGAGACGGAGTTCTTGTACGTTCCAGACCAAATGCCACGTCGCTGTCTGTCCTTCTCACCAACTTTTGGAACACATCGCCAGCTCACGGCGAATGACGAAACACGACTGCTTTTCCAACATGTGCAGAAATAGAGCCCGTGCATTAGGATCACCCCGTATCATCTAGGCAAATATTAATAAAAATTTTCTTTGTATCTTATAAAATCTATCATCAAAAGTTTTCGATGCTAAAGCCATATAAAGGGGGAGAGGGAGAAACGCAAAATAAATAAAAATTAGTTGGCCACTCACAATTAATGACGTACAATATTAATCAAGCGGGACAAGGCTTTTTGCACTTGTGGTTCCAAAACCTAGCTAGACCAAGCATGTGCTTCTAACATTAAAGCAGACTCGAAGCTCATCGAACCCGTAGAGTATCAATTATTCCGACGATTTATCATTACGAAATGCCAGTCCTTGTACCATCAGCGCCAAAACAGGTTTCCTCCGGTTATCTAAAGCTTAAACAAATATGGATGTATATAAATGTGACAAACATGTTTAACTGTATTTTTCTTTTTAACCCACACATGCATATTTAAACGTTTTACTACTCTTATTAGAATTATAAAACTATTAGATAAATTATTTCTAACCTACTTCCATTTTATCCACATGAATTCTAATATGTTTATATAGTCATCTACTAAGCATACAATTCTATAAACTATCACTATGAGGAGTCTATAACAACACATGCTCTATATAAATTATATTTGATAGAATCAAATATGAACAATACCAATTAAAGTAGAGTTAGAGGACAACATTATGATAGTTATAAAAAAATATTATTAATATCTCAAACTATAGTCTAACGTTTCAATATCATCTCTAACAACCATGAATCTAGCTACCCATATATCATGTATAACTTAATTACACAAGCCGTATAATAAGGTAGGAAAAGAAAATACCGAAAAACAAAGTAAGAATAGGTGAAACCAAGAGGGTCAACGATCCCCAAATGGAGCCCCTTCAATAGCCGATCACAAACTTAATCTTCTTCCTTACATGAACAGTTATTCTTCATCGCTTGAATGTTAGCTTGAGTTGGATGATCCATTATGTAAGTTAAGGCATGCGATTAACAAAATAAGGGTTTTTACATATGAAATTGATGGTTTCATTGATTAATTGAAAGAATTAAACCAATAATTGGAAGAATTAATAAGATGGATTAAGAAATATAGATTGTGTATCTTATGATGGAGGATAACTTGATAGAATAAAATCACAAATAAGGATTAGATGATGAACAAACTGAATGAATTAATTGTGATAGAATTGATGCACTAATTGGTGGAATTAATGAAGAAGAATGAGCAGAGGTTGAAGATGAAAGTTGAAACCCTAAATCTGAAAGTCAAGATTGGAGGCTTTGAATTCATTAATTGAATGAAGGGTTAGGTTAGAGAGGTTTATATCAGTATTGTGTGTTAGGTTGGTACAAAGATAAGATAGAACTTTGAAAAGATTTAAAGTTTTTTTGTGCCAAGGTCCAGATTTCTATGGCTATTTCAAGTGGTCCTAGAGATCACCCATCATAGAGTGAATTTTAGCATCTTTCAATTATAAACTTTGACTTCCGACACAAATTTTGACCATCCTCCCATTTTGATTAAAAAAATGTGATAAATTTAAAAATTTATCTATTGATCTTATCTTCCCAAACCAACTTAAATCGCCTTAATCAGAGCTTAGATAAAAAAAGTTATTCTTGAAATGTCAAATTTTGTTTTTGTTATTTCATATTAAAGTTCTGGTTAACCTTTTTGTTATTTTGATGGCATTCTTGTGTACTCTTGTAATAGTGAAGAACATATAAGATACTTAAAGATTGTATTTATAATTCTTAGGAAAAATAAATTGTATGGAAAGTTAGATAGGTGTGAATTATTTGTGTTAAGAGTCACCTTCTTAGGATTTGTTGTATCTCAAGAAGGAATCTCGATAGACGAGTCAAAGATGAAGGCAACAAGAATATGGCCTACACCCACATCCATCACACAAGTTAGATCCTTCCATGGACTTACCTAATTCTATAGGTAGTTCATCAAAGGATTTAGTACTGTACTAGCTCCTTTGACAAATTTTCTTAAGAAAGGGGAGTTCACTTGGACTAAAGTAACTCAAGAAGACTTTGAGTCAATCAAAGGAAAATTGAGTGAGGCCCCCCTTTTAAGACTATCTAATTTAGATAAATTGTTTGAAGTCAAATGTGATGCAAGTGGAGTGGGTATTAGAGTAGTTTTACTATATGAAGGCAATCCGATTTCCTACTTCACTGAAAAAATGAACTGATCTCGCTCTAATTATAACACTTATGACAAAGAGTTATACACCATTGTTAGGGATCTATATCAATGGTTTCATTACCTTAGGCCAAGTTAGTTTTTATTGTAGACATATCATGAGTTCCTAAAATACATAAACAGACATAAACTCAACATTAGGCATGCTAGGTGGGTTGGGTTCTTACTATCCTTTTCTTTTCCAATCATAGGAGTAGTAAGGTAAATGTTGTATCTGATGCCCTCTAGGATACATTATATGTTATCATTACTAGAGTCTCAAGTCTTAGGTTTTCGTTATTTGAATGAGATCTTCCAAGATGACGAAGACTTTGCCAAGTTCTTTGATGGTCAAGACAAGTTTTGTGGGTCCTACGTGATACAATATATATTTCTCTTAAAGAATAAGTTTTGCATCATCAAGAGTTTCTAGTTCAAGAAGTGCGTGGAGGAGGATTGGGTAGCCACTTTAGCATAAATAAAACTTATGATGTACTCCAGTAACACTTTTTCTTGCCTAAGATGGTAGGGGATATACAAGGGGTTGTGGGAAGGTGTTCTACTTGCGAAAAGTCCAAGATCCACTTTCACCAAGGCTCTATACACCATTGTTTATCGTGCATCATCTATGGGACCATTTGAGCATGGACTTTATAGTAGAATTGCCCATGACCCTAAGGCAAAATGATGCTATTATGATGGTGGTAGATTGGTTCTCTAATTTGTGTCCCTTGCTAGAAGACAAATGATACCTCTTACGTAACTAAACTTTTTTTTTAAGGAAATAGCTAAGCTATATGGTATCCCAAAAATAATTATCTCTAACAAGGATATCAAGTTTCTTAGCTACTTTTAGAAGGCTCTTTAGAGGTTAGTTGGTACTAAATTTCTATTTAGTACCACCTAACACCCCTAAAAAGATGGTCAAACTAAGGAGTGACCAATTATACAATCACGATGATCTTGACAAGCTTGGTTCACAAATCCCAATGGGATTGGGATCTCAAGCTAATCCATGTTGAATTCTCTTATAACAAGTCTCCCACCCTACAGATGTATGTATACACACACACCTGCCCACCCACCCTACAAGATAGTTATCCTCTTCCCTCTCCTCATCCTTTTTATTTCTCTTCTCTCCTAATCATCGACAAAAACTCGACCCTTTGCCTTGTTTTTCCTATGCCTTGCCATGCCGTCCTACACCACCAGAATAACTACTAAACCTATCATCGCCTAACCCTAATCGTGCCAAAATTCTCTTACAGCCTGCCCAACTAGCTCTTGCACCACCCTCCCTAGAGTTAAGCATCATGACAAGACCTTTACCCCTGTTTCCTCCACCATCACCGCACCACAACCTCCACCACAATCCTAGACTCCACCTTTAGTCTTCTTCCTCTTCTCTTCTTCCCTCCTTCTTCCTCCTCCCCTACCAATCTATTTTTCTTCTTTCTTTCCCTATGGAAATCATTGTCAATCCCTACCCTAGCACATACTTCACCCTTCTTAGCCATACCTTAGGTAATGATAGTTTTTGTTGCTACTACCACTCCACTCGATGCCATAATTCCCTCCACCCTACAAGCCCCCTATCATGCCTCATCTCCCTCCCCTCATCCCTTCCAAGATCTCTTATACTTCCTAATTTCCCTCTCTTGTAACACCTCCACTCTCCACCATTAGCTCCCTCATCATCACCGTCACTGTTACCACCCACCACCAGCCAACACTCCTAGCTAGCTAGCCAAACACCATAGTAGTAGTAGTAGTAGTAGTAGTAGTAGTAAATTATTTTCCTATCATTCACTCAAGGACAATTTGATAATTTTCCTACTTAATGAGTATTTTTGATAAAATATATTATTTTTGTAATTAAATATTAATATGGAAATTATGATATCACCTTTAGGTACAAATTTTGATTAGCAGGTCCTAATCATTGTTAGAAGGTTATTGATATAATTATGCTTTTGTTGGAAAGTAGGTTATTCTTATACTTTACAAAAATGTGAGATATCACATGATAATACATTAGTATTTTTGATGTGTAAAATTTATTATGTATGTTTGTTGCGTTATAATATCCACCTGAAAATGCTAGCATGAAATTTGGTGAAATGGATCATGTTAACTTGTGTAACTACTACGTGTACAAAAACACGTTAAAAGGGGTTTTATGTCAGGAGTAAATTATATATATTGTGTATATCCATAATGATAGGTTTATCATGCCTAAGTGTATTTTAGTGTAAATATTATTATTGTGTGCCCACAAGGAAAATTCATCGTTTTACTAATATCATAATATTTACTTTGATAAGTATGAATTAATGATTGATAAAGATGAAAGTATGAGTTTTAAAGTTTTAGAAAGGCATGTTAAGGTTTTGTATACTAAAACATGTATAAAGATATATGATGTGTATTAAGTACCTATGTATATAATGGTGGATATGCATCCTTATGATGATAGAAGGCATTAGAGGTTGAAAGTCATTCATATTGGAAATCATGTGATTTGGGTGGAAAATAGGTATTTTAGTTAACTCATGGATATTTTAGTTAACATGGGTTTAAAATGGAATATTACATATTTTAATGTGATAAGTGATTCAAAATATGTTAAGTATATTATGTGAAAGTTTAGAGTGAATATGAATGGTGTAAGTCCAATAAATGAGAAAAATGGGTTTTCTTGGGATTAATGACACTAAGGGGCAAAATAATTATCACATGTGGGAATTATTTGAATATGACCTTTCATTTTGGATATAATGGTTATGTTGATATTATATAAATGCATATTGAAATTGGGAATCGCATGAGTCTCATGAGAAAATTATGATTAAGCTGTGGAATTAGGGTTTTATGGTGAAATATGAATAGAAACCCTAAGGGTAGGCTATTGTCACATTTGTAAAATATGGCAACTGGGTATCTATTTGTGTATATGATGTCAATAATAATATTTTGTAAGTAAATATTAACTTTGGTGGTTATATAGAACTTCTGGAATGAGGTATAATGATTAACTTGTAGAATTAAGATTTTATAAGAGGTATGAATAGTAACCCTAAAGATAGGCATTTAGTAGCCTAGGGGTATTTTTTTCAACATGGTTAAAAATTGGCAGGTTAAGTAACTTGGGGGTTATCATATTCAAAATAGGTTAGAGGTACTCTATGAGATAATTGGGAAAAAAGTGAAGGGTTTTTGGTAAATAAAGGAAGCGAACGGTCATAAGTGTGATTAGTAAAACCAGGGGAAGTCATGATTACATATGAGAAAAGTGGGAGATTGACACTAGGAATGGATTTATAAGTTTATTGATGGCATCTTGGGTAGGTATACAAATTTGAGGAGTTGTTTGACTTCTAAGGAAGGAATCGTGACCAAAATGTGAAATTAGGGTTTTGGAGGAGGCATAAATAGGTTTGTTATTATAACATATGTAAAATGTGGGATTTAGGAAACAATATTTGATTTAAGGATTGGAAATAGTATTATATGAACAAGCACTAGAAAAGGGACTATACTAGGTATGAGAAACTAGAATTTTTTGGGAGGAGGCCGAAATAGTAACCCTAGGAGTAGGTTATTTTTACTAGTGAATAGAGATGGTCTTATACTTGACCCAAACCCGCTATACCCACTTCATTTTTAGAAGGTATGGGTTCATGATTTTTAGACCCGACAAGTCTAAATCTGGTATACATTCATTTTAGATCCACATATACCTAAATGAGTTTGGGTCTAGGTCCAGTGACCCAACCCTCTATACCCATTTAGTATGTGTGTGTGCACGCGTGCAAGTGTGTACATATATAAATACATACTAATATTTTATTTGTCATCATTATCATAATCTTATTTGAGCTCCTTATTTATTTATTTTTAATTTTATTTTTATACATTCACTTTATAAGCAATATGTATAATATTGTATTCCAAAAGCATTGAAACACCATTTAAAAAGGTAATACAACTGTTTTAAAATGTTTATTTTTTCACTCAAATGTTTTTTTAATAACAAATACATATTAAGCTATATAAAACATAAATATATTTATATTTCCATAGATTATTATTATTTTAAAAAATAGTCAGATCCATTTAGGACCTATTTACCTGCTAGACCTGATGGATCTGAGTCTAGGTCTAAACTTTTGAGATCTAGCGGGTCTGAGTTGGGTCTAAATCTAGGTAATGTGAATAGGTTTGGGTCAAGTCCAGTTGGTCTATCATGTGGGTAATAGACCATGACTCTTGAACATGTGGTTCATATTAACATGTTAAGGTTTGTTAGGGGATTTAGGGACTAAAAGGGAGCTAGAGGAGAGAATATGCTAGGGGTGTAAGATTAGGATTTCTAAGTGGAAACATGTTTATTTTGGGGTATGTGATGTGATAGTGCCTTCCATGAGTTTTTGTATATTAATATGCGATGACCTAGAAATAAATAAAGAAATAATAATATACTAATTACTTAAAGTAAAAGATCACTTGAGTTTGTGCTAGTTATAATTGTTTAATCCACTAGCAAGAATAATGGTTAGGAGTGTCTATATCAAATATTACTATTTAAAGAAATCAGTTTCAAATCTACCTTTTTTCTTTAACCAAGCCTTGTTTGTTATCATGGTAGGCTCATTATGCAACTCTCATTATCCTAAATACAGACTCATAACTCTTTAACTAGTTTTGCAAACTATATCATTTATTCTCAAAGTGCTTGTTACCATGGTAGGCTTATTATAGAGATCTCAATATCCTAAATATAAGCTCATAACTCTTTGATTAGTTTTACAAATTATACCACCTAATCACAAAATGTCTATTATATAAGCTTTAATTGACACAACAAGACAATAAATGAGGGCGATAAATCTTGTATATTTGCCATTTCTGAAAAGAATGGGTATTTTCTTGTATATTATTTGTGACCTCTTTCACTATAACATATATTTATTAATGATACCTAGTTTCCATATTAAAGTATTGTTGTTAAAGATGATATTCTATAATGTGATTGCCATACGCTTTCTCCTCATTCCTAACACAGTCTCTTCCAATTGCTATGGCAAATATTTATTCTCACTCATGCATTTATTCACATTATCTCTTATATAGACAATAAACAACTAATCATGATAAAATTTCATTTGCACAAAGGTAGTAATAAATAAAGAAAACCTTTCATATTCGAACACATTATTTAGTGACTCAAAAAAATTGATAGCCATTACTCCAAAACACCTGTGCTAATAACCACTTTATCGGATCTTAACTTAGTAAGCCAATTGCAGTTTTTTTTTCAATAAAATTATCTATATATTATGATATTCCACAACATTTAGCCATATTTTTTTTAATTTTTTATGTTCATAAAATAATTTAGATTTCAAATTATGAAAATAATGATGTGTGGCATATGGCTCACACCATCCTCGACTACACATAATGTATGTTATACCTATATGTCAATTCAAAAGGACCTATAACTATCTACCATATAAAATAGTGTCGAGTATTATCTATGAATCAACCTTGGCTATCACCACTCTTTGAATGATCAATAATAAAACCATGTGGAAACAAAAATTGCCTGAAATGCCTTATCAAATACCTCAACATTAGGAACATCTGTTTCCACCATATAAAATTCAACATTGAAACTAAGATTCCCTTTATTCATTCTAGCACACAATTTTGGAAGTTGAGCCTCCACAAGCTCTTTATATACCATATTTATTGCCTTTTTTTTCCCACACATGAATTCCTAGAAGACACTAGAAATATCTAATGTTATTTTATGTTTTCAATATTAGCTTTACACTAATGGAGAATTGGACTCTTACTAAGTCTTCAATATCTTTGGTAATAAAAGTAGATGTTAGGGATTTAGTTTCTGCAAGAGACATTGATACGAACCATTGTATGTTATAAGGCTGTAACCTTCATCCTCCCTCAACAATCATTTATGATACGTTCTCATAACATCCAAGCACATCTTTCACAAGATGCATAAGATCTTGTATTCAATGATCTCATTGTCTTGTGTGGTAGTTTCACTGAAAGTGAGTAATGTTTTACTCACCTTTCAAAGGAAGTATTTATCCAACTTCAAAACCTTATGCAATGGTAGAAGTTAGAACTACCCATTGCAACTCTACATTGATAGTAGCTTGTTCATAAAGTGGGATCAATGAAGTTAGGATGTGGATAATTTTTCTCATCATACTTGGCCTTTGAATATGATTTAGACAACTCTTCTTTTAACACGTCTTCTCTAGAGTCATATTCTATTATCACAAATATCAAATCAAATAACTCATCTTTACTTCTTCTTTTTTTCAACATTATCTTCGCTTCAACTTCAAGAAGCAACACCATGTATGATTATAGGTGCATGCTCATTTTCTTCCTCTTTGACATTCACACACCTATATCAGTAAACTCTCCCATATTCAATATATCAATATATGCAGTAGAATACTGATATTGACTTGGTCCACATTTAGGATAACTACTAAAATCTCCCATATTGTATGAAGAAATGTTGTTTTGAAAATATGATTGCTTGATGAGAACTAAAAAAAAATAGAGGTTACTCTTGGAGCTCTCGACCCTCAATCTCTATAGACATGTGTACAAAACCCCCATATTTGTAATGAATTATAATGATCTATCGAATATCCCAAGCATCTTAAAAGAGTACGTATTTATCTCTAATACAATTTATCCCCAAAGTTACCATATTCATATATATATATATATATATATATATATATATATATATATTTATATATATATATGTAGTATTAAAAAATGAAAAAAAAAAATATATAGTAAATTGCTTGATAGACAAATCTAAATCAATTAACAAATCAAGTCAAAGTCTATTATACAAATTCACCTAAGTATAAGCGAGTTAATTGTCACTTCATGATTTTTCCTACCCTTCTTTGATTTTTCAATCAATGAAGATAAAATCTCTCTTCAACTATACCCTCGACGCCACTTTCTACACAAAAGAAGGTGGGAGTCTTATGAACAAACCTACTTTCAACTCTTAAACTCCCTCGTTTAACAGATACTCACAACGATCAGTACCAACTTTTTCAAACTAAACATAATTAAGCATATATATGCACAAGTTGGAATTAACTACACTAAAATTAAGCACAAATGAAGTATTATATATATATATATATATATATATATATATATATATATATATATATATAATTGAAATTTTGAAACTAAATCAAATGTACCAATTATGAAAACATAGAATTAATCTTCAACATATACCATAACAAATATATTCAGGATAATAATATATGCGTGGAAGGAAAAGGAATATTTTGGTTAAGTTTCTGGACGGACGGGCTATTTTTTGTGTTGTTTAAATGTAAATGGGCTAATTTGGTCATCTATTTTTTTTATTATTATTATTTGGAGCAACATGCGAACCCTATGAAATCCAGGGTCATTCATGCGAGCAGTCCGAGCCTCCTGGAAATTCACATCAACGTCATTTCATATGGAACCTACTGCGTGCCATACCTAAATTCAAGGCATCCAACCTGTAGTGCGCCACCGATTGTTAACTTGTCACTTGTCAGTGGTAAATAAGGAAAAAGTAATCATGCCAGTTTCATGATGCATCTACAATTTTTAGCTTTCTCATCCCAAAAACGAAGGAACGTTATTAGAAAAGAGAAGGGAAAGTGAGATGGATTACATGTACGCATTCTTTGTTTAAGTTGTGGAGGAAGCTCACTTTGTTTGTCAACACGCGTAAAATTTACTTAACGCGTGGCTTGTTTGGAGCTGCTTTAAAAAAAATTATGGATGAAGGGGGGGGGATGTTATTTTTGGGGAAGTTTTGGACTAAAAGATACCAAAAGAGTAGTTTTTCTCTATACTATTTGTGAGTAGATCAAAACACGCGTCAGGTATTCTAGTTTATCAAGAGATGAAATGGCTGGCTGTCCCACCCTGAGCGTGAAAAAGCAAGTTAAGAGAAGGAAAAAAAAAAAAAGATCTAGTTTAAAGAGATTGATGCACAGCGGTGACGAGTAAGCGTATGAATCACTAGAATGCTGAGGCACCACCTCGGTGCTATTGAGGAAAGACAGAAGATCTACATGCATTTTCCGAGTTCATGAGATGATCAAAAAAGCTCATCACAACTTTCACTTTTTTTGGGTGAAAAGCATGCAGAAAGAACTTAAAGGGAGGACACATGGGGCAGTAGGTGAACCAGATAACACCAACTACTACTATGTAATTATATACACCCACGCATGAATCAGTGCGTGTTGATTCTTACCGAAATAATAAGTCCCTCCGTTTCATTTTACGATGCAGTAAAAAAGTGAATCCAGAGAAGAGCTCCTCTCCAATATTTATTTCCTCTGGATGAGTCCCCTAATTAGATCGATAGGAAAAAGAAAAAAAGAAAGAAATATATGTCAAATTCATAACTCATTCTCATAATCTTATCATTAACAGGCTAATCTCTAAGTACGGTCAGATAGCCGCCGTTAGAAGATAAAAAACAAATAAATAAATAAAACAGGAGAGAGAAAGTCATCATCGTTCTTTGATTAGGGAGGAAGCTGTATAGCTGACGAATTCTCCTGGTTCTACTGTACTAGTTCATGATATCCTCTATGGAGACAGGTTTTGCCGGGTTGGTTAAATGCCTGGGATGTCAACGGTAGATTTAGATTTGGCTTCTTTTATATTATCTAAATTTAAATTCGATATAGATTCGTCGGATCTCAAAAATTTAAATCCACGGCCAGTAGATAAATAGTTATAAATGGATTTAGTTATTTTTTTTAATAATTAATAATTCATGTAAATATAAATATATTTATATTTTATATAACTTAATATGTATATTCTATTAAAAAATTCTTCAAGTAAAAAAATAAATATATTAAAATAATGACATTAAATTTTAAAATGGAATTTTATTGCTTTAAAAATATAATATTGTACATATTATTTATAAAGTAAATATATAAAAATAAAATTTTAAAAAGGTAAATAAAAAATTAAATTAAATTATGACAATAATAATAAACACAATATCACATGCACGCATAAGATCTGATAAGTTAGATCTAGATCAAATTTAGATTTAAAACTATTAAATCAAGATCCAAATTTATTAAAATATATATATATATATTAAAATCTATTAAATTTAAAAATTATAAACCTAAAACTATTAAAAATAAAATAAATTTAATAAATATAAATCAAATACAAAATCTATTACCATCCTTATCCATAGGTTTTGCTAGTTTACTTCACGTTACCATACGAATTTATCATATTATGATTCTAATTCTCTAACGCGATTTGATCTCCCTCTGCTTTCAGCAGGCTCCTCTCCGAATGGTTGCTGTCACAGAAATCATGTTACATTGTTAGAACAAATATAAAATAATAAAATAATAATACGAGGTCTTTTCTAATAGTATAAGGTCTGAGAAAAGAGGAGGTGATACGCAAACCAGCCTAGGCACATGATATGATGAATCTCTAAACAGTGATAAGTTGCCGTGTAGTCGCATGAAACAAAATAACGATACTATTAAGGGCTTGTTTGGTACGGGGTAAGAGGGGTGGAAAAATTTTCCCTCTATTTTATACCTCTTATATTAAGTATTTAATAATAATAAATATATTTTTAATAAAATACTCATTTTAGATCAAATTAATATCTAAAATAGATATTTATTAAAATAAAAATATTTAATTTCAAATAAGTTATACAAGATATATAAAATATGGGGGTAATTTTTCTACCCCAATTACCCCCATACCAAACGAGCACTAAGAACAAGAAATGAATTGTACGCCAGGGTTCTTTCAATAATGATTTCCTGGACCGCATCATGAATAGTCGGCAGTGATATGCTGCAGTTGCGCCCTACGACACATTATTTAGAACAGTGATATCATACGACGAGCATTAGTAGCCGATTAATTTTATCTTTTGAAATTTATTTTTCGCTGGCTTATCTTAGGGGCTGTCACTTAAATTTTATTAATTAATTGAAGTTATAGTGTTATTATACTATAGTTAATATTAATAGTAGATTGATATTGTTATAGGATTGTTGGACTTTTCGCTTGATTATTGCGGATTAGACTCCAAATAATCCTTATTTTATAACCTAACTCTAAATCTTATTTAAAATTATGAGTTTTATTCATATAAATTTATTTATAAGAGTTTTCTTAAATTTCTTTTGGTGTATAAATGATCTTATTTTCGTAGTCAAGACTTAGTTTAGGATTCATGCCTACTTTATTATGATTCTACAAGACTCTTAAGAAGTACGCACATTTAAGGGTTAGATGACTTAAGTGAGATTTGTCCTAATTAGATTGATTTTGTTGGTTTTGGCCTAGGAAGTGACCCTCTTGTGGTTGTGTGGATATTTTCCCCTTTGGATTTATTCCACTAGGTTTGCTAGGTGACTTCCATAGTAGGTTTTGGTTGTCCGCTCCATTAAGTAAAACTGATCAATGTAATTTATGTTATATAATAATATGAGTTGATAAATAAAAACTTGGGAATTTTTCGTATAATATTATGAATGTGATGTTCAAATTTTTTCTCTACACTATATAAAATATTATCTTTCTTTTAATTAATATGTTACATGATTTACAAAGGGTTGTAATAATTTACGATATACATAGTAAATAGATGGCCTAGTACAGATTAAGTATAAATCTATTCAAGGTGTTGATGATATACATAGCAGAAATGAGTGAGATCGATAACCATATTCCAATTTTTGTTTTTCGCCAGTGATTTCAATAGATGATTTTATAACTTTTAGTTATAACTAACACTTTCACTTCAATTGTTCTAATTTCTGTGGGGATTATTAGATGGTAATGTTTCCTCATTGATTTGAGTTAATAAATAATTTTGGTTTGTTTTCTTATTTTAATTAACCTTAAGATCTAATATAAGTAGAACAAGAAACCCTACTTATACCAGGCAATTTTATGCTTTCGCATTATTTCACTTGTTTTGAAATAGTTTTGGTTTGGAAATAGAAGGCATTACACAAGTTAAGGCAAAATGAAGACTTCAACTTTGGAATCCCAAAGCATACTACCCTTTTGTTAGGGCCATATTTTATATTACTAGAGGCACCAGCATTGTATTTGCTTCCATTTTCTGCACAAAATAACAACAATGTATGTTAATTATGAGAAGAGAAAACATAGTAAATATGCTATGTTTTCTACCATCGGCTATGGGCTCTTACATTTTAGATGATATTCAACGTGTCTTTAGTTGAGACATGCAGTTACGGCTATTAATGAGTCAAATCGAACTAAATGTCTCCTACTTAAGCTCGACTTGTTTAATTTTTTTATACTTGGATTTAGCTCGAGTTTGAAACAAGCCAAACTAGCCTAGCTCATTAAGATTCACAAACTTACTCAACTCAGCTAGTTTAACTTTAAAAAAAATTAATGAACTAAATCGACTCATTTATCATGATTCAATTTGTGACTCGGCTATTTGGTTTGTTTGAAAGTTAAACAAATCAAATCAACTTGTTTAATTATTTGAATTGTTTAAAGACTCATTTACTTATTTGAATCGTTTATTATGTAAATTCTATACAAGCTCAGTATATTAACAAACAAGTCGAACTTATAAATGAATCGATCTGAGCTTGATCTGAATTCAAATTGTCTTACAAATAAATGAGTTAGACCTCCCTTAGCTCAAACTCGGTTTGTTTAATAAGCGAGCCTACAAATAAGGCTCAGATTTAATTTGTTTTGTTAAATAAATTAGTCGATGTGAGTTTTTAATGAATCAAGCTTATAAATGAGCTGGACCGAACTCAAGCCTAATTCAAATTGACTCATGAACAAAAGATCCAACTTGGGAACAAACAAGCTAAAGCATCCCTACATATTGTCTCTTCTCTCGTAGTACCTAATCCTAAAATGATGCCGAGATCATTTGAATGTTATTCAATCCAATTTTCACAGCAACTTCGACGTATATAATCCACAGTGCATGGGCATTAAAATAAAGGATGGGGTTTAGTTAGCTTCTGAAGAGCGAGATTCTCCTTCCCCAAGAATCCATAAAGCTGCATCCTACAAAAGCTTCTTCAACGGATTCATAGGATTCCAAATTAGCAGCTTCCACAGGATCACTAACCAGTTAAGAAATGAAAATTTCACTCATCCATATTGTATGTGCAGACAAAACCGTCAACCTTATTGATTTCACGCATCCATGTGGATTGAAACTAGTTGCATATGACATGCAATGTTTCTGCGCTACTGAAATAGAAAAGGGACCAATACCAGCAAACATGCCACAAATGGTTCCCCCTACTTGGAACAGATAAATCACTCTCACGTGCTCATGCCCTCATCTTGAGTTCCAATAGACCAAACTATAATCAAATTTGAACTTTTCCATGAATCATTTTATTTTTGTGATCATATCATCTTCTCCTGCTAGAATCTTAAATTTTAGATCTGGAAACTTATTCGTTATTGTACACATTTTATTGAAAAGAATCGGAATACTTGGATAATATTTCTGTAAGCATAAAAAGCAATTCGGCCACACGATATCATCCAAGGGAAGCTCTCAAGGAAAACAATTTGCATCAAGACCATTCATTTTTCAGTACCAAAGCATATGCAATGAAAAAGCACTATATGATATAATTGAGGAATGTAGAATACATTTGCAAACCTATGCCCTCTTACTATACTTTCAAGGCTAATTTTAATTTGAAATAAAACCTCAAGTAAACAAAACATGCAGCAGCAGCTTCCACCCAGCAACAGAAAGAGGCTACCTAGAATGCCTCCAAGAGCAAATGATAACAATAGAAAAGATGTGATATTAAGAAATATACGTTGTGCTGCCTGTCTGAAAAATGAAAGAAAAGAAAAAAGAAACACAATATACCAAGCCTTTCAACAGAGTAATTGTGCAACATGATTGAACTATGGAGGATGTTTACCACAGAGCAGTCCATAGTCCATGGTAATTAACTCCAATTTACTTTATCTTCAATCATATATAAGCATTGTTAATAAACTACTAATTCAAAAGAAGAAAAAAATCTCTTGTTTGATTAATCCTAATTAAATATACTTAGCTATCCCAACTCCCTAAATAATCCTTTTTCTTTCTATGGGAAACACGAAATAAAATTGTTAACGACAAATTTTTGCAAAAAGAAAATTGAGGAATAAAATATACTTTTATTAATTATTAATTATCAGATCGAATGTAGGTACAATCTCTGTATAAATCTAGTATAAGATTTAATATCCTCTTATTCAATCTCCTAGAAAATTGATGGCGTTGTGATTCGTGATGTTGAATTTTGAGCTCAACTTGTTCGGGGCTCGTCTTGAGTTTAATGAACTTGATCCAAACCTTTTGATGAAAATTTAATTTACCTAGTAAAGAGGACACGATTTGGTGGTACTTGATCCCTTCAAACAGGTTCGATGATGTTGAAGTTGCAACGCTTCAACGTTTTTGACTTTGAAGATCTTGAATGCTTTGTTCTTCAATCCTTAGATCTTACTTCTTCAATCTTCAAATCTTTATTCTTCGGGTCATCGATCTTTAGCTTCAGAGTGCTTGGGAGTATTCTCTTTATAAGCTCTTGATCTCGAGACTTCAATGTGTTTTCAATAAGGAAGAGAGTCCTATATTTATAGAGAAAAGAGCCTCCTAAGCTTTCAGACTTAGGCCCGTCTCACGTTGTAGAATTAAAAAACATACTTCATTTAACTTAATTTTACAGACTCATAGCCCTTTGTGAAATAAAGTAGGCCCATGTTTAATTAAACTAAGTCCACTTAAAATATTTCGGCCCGATTTAATAAAATACAAACAAGATGCAAACAATTAAAATATTTTATTTTAACATATAAATCCCAAATAATTTTTAAAATATTTAATTATCCCTAATTTAGGTTGATTGACCATATAACAATCAAATATTATTTTTCTTGTTGTTATATTTTTTTTTCAGTGTCAACAACAATATATCAAAGCATGGAGTTTACAAGTCTTGATATCAGTAGTCCCTTACAGTTATTATTAACAAAATTCCCTTACAGGCTTACAGTTATTATTCACAAAATCATATACAAAGGTAGGGAAGGCATAATAATAATAATAATAATAATGAGCTCCAAAATTTGTGAGCTTGTCCGCAGCCCTATTGTTTTCTCCAAGAAACATGCACCACCGGGGAATCAGAGAACTCCAGCAGAAGAGCCCTACAGTTCATGATCATACCAAAGCAAGGGTGGGAAGATGAGCGTGAATTCAGAAGAATAACAACAGATGATGCTAGGAACACCTCATATCCCATAGAAGTATTATACTGTTCATGTGACACGGGGTCCTGCAATAACACAGCTCCGAGAAGAGCATCTACTTCTATGAACTTGGTGGGGTAAAAGCTAAAAGCCATACAAGACACACAGGTGATATTCAAAATGATGTGACAGAAAGTGGGATATGAGAAAACAAGGATGTCAGCATTCCAATATTGAGATATTATTTACCCCAAGATCGATTATTGCTAAACCAAGAGTTGAAAGGTCAATCCATTTCCTCTCAGAGTTGGAGCAAACCTTGTTCAAAGGAATATGAGTCTCCATTTCTGGCTCCGCTCCACCAGTGGGTCCTAACTTCCAAACAATAAAGAAGAAGAAATATCATCCGTTAGCTAGCTAGACGTGATCCGTCCTAGACATTTCCGAGAATCATGGATAAGCGATTAGCATTCGATTATGGAATGACCAAGCAAACCATGCCTGCTATTTTTTCATCTAATATAATGCACTGATTTTAGCCCCTCCTCTAAAAAGGGATCAAATCACAAGCATTGTATTGACTTCAAAGAATTAGCGACCGTTGCTCCAGAGTGGCCATAACCTACACTCAGTTTAAGAAAACACATGAAGTTCTTAATGGCCGGATCCAATCATCTCATGCAATTAATCTAAGAAGCTCAACAGATTGCTAGATCGATGGCTTCCTAGCTTTGAATGAGAAATTGCACCAGACAAGCATTTATTTCTGCCATGTAATCTGCCAACAAGTCAGCATATTGTCTTTCGCATCAAAAAGGCTGCACGAGGACCAAAGTTTATAGACTCTGCTTCTAAGGAGGTCAAATAAATCCCGGTGAAATAGCAACCACAGCACAAGAAGACAAACGAAAGGAGCACTAAAGAGTCCGCGCTGATTTACTTACAAAGCAGAGGCTTTAGTAAATAGTATCCCATTCCTCATTCAGTGATTCGAACTATACCCTTCATTGATGGAATCTTTACGTGAAGAAAAATAAAGTTGTACGTATCTCCTTGACTATGGAACTTCAGTTATACTGACCAAAATGATTTCTAAAAACTTGGATGGAAAAGAATAATAGTAAAAACCGCCGAGGAAATTAGAGTCATTGTTTGAAAAATAAGCAAGGATTTCCCCGGAGATCGTGATGCATCAAAAACATGCCATCAGTTAATTTTTTTTTTTAAAAGTCTTTAAGAAAGTAATCAAAAGAGTATTTGACCTATCTACACGCTGCTCCATCACTTGCTAAACGTAAGCACCAACAGAGGATATACATACGTACATATATATGGGTCTGAAATTACGTTCACTTTTTGAACATATTTGATATGCAGCAGCCAACAAGGAAGCAAGAAATGAGATACGTACCAAGCTTCAGTTATATATACATCATTTTGTATATTTATTTTTATTTTGGCCTCAATCTTTCCGGACTTAAAAATTGAAATACCAAGCCACACGTCTATATATATATATATTTTTTTTTTTTTTTCCTACAGAATTCTGCATATCCTCCTTCCCCTTGCATAAAGAATAAGTTATATACGTCATTCTCAATTTCTCATGCACCCGACGAACATAAAGTCTATGCGACTATGCAGAAATCAAACTCGTACAGAAGGAACCATTTGTATCAGGTATACCCTTGCATATAAACCAAACACTCCAGAATTCTAGACAATCAGCAGACAGATAAGATCCTATAAATTAGGAGGCAATCCCATACCCATTAAGTTTTCGATCGAATTGCGGCTTTGCGATGCCCACGCGTCATTCTAATCGCCCATATTTAGTACCACACATTAAACTTACTTTCGTCCGACATCTTCAGCTTCAGCAGCTGAACTGAGGGAAGAAGGGGAGACCGGACAAGGCTGGAGACAGAGACCGACGAACGTGCTGTCCGTAGTATGCGACCCAGCAACGCGGAGGGGACTGCCGGTATCTGTGATGCGAGCTTAATTTAATTAGTTTTTATTTTATTTTTTTTCATTAGGGAAGGCACTGTCTGGTCAGTGGTCACCCTAAACGATACAAAGAATCGGGATAATGAGACATTTTGAACGGAGAATGTTCCGACTCTGTTCTCACCTTTTTATGTTGCGAAATTAGCAAATGGAAACGAGATCACGCCAAATAGTATAAAAATCACCTTTCAATGAATCCGGTTGATCAACAATTAAAAAAAATAATAATAATAACAAAATATAAATGCATAGTTATTTGTTGGCTTCTCAGCTATGCCTTTGATATTTGTTGGCTTCTCAGCTATGCCTTTGATATTTGTTGGCTTCACATGACTTCTACTTTATTATTATTTTTTTTTAACTATATCCATATCGTGTCTTAGCCAATCTTCCCAAGAATGAACGTCCTTCTTTATGCTTCACCAAGTATCATCCGTGGCGAACGTGTAAAGACCATCCCCCTTCGGTACTTTTGTTTGATACATAAACTACTTTGCTTCATTTAACAATAACCTAGCTATAAAAATTCATAGCATGCTGTAATGAAATAGTTTGTTGCTTGGTAATTGCCGGCTGCAATTGCATCTATGGAAAGCAAACATAAGGAAGAGCTAGCCAATAATTAGACAGCCAAACTAATTGCTCAAAAATACTAATTAAACTGTGGAGGAACAAATCAAAAGATCAACCGACTAAGGAAGGGATCCTGCACCGAGTAAATTTTTTTTTTTTTAAAAAAAAAACGACGTGTCTCCAGTTTTCACCGTAATCCATTCATTAAACTAAAATCCAAACACAGAAAAATAAAAATAAAAAAAATTAGAACCACATGCTGGACTCCTGCAAATTCATGTAATTCCATAATAATTTTGATACAAATTAACCATAGCTTCAAATATTCCAGCGCCGGTTTGGAAATTACAGGACGGAGTCGACTTCTAAAGAAACTCCTAACAAAATCGACAAGCTCGACTTCATATCCGGATACCATGAAGCGGCCTGCAGCTCAACTTTCCTCCTACTGACTACGACTAGCAGCGCTATTCTTATTTCCCCGTTCTATACCTACGAATTACATCCCAATTCCCCGCAGCCTTACGGATCAAAGGCGCCTGTCAAGCGCCGGCCGCTCGAGGGGGAGTCGTCGAGTCATTAATCGGACAAGTCGCGATCGTCCCAACAGACAAGCATGCAGACGCAGCGCCGGAGGATGTAGAGCCGCGTCCTCTGCTGTTTGACGAGGAGGCAGCACCGTCTTCGGAAGCTGTCTTTCCGGTAATTCCTGCCGCACCGCTGCTGAGATCGGGATTTCGGTTGGGACGACGGCGGAAGGAGATCGGAGACCGGCATAGTCGTCCGGATAACAGATACACGGAGGAAAGGTAGCAGGCAGGTGGCGTTAGTTACGATTACGAAGCCCTGCGGATTTGGCAGGAAATTCGAGATTCTGTTAAATACTACTATATAGCTCGGGCGATTGTCAGGACACCAGTTGGTGTATCGCATCGCATTGTGTGGTGTGATGGGGTCCGTTTAGATTTTAAAAAAAGATCTTGTACAGACGGTAGGTTAGGTCAATGAAAGTTGCTAGTTTCCTAATCTTGTTTTTACAGGATTGCCCCTGTATTTTCAACCTGTCTTATTACCATCACGTATCTGAGCTGAGAGTGCAAGTCCAGGGCACAGAGCATATGCTGTGGTCGAAAAAAATGATAAGAAAAGATCCGTGCGGAGTTTGGAAAAAACAAAAGAAAAGAGGCCCCACACTAAAACAAGTCTCCATCACTTCCCCCATATCTTTCCTTGTCTGCTCCACGTAATGTTCCAAATTCCACATAAAGTAAACTACTACTAAGCCATAAGAAAACAAAGGCCGGCTCAAACACTGGCTCGCCGGCCGGCTGCTGTATCGGCCTTCTAGAAATTCTTCAAACACACACACACACACAATTCTGATGTGGGAGGGAGACCGAAAATTGAGGCAAGGAACAATGAATCCTAATTATTAAGCCGCCATTTTTTGCGTTCGAAGCCGACTTAAATACAGCGAGAGCATGAATTGGGTATATCATATTTAATTCTCCGACACACGGAAGAAAACAAAGCGAACAACATATCACATGGCGACGGTATCGTATCTAATCGTCCGGCCTCTTATATCGTCTTTAATTGAACTTGGTAGGTAGTCTGACCTCACGATCACAATTCACGACGACAGTTCCTGCCAATGTCGGCATGTTTTTTCTCCTTACTCCATTTATTTATTTAATTACCAACGTACAGGTTCAAGTTGAATTCTACTTGGCCATGCGTGGCTATCCTTCCACTAACGAGAATATTTTTTTATTTATAAAAAAAAGTGGAATTATTTTCTTATGGTCCCCCGCACGACATTAATGAATCTTCTCATCTTATCTACTGGAATATATATATATTCTTCTTCTCGATAACCGAGTCCATGAGCCGATCTTTACATGTAGGATGAGGATTCAAAAGAATGAAATCTATGCTTGAATAAGACCGTTGCATCCAGGCAGAAGCTTCGGACCCAAGAGACAAAGGCGCCAGGGTGGGCCACACATGGCACAAAAAAAAAGAAAAAAAAATTCCCCGCTCCCGAACCCCCAAGAAGGATGACGTCGAACCAAAACGGCGGCGTTGATGCATCGGTATTGACCTGACCCGACGCGTCCGGTTCCGAAAATATTTTCCAATTCCTCCAGATTATCTACGTATAAACGCTGCGGAATAATACGTACGAGTATTTGGAAATTTCCATCACGCCCGAGGAGTCCGTCGCTAATTACAGACAACTCTTTTCGCCTAACCGGACATCTCGTACTTTTGATCTTACATATATACACTCTATTTAATTAGAGCGACGCATCGATAGTCGGTGAACAGAAACGTTAAACGAACGGGGAGATCGAACCACAACATCGTCGATAGTTACTCATGAGGCACGCGTATTAGCATGTACCTTCCTTCAGGAAGTAAAACAAACGGAGTTCCCGAGTCTTAATTAAAATGGATCCAGACAAGCGTCGCGTCGCGTCCTTTGTACCTTCTCTACGTTCACACGGTAATTTACTTACGGAGATGGAACACAAAAATGGAAAGGTGCATTCCGACTCCACAGTTGGCGGCCATCTCTCCCTCTCCCTTCATTTGCATGAAGGCAATGTCCCGGCTCGGTTAGGTACAAAAGAGGGAGCACATGATAAACCTCCGATCAACAGACCGAAATCCACCTTTCGTTTCCCCTCCTTGTTTCTTTAGTCCAGCCAAAGGTCTGAATTTAGCCCATCCTCACCCTTTTTCCCCTCCTTGTCATGCAATCAGGAATATCGTGCATCGTAAGTTCTCAACACGCCATCATCCACAACCAATAGACACGGACCTCATGTAAACATACAAGAACTTGAAACCTTTTGTTACTAGATCGATAGCGTATTTGACGACATTATGGACAGTTCCAAGTTAACAAGGGTGGGTCACAATTGTCCTGAACACTAGAAGGTGAAGTGCCTGGACCCATTATAGGCCATTACAATGCCTGCAGGCAGATAGTTCACCGGGATTGTCTCCGCCTCTCACTATTCTGATGACCTAAATAATCTTATCCTATGACAACCTATCAAAGCAGATTTGCGGACCAACAAAAAACTATTTCATCCAATGCAATGACAATCTGTCAAAACCTCGTCACTGATCATCAAAGAAACCTATATCCTCATCCCAAACCGAAAAGTTGATCATTCAGTCATACGTTCACTGCTGACTAACAATAATACAATCTAGTGTGACATATAGCACAGCTCGTCATCTTTTCTTCGGATCACCTCCTACCACTGTACGCTTGTGGTCTTAAAACCAGAGGGCAACAGAGAATAACTGACACCTCTCAACCCCCCGGGGCGGGGCCGAGGTTCATATAGATAACGCTGAGTATTGGTCTTGATCACATTACTGGGATCCTTTTCCTGTATCGCCTTCACTAGAAACAGGAACATTGCCTAGTCATGGCTGCATTTCTATACATGTAGCTTTATGCAAACTACTTCAAAATTTTGAAGAAGACAGGATTTGCCAAGTACAGAACAGCATGACGGCCAATTCAATATTTCATTAGCGCCGATATATTAAGAATCACATACAAAACCACTACCATTTGAAAATGACCAAGTGGTCAGAACTCATAAGTGCCAACGGCATGCACTTCCTTCCATTACACACTTCCCTAATCATCATACATATATGGACGGCAGATAACAAAACAGTATATCAAAAAGGAAGGTGGAAAAGGCCAAAACAACAGGTGCCTGACGACCAGGTACAAGGAAATATACATACTCATCCACAAGCCTGCTCCCAATCATCAACCACCTCTTCAGAACATTTTTCGCCAAGCTCGCCAGGGCACCGGATATCAACAGGTTCTACACTAGAAGTACTGAGTTTTGATGCTTCTGTTGAGGCCAAGCCCATTTCTGGCCGCTTAACACTGTCTTCCTGCCTATTTGAGGAGGATGATTTCGATGAAGAACCTGCATCCAGTACACTCCACCTGTTTACTGTTGTCGCAATTGGAGACTCCCGTGCTTTCCATGAGGGAAATTGCATGCCAGCAGCTCCACTAGAGCACTCTTCATCGCCCCATGAATCATCTATCCACTGAGATTGCTTCACTACAGCCTTCTTCCAAGGATTACCCTTCAAACCCACAGGTCCTGATCCACCCCACACACTAGTGCCTGATGCAGCTGACACTGTCGCTGTTGTGCCAGAACTTTGCTGAATCACGGCAGCACCATGATACACTGATCCATGATCTAGTCGCCTCATTGCAGTAGCTGCTCGGGCAGGGTCACTAAATACAGCTAGTGCATTCTTATCATTTAACCAAACAAGCTCACATTCGCCACCAAACCTCAAAATCAACGCACTTATGTCTGCATCTCCGGGCAAGTCTAGCAAAGCAACAACCATTCTAGGATCCATGTCAACCAACAGATCAAACGGTGGAGGATGCAGTGCATTCAGAGGTGTTAATCCCTTTGCGCCCAGGATGCGAGATGGGGCTTTGGACTTTTGGGTAACATGGACCACAATGAAACGCTTCGGCTCCCAGCCAGCAGCATTAATGGAGAGCTTCCACCTCTCAGCTATCACTCTTACAGCATCTCTCTTTTCCTTGGACATGATACAAAATACATGAACCTTGATAATATTGCTGTTACCTCTGTTCTTGCCAAGGACCAAGTACTTGCATCTCTCCTCCACCGACAATACCCACTTATGATCCCGTCTAAGCAAGTCTGAGATAACTTCTGAAACAGCGGGATTCTCACCAAAATGGAATGCATCCAAGTTAGGGGGGACGATATCAAAAGCATCTGCAAGAACTCTCTTTCTCTCCAACTTTGCACACTCATCATCGCATACAAGCTTCCTCTGTCCAAGTGGAATTTTCTTGTCAGTGCTGTCAACAGGTTGAAGTGGTGCGGGCAATTTTTGGATAATGGATGCTTCAAAAACATTATCAATGTTAAACCCGTGACTACCTCCCCCAGCATCACAAGGTACTGTGGCAGTCATACGGCCACAACAGCATGTAATTGTCACTGAAACTTCACATCTCAAATCAGGGCACGGAGTAGAGGGATGGCAAGGAGCAGTACAGGTGTGCCTGCAGTCCCTCCTAGGGGCACCACATGTTTGCCCACAAGAAGCCCTCGAACCAGGACAAGAGGGTCCACGTGAAGGATCACAAGACGAAGGGTGACAAGTTCTTGCACAGGCATGTAGACCACATTGCCTGGTCTTTCCACAGAGCTGGTTACATCTGATATCCTTCGATCCACAAGGAATATTCCTCAGAATCACATGTCCACCAACACATTCTTTTGCTACAGGAATTGAACAAGGAGGGCAATCTCCAAAATGACAACTATGGGAAGATTGATGGCCACAAGGCTGTGGAACAGAACAAGGGTACTGACATGACGGGGGAGGTGTACCACAAGGCTGTGGAGGAGGAATTGCAGTCCTTCCACATGCACAAGTCAGGTCAGTAAAGATGGTCTCAAGGCAAGGTGGACAATGGCCACTGTGACATAACGACTCACATGAATGCTGACCACATCTTAGCTTCTTACCACATGGCATAGAACAAAAATGTGGGTCCCAATCCCCTCCACAAGTGCCGTTGGAGCTGCACCGAGGACAACAGCGTTCACTGCAACGATGCCTACCACAATTCTTCTTCTGATCACAAGGCTTCTCACATACAAATTTCTCATCAGCTCGGGTTGTCTTGTAGCATTCTACAGTTCTGGAAGTTGACATACAACGACATTTCTGAGTAACAAGCTCCGTGCATGGGGGGCAGTCCCCAGCATGGCAAAGCTCTTTACAGTGATGCAACCCACATGGAAGTAACCTGTCACATGCCTGTGAGCAAGTAGGAACCGGATCCAAACAACTCTCTCTCTTATCCTGCAAGACTGTTTTACCACAACAGCATGCCTTTACCCTGCTTGGCAACAGGTCGCACTCCCCCGCATGGACCTGGATGGCAAATCTCAGCACAGATATGATTTCCACAATTCAACGTCTTTCCACAAGTTGAATTACAAGGAAAAAGTCCATCTTCCACCTTCACATCTCCCTTGACTGTAATGTCTCCACAAAGAACCACCTCAGATGTTTTCTTGCAAAAACAAGAAGCATTAATCACAACCCCACAAGGATCACAAGGACCCAAATGGCAATTCCTTTCACATTGATGGCGCTCACAGGCAAGCAGTTTGTCACAACGCTGGCCACAAGTAACCAGAGATTTTCTATCTGAGCACCTTGTGGTAATCACTTTCTTTCCACAAGGACACGGTCGTGGGGGTGCAAAAGCCTTACAAGGCTGGCAGGGACCAGGATGGCACTGCAACACACAAGTGTGGGGACACAAGTCCTCTCTGCTGAAGCCAGCACCAGGGACCTCTTTCTCAAGTGACTTTCCACAAGGTTCACCACAGGAATGAGGTGTCAGGTACAAATCAGAAGGTGGATCTGGTCTCTTCCCACAGAAACAGACATAACGTATATCCTTTGATGCTGTGAGCTGCACTGCTTGACATCCAGGACACCGCCAGTTAAAACCTTGACTTTTCTCTGCCATCAAATCTATAGAAGTAGGAGCAAGAGCCCATTTCTTGACACAGCGTAAGTGGAAAATTGAGTAACAGCTTGAGCATGACCAAACATGAGCTGACCTCCCCACCATTTCATAACAGATCATGCACTCAACAACACCCTTTATTAACTTTTCCTGAATTTCTTGCACAAGTTGAGGCAAATCAGGATCCACAGCTTTGATACATTTTCCATTATAACTGCTCTTATTTCTGTCTATTTTCTCTACACCACCATCTCTATCCCTTCTATAATTAGGAGGCTGCCCTCTATGACTCTTAGAAGGGGCAATCCCTCCCCGCCGGCTGCTCGTATGTACAGAACTCCCACTTATATAGCCGCTATCACGAACTGCATTAACGACAATATTCTGATTGCCACTTGTTCCGGCACTGATATTAGCATTCTGATTGAAGTTACCTCCTGCATTGATATTAGCATTCCACATTTCTGAACTGCTATTAGTATTCGGGATGCCATTTCTCCCAACACTAACACTCAGGCTGGAACTTCCAGACCTCCCTGCATCGGGATTGTCATTTGAATTCCCATTTCTGTGTGAACTCATAATGTAACTGGAACAAGCACTCCTGCCACCATTGTTGTTGTTGGAAATTCCATGTCTGCCAGCATTAAAACTCCCACGTCTGCCTACATTAACATTGATATTGGACGTGTCATTTCTGCTGGAGATAGTCTCACTGTTGGAATTGGAACTGCTGTACCTCCCTGCATCGGTATTGACATTTGAATTCCTGTTTCTATGTGAGCTCATGATATTACTGAAACTATCGTTCCTGCCAGCATTGTTGTTGTTGGAAATTTCATGTCTGCCAACATTAAAATTCCCACGTCGGTCTACATTGACATTGATATTGGAATTGTCATTTCTTCTGGCGTTAATCTCAGCGTCGGTATTGCTTACTGAATTCACATTAGCAGCACTTCTAGGAACCCATTCTTGGTGACCACTTAGAGGTGTAAATCTTGATCTATCTCTTCGATCAACTCGAAAACTCATAATTCCAAACAAAATCAGAAGGAAAATAGACAAAACTGAACGCAGTCAATTGAAAGGCAAAACCGGAACCTAGGCAAAACAATGAAACGAAGAAAATAAGAGCCCGACATTCGGCTGAATCATCAAATACTTCGCGCACTACAAAGAACTTCAGTATAATGGAAACACAGCACCATATTGACGAAACAATCATAATAATGGGTCATCAAAAGCTCAAAAAAGAAGGCAACTCAAAGATTGCTGCAGAAGTAAACATCGCAATAATCGGCAACACCACAAAAGTACGCGTATCCTCGTGTTCATTTACAGACAAAAATCTCAGACAACTTGGGGAAAAGAACAAGAAAAGCAACATGCTCGAAAAGAAAAACTTAATAAATAACATTTCAAGTTAAATCCAAAAGCATGACATCGCAAGTAATAGAAATCTCGTACATTCCCCCAACCAGAAACCATAAAACATAAAATTCCTTAATAACAACTGAAGCAGAATCGTAATCCCTCAATAAAATACAACCATATATAGATTTCAAGCGATATTAGGGAACTATAATACCAATCAATTTCAAAAAAAAAAAACAAAAAGAAGAATAACTCCGATCGGCGAAATTGAAGTGGCAGAAAGGAGATTACCTGAATGAATAGATCGATTAAGACGAAGAGCAAAACTCGTGAGATGTATCGTCTCGCAACCGCAAAAAGTAACTCAATAAAAAAACAAAAAGTTCTCCCTAAATCCGCAAGCAAGTAATTCGGAGGACGAAGGAGAAGCAAATATGCTTGTCCTTCGGTATTGTTGATTTAATACGTAGACCGATGGAGGTGGTAGCATTTATAGGTGGGCGAATCGACTGGGTCGGTTGACGTACAAAATGAAAGTAAATAATCCCTCAAAAAAAAAGTAATAAAATAAAAATAAAAATAAATAAATGAATGAAATAAGCGGCGGCAAATGAATTGAGCCTACTAGTCACCCCTTGAGCCTCAAGAAACCTTGACCGGGAAGAGTCAACAGCCCAACATGAGCGGCAAATGCCAACAGAAAACCTCTAAAAAAACTTAAAATAAAATAACACGAAATAAGCGGCGGCGTATGAATTGAGCCCACTGATCATTCATTGGGCCTCAAGGCACCTTAACCTTGAAGAGTAAACAGCCCAACATGAGCAGCAAATGCCAATAGAAAACATTTTTAAAAAACGTGAAAAAAAACATGAAATAGGCAGCGACAAATGAATTGAACCTACTTATTAGGGTTATAAATATATTGAGTCATCTCCATATTTGGCTTCGCTTGGCTGGTTAAAAGTTTAGCTTGACTCGTTCGTTTAGTTAAATGAGTCGAACTAGAACTTCACTTTTAAACTCGTTCATTAAACGAGTCGCGGCCGAAAAGTAAGACTCGGTTCATTTTATAACACTGCGTTATGAGATTAGTTTGGCTTGTTTGTTTAATTAAATCAGGCGAGCCCGATACTTAATTTATTTTCATTTAGTTAAATAAGTTGAGTCAATCTCAAGTCTAGAAGTATTCGACTTGGTTTAATTTACATTCATACTACTGATTGGTTCTTAGGCCTCAAGGAACCTTGACCTTGAAGATTCAACAACCCAACATGGACAGCAAATAATCCTGTTATTTATGTACGACTTCCCTTAATACTTGTTGAGTGACAATTAATAATATATTATGAAATTAATGAAACCGTATGAGTTGTTGTATGAGTTGAATAGTGTGTGTACCACATATATGCTTGAGTATAAGTATTGTAAGTTAAAGGTTACTATATCTCATGTGTAACATATTTTCTCCCATGAGTTAGGTAGTGGTGATTTACTTAATACTGGACTCATACTGATACTACTTTAGTTAAATGAATCCTGCGATGATCCATTGATGGTGGAGAGCAGACCTTTTGTATAACCTTGAGATCAATTATTATTGATGGGTTAAAAACTTGGGCTTTTAGGGAGTAAGCAACCCGAAGTTTTTTTTCCTCATGGATTTGTCTTTATTTATCTGCATCTACTTTTGAAAATTTTCAAGTGTTTTATTAAAATTTTAATGGTGTTGTAATTGAATTTCAGTTTTCCATTGCTTTACTAAGGTTTTAAAATCCAGGGTCATTTTACAGGTTTTTGGTTGATTTTATTAGTGATGATTTTGTTTAGTGAAATTATTCACTTTCCATCTACTGTTATATATCTCCTTATGAGAGTTTATTCTCATGGTTGTTTAATTTTTAGTTAGACAAGTTTATCCTTGCATCTAGCACGAGGTAGGTGATGTGCATTTTTCTCGTGTTAGGTGTGGCAGTAACATTTTTCATTTTTCATTTTGGCTTCTGCATTATTCCTTTAAATAGAATTTTTTAAGAGTAAATTTTGGAGGTGTTACACAAGAGGTACTTAGTGGTAATAGTAGTTGACGATCACAAAGGATGAGGAGGATTGACTTGTGAATAAAAATAAGGTTCAAATGATAGATCAAATAGGAGAAGAGAATTGATTTCATTCAATATGGAGAGGCGGCGGAGTATTTTGACAATATCCAACTTTCTACATAGTTTTCATGGAAAAGGGAAAGTTATGATACTTAATAAGTCTACAGTTATAAAAAAAATTATTGATTAACCTTAGAATGTTAGCCTTAACATACTTTAATCTCCAAAATGGTGATTAACAAAGCTATACTATGTTTATAAGTGGATTAATCTTGTGTATCCACCATTAAAAATAAATATCAATTTTTTTTTTAAAAAAAAAGAAGTTATTGTAACACCCAAAATTTACTACTGAAAAATTTCGTTTTATAGCGGAAGCTTATAACCAAAATACCAGATGTTACCATCGTAATCGATGTAATTCTAGCTTACCATACCATCCTCACATCAATTACAAGGCTAAAGCCATTATAAGTAAAATAGAGTAAGCAAAAATAAGAGAAGCTTTATAATGTAAATATGATTTTGGAGATTATCTCCGAATACAATATCCAAAATGTAAACAAAAGAGATACCATTGATCAAATAGTCCAAAAAGGCAAAAGGGGTACCGTAGATATCATTTGACGGACCCAGACCATCTTAGTTCCGCTTGTGAAGATTCTTTGGAATTGCCATAGAGCAGAGGAGGCAACCAGGGAGACTAAGAAGGATACACGTGAGACACATCCCGGGCTTTTTAGCACATGTGTGTAGGGATTCAAGGTTTTCTCTTTTAAGGGGATAGTCCCAGTAGTAGAGCGTCAGCTCTGGTAAAGTTAACCGCTTAGATCGCCTTCCTTACATCATTTTTCTCTTCTCCCCCAACCTCGACTTCTTGAATTTGGGGACAAAGTCTCTTATAAAGGGGCAGTGATGTAATACCCTAAAATTTTAGCCAATCTTAATCTTGGGTAACTAATATTATAACCTAATTCTAACCTCAAGAAATTTATTCTTACAATTTTACCCTAACTCTTTGATCCTAACACTTAACCTAATCCTAATTTTTATTTTTAGGTTATTAACGTTTTTCCTAACTAAAAATATAAACATGGATAATTATTTAATTAATTTACCCTAATACCTTAAAATAGATTATTTTAATCTAAACCCACTACATTTCCTTTCTTTTCTTTGTTTTTCTTTTCACTTTTTCTTCTCTTATTTCCTAGTCGGTCTTCTCTGTGCTCATCCTTGAGTGCGTGTCTCTTTCTCCTTTTTTTCTTCTCTCTCTTTTCTGTCTTTTCCCAACTCCTATGGTTATAAGTTGGGGCAAAATCCTTTTTTCTTTTTTTTTCCTCACCCGGTCACAACCCTTGCTCCCCTATGTATGCATGCATTTTATGTAACAATTAATGCCTCCCCCTAATCTTCCCTTATCCCTCTCCTATTCTACAATTTTGGCACTACACCTCCCTCCACCTCCAGCACCAGCTGCTAGTAGAACAACCACCACCACTAAGGCATCTTCTAGCCATCATCTCCTCCCCCATCACAACACCTTCTTCATTTTCCTACATCCTCCACCACAACTCCAACAACACCACAACTAGCTCACACCACCGCCGCCAGCACCATCACCACAAGTCAGTACCACCCTATCACCACTGCCATCACCGCCTAACCTCATCCCCTTTCTTTGTTCTGCACCAACCGAGCCACCCTTCCCCCAACCATGTTGCCTGCATGATGACCCTCTCCACCAGTCACCATCTTGCACCCCTAGTACCATACACACGTACCACAACCACCCCTCTTCTCCCCTACGTGCACCTTCCCAACTCGGCCCTCCTTAAGCTCTAGCTCACGCTACAAGTGCAACGTGAGGAGGGAGGAGTTTAGAATTTTTAGATACCTATTATAAAATAGTAAGAACATTTTAGTAATTTTAAAAAATAAATATTTTAATAATATTATTATGTTATATATTAAATATTAATTCGGTAATTGTGGTTTTACTAATTATTCTTAGGTGAATTTCTAGAAGTACCGAAAGAGCTAGAATATGATAAGTGTGCTTAGAGACCGGAGCCCTTTCAGTAAGGATACCAGTTGATGTTTAAGGATTTGTGTTAAATATTTGAATGGCTATGTGTATTATTATGTTATTTTTATTATATTATTTAATGCACGTTGTTAATAATATGTTATGATAATTTGGATTATAGTAAGAACGACAAAAGAAGTATTGATATGATGTTGTTATGTAAGTTGTAATTTTTGTGAATGAGTATAAAGTGTGGGAGAATAATATGGGTCTAATAAAGTATGATAAGTGGGAAATAATGATATACAAAATATAAGCTTTTCATAAAATAAGGGTTATTGGCTATCTTTAAGGGCATTTTGGTCAATAAGGGTTAATATAAAAATTTTGGTATTTTAACATGTTATATGGATCATAGTATGATAATTAGATCATGTGAAGTGTTCGTAAATGATTATGAATGTCATAAGTTCTTTGGATGAGATAATAGTATAATTTGAAAAGAGTAACCTTTAACGACAATATCATTATTACATGTGTAAAACGTTAGAGTTAGGCCACAAATTTCAGATATATTGTTAATATTGGTATTTTGGGTTGTATATTAAATTTGGTAATTATACAAGCCATCTGGAAAAAGTTATTACTTACCTGTGAAATTAGGGTCTTGGAAGCCTTATGAATAGTAACTTTTGATATAGGGATATTATTGCATGTATAAGACATGGAAGTTAGACCTTGTATTTTGGGTATTTTAGTAATAATAATAGTTGAGGAAGATATACTAAATTTGGTGGAAAATGATCATTATGGGAGGAGTTATGCCTAAATTGTGAAATTAGGATTTTTGGGAAAAATAAACACCTCCACCTTTGAGAAAAGACTTGTTATCTATATGTTGATGGCTCGCTTGCCTTCATTATGTTTGTACTCATAAACCAGTCATGAATAAGATACTAATCATTTAAAATAAAAGATCACAAGAGTTGAGCCAAGATATTTATAGGTCTATTCCACCTAATGATAATAGTAGCTCAAGAGCATTTTATCCTGAGAGGTGTTGGGTCCATTTCATTAGATGATAATAGTGTCTTAGGTGTCCTGTCCTTGAATGATGCTTCAGTTCATTCCACGGGATTAAAAATAGAAGGGCCCTATACTCGACGTGAATGAGAATATGATTTGAGATAAGAACTAATGGATAATATATTAATTATTTAAAGTGGAAGATTATTTGAGTCAGGACCAAGTATTAGGTTCGTTTCACCTGATGATAATAGTATTTTATGTGTGTCATCCCTCAGAGGTGATTCAAATCATTCTACTGGTTAAGAATAGTGGCTTAGGAGTGTTTTGCCCTGAGAGATGTTGGGTCTATTCTACTGAACGATAATAGTGGCCCAATTGTGTTGTCCCTGAGAAGTTATTCAAACCGTTCCATTAGTTAAGAATAGTGGCTCAAAAGTGTTTTTCTTTGAGAGGTGCTCGGTCTATTTTACCGGACGATAATAGTAGTTCAGGTGTGTTGTCCCTGAGAGGTGCTTCCGATCGTTCCACCGATTTAAAAATAGTGGGGTCTCTAAACTCAACATAAATAAAATAAAATTAGATATAATAATGATTATTATTAGATTGGTCGGTAGTAGCCTTTGTACCTACCTATGATTTAGTAGCAATATTTGTGCCTACATGTATTTTCAGTAGCAACCTTCATGCCTACCTGTATGGGTATTGTGCCTTACCTATGATGTTGTGCATTTTGTTGGGATTGATGTTGAGATATGAGTTATGCTCTGACGGTTATGGTTTTTGTGTTGGAGTTTGTTTCTAATCATATTTCAGAGAGAATCTTTGGTATACTCATTTGGTAAGTTTAGTTGTTCCTAATGAACAAATATGAACAGTATGTAACCATGATGGTAATTGATTATCTAAATAATTATTATATATAAGTTCTCGTATGTATATGTATATGTCTTATACCATGTTGATTATTATACCCTGTATGTGTTCCATACTGGTTTTTCATATTCGTTTGGTATAAAGGGTTGCTCAGTACCATCGTACTAAATAATTCATTCTCATGGACCCCTGTCTAGTCAATGGGTAATGGACTTTGTAGGTCAGCTTTTGAGTTCAATTGAAATTTGGTAGTTCGGATTTGAGAGCATAGAACTATCCAGTGTCTCTTTTATTATCTTATTTTCAGTTGTATTTGGACCCTTATGTCATCTTGTAACTTCTCTCTTGAGTTTTGTAAACTGCTGATGTTTTTAATTAGCATGGTATTTATCTGATGTTTTCTCTATTCCGATTTTCTGTAATCATGTTATTAATCTAAGTAGAGTAATGATTTTAGCCTTATCACTTGGTATGAGAATGGTAGAGGAAACTAGACTTATATCAAGTATGGTGGTAACATCCTTCATTTTTATTGTTTTAACTTCTGCTTAACTTTGCAAACAAAATTTTTAAGTATATAAAAATCGAGGTGTTACAGTTATCCTCTCTTATTCTATTCCACTCTCAAAATAAGTAAATATCATATCTCTTTCTCTTTCTAATCATCTAAGTACAACCACTCTTCGTAATTTACATTGGTAATCTATCAATAAATAACCACCTAACTAATAGATTAATTGAAAATTTAAACTAAAATATTACCTCTTTTCTAAAGTCAAATAGCCACCATCGAACCATTTTTTTATCTTATTTACTCTTGGTAATTTTTTTAGTTACCCTTACTTTTCCGAACTTTACAATATTTTTTTGGTAACTAATTGATCCCTTCATTTTATCGTATCTTTTGTTTTTTTACTAGTTATTAATGAATTTACTTTAGCTTATCCATTATTAATAAATCTTTTAGTAAAATTATATATTAACTTTTCGATCAGTCACGTATACATTTCACTTACCCAAATCATATAGAAAGTATGGATAAAGTCTTTACTTTATCATAATTTATTAACTATTAATTACTATTATTAATTTTTCAATAATTATATGATTTTTTCTCTTATTACTCAATAATTGCTATAATGAACTTTCAATATTTTTGCAGTGATTTTTCAACAAATATTGTACTGAATTTTTTCCATTGTTTTACACACACACACACACACACACACGCACACATGAATCAATAAGAATTAAGGACTATATAGATTCTAATTTTTATCTTAACTTATGCATATAGTATTCTTAATTGGTTCAACATTTGTAGTTGGTGAAACCTTATTGGGAAGTAGTATTTCAAGATCCCTTCATTCACAAGGTTTTAGTAATCCTAATTGTATGAACAAAATCTGATCCTTTAGCCTAACCCAGAACATCGAAGCCTAGAGGCATCATAAGCCTTGGACAACCCATGCTCTGTAGTGAATCCCCCTTTTAGTTTGGCCAACTCAACACATGTTGCAGCATCGTAAGCGAACGTTACGTTGCAAATGACCAACATGATTGATTCAAAGTTAGTTAACCTTCATTATGCTTGAATGTGACCTAACTTCCCTCCTCTTAATTTCTCAGCACCGACTATATCTAACATGAGCTTTTCTTGCCTATTGTGAAATCAAGCTTCCATACATACTTGAGCTGCAAGGCCCCCTCCCAAAAAAAAAAAAGAGTCATCAAATCTAAAAAAATACTTAAGCGATCTATCAAGCAATTATTATTTACTTTTAGCAATTTCTTCTAACTATTTACCATTTCTATCTTTTAGGACTTGGATAACACCCCTATAAATGTCTCCGGTTAGAGACCATGCACTCCTCACCATTGGTGGCTATGCCTACATGGCTCAATGACTATATCACTTTGGCTATATATATATATATATGTATATATTTATTTTGCATTATCTGTGTCCTATATTAGCATTAGAGTGTCATTAGATCAATAACACACCATAATTCTTTTGACACTTGAAATAATTTTTTTTTGTTTTTCTTGCGGATAAATAGATAGCGTCCTACTCGAATTTAATCCACACTTTTATTGTAGATTGCGAGGGTCTATATTAACTAAATCCAAAGGACAAGGACATATGGAACAAAATAGTGTGTTGCTGGCTATTGATCTATATAGAAAGCCAATTATTACCCGCTATGATCAAGAATTAATTGACCCTAACATGCAAGTGAAGTTGGGAACTTTGGTTACTTAATTCAATATAAAAAGTTGTTGATACAAAAATGACAAGAAGAAAGGGAGTGAGTGTCCCGAATTTATAGCATGAGATAAAATAAAGAGAGATGACATAAAAGATGGTTTCATAGATGACACAATTGACGGCGAAAAATTATATTAATTAGTAAAGTACCATTGGTTGTACATTTAATTATGCAACTTGCATAATAATATTAGGTTAATTACGGTCTTAGGGATCATAATGAGGATAGTTGGGAATGGAAGTTTCATATCCAGACTCTATAAACAATATAATCCTCAAATCTACTTTAATTTTTAATTTTTCTCTAACAAAAGTTCTTAGATTCTTCAATTGATTTTCAAATTTTAAAACTTATATTTGGATCTACTTATTAAAATTAATTATTTAAGATAATTACTTATTTTAAAAATTATTTAATTTAAAAAAAAATTAAAATAAGTATTTATTTTAAATAATTATTTTTAATCAGTAGTTTTAAATAAAATAAAAATCAACTCACCTCTAATATTAGTTTTTTTTATAAAATACTTTAAATTTATAATTCTCTGCCAACCCGAATGAAAATCCCGACGAGCGCCGAACGCGCGAGAATGATTGCCTTTCGTACACGGTCAAACCAATACATTAGAGCTTGAGATGATATACTGCAAATTCTGTAATTTGTAAGTATGGCTTGCTGCTGTTACTTTCCCTCGCGGTCCATCTATATTGGGCTCTCTCTCCCCTTCCTGCGAAAATCCTCAGCATCACGTTGGCAACGTCCTATTTCCGTTTACTGTTCCAATCAGATTCGAACAGCAGCATATTCTGCTACCCTTTCAGCAAACAGTTTCACTTGGGACGATGTGCTTCGAGTTTCTGCATCAGAAATCCAACTATCTGACCTCTCTGGATTCTTCGAGAAAATAAATATCTGCAATCGCAATATTGTAATTCTCTCATCCCAGTTTCTGAATTTTGTTATTGCTTTTTTGTCTCGCATGGATATTATTCTAATTTGTAAATTTCTTCAACCTAGGAAAAACAAAGTGAATTTCTTCCGTTTGTCGTCGAGGGTCAAATAGTTGGCTATGTACATAGTGGGTAAGGTTCATGAACCCTGCTTTTGTATTTGTCGTATTCTATTGATAGGCCTTGCTTCATAAACATGAATGCTTGAATTAATTGGTTTATGTAGGCTAAGGCTATGTGGGAGTGTTTGACACTACCGCCTGGTAAGCTAACATATAACCAAAAAGCTATCAATAACCGATGAGCTAACTTATAGGCTTATAGCTGATAGCAGCAAACATATTATGTTAGCTTTCCTGTAAGTGTTTGATAGGAGCAGCCATTGAAGTAGCTAACAATTCAAATTTACTGTGCAGCTTGGTTCAGGTTTGTTTCAGCTCAGGTCTTTAATTATGCTAATTCAATTCGGTTTTGGTTCAGGACAAAGATCAGATAAGATGGATATCGGATCAGGTCAATTTTAGACTCATTGATATTTTTAGATTGGGTTCTATTTAGATTTACATACTTTACAATGGATTTTGGGTATGGGTCAGGTGAAATTGGTTCAGAATTTATATAGACATTAGTTATTAATTTATTTTAACAAACAAATAATAGGTTTTACATCTTTTTGGTAGGTAAGAATATTTTTATTACTTGCCATGACTGAGCAAGGAGTACTAACTCATAAAGAACCAAAATAATCTACAATGAAAAATGTACTATACCTATAAGATTCCTATAGGATTATAGGAGGTAATGACTCTACTCTACTTGTCATTTCGATAATTATGGTGTAAATTTGTCCAGAAGGAGGTCAATGTGATAATTCTATTCTCACGAATGCAAATAGAGCTCATAAGGCCATCCTCCTATCTTTTGGGCCCTGATCACCTCTTATCAATCACTGGAGCACTGTATTCCATTCAACGAAGATATGCTGGCAACCAAACTTTCTCATGAGGGTAGACCAAACTTCTGATGTTATGATATGAGGACTAAAAGAAGATGCTAGCGGTTTATGAAGATCTTGCAAAACACAAGCTGGAGGAACATCAATACCAAAAGTCATGAGTCTATCTCTTGTAGAGAGCCTACCATGAACAACCATGCACAGCAAAAGCTTGTGCCAAGGAAGGCTTACTTGAACACAATCCATCTGCATCCAATTGACCACCACCCTCTTAGTTGTTTAGCATTATAAACCTTACAAATATGAAACTTTCCACATGCTGTACAAATATGATCTGCATTAGGATTAGTAAACGGCCATGAAAAGCATGTCTTATTGCCATTGTTTTGTGCATAATCCATGAGGCATTAATAGACAACGAGTTTTGTGATTTATTATCTCTGTATAACATTTTTTCCTTTTCCAATTTGGGCTAAATCTGTATAATTGGATTAAATTATTTATGATCGGAGACTTGTTTACCTCTCATTTTTACAATATTGGTTATTAATGTAGAGCTAATAAAGTTGCTGCCATGGATTGTATAAGACATTAAGATACTAGTATGTTAGGAAGATTTTGATGTTACATATGAAATTATACATAAAACATATTATCATAATGATATAAAATATAAAAATCTTGTTTATTTTATGGTTGACCCAATGTTAGTTGATAGTTGTATTATCAATTTTTTTTTTCTCTTTACATCTAGTTATTGAATACAAGTAATCAATGCCATCTATATGGTTAATTAAGCTAAATGGATTTACTTTTCCATGTGTTTGATAATTTTCTTATGTTTTGTATTTCTTATATTTAGGTGATCCTGCTAGCTAGAACATAATTAAGGAAGGAACACAAATATAGAACTTTTATTAATTTAGTTTTATTTGTTGCCATAAGGTTTGAGTGTCATATGTTCAAGTACAGACATGTTTTGAAGTAAAATTGTCTTTGTGGATCACTAATATGATCAGATTACGTTTGACTTTAGTTCGGTTCAAGTTTAGGTTTATATTTGAGTATAGAGAGTTTTTGAATCTGGTTATTTACATTCTAAGGCAATTTGGACGTGAACTTTTATTGGGTTTCATTAACTTCGTGTTGGTTTTGGATTGGTTTGGGTTGCTTAGGATCAAGTTTGATTTTCTATTTTTGGATCAAAATCAGGTATGGTCTTGGGCTATTTGGTTTGTGTAAATGGTTCCGAATAAGTTTTTCTAGGATTACTTATATCAATGAAAATTTAACTAGATTTATTATAGGGTTAAAAATAGAAATATTATAAGAAGATATTAGCTTATCACAACTAGGCAACTAGCTTAAAAGCTAGTGTTGAACCACTTAGCAAATGTAAGTTGTTTAAAAAATTAAGTTCATTGACCAAGTCAATGAACTAAGATATAGCTTATAAGGTAGTTTATGTCTTGACAAACACACAACATGTGATTTCATTCATGGTGTTTTCTTTCCCTTTCTTTCCATTCTCTGTAATGCGTTTATTCTCCAGCAGTATTAGGTGAAATGAATGAACTATCCTTTCCATTTCTATTTCTTTATTTATATATTTTTTCACAATCTTGTTTCATCAAGTAAGGTTTAGTCCATCTCTAACCAATTGTGGATATTTATAGTATGTTATTAATATTATTCTGAAAACGGGCTACATTACATAGGAGAAGTTGTGAACGTGGAACTGAGATCATTTCCACACCACTGATGGGCATGTTTGGATAATGTGAAATGATAAGAGATTCGAAGCTTCTGTAGGACGATGAAAGCTCCCTTCAAGTGCTTTAATCCTGTTTCCTTACCTTGTATTAGGCAGACCACGAGTGACTCTTGTTCATCTTTGACATTGTTAGTTACTGAATTTGGCTTCCAATCTATGCATGACTAGTCATATTCATAAATATGTAGCATATTTTTTTAGTGGGAATATCTGTGTGCTGTGTTGATTTACAATAATTTGAACTGCCCTTTCTGTCTAAGCATAAATCATTCACAGACTTGCACTGCATGGTGATGGTTTTTGTTCTTTGATTTGATCTGAAAATCTGTTTCCTAAGTTTTCTCATATATGTATCTTGCTTGCAGACATATTTTGAAAATCAATGTTTTGGTCTCTCTATGTTGGAAGTAAGATGATAACATTAAGGTGATCTGAAAATAATTTTTGGCTGTATGTACATTTCAAATTGTTAGACATAATAATAATATTTTTCTTGATAATAGATTGAAGTACTGTCTTCTTTTTGCATGACTGCCACAAAATATTTTGTATTTCAGAGGACGTCCACAAAAGTTTATAATCCAATGAGCATGTGTTCTAAAATGTGCCAGATTTGCAGAAAATTTGAGAAGGTTTCCAGATGTATTTCTTCTTCTTCAAGATGGATTGAATAATGGTTTTCTCAGCAACTATGTTACTTTAAACCCCAAACTGGAGACTCCTGAGGATAGGACTTCTGCTGTTGGAAATGTTATCAGGTGCTTAGGAGAACTGATTCCTGGAATAAGGGATGAGGTACTACCAATCACTCGACATTTTATTTCCTAGTTCCTACTCATCATTCTTTAGGTGATTTTGGACTTCTTTGTAGCATCTGTGTCCGAAGGACAGTTAGGAAGGATGACAATGATAATAATATTGATTCATTCTTTGTAAGATCATGTTCCTTATCTCTCTCTCTCTCTCTCTCTCTCTCTCTTTTGTTTTTTACTTAACCTATCGGAATCATGATATTGCTCTATATCAGCTCTATCCTGTTGTGCGATCCTTTGGAGAACGGGCATTTTTCTCATTGGAACGTGCTGCTGCCCCTTATTTTGGAATAAAGGTGAGGATTGTTCCACACTTTCTGATGTCGGAATTCATTGATCTTATCTTACCAGTTGCGTAGAATCTAGAGACTGTTTTTTCTCCATAGTTTGGTAATTACACCGTTTGATTTATTTCATCCTCAAGCTTACTGAGAGATAAAATTGTCTTTCTTTCAGCTCTTCTTGTCTATGCCATTTTCCGATTTGTCCTCACAAGATTGGAGGTGTGTCTGTTTTTACTTAACAGCATCAAAACTAAAAAATCTTGCATCTTACTCAGAGCTGGCCTTATATACTTTGGGGCCCTAGGTAAAAACTAGCCCAATAAAATACATGATTTGGGCCCCCTGTTACATCTGATTTGAGGCTTCACTGAAAAGTAAAACAAGGATCTTGTTATGCATTCTCAAAAGTAAAACAATTCTCATTCCATCTTGAGGAGTTGAACGAACAACCAATGGTCTGCATACCTTGACCAGTCACCGACAATGGAGATCTGCTTTTATGCACACTCATAATATAAACTAGTTTATATAATTTTGGGGCTTTTATGACTTCGGCCGGGCCTAATCTTACTGCAAGGGTGGTGAATGTAATCTTGGGATTTCATGGGATGGGACCTAATTCAAAACACCTATTATTTTCTAGTGATTTTTATTCTTTAATTCCTATTATTATGTGCGTTGTGTCTTCAGACTAGTTTACTGAAGTTCCTTTGATAGGCTGAGGTGAATTGGTTTTCTCCCCTCTATAAAATAGGCTTATGGAGTTCACATGAATGGCTATGTTGAGAAAGGCAAGCAGGAGTTTCTATGGCTTGCAAAAAGAAGTCAACTGAAGCCTACATTTCCAGGGATGCTTGATCATCTAGTTGCTGGTGGACTGGTTAGTCATGAAACCTTTTTATAGTTTCAGTATGTACTGTTGCTAATTATGATGACTGGCACTGGAAAATTTGTTGTTGAAGTTGAAAGTATTTTGAGCTAGGGGATGTTATTTTTGCCGATCTGATCTGAAAGTTTAATTGTGCTAGAATTATCATTTTACTATCACTGATGCCATAATTAATATTTTTATTAATAATATTACGATCATTATCATTACTATCATTATTATATTTATTATCATTAATTTCATATTATTTTTGTTATAATCAAAATTTGCTAATCTAGTCTTGGTATGTCCTGAGAACATAGGTTAGATCGTCAGAGTACTTAGTCTAATTTCAAATACAGGAATATTGATGCATTATGCTTTACTGGATAAAGGGCTTTCCTGATACTTTTGTTTCACTACTTATGCGGAAATTTTGGTCCACTGTTGAATGGATCTTCTGAATTTCTATGATCTCACAGGCAAAATTGATAGTCCAGTTACATTTGCTTCTGAATAGAATTTGTTTGGACTCTAGTGTTTTGAAATTGTACTAGAATACATAAAGTGAATTGCAAAATTGCTATAATCTTGGTTGCTCTTAATGTAGTAATTGTGACAAGATGGTTAGGAAAACATCAGCTGCTGAATTATATTTCAAGGACAAATTCACTTACCTTTTAACTTCAGAATTATTTATTACAGACATGTGGTGGACATGTTTATACTTTGCTTGATATTCTATAATTTTGATAGGCTGAGCAATAACTACGTGATGGATGTGGTATCAGGTTATGCATGTGATACCTATGTTCTTTTCCCATTTGTTTTTCTCAGGCTGGGGAGCTGGTTAATTTTGTTCTAGCAACAGCTGGATTAATGCATTCTTTCTGTAAAATGCTAAAAAACATGTGATGCTAGTATTCTACCCAAATTATGCTGCCTCTTTGATTTGAATACAGCCCTGAAAAATGGGGGAAGATTAATTCTTGGTGCTGACTTTTTTCTAAAGTTGCTTGATTCTCACAGACTTTACTTCTGTTGATCATGGGATCCTGCAGAAAAGACAGGAAAAATGAAATGATGGGATTGGAGAGAGACATAAACCCTTGAGCTTGATTTCATTGTAGTTATTATTGATCTATGCTTGGGCAGCGGGATAAAACCATATGCTTTGGGGAGGAATAGATCAATAGTATTACTTGTAGCCTTGTAGGGCTATACTCCTAGTCTAGGTTTTCAAATCTTTCTTCAAAGTATAAGCCTAAGGCCATATATAGGCCAAAATATTACCAAACCTAACAATAGTATCCAGTCGTCATAAAATCAACATAGTAGTAGTAGTAATGATCTAATATTAGCCAATACTCCTAAATTTACTAGGCCAACATGGCCTAAAAAGAGAGGTATACCATGTGGGCCTGGACCTTCATAGGTTGGGATAGGATAAGGTGTCCTGTGGTTAGGTGACATGTTGACTGTGCTGTCTTTTGGATTGAACACCCCTAACAGTGCAATGGATTGTTATCGACTTTCATATTACTTGCTGTTTATTGTTTCCCAGAGTTTTTCTCAGTGTATATATCCTTGGGTGTCAAACAACCACCGTAAATCGTGAATCTGTGATGTAATGGCAGCCACATGGGATTTCATGTGATGAGAATATGATAAAGGAGTGTGAGGAGGAGGCAGGGATTCCCAAATCCATTTCCAAGAAGTATGTTAACCTTTTAACGCATCTAATTCCCCTCTATAACTTACTTTGTTCACTGCAGCACCTGTACAGGCAAGGGACGTGAATCACAAGTTTTCATACATACATACATACATACATACATACATATATGTATGTATGTATGTATGTATGTCATCTGTTAGTGTTTTCCCATTGTGTGACATTCTTCTGGATACAGCTGAGTTATGGATTAACTGATCTCTTATATTCCAGCCTTAAGTCAGTTGGTGCTGTCTCATACATTGATATCGATGGATACAGATTTAAACGGGATGTCTTATTTTGTTATGATTTGAAACTCCCTGAAGATTTCATACCCACAAATGAGGGTAAGTCGTGCGAAAGAACATTGTGCTTGCTTTTATTTGTGGTGTGATGTTTTAAATGTCCATTCCCACTGTGCTGCTCTTTTTTTCAGGAAAAGATGCAGACTAATGTTTTGCATGTGCTGACTACTATTTGACAGATGGAGAGGTGGAGAGCTTTAAGTTGGTCCCTGTGTCAGCTGTTGCTAATGTTATAAGGAGGACTCACCTTTTCAAACCCAATTGTTCTCTTGTCATCATTGATTTCCTCTTTCGCCATGGGTATGGTCCATATGGAGATTTCTTTGTGGATGATGCTATCTTTTTGTTGTTATGGAAAGCCAATTGGTTCCTTGTCATATCTATTTCTTCATTCACTATGGAGATTTTTCTTGAATAATGCCATCATTCTATTCTTATGCAATGCTCAGCTTTCAGTTCTTTCTTGGGTTGATGCTGAAAACATAAAATCAGTCTACAAACTAGTCATTATGCTGTACCTATTCATTGGAAATTGTGGGAGATGGAACACTAGATTAATGGTAATAGTCTTTTTAGCAAGTACCCAGATTCTGTTAACACTATCATTTCTATCCTAGAATGGTAATTCATCATCCATGCATTTCTTGTATGATTAAATATTAATATATTCTCTACTATTAGTAATTTTGGTAAGTGTCCGTCAGCTCCTGTTCACAGTTTCCTAAAAGTAATGCTAGTTAAAATCAAGTTGAATACTATTTTGGCCCATCCGGATTATTTGTTTGTCTAAATTGGTTGCCGAATAATATTTTTTCCCCATCTATTTGTGATTCATCTGAATCACTTTTTATCTAAATTAATGCCTAAATATAGAGAGTTAAATACTTTTTTTATTATTATCCCTCTAAATGCAGGTCACAACAAGCACTTCTTTATTATTCAAGAACCAGTTTAGATAAGCTGATAATCTAGAGCTAAAATAGTTTTTAACTCAATCAAAATTTGCTGTGCCATAAGGCAAGATTCTCATCCTGTGGAGAACATTTTCTTATTGTCTAAGTTATATGATGCCAAATTATCTTTGTGCTTTTCCCAGCGGTTTAAGTGAGATGAATTCTATGCTGGACGATTCATGTGAACTCCACTCATTTCTAGTGTTTTTTCCTTTTCCCCTCTTTATCATTTCATGCTAACATGCATTTTTAAGTCCTGACTCCTGAGCAATTGGTTAAGGTTTTGATGCTTTGTGAGGATTGAATAGTATTATGTGAACATAAAAGATTGGGGCCAAGAATGATGTGATCTAAAGCCTTGTGCTGCGTGATAGGCTATTAGTCAAGTATACATATGTGCGTCGCAAGGCTGGTAAGGGTGGTACTGTTGGGTAGAGTATGGAATGTCCAGGCTTCTTAGGCTGTGTTTGGGAAGGGTCAGTAGTGCTGATGATATGGGACGTTGGTACTTATTCTATCTTTTAGTAGATTTCTGTCTTTTCTGAATTTGTCAACTGATTCCGTTAGGGGGAAGTGCTATGAAATAGGGAGAGAAAGGGAGCTAAAGAGGAGAGGAGAATATTGAGTCTGTTGGGAGACCTCAGGTCCTCGAATTCCTGGTTTATCATCTATTTCCGACAATTTTCATCGATAGACTCCCCATTTACTCTCTCATTTTTTTTGGTGAGCTGCTGTGTTATTGTTTGCTGTGACAGGATCCTATCATTACGCTAATCAACTGGTATTATCAAAGCATTCTGGTGTCATAGTGTCATATATCATGTATTTGGGTGGCATCTCTAGATTATTTTCCTTCTAGTAGTTTCTAACAATCTAGTTTAACTAAATTGCAAGATATTATTTAAATCTCCGTGTGAGTAGGTATAGGCTGTATGATTGTGAACTGACTGGGACATTTATAAGTTAAAATGCCCGTCTTTGCGTCCATGCCTACGCTGTCAATTTTTCTGAATATATCATATATTGTATTCGAGGATCAGTTGGTTATGACTAATCAACCCAACCTTTAATATGATATATAAGAAAAAGGAGGGGGGGGGGGGAAGGGGGACAAAAGACAAGTCCAGCAGCTGGAATTAAGTTTCCATGATCGTTGAAGGGGATATATTTTTTATTTTGATTTTTACAACTGCTGAATTGACATTTTTCATTTTGCTGTATTTGCAGATATATAAATCCTGGACATGCTGGATACTTGAAGCTCTTACAAAATTTACGAAGTGGAGATTGCTCCTAGAAAACCGTTTTAGGGCAGGAATATAGTTACTGCCTCTAGCGAATTCATCATTTTGAACTCGCTTTTAGTTAAATTTAAGGGTAGGAGTATAGTAATGTATCGAGTGGATGCGCCATCCTACTTCACCTTGTTTATGAACTTGTAGGACAGTACGTCATGGTGAAGTGGAGAGATGCAAAATACACGACAGAAAATGCATGTTTTAACTAAGATCAGACATTACAGGGAGCATTAATGTCAGCTATACGATGGACTCATGATGCTTCGGTCCGGGTATCTTAGATTTCTATTTTGATTCTTTATCTACGGTATGTGACATTGTTTTGACTTTAGGTCAACGGTTGGAGTTTCAGTACTGTTTGATGACATGATTTGCTAGGAGTCCGTTTTACCATAATCGGATTTTATCATTCTTTGTACAAATAATAAGATTAATGTTCTGTTTGATGTGATTGACATCGTGTTCTCACACTCTTTGAGGATTATTTGTTTAGGGGGTGATAAGGGTGGAGATAATTTTATTTTATTTTGTATATTTTATTTTAAGCATTAAGAAATAATATGTTCAATGAAATATTTATTTTAGAATAAATTAAAATCTAAAATAAGTATTCAATGGAAAAAGAATTTTTTTTTCATTTATTTTTGAATATTGTATAATAAATATAAAATATAGTGATAATTTTCTTTTTCTCTATTACTTCAAACCAAATAAACATATAGTTGTTATTGGTGTTATGAGGTTTTCGACAATTTTAAACATCTACTTGAGCAATTTATTCTATGATCAATACATAATTATTAAAGAGCTACATAATCAAATAAGCATAATCAACGTATCACGGATGTGTCTTTTAATAAAAAAAGTTATTTATAATATGGTGACACATATGATCAATATATAATTATTAAAGAGGTTAGGATAATTACCTGTGACAACTAAATAATTACTTGCGAGAGTTAGATTATCATTTGTAAGAGCTACGTAATTACTGTACTAAACAAACGCAATACAAAGATGCAATTAATGAAAAAAATTATTTATAATACGTAGCCCGAAAGGTCATAAAATATATTACATAATCACTTGTGTAGGCTAGATAATCACTTGAGAAAGCTAGATAATTACTTGAGGGGACAAGATAATCAACTATAAATTTTATAATTCTAAATAGAGATTTTTAGTACAATTTAAATTTATTAACGATATTAAACCTCCAACGCTAATACTATATTGGGTTCATATAAAATAAGTAAAAATAAATAGATGTAATACATAATAATTTGAGAGGATGAGATAATCAATTAAAAGGGCTAGATGATCACTTGATAGAGCAAAATAATCTCCTATGAATTTTGTGTTTTGTAATTCTAAACAGAGATTTGAGTACGAATCAAATTTTATCAATGAAATTAATTAAGTTTCCTATGCTAATACTATATTGGATTCAAATTTAAAAAGGAGTTAGAATGAAATGTTAATCTACAGTAAATCTCTTTAATTTTGTACTTAGAAAAGATAGTCTAGTACAGATTTAAAATAAAAGAATAACCCTTTTTGGATTTAGAAGCCATCATTCCCATAAATATTGAGAATAAAGAGGTGTTAAGCATCAACAGAACTATTTCAATATATTTAACTATTTAAATCTTATTCAATTTAAAAAAAAAATTAACATCCAATTACATACGTAAACAAAATATTTTACATGATGATTAACATTAAAATGGGTTGATTTATCAATTTTATTCAACTTACTTTATGTAAATATTATATAAATAAGTAATCAAATCCTAAACAAGTAAAAAAATTTGTATGGACAAAATAATCACTTGAATAATTTAAATAACCATCTAAGCGGTTCAAATAATCACCGTAAAAATACAGTTGAAAAAATCACTAAAAATACGTAAATAATAGCCTAGTGTTTTTTTTTTCCTCCTACGTGTATCACCGAAGCATTGGTTGTTTCTATTCTTTGTTCGCACATGTTAAGTTAGTAGTAGAAAATATTCAACAATTGATTTGCAGATCTTTGTCTTGTTCCGTATAATTTGGTTGGAAGGTCATAAGGTACATACATATATATATGAAATTAATACACATGTCTATATACAAATACTTACGACACAAGTTTATTAAATCTTCATGTCAAATAAAATGTCCATGGATTAAAAATTGTATACAATATATCAGTGAGATTAATACTAGTATACAATATATCAGTGAAATCAATACTAGATGTTTAATCTTAACCGACCGTCAACCTTTTCTTCTAAATTTTATCTGGCTTTCTTGAACTCCAATCAATAGGGTGTGTATTAACGATTTCTCTACACTTATGTGATAATGTTTCAACAAATGTTGTAATAAAATTTCACCATTGTTTACGCACATAAACATACACATATCAATCGATAAGAATTAAGGAATATGATAAATTATAATTTATATCTTAACTAATGCATGTATTATTCTCAATTGGTTCAATGTCTGTAGTTAGTGAGACCTGATGGGGAGGTACTATTGCAATATCCCTTCATTCACAAGGTTTTGGCGGTCCAACATTATGAGCAAAATCTAATAATTTAGACCAACCCAGAAAGTCGAAACCTAAAGGCTTTATACGCCTTGGGTAGCCAAAGGTTTCGTAGGAAATTTCTTTTTTATTTTGACCAACTTACCCTGCGTTGCGGTACCATAAGCAAACATTATGCTACCAACGACTAACAAGACTGATTCAAAGCCCGTTAAACTCCACTATATCTGAATGTGACTCAACTTCCCTCCCTTCCCTCACAATTTCTTAGCATTGACCACCTCTAATGTGAGCTTATCTCGCTTATGCGGGAGAACATTTGCGAGCCCTGGCTTCCATAAATAGTCTAGTTGTAAGTCCCCTACCCCTAAATGAGTCGCTGAATATGCAAAACCACTCAAGCAATCTATTGAGTGACCATCATTCATTTCAAGTAATTTGCTCTAAATGATTGTCATTCCTACCATTTAGAGCCTAGACGTCACCCTTACAAATAGGAATGTAAACGGGGCAGGTATGCTCATACTCGTATCCGTTCCCGAATCCGTATATAAATTCATATCCATTATCACATCCATATATGTATCTATTAGATATTTGTTACCAGACAGATTATCCATTTATCTGTTAATGTATATTATCCAGCGGATAAATCCATTACTCGACACGTAAACCCATTTAGAGTTAAGCCAAATGATAATTTTAACCTTAATTTATACTATATTTATTTTAAAATTAAGAGTAAAAAGCTAATTATATATCAGGTAAACAGGTATGGATATAGATACGGGTATAATTATAGGTAAGGGTATGGATATCCCATACCCGTATCCGTATCCATACCCGAACCCGAACCCAACTACAAGCTCCTCACCATTGGTGGTTATGCCTACATTGTTCAATAGCTAAGTCACTTCGACTCATTTCATTTTCATTTCACATTGTTCAAGCCCTAAGTTACTGGTTTGAGTGTTAGAGTGTCATTAGGTTGGCACCACATCAGTGTTCCTCTAACACTTGAAATATATGTATATTGTCTTTATTGCTAGTAAATTAATAGTACCCCATACAAATCCAATTCATACTTTTATTGTCAATTGTGAAGGTCTATACTAGCGAAGTCCAAAGGGGGAACACATATAGAGCAAAATAATGTGTTACTGGCTATTGATCCGCAAGGAAAGCCACTGTGATCAAGAATTAATCGAGTCCTTAAATGAAAGTGAAGTTGAAAACTTCGGTTACTTAATTTAATATCAAAAATTACTAATACAAAAGCAACAAGAAGAAAGAGAGTTAGGACACAATTGATAGCAAGAGAGAAAATAGAGAGAAACAAAAGATAAAATGGTCTAATAGATGACAAAGTTGGTTGTAAAAAGGCATATTAATTGGCAAAGTATTACCATTTGTACATTTACATACACAATTTGTACAATATAAATATTGGTTTAACCCCAAACTTATGGGGGAAGGTTAGAAATGAAAACTCCATATTTAAGCCATTCTTTATTTTCAAGCTTTTTATATATATATATATATATATATATAAGAATGCCAAAAGAAGAATACATCGAAAATGTTAGAAACATTCTTCTTCAAAATAATTATACAAATATTCATTTAAATATAATCGGATCTCAGCTAACCAAATTAGACAAACAGATTCAAAAAACCATTCTTCCTACCATACAAATAACCTTTGTATCCCAAAACACAGGAAAAAAAGAGAAGAAAATGCCAATTTTCAAACCCTGTGAAGTTTCAAAACCTAGCCAACAAAGCATCTAAGCTGGAAAAATTGAATTTCTTCAAGCTATTAAGGATAGGTTAAATCAAATTACACCAATAACTTCTTTAAACCTAGAAACTCTTGAGTTGGATTCACAAGTAAATACCATGAATCAAACTGATCAAAAACACAATGATGAGACTCAGGAACCAACTTTGGCTCATCTCCATAATCCTTCAACTTCTAGGTCCATAATTCCTAGATAAATAACCCCTAACTTGAATATGAAAATCATACCAAGTAAATTAGTCCAACCAAACTACAAAGCCTTATCTTTGTATGAATGGAATATAGATGGGATGTCTGAATACAACATCTTGAATCTTTTGCAATAAATGATCATGTCAACCAATGCTTATAAGACTCAAACCAATACATCTGATAGAGCCATAGCAGAACTCCTAATAACATAGTTCTTAGGATAATAAAAAGGTTGGTGGGATTTACACTTAATAACAAAGGAACATAATCAAATCTTAGATGCCATAAAAATAGATGAAAATGAAAAAAATCATTTATGAAAATGGTGAGCCCATTTTTGATACTGTTGTACCATTTATCCTTTCCATATCACTGTAGTTTGTAGGTAAGCCCTCACACCTCAAAGACAAAAATGTGGAACTCTTGTCAAACCTTAGATGCAAACATTTAAGTGACTTCCAATGGTATAAAAATACATTCCTAACTATCATCCATTTTGGAAAGAAAACTTTCTAGCTGGACTTCCACCCCTTTTAGGTGAAAGAGTTATAAACAAAATTAAAAAAGCTTATGGAAACCATATTCCCTACAACAGATTTACTTATGGTGAATTAATAAGTCTCACCTAAAAAGAAGGTTTAAGAATTTGTCAAGACTTAAAACTTCAGAGACACTTAAAATGGGAATTAAACAAAACTAAATAAGAATTAGGTTCCTTTTGAAAACAATTTGACATGTTAGGAACCTCAAACAAACCAAAAAAATGTTTTGGAAATTGCAAACCGACTTTTCACAAGAAACCTAAACAAAAATATTTACCAGCATCGCAAGCAACAAAACAAATACCTTCTTATTAAAAATCAAAATCAAAAGGTAAGAAACCACAAGTTTCGTCATTAAAAGCCCCTGGAAGAGATGTAACATGCTTCAAACAATTCTATAAGTTAAATAACCAAATTAGAGAATTGAATCTAGACAATAAAATAAAGGAAAAAATTCAAAATCTTCTAGTTGAATCATCTAAAAATGAATCCCAAAATGAAAACCTAACATATGGTTTTTAAATCGATGAAATAATAACTTCATCATCTTCATATAACCCTTCAGACCCAAAGGAATAAATATTTGCAAATCAAATAAGTGTGCTAACAGAAGAACAAAAACTAATTATTGAAATTGTACAACACATTCCTGACCCTCAAAAACAAAAAGAATACCTAAAAAAATTGTGTGGATCACTTGAACAAAATGATTCAAAACTACTAACTTGGAAAATTTCAGTATAACCAACAAATACATATAACCTGACTTCAATACTCAAAAGACAGAAAAAATCAAAGCACACAATTCCGATAACTTTCGAACTCCAACAAGAAATCAAAGAAGTAAAACAAGAATTAAAACAATTACAACAAAAATAAGAAAATGATGGTAATATCATTCAAATTTTATTATCAAAATAGTTTGAAAAAAATCTCTAGAACCCAATGAACAAAATGATTTTGAATATTAACAAATCCAAAACCTTCCTCTCCCAAAGGATTTTCTAAATGTATTAAAAAAATAACCTCTAGGAAATATATAATTAATATAACTTTAAAATTATCTGATAATTTTCAAATCAATTCAGTTACCTTATTTGATACTGGTGCGGAACTAAATTGTATCAAAGAAGGAATCATATCAAAGATATTCCTATCTCAAACTACAAAAAAATTATCTACATCAAATAGCTCCAGACTTAAAATCAAAAACAAATGTGAAGCAAGTGTTCTTTATAACAATATGCAAATAAAATCTATTTACCTCATAACCCTAGATTTAAGTCACAACATAATCCTGGGTACTCCTTTCATAAAACTCATCACCCCTTACAAAGTTGATTTAAAAGGAATTTTATTCAAAACTAAAGGAATAAAAAATGTCCTTTCATTCTTAGAAATTTTTAGAACCAGAAACCTAAACTTGTTAAAAGAAAAATCAATCAATAAATCAGAATCAAATCAACCTTCTTGTTCAAGGGAAACAAACATATTTGAATATTTTAAAACAAAACATATCCCTAGCCAGAATTCAAAACAAATTAGAGTCAAAATTAATCAAGGACAAGATTTCTCAAATCTAGAGTCATATCAAAAAAGAAATATGTGTTAAGCTTCCAAATGCATTATGGGCAAGGAAATGACCTATGGTTGACCTACCATATGAAGAAAATTTCCAAGAAAGAAATATCCCCACAAAAGCCTGGCCAATTCAAATGAATTTTGAATTAGTTAAATATTGCAGAAAAGAGATCTAAGACTTAGAAAACAAAAACCTAAGTCTGAAATCTAGGTCACCCTAGTCTTGTGGTGTATTTTATGTAAACAAAAATTCAGAAATTGAAAGAGGAACACCTTGATTGGTCATAAATTACAAACCATTGAATGACGCATTAAGATAGATTAGGTACCCAATTCCAAACAAAAAAGACCTACTTCAACGACTTCATTCATCATTAATATTTTCAAAATTTGATCTCAAATCTGATTTTTTGCAAATTTAAACATCACTAAAAGGCTGATACAAAACTGCATTTACCATCCCATTTAGACAATACCAATGGAATGTAAAGCCATTCAGATTAAAAAATGACCCTTCATAATTTCAAAGAATAATGAATGGAATTCTTAATCCATATTTAAAATTTTGCATAGTTTATATAGATGATGTCCTCATCTTCTCAAAATCCACAGACCAACATTTCAGACATCTTAGATAGAAATTTTTAATCCTTGGGATGTAACCAAACCGCAAACATATTATCTTTCCATCATCAATTTTATAGACTTAGCATCCTTCAAATGCTTCACCTTACCCCAAACACCCAATGAGCTAGCCTATTCAACCTACAAAATCCACAAAGTTAATTTTCCCATACTTTGGGGTCAAAGCCTCGAACATCCCCGATAGCTTCCTGATTCATACAAAATAGTCGTAAATTCAAACTTGACCTGCAATTATTGGGATTACCAGCAAGTCTAGCTAATTTTCTTCCAAAACTTTTCACAAGATGATATGTTCACGTGGTTTATCAAATGGTGGAAAGATTTTGGCTCAGTGCCAGCAATTCTACCTTCCCAGGTATTTGAATCATTGGATACCTTTAAATCCTTACTCCAACCATCAAACAGAGATAGAAAATTACCCCTATCTTCCATTTTTATTAAAATTTCTTCTATCAGTGGGTCTTTTCTTGGATCGTAAAAAACCACAAAATTGAAGGCATTCCAACTCTGGTTTGAAGGTTCAAGGTCAAATGATGAAACAAGTTCCAAGCATTTTACAAAGTGTCAAAACTAACCGTTCAGAATTGGATCAAAACCTAGTGATCTTCATCACCAGCGCAAATCTAGGCTAGTCCATCACAAACAAAGTTCCTTGCCTAAAAATCAGTCACTATAGCAACACTTACAAAAAAAAAAAAAAAAATCCAAAGATGAATACTTGGCCATACTCAGCTAGGTATTATCTCAAAAGAAGAAGACGACATCATCATCATCAGCTTCAACCCCAAATTTTGGATATGAGAATGAAGACGACTTTAATGGAATACTTCTGAGTATTTCTTAACAGCCTCATACGTATCCCTACAACCAAGGGGTACTTGAAAGCACACATAAAAAAACAAATGACAGACAAAGAATATTCTGCCCATTTCAAGACAAATGAAAAAGCAAAAGGCGTAGTCAACAAAAGTGTAATGCATCTTCTGTCAAAAGGATACTTTTCAAAAAAACGATGGCATCTTTTGACAAAAGATAGAAAAGTAAAAGGTAAAAGCAACCGAAAGCAAAAAAAGAAGTAGATAAAGGAATTTGCGGAAAAAGTAAAGCACGTGAAAACTTTTGAATTTTCTTAGACTACTTTTTACTGTTTACTTTTAATGTACACCTTTTACTATATACTTTTTACTATTATCTTTCGGTCGATTCTTTCTGAACTACCTTTCCAAAAGTTGTAAACTTTAAAGGCCCCATCCTTCTATAAAAGGGGACTTAGGACTTCATTTACGGAGATCAAAAAATTTAGGGAGAAGGGCTCTAATTGTAAAACCTCCGATCAACCTATCTTATAATCCAAATTCAAAATCCAAATAAAACTTCAAAATTTTATCAAATCTTCTTTGTATTCTTTTCATTTCTTATTCCTTATTGTTATTTTGATCTTTTAATTATCTAATCATCTCTACAATTCTTTGTATTCTTATTCCTCAAGTGTTATCTTGCTCCCTCAGATCCTAAGACGTCCTTAGTGTGTGTGTGTATCTATATATATATATATATATGGGGGGAGAATAGAAACTCAAAACCTTTTCCCAAAAAAAATCTTCAATTATTCACAGTCTAAAAAATACAGTCTTTATTTTTAATTCATTTTTCAACCTTTATATATATTTGGGTCATTTTTCAACCTTTACATGTATATTTTTGGGTCTTGAATAAAGGCACAAAACCCGTTTCCGAAAAAATTGTCTATTGAACACGGTCCAAACAATGCATTAAGAGCTTGAGATGATATATCATGTATCGCAAATTCAGTGACTATGGCTTGTTGTTGCTGTTACCATCCCACGCTGTCCACCTATATTGGACTCTTTCTTCCCTTCCTGCGAAAATCCTCAGCACCATATTGGCAGCGTCCTGTTTCAGTTCACTGTTCAAATCAGATTCGAGAAGCAGCATATTCTGCTACTCTTTCAGCAAACAATTTCACTTGGGACGATGTGCTTCGGGTTTCTGCACCAGAAATCCAACCATCTGACCTCTCTGGATTCTTCGAGAAAATAAATATCTGCAATCGCAATATTGTAATCCTCTCATCCCAGTTTCTGAATTTTGTTATTGTTTCGTCTCGTATGGATATGATTCTAATTTGTAAATTTCCTTAACATAGGAAAAACAATGTGAATTTCTTCCGTTTGTCGTCGTGGGTCAAATAGTTGGCTATGTACATACTGGGTAAGGTTCATGAACCCTTGTTTTGTATTTGTTGCATTCTATTAATAGGCCTTGCTTCATAAAAATGAATGCTTGAATTAATTGGTTTATGTAGGTTAAGTCTATGTAGGCGTGTCTGACACTACCGCCTGATAAGCTAATATATAACCAAAATGCAATCAAACCGATAAGGTAACTTATAGCTTATAGCAGCAAACATAGTAAGTTAACTTTCCTATTAGTGTTTGATAGGAGTAGCTAAAAATTCGAATTTACTATGCAGCTTGGTTCTGGTTCATTTCAGCTCTGGTGTTGAGTTACGCTAATTTGATTCGGTTTCGGTTCAGACCAAATATCAGTTAAGATGGATATCAGATCAGGTCAATTTTAGACTCATTGATATTTTTTATATTGGGTTCTATTCCGATTTACACAACGGATTGGGCATGGGTCGAGTGAAATTGGTCCAGAATTTATATTGAAATTAGTTATTAATTTATTATGACAAACAAATAATAAGTTTGACATCTTTTTGGCAAGTAAGAATATTTTTACTAGTTGCCATGACTGAGAAGGAGTACAGACTCATAAAGAACCAAAATAATCTACAATGTAGAATGTAATATACCTATAAGATTCTTAAAGGATTTATAGAGGCAATAACTCTACTCTACCATTCATTTTGATAATTATGGTGTGAATGTGTCAAGAAGGAGCTCAATATGATAATTGTATTCTCACAAAAGCAAATAGAGCTTGTAAGGTCATTGTCCTAAATTTTGGGCCTTGACCACCTCTTATCAAATAGTGGAGCACTGTATTCCAATCAATGAAAACATTCTGGAAACCAAACTTTTACACGAGGGTAGACCAAAGTTCTGATGTTATGATATGAGCACTAAAAGAAGATGTGAGCGGTTGAAAATTTATGAAGGTCTTGCAAAACAGAAGCTGGAGGAACATCAATACCAAAAGTCGCGTGTCTATTTCTTCTAGGGAGCCTACCATGAACAACTGTGCACAGCAAAAAATTGTGTCATTGAAGGCTTAATCGAATACAATCTACCTGCATGCAATCGTCCATCACCCTCTTTGTTGTTCAGCATTATGAACCTTACAAATACAAAACTTTCCACATGCTGTACAAACTTGGTATGCATTAGGGTAAGAAAAGGCCACGAAAAGTATGTCTTATTGTCATCATTTTATGCATAGTCCATGAGGAATTGATAGATGACGAGCTCTGTGATTTATTATCTCTTTATAATATTTTTTACTTTTTTGATTTAGGCTAAATCTATACAATCGGATTAAATTATTTATGCCTTGAGAATTATTTACCTCTCAATTTTACAATATTGGTAATTGACGCAGAGCTAATAAAGGCATTGTTATAGATTATATAAGACATTAAGATACTAGCATGTGAAGAAGATTTTGATGTTAGATATGAAATTATGCATAAAACATATTATCATCATGATATAAAGTATAAAAATCTTGTTTGTTTTATGGTTGGCCCAATGTTAGTTGATTGTAGTGTTAACCCCTTACATCTAGTTACTAGATAAAAGTAATGAATACCATCTCTATGGTTAATTAAACATAAATGAATTTACTTTTTCTTGTGCTTGATAATTTTCTTATGTTTTGTATTTCTTATATTTAGGCGATCCTGCTAGCTAGAACATGATTAAAGAAGGAACCCTAATATGGAGCTTTTACTAATTTTAGTTTTATTTGTTGACGTAAGGGTTGAGTGTCATATATTCAAGTACAAACGTGTTTTTAAGTAAAATTGTCTTTGTGGATCATTAATATGATCAGACTATGTTTGACTTTTCGGTTCAAGTTTAGGTTTGTATTTGAGCATAGAGAGTTTTTGATTCTGGTTATTTTCGGTTTAAGTCAGTTTGGATATGCTTTTTTATTGGGTTTGATTAACTTTGTGTTAGTTTTGGATTGGTTTGGGTTGCTTCAGATCAAGGTTGATTTTCTATTTTTGGTTCAAATTCAGGTATGGTCTTGGGCTATTTGGTTTGGGTAAAAGGTTCCAGATCAGTTTTACTAGCATTACTTGTATCAATGAAAATTTAACCGGATTTATTAAAGGGTTAAAACCACAATTATTATAAGAAGATTTCTAGCTTATCACAGCTGGGGAATTAGCTTAAAAGATATTGTTGAACTACTTAGCAAATGTAAGTTGTTTAAAAAATTAAGTTCATTGACCAAGTCAATAAACTAAGGTATAGCTTATAAGGTAGTTTATGTCTTGACAAACACACAAAATTTGATTTCATTCATGGTCTTGTCTTTGCCTGTCTTTCACTTCTCTGTAACGCGTGTATCCTGCACCAGTATTTGGTAAAATGAATGAACTATCCTTTCCATTTCTATTTCTTTATTTATATATATATATATATATTCTTTTTCATAACTGTTTTCCATCAAGTAATGTTTTAAGTCTCTGGCTCTAACCAACTGTGGATATTTATAGTATATTGTTAATATTATTCTGTAAATGGGCTACATAGGAGAAAATGTGAAGAAGGAAATGAGATCATTTCCAGACCACCAATGGGCATGTTTGGATAATGTGAAAATATTAGAGATTTGAAGCTTCTGTAGGATGATGAAACCTCCCTTCAAGTGCTTTAAGCCTGTATCCTTACCTTGTACTAGTCAGACTAAGAGTGGCTCTTGTTCATCTTTGGACATTGTTAGTTACTGAATTCGGCTTCCAATTTATGCATTACTATTCATATTCATAAGTATATAGCACCTTTTGTTAGTGGGAAACACAAAAAATAGAGTAATAGTTGCAAGCAATAAAATCGCGGTTGCGGTCGCGATCACGATCGCGGTATCGGAGTATCACGAACGATATTTTATATGTTGCGATTTTTGCAGCGTGATTTTTTTTTTTTTTTTTTACAATAAATATCGACAAATATCGGTAGAATATCGGCAAATATTGGTCTACAACTGATATATTGCTGATAAATATGTAAAATTCTAAATCCATCGCATATCGGTTGACCCAAAATCCGATAAATATCGGCCAATATTGTATACCGGGACCGATATTTAATTGTATGAATAGTTGTTGCTTATTGGAATATCTGTGTGCTGTGTTGATTTTGTATAATTTGAATTACTGTTTTCTGTCTGAGCATACATCACTCACAGACTTAAACTTGTGCTGCATGGTGACTGATGTTGCTCTTTGCCTTGATCTGAAAATCTTTTTCCTTAGTTTTCTCATATATTTATTGACTTGCAGACATATTTTGATAATCAATCTTTTGGTCTCCCTTTGTTGGAAGTAAGATGATAGTGTTAAAGTGCTCTGAAAATAATTTGTGCCTGTATGTACGTTGCAGACATAACAATAATATTTTCCTTGATAATAGATAGGAGGACTGTCTTCTTTTGGTATGACTGCCGCAAAATATTTTGTTTTTCAGTGGAGGGCCACAAAAATTTATAATGCAATGAGCTTGTGTTCTCAAGTAATAAAACTGCAGTCTTGATTGTAGTTGTGGTCACGGTGTCGCAGTATTGGGGTGTTCTAAACGATATTTTATATGTCACGGTTGTCGTGGCGTAATCTTTTTATTTTAATTTTTTTACAATAAATATTAGTAAATATCAGTAAGTATCAGTAAAATATTGGCAAATATTTGTTGATAACCGATATATTGCCGATAAATATGTGAAATTCTAAAACCGTCACATATCGGCTGACCCAAAATCCGATAGATATCGGCCGATATTGTGTATCAAGACCGATATTTAATTATATGTGTGTTCTGAAATGTGCCAGATTTGCAGAAAAATTGAGAAGGTTTCCAGATGTATTTCTTCTTCATCAAGATGGATTGAATAATGGTTTTCTCAGTAACTATGTTACTCTAAACCCTAAACTGGAGACTCCTGAGGATAGGACTTCTGCTGTTGGAAATGTTATCAGGTGCTTGGGAGAACTGATTCCTGGAATAAGGAATGAGGTATTACCAGTCAACCGACGATTTATTTCCTAGTCATCTTACTTTAGGTGATTTTTGACTTCTTCTTTGTAGCATCTGTGCTCGAAGGACAGTTAGGTAGGATGACAACGAACATAATATTAATTCCTTTTTGTACAATCATGTTCCTTATCGGAATCATGATGTTGCTATATATCAGCTTTATCCTGTTGTGCGATCTTTTGGAGAACAAGCATTTTTCTCATTGGAACGTGCTGCTGCCCCTTATTTTGGAATAAAGGTGAGGATTGTTCCACACTTTCTGATGTTGGAATTCATTGATCTTATCTTTCCAGTTGCGTAGAGTCTAGAGACTGTTTTTTCTCTGTTATGTGGACATAGTTACATAGTTTGATAATTACTCCTTTTGATTTATTTCATCTTCAAGCTTACTGAGAGATAAAATTGTCTCTCTTTCAACTCTTCTTATCTATGCCATATTCTTATTTGCCCTCCCAAGTTTGAAGGTGTGTTTGTTTTTACTTACTAACATCAAAACGAAAAAATCTTGCATCTTACTCAGGGCTGACCTTATATTCTTTGGAGCCCTAGGTAAAAACTAGCCCAATAAAATACATGATTTGGGGCCCCTATTACATGTAATTTGAGGCTTGACTGAAAAGTAAAACAAGGGCCTTATTATACATTATCAACAGTAAAACAATTCCCATTCCATCTCGAGGAGTCAAATGAGCAACCATTCTGCATGCCTCAACCAATCACTGAAAATAGAGATCTGCTCTTACTCACACTGATATATAATATAAACTAGTTTATATAATTTTGGGGCTTTAAACTTGTGGGGCCTAATCTTACTGCTAGGGTGATTGAATGTAATCATGAATTTTCATGGGATGGTACCTAATTCGAAACACCTATTATTTTCTAGTGATTTTTGTTCTTTAGTTCCTATAATTATGTGTGGTTTTTCTTCAGACTAGTTTACTGAAGTTCCTTTGATAGGCTGAGGTGAATTGGTTTTCTCCCCTCTATAAAATAGGTTTATGGAGTTCAAATGAATGGCTATGTTGAGAAAGGCAGGCAAGAGTTTCTATGGCTTGCGAAAAGAAGTCAAGCAAAGCCTACATTTCCAGGGATGCTTGATCATCTAGTTTCTGGTGGACTGGTTAGTCATGAGGCCTTTTTATAGTTTCAGTATGTACTGTTTCTAACCATTGATTATTGGCACCATGGAAAATTTATTGTTGAAGTTGAAAGTATTTTGAACTAGGGTATGTTATTTTTGCTGATCTGATCTGAAAGTTTGATTGTGTTATAATTATCATTTTACTATTGCTTGTGCCGTAATTAATATTTGTTTATTACGAATATTGCTATTGTTATCTTTGCTATCATTAATTTTATATTATTTTTGTTATAATCAAAATTTTGCTAATCTGGTCTTGTTATGCCCTGAGGAGAACATAGGGCAGATCGTCAATGACCTTAGTCTAAGTACAGATAGAGGAATATTGATGCATTATGCTTTACTGGTTAAATGGCTTTGCTGATCCTTTTGCTTAGCAACTTATGCAGAAATTTTGGTCCACTGTTGAATGGATCTTCTGAATTTCTTTTATCTCGCAGGCAGTAAATGAGCACAAAATTGATAGTCCAGGTGCATTTGCTTCTGCATAGAATTTGTTTGGACACTAATGTTTTGAAACTGTACTAGAATACATAAAGTAATTTGCAAAATTGCTGTACTCTTGGTTTATCCTAATATAGTTATTGTGACAATATGGTTAGGAAAACATCAGTTGTATTATATTTCAAGGATAAATTCACTTACCTTTGAACTTCAAAATTATTTATTACAGACATGTGGTGGTCATTTTTATACTTTGCTCGATATTCTATAATTGTAAGGCTGAGCAATAACTATGTGATGGCTGCTGTATCAAGTTTTGTTCTTCTACCATTTGTAATTCTCAGGCTGGGGCGCGGGTTAATTTTGTTCTAGCAACAGCTGGATTAGTGCATTCTTTCAGTAGAATGTTATGAAACATGATGCTAGTATTCTACCCAAATTATGCTGCCTCGTTAATTTGAATACAGGCCTGAAAAATGGGGGAAGATTAATTCTTGGTGCTGATTTTGTTCTAAAGTTGCTTGATTCTCACAGACTAGACTTCTGTTGATCATGGAATCCAGCAGAAAAGACAGGAAAAATGAAATAATGGGATTGGAGAGAGAGATAAGCCCTTGACCTTGATTTCATTGTAGTTGTTATTGATCTATGCTTGGGCATCCGGGATCCAAAAATCCGATCCAATATTTAAAAATACGATCCAACATTTCGGATATCCGAGCCGATTTTATTCTAAAAGGATATCCGACATTCGGATATCCGGTTTTATTTTGGATTATCCGATCCGAAAAAATATCCGATATTTTGTTGATTATTTCAATAATACATCATATTATTGTGTTTTTATAGTTTTAAGTTTTAAAATTTTATTTATTTTTATATTTATAATAATATTTTAATACTTCTTTTAGATAAAATAAGATATTTATATGAATATAGATATGAATATTAATTGATATACGATCTTTATTTTTAAAAATATTCTAGCAAAAGTTATTAAAATTGATAAAATAGTATTTTCATACGGATATTAGATATATCCGAATCTGGTCCATATCCGGTCTGTATTTTTTGGATATCCGCATCCCGGATATCCGGTCTAAAAAATACGGAGCGGATAACCGAAAAAAATATCCGAATGGATACGGATATCCGGTTTTGCATACCCCTAGATAAAACCACATGCTTTGGGGAGGAATAGATCAATAGTATTACTTGTAGCCTTGTGGGGCTATACTCTTATCCTAGGTTTTCAAATCTTTCTTCAAGGTATAAGCCTAAGGCCAAATATAGGCCAAAATATTACCAAACCTAACAATAGTATCCAGTCGTCATAAAATCAACATAGTAGTAGTAGTAATGATCTAATATTAGCCAATACTCCTAAATTTACTAGGCCGACATGACCTAAAAAGAGAGGTATACCATGTGGGCCTGGACCTTCATAGGTTGGGATAGCATAAGGTGTCCTGTGGTTAGGTGACATGTTGACAGTTGACTGTGCCGTCTTTTGGATTGAACACCCCTAACAGTGAAATGGATTGTTATCGACTTTCATATTACTTGCTGTTTATTGTTTCCCAGAGTTTTTCTCATTGTATATATCCTTGGGTGTCAAACAACCACCGTAAATCGTGAATTTGTGATGTAATGGCAGCCACATGGGATTTCATGTGATGAGAATATGATAAAGGAGTGTGAGGAGGAGGCAGGGATTCCCAAATCCATTTCCAAGAAGTATGTTAACCTTTTAACCCATCTAATTCCCCTCTATAACTTACTTTGTTCACTGCAGCACCTTTACAAGCAAGGGACATGAATCACAAGTTTATATATATATATATATATATAATCTGTTGGTGTTTTCCCATTCTATGAAATTCTTCTGGATACAACTGACTTATGGATTAACCGACCTCGTATCTTCCAGCATTAAATCAGTTGGTGCTGTCTCATACATTGATATCGATGGATACAGTTTTAAACGGGATGTCCTGTTTTGTTATGATTTGAAACTCCCTGAAGATTTCATACCCAGTAATGAGGGTAAGTCTTGTGAAAGAACATTGTGCTTGCTTTTATTTGTGGTGTGATGCTTTAAATGTCCATCCCCCCTGTGCTGCTCTTTTGATCAGGAAAAGATGTGAACTAATGTTTTGTATGTGCTGACTAATGTTTGACAGATGGAGAAGTGGAGAGCTTTAAGTTGGTCCCTGTATCAGGTGTTGCTAATGTTGTAAGGAGGACTCACCTTTTCAAACCCAATTGCACCCTTGTCATCATTGATTTCCTCGTTCGCCATGGGTATGGTCCATATGGATATTTCGTTTTGGATGATGCTATCATTTTGTTGTTATGGAAAGACAATTGGTTCCTTCTCATATCTATTTCTTCATTGGCTATGGAGTTTTTTCTTGAATAATACCTTATGCTTATGCAATGCCTTGCTTTCAGTTCTTTCTTGGGTTGATACTGAAAAAATAAAATCAGTCTACAAACTAGTTATTATGCTGTAGCTATTGATTGAAAATTGTGGGAGATGGAACACTAGATTAATGGTAATAGTCTTTTTAGCAAGTACCCAGGTTCTGTTAACACTATCATTTCTATCCTAGAATGGTAATTCATCATCCATGCATTTGTTGTATTATTAAATATTAACATTTTCTCTAATATTAGTAATTTTGATAAGTGTCCGTCAACTCCTGTTCACAGTTTCCTAAAAGTAATGCTAGTTAAAATCAAGTTGAGTACTATTTTGGCCCATGCGGATTACTGGTTTGTCTAAAATGGTCGCTAAATAATATTTTTTCCCCGTCTATTTGTGATCCATCTGGATCACTTTTTATCTAAATTAATACCTAAATATGTGGAATTAAATACTAGTTTTTTTACCCCTCTAAATTCAGGTCACAATATGCACTTCTATATTTAGATAAGCTGATAATCTAGGACTAAAATAGTATTTAACTCAATTAAAATTTGCTGTACCATAAAGCAAGATTCTCATCCCCTGTGAGAACATTTTCTTGCTGTCTAAGTTATCTGATGGCCAAATTATATTTACGCTTTTTCCAATGGGTTAACTGGTTAAGTGAGGTTAATGCTATGCCCGATGATTCATGTAAATTCCACACATTTCTAGTGTTTTCTTTTTCCCTTCTCTTTGTGTCATTTCATGCGAACATTGTTTTGCATTTTAGTCATGAGCAATTGGTCGAGGGTTTGATGCTTTGTGAGGATAGAATAGTATTATGCGAACATAAAGGATTTGGACCAAGAAATCATGTGATTTAAAGCCTTGTGTTACTGATGTGGATAAAAAGGATTTCTATAGGAATAAGTATAAATGTAGGAATAAAAATTAGATTCCTATCTTATCTTTTATTCTTTACTATCTTACCTTAGTAATTATCTTATTTACCTTAGTAATTATATTATGTCGATCTCATCTTAGCTAGTAATTAGTAATTTTACTATCGTTATTTTATGGCCCTTACTCTATATAAAGGGGTCTTAGGGTTATTATTTGGATACGAATGAATGAATATTATTAATCCTGAGTGATTTTCTGATTTCCCTCTCCAATTCTCCTTCTCCTCTCTCAACTTTACATCAGTTAAGCTTAGCAACTGGTATTCTCATAACATTCTGGTGTCATACTGTCATATATCATATATTTGGGTGGCATCTCTAGATTGTTTGCCTTCTGGTAGTTTCTTTTCAATCTAGTTTAACTAAATTGCAAGATATTATTTAGCTGTCCCTGCGAGTAGGTATGGGCTGTATGATTGTGAACTGACTGGGACATTTAGAAGTTAATGTTGAAATAAACTGTAATATATATATGATGATGATGATTAATTGATGAAGTTTATTTGAAATTCTTGTATGACTTTGTACATGTGGCAATTCCAATCAGATGAATTACAGTTCCAAAGTTCAATAGTCTTCAAAAGAATTGAATAAAACAAGAACGCCAATGATGTGTTGCTTTTTCTGTGAATGACTACAAATTCTTTTGAAAAGGTAGTCACATGAGTGGTTTTTACTATGAAAGATTGCAATGACTGGTTGAGTGGTTGCGACTTTCATTTTTATGAGAAAGATTGTTGGATGTAAGGTATAGAAATGATATAATTATAATAATAATAATAATGAATAAATAAATTATTATTAACAAATAGTAATAATAATAAATGTAATAATAATAAAATAATATAATAGGCGTACCTCTTTAATCGAAATAATAACTGAAGCTGAAAATAGAAGACCAAACTTAATTAATCTATGTTCACCGAATTTACGATGTGTTCTTAAAATAATTTTTCTCTCTCACACGGTGCCCAATGTTATGAACAATTGTGTCCTAGGATCAAACGGATTTTTGTTCTTGTTAGAAGTAACACTTCAATTTGATAGGACTCAGGTGAACTCAACGTTATGCTGATACTTAACTAGGATTAATAGAATAGGAAGGGTAGAGAGAGAGAGAGATAAGCAGTTTTTCCGGAATTTTCAGAATGAATTTTCCAAATGGCATGGGGTGGCTATATATATAGCCTCGTATGCACCCATTTGAGCGGTCACTATGCATGAGAACAATTGTGTACTAATCAGTCACATAACAATTGCTGCCTTAATTTTGTATGGTACATTCAGTTTCTTAGAGAAACGAAAGTTGTGACCACTCAACCGGTCATTGCAATATTTCACAGTAAAAACCACTCACGTGACTACCTTTTCAAAAGAATTTAATCTTTCACAGAAAAAGCAACATGTCATTGTCATGCTTGTTTTATTCAATTCTTTTGTATACAAGTGAACTTTTGTGTTGCAATTCATTTGATTGGAATTTCCACATGTACAAAGTCATACAAACAAGAATTTCAAACGAACTCCATCAATTAGTCATCACACACACACACCAATTTATTTCAACAGTTAAAATGCCCATCTTTGCGCCCATGCCTCGTTAATTTTTCTAAATATGTCATATATTGTATTAGAGGATCAATTGGATATGATTAATGAACCCAACCTTGAATATGATATGTAAATCCATGACTATTGTATTTGCAACTGGTATTAAGTTTCCATGATTGTTGAAGAGGATAAATTTTTAATTTTGATTTTTACAACTGCTGATGTCCTGATTGACAATTTTCATTTTTTCTGTATTTGCAGATATATAAATCCTGGAGATGTTGGATACTTGAAGCTTTTACAGAATTTACGAAGTGGAGAATGCTCCTAGAAAACGGTTTTAGGGCAGGAATAGAGTTGAGTCTCTTGTGAATTCATTTTGAATGTGCATTTAGTTAAACTGAGTCAAATGTTACTGTTGCTATGGCAGTGACTGTCATCAACAACAGCCAGTAATACCTAGCTAAGTTGAGAGTAAACTTCAACATTCAGATTGCTGACCTCCAGTAGGACACTTGAATTGGAAAGCGAAAGAAGTTATCCATATGCGTCATATTGTTGGCAGCCTATGCTTTTCGACCGACATGTTTGGGGATGGGAAAGCTTACTTGGGTGCAAATATCTGTCGATTGCTTGAAAGTTTCATTTGCTAGGTGCCATTGCCTTTTGTTTTCAGTCTCTCTGCATGATGAAGTGCAGATCCCCACCCTTCTCTCTTGCTCTTTATTTTCTAGCTCCTGCAATTTGCAGTTCAATTTTGGAGACACCTTATTCTCTCCATAAGGTGAATTCTATTGGCTGACCTTAGTTCACGCAGCTTTAAGTATAACCATGGATCATATATGTTGTTGTGTAGTTGACACATTTTATATCATCTCATGGGTGAAACACCCCTCACCCCTCACCCCTTCTTTTCTATTACTATTTTTCCTATCTTACCACCGAGTTATCTGCATATGATACAAGTGTATTTTTCTTAAAGAATGTTTCAACATAAGTAAATTCTTATGCCTATCCTATGTAACTACTTTCGAGGGAAAATGTCATATTTAAAAGTATTATTTTAATGGCGCTTGAAAGTTGCACACACACTTGCAACGAACTGTATAAAAATATGAGTTGTGGTGAGAGACATAAGGTGATATGTCACATTGAGTTATGTCCAATCTTTTGAGGTTCGATGGATTGACATGTTGGGAGAGAATGCATATTGTTTTTAACCCTGACAGGTCTCGACTCTCGAGGAATTAGTTCCTCCAACTTTGCAAATGGAGTGAGTTGATCATCTGTGCTCATTGTTGGTCCACTCAGAACAAATTTCACATCAACACACGACTTGATCCCTAAATATATGTATCTCAATTTGAAAACCACTCATTTTCCAAGGAGAATATGACTGGTGCGGATCTGTCACACCTTTCTAAACGAATACAACTTGTATAGTACCTTAAGTAACTGACCCAAACATTGTTGAAGATGTTTATTTGCAGCGACACGACGAAAAGTTAGAATCTTGTAATCTCCTAATCTATCCATGCCCATGTAAAGGTGATAGGGAATCAAGCCCTCATATACATATGCATATGTTAAATAGGGAAAGATGGCTATCAAGAATGGATTGAAAATTATCAGTCCACTGTTCCGACCTTCTAACTTGAAGCTCTAACACTTCCAAGTGAGTCAACGCTTCCAATCTAACTAGGCTTGTTATAATCAACGTGCTGGAACCCAATTTTGTTGTTCCCAACATGTATAAACCTTCCAGCAGAGGAAGAGTTCCTACCAAATTATCAAAAGAATCACTCAAATGACAAAAATGTCAAATCCAACACTCTAGTCTGATCAATTGTTGGATTGCTCCACAAAGCCCACCGCATATATGATTGACCAACAAAGGTTAAGGATTTCAAGATTGCTCAATTCACCAACCTCGATGACGTCTTCAGTCGTACAATCATGCAAACATATTTTCATGTTCTTCAATTCCAACACATTGAGGTTCCCCGATATCCCTCGAAAGAAACAAGTAGAAAATTTATGTGGCCGATGATTATGAAGTATCATCTCATGTAGACGTAAAGATTTGCAAGTTAAGATACTTCGTCACATCATTATGTCGAAAAAAAATTCACAATGCTTGTCTTAGAGGTTATTGAGATGGCATGCTTCTTAGCTCTCATTGAGCATGCCGTCGATTGTCACATCACTAGTCCTACCTCCGTAATACTCTTTTACTTGAAATTCAGATTTTTCTGCACACATTATTAATCAACATTATGACATTGAGTAAATATAATAATTTGATGAATAAAAACATATTAACAATTATAGTAGTAATAATAAATTAAGTTATAAAAAACATGGATATAAGAAAGCTAGTGCTAAATTGAAAAACAAAATAAAAAAGAAAACAACATCAAATAAAATATAATAAGTTTTTTTTATATATAAATTAATTTTTTAGCTTTTACTTTTTAATTAAAATTTTGTTTCCACTCATTTCTATTATTTATTTAAATTTAATACTTCATAATGTTACAATTGTTTACATAGAAAAAATTAAATAAAATGCAAATAAAAGAATCAAAATAAATAAATAAGAAAAAAAATATAACTTTTAGTTTGAAAGTAAAAATCAAGAAAATATTATTAATTACTCATTGATTGAAAAATATAAAAAAAATAGTTAAAAAGAAGTTATTGGGTAAAGATAAAGATAAAGATAAAAGTTAAATTAGTTATAAATTATTAACATTTAAATAAAATAAAACACAATAACTTATTAAATTGAATTATAGCTGAGTACTATATTATTACGTACACAAAAATTATTGTAATTCTAACCGGATATGCACAAAGCATAGAAATGTATTATTTATATGAAGATAAGATCAATTTAGTGAAGAAATTTCCTAATTAGAGTAAATTTTGAATTATGTCTTTAAAAGAAACTAAGAAAGCATTAATACTTCAATTGGAACAAAGCCATTGTTTATACCTTTATTGACATCTAACACTTGTTTCATTTGTTTCCGAAACAAAAGTTAATAATATATGCAAAGATGAACACAATCATTAAGAAAAACATTATTTAATCATCTTTTAAGGCACAAACACAATCTTTAACTATTATTTCGGTATTTGTGGTTTACAACTTTATATATTTTCATCCCTATAAAAATAAAATGTTAATTTGAATCCTTGTACTTGGAAACTTTACATATTTTGGTTATTCTAATAATAAACTATTTATTTTAATCCATGCAGAATTATTTTATATTCAAATTAGTCCCCGTCCTGAACACTATACTGACATACTATTATAGATTAATTCATATACTCTCTCTTATAGTAAGCAAATTACACCCTAATTACCTAATTAGTTAGTAATATAATTATTAATCTGTTACTATTTCCAAATATAATTGCATCCTAATAAATAAATTACATTTTAGTCGAGTTGGAGAATGAGCAGCTTTATTTTTTTTAATTGTCTGTATATATTTTTTAATTAGATTTGAAATTAGTAATAGGTTAATAATTATAATATTAAGTAATTAGGTGATTAGATATAATTTGCTTACTACAAAAAAAAAGAAAAAGAAAGAAAGAGAGAGATTATAAAGATTAATATGTACTAGGAGGTTAATATAATATTCAGTGACTAATTTGAATATAAAATAATTTTAAAAGGACTGAAGCAAATATTTTTTTTATAAGATTCAAAACAAATAAAGTTAAAAACTATATAGACTAAAATAAATATTTTATTTTTACTGACATTAAAACAAATAAAATTACAAACCATATGAACTGATATAGCACGGAACTACCCAAACATTTTATATGAATGGAGAAAAAGCTAGACCTACAGCCAGCTAACGTGGAACTAAACACCATGTTCAATGATCTACTTACATCATCACCCCGACAAATCCACAGAAAACAGATGAACGACCAATGAAATATATATATATATATATATATATATCACCTTCCTTGTAGATAATCAAACTGAATTAAAGCACCAAATTGTTTTACAGCTGATTTCTTCCCTGAGTAACATACCCAACAAACAAGAAAAGGAGCATGACGCTCACCAGGAGCAGAAGGGGATGGCTGCGGCCGTGCACTATCATTTTAATTCTTCCCCGTAGCCGCCGTCTAGAAGGCTCATTAATATCCGACTTTTTTGCTGCTAGCTTTGGTAAATGATTTTTTTGATATATATCGGACTTGAGCATTAAAAAAAAAAAAAAAACTGTCACACACACACAGAGAGACAGACACTACCCAGCAACATATGTTCCTTCCTCATAAAGGTGGAATACAATTGTGCTTAGGTCACTCTTCCAAATTTGATTCCTCTGTATACTTTGCCCTGGAGCACATGATGCAGCTTGGGTGTATGGAGAGATCCGTAGGAAAATCTTTGCATATTATCATTCCCGGACATCTTAACGGTTTCTAGGGATGGGAAGGCAGAGCTCCTGGCGGAACTGGCCGAACTAAAGTTGTGTAGTCTATTTAAATTAATCAACTCTATTGTACGAAATTGAGAGAATGTAATTTGACTTTCTTCTTCTCGTTCATCATCATCATCATCATCATCATCATCATCATCATCATCATCATCATCATTCCCACTTTCAATTGTTACTACTTCCAACTTACCGCAGCCAAGTATACCCAATTAATTCCTTTAGTTGCACAAGGTCTCGCTATTGCTGGTGAAAATATATGCCCCAAACTCATCACCTTCAGAAATATAAAGCCTAGTAGGTAACATAATTCACAATCTTCACAATCTACTACTCAATAGAATTCAATAGATGCTCATAAACGAACATTTCTCCTTTTTTTAAGTAATACAAATGGAGATGTAAATAAACTAACGGAAAAAGTCGATGCCAAAGAGGATAATAGAGGGATGGGAACGAAATAGGTTGGATGAGTTGTTGTACGGCGGCGACAAAAAAGAGCAATAAAACCGGTCAGTTACAGTTTGGTCACCATCTCCTGGGGGTTTCCTCAAATGCAATGTGGATGGAGGATGTCAAGAGACGGCAATCGACAGGGGAGCGAGCAATCATGAGAGATGTTGATGGATGTGTCATACACTGCGGTAATTGATTTGAATTCAGGATTGTAGATGCTATATCTCCCATCATGGCAGAGTTGAAAGCTTGCTGCCTGGGCATGGAAATGGCGGCGGCGGAGAATCTCAAAGATGTTACGTTTGAAACCCATTCAAGAGTTTCTGCGGAGGTGATTAATGATAAAATTTGAAGGGTCCTTGGCAAGCTACTGGATGTATTGGGAGGTGTCGGGAGATGTTAGCTTCACATCCTGATTTTTGTATTATTTCCGTTCATAGATGGGCAAATGAGGCTGCTATGTATGGATTGCGCATAGTAATGAAAGTTCCTTTCTTTGTGCCCGCCCATGGCCACCCCCCTCCCCCCAAAAAAATTCATACTTTCAAATTATGATAATTATCTTTTGATAACTACCACAGGTTATTGCAGCTAACTCAGTATTTATTGTTTCCTCATCCAGGTAATTACCTAATTAATAAGAACATTTGCCCCGAATAAGTCCTCATTTACAATAAATAGCTTACTATTTAACAACTCTTAACTTAGTATTCAGTTGATCACCACTGTATACATACATAACATACGTATTAGATAAGATATGTTCTCAACTTATCCAAAAATAAATAAATTATATTCTCTCCCTTTTTTTCCTACCCAAAATACGGGCACTTACAGTCTTCTAAAGAGCGGCATCCGGTAAGACATTAAATGCTGAATTTTCTAGCAAATGCCACCGTCCGGGCTAGCGTCAAAGCCAAGGAGACAAAAAAAATTAAGATACCCAGCCAGCCAGCAATGAACATAACACCCACCAGCTGGAACAGAGGAAAAGGGGGCCGGCTGGTGGCACCGTTTCATCCTCATTCTTTCCCATGCACAAAGAGCAACAACCTATGGCCAGATAACATGGAACAAAACACCAAGATCAGGATCTACCTAGCTACACCACCACCCTGATACATCCCCAAGAACGAACGAAAAACCCATAAAAGTTGCCGAAAACCCTGCATCTCATCATACGTGTTTGAACCATATTTTATGGCATCCGGACGAAACCCTTTTTCTAGCTGCTCTCTCCTACATCATTACTTCAAGTGAAGAAGGATCGAAAGACATTACTCATCTAAAGTTGAAACTCTCGTAGTACCTGGAATGCAAACTCACCTAAACACTTGTCAAGAGAAGACGTCAAAATGATGGATATACAAAACTCAGCTGATTCTTGATGCACAGCTCTAGATGAGAAGGCTGCAGCTTGATCGTGAACTAGCTAGCTAGCTAGTTAGAGGGCTCATCAGTATCTAAATTTTCTTCAGCCAGCTTTCTCTGTAATAAAATTATTTCGACGACAGGTAAGTGATTATTTTAATATTGGACATGAGCGTAATACATCATCCAATGAATAGTAATTGCTGAAATAAACTACTATTATTTATTAACATATGCCCGACCATACCTTTCTTTCTTCGTAGAGGTGGAACACAGTCGCATTTAAGTTGCTCTTCCAAATCTTTTCTTCTTTGAGAGATATAGAAGACACTCTCTGGAGCACATGGTACAACTTGGGTGTGTGGAGGCATCCGTATGAGAATCTTTGCATATTATCAACATTTCCTGATATCTCAACAGTTTCTAGTGATGGGAATTCCAAGGCAGAGCGCCTGACAGAGCAGAAGCTGTGTAAGATCTTTAAATTAGTTAACTTTATTATATGAAGTCGTGGGAATGTAATTTTCACTTCTTGTTCATCAATATTTCCACTTTCAATCACCACGACTTCTTCCAGCTTATCACAGCTACATATATGTAATTCCTTTAGTTGCACAAGGCCTAATGCTACTGCTGCTGAAAATATATACGTCAACTCCATACAATGCCCAATATCAAGCCACGACAACTGACAAAAGGATCCCTTAGGGATCTGGCTTTCCCATATTCTTTCAGCCAATGGCAAGCAACGCATAGATAACATTCTCAACTTTGATAATTGGACCTACACCATCAAAATAGATAAAAATAAAAATAAAATTAAAAACTTCACTTTTACCATATTCCAAGTCGATAAAATTTCCATATCTTTATATTATCCTTTACTTTCAACATCTAAAGTTTATACATACAGCTGTATCTCAAAATAATATTATCTATGTGGGTTGAGAATATTAGCACGTGCACATTAATATATATATATATATATAATTTAGATTTGAAAGACCAACCTGTTCTCCAAAGAAAGCCGATGGAGATCCATGGCTTCTGCTTTTAGATGAAAAAAGTTTGAGCTTAGGGACATTAAAAAAGACAAGTCGCTGCAGTAAAGGAAGAACATCGGAATTGACACCCTCTGTTATAACCGATGATGATGAATTGCCACCTGTATCATTACTTGTAGCGAATATCTCCTCCATCCCACCACAATCTCCTATATAGAAATCTTTGAGTTGTCGAAGCTGCCGGGCAACTGTTTTAGTGAAGACATAAGGTAATAGGTCACATCTAACTATGCGTATGCTTCTGAGCCTGGATAGGTCGACATGTTGGGAGGGAGCACGCAATATTGCTTTTAACCCTCCCAGGTCTTCAAGAGTTAGTGCCTCCAACTTTGCAAATGGGGTAAGCTGATCATCTGTCTTCATTGTTGGCCCACTTATAACAAACTCCACGTCATTACATGACTCAAGGTGTAGATATCTTATGTTTGAAAGATATTCATTTCCATAGCAGAACATGATTGGTGCAAAACCATCACACCTTAGTAAACGCAAGTTGTCTACTACTCTAAGTAACTGACCCAAACATTGCTGAAGATGCCTATTTGCGGTGACGTCCTCAAAACTTAGAATCTTGTAACTTCCCATACTTCTCATGCGCATATTAGAGATATCGATAATTACGTTATTAGATATGCATATGTTAAAGGAGGAAAGATTACCGAGGATGGATAGAAAATGATCAGTCAGCTGCTCCAGCCTTCCAACTTGAGTATCTAATACTTTTAAGTGAGCCAAAGTTTCCAATCCATCTAGGCGTGTGATAACCGGCTTGTCAAAATCTAGATTCGTCATTCCCAGGTTGTATAGAACTTCCAATTGAGGAAGACCTCCTACTAAATTATCGAAAAATTCATTCACATGACAGAACGTCAGATCCAACATTCTTAGTCCAATCAATCGTTGGATTGCTCTACGAAGCCCACCACAGATGGTTGAATGACGGAGGTCGAGGATTTCAAGATCGATCAATTCACCGACCTCAGTCATGTCTTCAACCATGCAATAATGCAGACACATCGTTCGAAGATTCCTCTTCAGCAACCCAAGAGAGTTTGGGAAACTAGAGATCCCCATGTTCGACATTTGCAGCACTTTAAGGTTCCCCATCCCTTCGAAGAAACTTGTAGAGAATTTATGTGGCAGATAATCACCATGAGCTCCACCCTTGATTCCGTGTAGGCGTAAGATTTAAAGTTTAGGATACACATCATTGTGTCGAAAAAATTCCATCATGCTGGCCTTCGAGGTTATTGAGATAGCATGCTTTTCATGTTGGCTTAATAGCCTAATAATACCAATTGCTCTATTGAGAAGACTCAGATGAATGACTAAGATGACAGTATATGAAAAATAGAAACAGATAGAACTTTGGGAAGAATTTTTAAGAGGAGTATAATGCAACTTAACTCTGCATTCATAAAACTAATGAAACAGTACAAAACTGCATGTCCAATACTCTACAACTCCACCTCATATTTATACTATCTGAAAGTGGATTTAATTAATTTCAGCACTAAATAAAACTATTAAGAATGTGCGTTATGGACCATTACTTTAGGCCATAACCACACGTAACTCCATGCATTAATAAAACCACTAACATCCTCCTAATAACATGTAACTCCATGCATAACCACACGTAAATGCTCTTAAATCAATGTAACTAAAGTAGAAACTGAAATGTGATTAAGGTAAACAAGTTTAACTTCCACATTCACCCCCTTAAACTTGTTTATCCTTGATGATTTTCACACCTATCTTGTCTCTCAGCTCATTAAACTTCTGTCTCCCTAGTGGTTTGGTTAGGATGTCAGCTAACTGAGTTTCTGTCTTAGTATACTCCAGCTTAACATCACCATTCTTAACACATTCACGAATGAAATGGAACCTGATGTCAATGTGTTTGCTTCTCTCATGATGAACTGGATTCTTAGCTAGAGTAATTGCAGACTTGTTGTCAATCTTCAATGTTGGCTTTACTTGATCATCACCTCTTAGACTTTCCATCAGTCTTGTGAGCCAAATCCCTTGACATGCTCCTCCTGTAGCTGCAATATACTCAGCTTCACATGATGAAAGTGCCACTATCCTTTGCTTCTGTGACACCCAAGTGATAGGGCTATCTCCAAGAAAGAAAATGATTCCAGTTGTACTTCTCCTGTCATCAGTATCTCCAGCAAGATCACTGTCACTATACCCTACCAAGTCCTCACTTGCTTGATTTCTTTTGTACACACATCCCATGTCAAGCGTTCCTTTCACATATCTTAGGATCTGCTTGACAGCACTCATGTGTGCAGTAGTTGGAGCCTCCATGTATCTACTAACTACACCAACTGAATAAGCAAGATCAGGACGAGTGTTTACCAAGTACCTTAGGCTTCCAATGATGCTCCTATACATAGTTGCATCCACTGGTGGCTCTCCATCATGCTTACTCAGTCTGCATCTTGACTCCATTGGTAGATGACACTGATTGCAGTCTATCATCCCTGCCTTCTCAAGGATTTTCTTTGCATAGCTGGACTGGCATAGAGTTATAGCTTCCTCATCTTGCTTCACCTCTATCCCCAAGTAGTAGCTAAGGACCCCCAAGTCACTCATCTCGAATTTCTGCATCATCTCCAGCTTGAATTTCTGGATGAGTTCAGTACTTGAGCCTGTGAGGATGAGATCATCTACATACACCCCCATAACTGTGACATCTTTTCCTAACTTCTTCATGTACACAGCATGCTCAAAAGGGCATCTCTCAAACCTGAGGGATTTTAAGCACCTGCCCAGCTTCTCATTCCAAGCTCTTGGCGCTTGTTTTAAGCCATACAAAGCTTTATGCAGCTTTAACACCTTGTTTGGATTTTTCTTATCAACAAAACATTCAGGCTGCATAACATACACCTCTTCGGTAAGCTCTCCATTAAGAAAAGCTGTTTTGACATCCATATGATGGACATTCCACTTCCTCTGTGCTGAGTATGCTAACAAAGTTCTCACAGTCTCCATCCTTGCTACAGGAGCAAACATTTCTTTGTAGTCGACTCCATACTGTTGCACATACCCCTTTGCAACTAATCTGGCCTTGTGCTTGATTATCTTCCCTTCTGGATCCTTTTTCAGCTTGAAGATCCATTTCAAACCAATGGCCTTTTGATCCTTAGGTAGGTCTGACAATTCCCAAGTCCCATTTTTCTGTATGGAACTTATCTCCAGTGCCATTGCTTGCCTCCAATTTTCATTCCCTGCTGCTTCCACATAACTTGATGGCTCTTCAATAGATAGGAAACACAGACTTGCCTCCTCATTTACTTCTCTGGTTGCATCATAGATTTCTTGCAAGGATCTGAGCCTGTGAGGTCCTTCACTTGAGCTTGAGCTGGTGCTTGATCTTAGTGTGCTCAGATGAGAGTTTTGAGGAGTTTGCAGGGGTAATGCACTTTCACCTCCCTCATTAGAGCTTGGTGTTGATGGTTCACCACCTTCTCTAGTTTCCCCTTCATTTATACTGACTGTGAATGTGCCTCCACAGTTTGTCTCCTCTTTGTCCTGACCTTCTTGCCACGACCACTCCTTATTTTCTTCAAACACCACATCTCTGCTCACCACAACTCTTTCTCTGCTTGGATCCAAGAGCCTATAAGCCTTCGAACCTTCCTCATATCCAAGCAAAATAGTCTTGATGCTTCTGTCAGCCAGCTTGGTGAGGTGAGGTGACACCACTTTGGCATGAGCAAGGCACCCAAACACACGTAGGTGTTGCACATTTGGAACCTTCCCATACCATGCTTGGTAAGGTGTCATCCCCTCCACACTCTTTGTTGGAGCTCTATTTAGTATATACACTGAGGTTTTCACTGCTTCTCCCCAAAACTTTGCTGGCACACTCTTGCTTTTCATCAGACTTCTGGCCATCTCCATCACAGTTTGGTTTCTCCTCTCGACCACACCATTTTGTTGAGGGGAGTATGCTGCAGTAAGGTGTCTCTTTACCCCCTCATCATCACAAAGCTTCTTAAAATCAAAAGAAGTAAATTCACCTCCTCGATCTGTTCTGAAGCACTTTATCTTATCTGCAACCTCATTCTCAACCAGACTTTTGAATCTTTTGAATGCCTCAAAAGCTTCACTCTTACACTTCAACAAAAATATCCACATGAACCGTGAATAATCATCAACAAGAAGCATAAAATACTTGTTACCTCCTGGTGTAGATGGTGAGATAGGTCCACACAGATCTCCATGAACCAATTCAAGCTTCTGTCTTGCTCTGAAAATTGCTTTATGAGGAAATGCAGTCCTGTGTTGCTTTCCCACCATACATCCATCACATACTTGATTTGTTTGAGCAATCTCTGGCATTCCTTCCACCATCTTCTGGCTTGTTAACCTTCTCAGAGCTTGAAAGTTCAGATGTCCATACCTGGCATGCCATAACCAAGCCTTGTCTGTCATACTTGCCATTAGACAGACCTTTTGTGCAATCTGTAGCTTGGCAATGAAGAGTCTGTTTTGTTGCCTCTGTACCTTGATAATGAGTCTATTTATGTTGTCATAGACCCTCAAGATTCCTTCTCCAATGATCACTCGACACCCACTATCATCAAGCTGTCCAAGGCTAATGATATTACTTCTCAGTTTAGGTATGTAATACACATTGGATAGAATCAAATGCTCCCCGTCTTTGCATTGAAATAACACTGATCCTAACCCATGTATATTAATCACAGAACCATCCCCAAACCTCACCTTGCCATTTTTAGAATGATCAATCTCAGTAAAGCAACTCTTGTCACCTGTCATGTGGTTGCTTGCACCAGTGTCCAGATACCAACCTGCCTCCTTGGTGTTTCCACTTGCAGTTGACAGCTCTTCCTTGCTCTGTGAGACGTGTGATTTGGTCAATTCACAAGTCTCAATCATCAGCAGTGCAGGCTGATCATACTCCTCCTTTTCTGTCAAGTTGGCTTGCTCTTCTTTCTCCTTTGATGGACATTCAGAAGCAAAATGACCCATCTTCCTACAGCCATAGCACTTGATCTTTGTCTTGTCAAACTTCTTCTTCTGTTGCGGCTCCTCTTCTTTCCTTTGAGAGCCACCATTTCCTCTTCCTCTTCCACGGCCTCTGCCTCTTCCACCTCTATTGTTCCCTTGATCTCTGGAATACTTCTTTTGAGATTTGCTGTCTTCTCTTGCCTTCCACTCTGCTCGAGTGAGAAGCACAGTTTCATCTCTCCTTGCTCCATATCCTTGCATCCTCTCTTCGTGAGCTTTAAGTGATCCAATAACCTCATCTGTGGTATTGGTTTTCAGATCACAAAACTCCTCGATTGTGGATGCAATCTGCAAGAACTTTGGTGAAGTTGATCTCAGCAACTTCTTCACCACAAGCTCTTCTTCTACCATGTTGCCTAGCCCTCTTAGCTTATTGACAAAAATCTGGAGCTTTCCAGAAAACTCATCAACGCTGTCACCGTCATTCATCTTCATTGCTTCAAACTCTCTCCAAAGTGATTGAGTTCTGACCTCTTTCACCTTCTCAGCTCCGAGGTTCATGGTTTTGAGCATGTTCCATGCTTCCTTGGCTGTTTTCTTTGCCCCTAATTGAAGCAAAGTGTCTTCACTTATGCCTTGGTAAATGGCTGCCAATGCCATCTTATCTTTGCGTGTCTCAACAGGCCCTTCAAACTCCACTGCATCCCAGACTCCTTGTGCCATCATGAACACCTCCATCTTGATGGCCCAGGCTGCATAATTACTTCGAGTCAGCATTAGATACTTGAGAGTGACAGATCCATCTTTCTCTTGGATCTGTGCATCATCACTACATGTGACTGGACCCTCCTTATGAGACATGGTATAATGAGTTTGATCTCCCAAGCTCTGATACCAGATGTTGGCTTAATAGCCTAATAATACCAATTGCTCTATTGAGAAGACTCAGATGAATGACTAAGATGACAGTATATGAAAAATAGAAACAGATAGAACTTTGGGAAGAATTTTTAAGAGGAGTATAATGCAACTTAACTCTGCATTCATAAAACTAATGAAACAGTACAAAACTGCATGTCCAATACTCTACAACTCCACCTCATATTTATACTATCTGAAAGTGGATTTAATTAATTTCAGCACTAAATAAAACTATTAAGAATGTGCGTTATGGACCATTACTTTAGGCCATAACCACACGTAACTCCATGCATTAATAAAACCACTAACATCCTCCTAATAACATGTAACTCCATGCATAACCACACGTAAATGCTCTTAAATCAATGTAACTAAAGTAGAAACTGAAATGTGATTAAGGAAAACAAGTTTAACTTCCACATTTCACTAAGCATGCCAACGTTTGACACACCATTAATCCTACCTCCATGATACTCTTTTACTAAGAAGCCAAATTCACCTGCAAGCATTCTTACAATGAGTATATATATAAATTTTGAACTAATAAATAAAAATTATATTAATAATAATAATAAATTAAGTTAAACAGAACACGGTTATGAGAAAACGATAACCAAGTCAAAAACTAAAATATGAAAGAAGTAATTAAGATGAAATAAAATAAAATAAAATATTTTTTGTATATACTAACATGTTAGCTTTTACGTTTTTAATTTTAGTTTAATTTAAAATTTTCTTTATCGTATTTCTGATTTTTATGCCTAATTTTTACAATTGAATTTTTATTTATAATGTTATATATATATATATATATATTATTTAGGATAACAGAAGCATAATGTAAATAAAATAATCTAAATAAATTAATTACTAAAAAAATAGAACATTAAAATTTAAAAATAAAATTTAAGAAATACACAATGATTAAAAAATAAAAATAATTAAAAAGAATCTATAGAAATAATTAATGATAAGGATAAAAATTAAATTGCTTATTAAAATTATTTATTAAAAAAAAATATTTATTATTATTAAATACTTAATATAAAATATATAAAAAATATCTGTTATTCTCGTATCAAACAAGCCCTTGTTTTATTACAATACCTTTGGTGGCAATATGCAACGCTGTGTCTCTTGTAACGTCGTGCATCTTCACTGTTCCTTCCCAATCGCCTTGTAACAAAAAACTTCGAGACTTGAGCTTCTTAGTCAATGTCATTGCTTTATGCATTGCATTAACAAGTGTAAGCTGATCATCAAACAATCTCAAACCAATTCCGTATTTCATCAGCTTCTCAACCTCTATATTGCAAGCTTCGGGGAAAAGACAACAAAGTAGGAATATGACTCGTGCTTCCTTGTCGCGTAAGTAATTGAAACTTATTTCTATGGCCCACATGACTTTATCAGACATTCCATCTATTTCATCTAAAGACCTTTCTCTTAAACAGTTAGCGGCACTCTTCCAGGCCGACAATCCCTCTCCAATTAGAGCACGTGCTAAAGTTACTAGAGCGAGCGGCAAGCCATTGAAATGTTTGACCATCTCTTCCGCAATATCTTTATAGCCTTCATCAGAGTCTAATCTTTCTAAGTAATCCCCTAATTCCTGGCGAAATAGACTCCAAGCTTCCTGTCTGTCCAAAACACGGATCTCAAAAATCCCTTCAGCTCGCATCTGAGCACATACATGTTGAAATCTAGATGTCACTACTATTTTAAAGCCCTTGTTGGGGCAAGGAATACCAACTTCGTGCAGAACTAGTAGCTCCCATGCATCGTCCAGAACTAACAGGACCTTCTTTTGCTGATGCATTCATTTTTCAATTTCCTTACGTAACTTGTCTTTCTTTCCTTCTTCACTGTTAGCGTGCAAACCCAAATGAAGTATTCTATCTGCAATAACATTTCGGATCACAGCCATATTAGGTGTTCGGGACACCACTGCTATTCCCACCTTATCAAACAAGTCTCGACTCTTCACTTCAGCGGCAAGCCTATTTACGAGCACTGTCTTGCCGACACCGGCCATGCCGTGAATTCCGATCACGTCCTTGACTTTGAGAGCCTCTATGATCTTGTCCAGGAGGGACTCTCTGGAATCATATCCTTTTGAATATGCAGTTGGTTCAAGTGCCATATCCGCCGGTGGTGAAGGAGGTGGAGAAATGCCTACCGCGGTAAAGCATGGTTGTCTTGCTTCTTCGAGCTTCTCCTTCAACGTGTTCAACATATTTGAAGTTTTCTTTCCCGTCTTATAATGATTACAGATGGACGAAAAACACTGGCCGAAGCTACATTTGTTGCCCGAGTTCATTTTCCCCCGATCTAAAAACTGATTCACTTCTTCAATCTGTGTCCGAACCTCTTTGACCCACTTATCGACTCGTGGTGCTATATCTTTTCCTTTTCCGCATGCTCCTCTCACACGCATGTCAATCTCCGTTTTCTGATCTTCCAAGTTCTTAAGCTCAGCTGTAAGATCCTTATTTAATTTGCTCTCACAAACTACATAGGAGATGTGTCTTTTAGCAAATGAACAAACCGGTTTTACTGCAAATTCGTTTAGGGGACCGAAAATCATTTCCATCCTATATATAAAATAATTATCAAAACGTTAAAGGGAAGAACATCATGAGCTAAAGAGATTTTAACCACATCTTCTGCAAAAAAAGAGGGTGGGTGGTGTGGGGGGGGGGGAGGCATTTGGTAAGTAGAAGATAATAGAAGCATATATACCTGCGTCTTCTGGTTTTTTCAGTAAAATCCAACCGAGACTATTGATTACTGAAGCAAAAATGTTGAGCTTGCTATATATATATTGACTCTTGGTTCTTGTAGAGTCTTCAGTGACACCACCATTATTGTGCGGTCACATTTTTGCAGAAAAATGTGTGGTAATTGATGTGCAAGAAGGAAGACAATTTATAGGGAGACAGAGGACCCACACGGACATGGCCAATGAGTCAAGTCTTTGTTAATTATTGCGTGGACTAGCCCACCACGCGGACATGGAAAATGAGTCAAGTCTTTGTTAATTGTTGCCAAATTTTGCTTCGGCCTTGCTCAGTCGACCAGTCAATGGCGAGTTAGTAAGTAATAAGCAATGTTTAATCCTCCTTTTTTGGGGGGGGGGGAGGGGAGGGGGAGATCGATTGTATCAGGCCATCCCCAGGGATTGGAAAAGTAGATTTGGATGTGGAAACTGTGCTGAGCCATGAGTTCCAATTTGAGGTTTCAACTCTAATTCTGAAAGCAAACTTCTAAAACCAGCACAAATTTTCATTTATAGTTTTTAACAGTATATATAGTTGTTTGTATCCTCAGGGATTTTAGATCGAATCTTTGTCCTCTATGAACTGCATTTTATCTGGTATATTGTATTTTGAGAATAACTATTTAGTATTTACCACCACCTTCAATCATAATTTTCATTTGGTATGCATACTGTATATTGAGGATATGGAGGACAGACTTCCAATCCCCATGTAATTAGATTTGATTATCTAAACTAAGTCTATATAAGATGAAAATTAAATAGTTCCCTCAATTGTGTGGATCTGTAACCCAACCAATGGCTTCTTTTTCGTGCCTTGTTGATGCTCGTCCGCGCCTTATTGCTCCTTTTAGGCAGATATTTACTTGAATTGGAGGAAAAAAGCACAAGGTGCAGGAAACCTGGAGCCTTATAATAGAGAAAACATCCTGCTTGAAATTAACTCTCCTCTTCCCATCTCCCAAGAATGAAGAGCCGCCATCACTACCGTCCATTTGGTGGTGTCGAGGATACTTACGAATAGATTTACCTCTCTTTTTGCATGCAGGTATGCATCACTGTCATTGTTAATAGCTTTGATGCTTTCTCATGTGCGTGAAGCCTTGATTCGGTAATGTTATCAGCTCAAATGAACAAAACTGGAGTGGAATTGGAATTGGAAATGGAGAAAGGAAGAGGAGATAGAACAATATGAAGAGGTTGCCTGCAAATGGATCGGGAAACTGCAATCGTATCATTTGGCTGGCTGCTTATGATTTCAGCAAGTATGTTTGAGAATTGTTTATGCTAGTTTGGGTCTGAATATCTGTTCACTGCTTTAATTTTCTGGCTGACATGGCATTTCTGTTTTATGCCCCGCGGCTTGATGAGTAGGCAAAATTTGAGCCTTATGCATGGTGCTACGTACGGCATGAACCTCAAACCCTCCTTTTTTTTTCGGGTATGTACTTTCATGTATACATTGCTAGCTATATATTCATGGTTGTAACGAGACATGTTATGATTTCAATTGTCTTGAATTGTGATCTGATGATTTGGCTTACTTTTTTGGGACTGTTGCTGGGTTTTAAGTGAGACTAGGAATTGATAGTTGGTTTTTTATTCACTTGTTGCTGCAGTCGGTAATGGTATCGACAACGTCCAGAACTCAATCTTCTCCCAAAAATACGTCTGAGCTAGGGGGAGGGGGAGGCAAAGGTTTGTTTAGTGATCTGATCATACAGGTGAAATACCTTTGACAACCTGAGAAATCATGAGTTTCCATTAAGCAGCCTGTACGGCTTCATTATTGTTGTGCACCTGCACGGTATTAACTTGCCAGATTTCGAAGAAGCACCCACTCCGTGGCCTTCATAGTAACCCAAAATAGAAGCGGAGGGGAAGCTGCAATGTCGAATTTATCATGGAATTTTCCAAGCCGATTCCCCTGATATCAGGGCAACTTGGGAGAAACTTATAATGAGGTTGCCCAATGGTGGTGACATCCCAGCTACAATACTTCCATATTTGAATCTCCATCCACTACTGCCTCGCTGAAGTACATGAGAAGATCGAGTTCTTGAATGCCTGTCAACAATTAATTCCTAAGATTAGTATAAACTCGGTGTCAATTTCCTAATCTTGATTTGCATGTTTTACTGCCAGCACTATGAAGAAGCATACTTCTCAATTACTTAGATTACTCATCTTTAATCGGTCATCTAAATTGGAATTGAAAAAGGAGAGAGAGAGGGAAACATATGAAACGTGATTATCTTACTTTAATACATGCTGTAATATTCTATCAGTGAGAAGAATTCCATGCGCGTCATTTGGTTGGCAGCCTATGCTTGTAGAATTTCTCCCTTGTTTGGGGGTTGGTATCCTAACTTGGACAACAGTTTCGATTCTTGATGATAATCAGATCAGAGCCCCTTTTGCTTTCCTTTCTTTTTTGGCTCTTGAAGTTCGCATATTAGCTTTCGAGATACCTTATTCTCCCCTCAAGGCGAGTTTTATTGGCTTACCTTTATCCACGAAGCTTTATAAATAACTTGTTCCTATCCCACATGGCTTATGGTTGGTTTCCACCGTCATAGCTCATATAAGCTCTTGACACTTTTTATCCTCATTTATTTATTTATTCTTCTCGTTGTGTTAAAAACATACCAGCTGGTAGGACAAAATAGGACAAACCTATCAAGAAGCAGTGAGGCCGATCGAAAATGGAAAAACAGGTGAAAAAGGAAAAACATACAACCTAAAGTAGGTTGGAATCGGATATGGTTTAACTGTTTACATATTTTACAATTTTTGATATGACACGTACCATTAGTCAGCCCATTAAATAAGTGATGATGCCAAATTGACGATGGATCTAGTTTTTAAAACTATTTTCTTTTATCTACTATTCCTTATAAAAAAATGTTGTGCGTCCAAACTCAAAACCTAAACTAAAACCTGAAGTTATCTAAAAAATATCTATATCAGTGCACTAAATTATTATTTTTTATTAATAATTAAGTGATACAAACTAAAAATATTACAAAAGGAAATAATTATGATAAAAAAAATTACAATAAATTTATTTATAATAATAACCATGATGATGATGATGATAAATTTATTATATCTTTTTTGTGCCATGTATTTTGGTGTATAGCATTATTGCTTCAAGAAAACTCTACAAATAACAATAAAGAGTTAAATAATGTTTAGATCCTTTTAGAATATCACTTTTCCTATTTTGGTCCCTAAACAATAAAAAAAATTTCTATTTTGTTGCTTGTAAATTAATTTTTTCTTTTAGAATATGCAAGTCAGCAAGACATGTGGAGAAATTCTAATGTAGTAGATAGAAACTCTTGTGTACAATTTCAAAGTTCCACCTATAATATGTTTATAGTACAATCCAAAGACCTAGTGTGATGATATTTTTCAAAAGCATTAGGTTACATCTTTTGTGTTTATGCCTCACCAGCGTTAGTAGCAAGGAGCTAACTCAAAGATAGTAATTGCAATACCCCCATTTTTATCATGAGAAAATTTCATTTTTGAAGAGTGATTATAAAAGCTAAAATATTAAAATGTAAGGTGTTGCCACTACATTTAGAATAAACTTAGTCTCCTCTACCTTTCTTATATACCAAGTACAAAGGAAAAAAAATTTATTCACTTAATTAATAAAAATATTAATAAGAAACAACTGATAGATTACATTACAAGGTTTCTAGGGTTCCGACAATACCCAAGGATGGAAGAAAAGATATAAATATAATTGAAAGTAAAGTATCAGGATGGGACAAAGAGTCTGAATGTCTGAATCTAAATATGCTAACAATGTATACTAGATAGTCCTAATTCTTAAATCCAACCCTAACCATATAAATTGGGACCCTAAAAATATTCCTTAATGGTTATGACAACTCAATGAATCGGTAAGAGACCTTGGAATGAAATATGTTGGTACAACAATACTAAGTATACCATATACAACATCAAACATGAAAAAACCACATAGAGCACAAAGAAGGTAGCTACCAAAAAGATTATGATGTAAAACACATCAATGAGCACATAAAATCACCATATATGATAAACGTCCTTTAACTCATTTACCGCAATAGGCCACATACTTATCATGTCATTACATTTAACCATTATATAATTATCTTATTAATGTTAATATGATGAAAGGAGAAATAATAAGAGACTTAAGAGTCTAAGAAATATTTGGATCAAAAGATACTAGTGCAAGTCTTGGATATTCCTACCCTCAACCCTCTACTAGAAGTCATCAAACCGAACCCTCAAAATATTTTTATAAGGTAAATATTGCCCATTAACAGGGGACCACGAACGGAACCTGTCAGTACTACTATAATACCCCAAAATTTTATTTTAGGATTTAAAAATAAAATAAGGATTATTTGATAAGGTTTAATTATATATTCCATTTCTAATAAAATAATAATATTAAAATAAAAATAGATATAACCATAAAAGAAATGATGTAGAGATCTAATTAGTGGGTGCTAAATTTATTTGCTAAACTAAAATAAATTATACGTAAATAATAATAATAATTTCTAAATTTAATAACAAATTATTTAATTTTTGTTACTAATTTTTATTATTCCTACAACTCAAAAAAAAAATTTCCAAACCACTCTACTACCCTATTTTTCCTTTTTTATTCCTTTTCTTTTCTTTTTCTTCTTTTCCCCTCCCTTGGCTAACTAGGTTATGCCCAACAATGACCCACTTTCCCCTCCCTTCATTTTCTTTCCTTTCCCTCCCCCAGCCCAGTCAGGTTATGATATTTGGAGTGCGTTGAGTGGAGTGATGGTGTTGGAATCAAGGGGGAGTGTGGGCTATGAAATATAAACAGAGGCTAGGGCCACTATGCTAGATTAGGGTTTCAAAGGGAAGACCTAGTGGGTGATGGTGAGCCTAGGTGGAGAAATGGGAAACTGGGCCTTAACCCACAGGTGTGGGGGTTTTTGAATTCATGGTGAGTAGGGAGAAAGGTGAAAAGGGGTCTCGGATTCTTATGGAGTGTGGATATACGAAGTTATGGGATAGGGTTATTTAGAAAGTATGGGGTGGAAGAGTGAAAAAATGTTGACAAAGCCCATTGGGGGCGTGCATGTCTAGTTGGTAGTTACTTGTGGAATAAAATACGAATACAACACTAATTACTTAAAGTGAAAGATTATTGAGTCAGGCGTAGGTTTAGGATGATTTTCATTCTACCAGCAGTAATAGTGGGTATGAATATTTTTTCCGTGGTGATTGTTTCATTGACAAATAATAGTGGCCTAATTCATTTTGTCTTAGAATAGCATTTATATTCCACCGACTATAATAGAGTTCCGAGCTTGATAGAACAAACCTTGGATGCTAATATATCATGAAAAAGATACCAATCATTTATAGTATAATGCTATGTGGGTTGGGGCCAGGTTTAGGATGATTTTTGTTCCACCGGACATAATAGAAGCGAGGAACGTCTTACCCCGAAGACCGTTCCACCGACTATAATAGTAGTCAGGTGCGTTATACTCTAGGGTAGTTATTTTTGTTCCACCGACCATCATAATGAGGTTCCCCCACTTACATGGATATAATTCTAGGGATGTATAAAGATGGAACTAATGGTTTAAATTTTGATAGCAGTGATTAATTTAATTAATATACTGCTTGTATTATCTATCTTTTATATGATATGCCTTGTCTTAGCTATATGGTTACCTTACTCAGTACATAGTGTATCGATCACCCCTATCATGGGTGATGCTTATTTCTACGAGAAGTGGCCCCTCTTGTGTCCCTATAGGTAGGTGATGAGGCCCTTGTTGACTTTGATGCATATAATGAATTGGTTGGGGGGTAGAGTGATGATGTGATGTACCTAGAAGGGAGCTAGAGAGGGTGTTCTTTGAACTTTTTACCCCAAAAGGTTTTCATGTTTTAAAAACCTTAAGTCTGATTCCACTAGTCAGGAAACAAAATGGTAGTTTTGGAATTTTCGAGAGGAAAAATAATGTGATATAGATGTATCAAACAAATAGGTTCCCTCCTAAAATATCTTTTCTTTTGGAGCATACCTATATGATGAACGAAAGGGTTGAGTGTCTAAAGGAGGCTTTTCAGGCCTTCATAGAGTTTGTCTAGAGCCAGCCACTGATGAAACCACCACCCCACCCCTAATGCATCACTCTAAGGGTGTTGGGGAGGATTGGCTACATATGGTCATCAGGTATCACCCTCCATTGTACACAGTTGATGAGGACCCCTGATCTTAGAAGGGTGGATCAGAGATATGGATCACACCTTTGAAGCCATGGATTGTCCTCCAAGCAAACATTCTACCATTGTGGCTTTTTTTCTCAAAGGCATAGTAGAAAATGTTTGGGTTGAGCATTATACCCGGGATGGTCCCTAGATGACTTGGGAAGCATTTAAGTCTGTCCTGTGCACCATATTCTATTATGAAAGCTTGAAGAGGGACAAACTCAAGGAGTTTATGTAACTCAGTCAGGGCAGCATGATAGTCCAGCAATACAATGCTTGCTTCACCGAGCTACTCAGGGTTTCCCTAAGGATTACTGCTAGTGAGTCCATGGTGGTATACCAGTTGGAGCAAGGGTTGCATTTAAGTATCCACTTCATGATGGGAGTGGTGGCCTTCTCAAACCAAGTCACCTTATACGAGCGTGCCAGCATTGCCGTCACTCTAGTCCAAAAGTGGGCATCCATCCTAGGGAAGAGGAGATCAAAGGGTTAGAAATCTATGAACATGACTCATCCCCGAGTAAGAGGACCCTTAGAAAATCAATAGAGGGCTCAGTTCAGAGATCATGGACCACTGAGGGGATCGTAATGCAAACATTGTGGTAGGAGATACCCGGGTCGAGACTGTGAGGGAAGACTTGAGATTTGTATGAACTATGGCAAGCTAGGCCACTGTTCTTTCGATTGTTAGAGGCAACAACACTTCTAGTAGCCCCAAGGTCAGTAGTTCCAATAGAGTAGACCCTTAATGCCCAACAATAGGCCTATCAGTAGCACGCTCAAACCTCATCCTAGTAGACCTAGTAGAGAGCACTTATCCTAGCCAGTGCACCAGTCCTAGATTTTAAGGGAAGGCCTTAGGAATCATGCCCTTTTCCTCAAAGAGAAGGTCAGACTCAAGGCTCTAGCGGATACCAAGGAGCCTACTAGGGAGATCAATCAGCAGGCACCTGAATGTTATCAACTAGGTAGAGGCTGATCATCAGCTGGACGTCATTATTGGTATGTTCACCATAATATCCTTACTATTTCATGTTCTATTTGACTTGGGTGCATCCTTTCCATTCGTGTCCACTTCATATATTGCTACGACTGAGCTATCACCATCTATTATTGTATCATTTTTTTTGATTCTGCCTTTGAGAGATAGGCTGAACTGTACTGAACTTTACTCATATGTGGCCTTAGTCATAGGTTGGGCAGACTTTGTAGTGGACCTAATCGCTATGGACTTGTGGGATTTCAATGTTATTCTAGGAATGGATATTCTTGGGAGGTATTAGATGGTGATCGACTACACTTAGGATCACGTGGTGTTATGAGGTCCGAAGGGTATTAGGGTTTTGTACAGAAAGATCAAGCTTAAGTCCACCACCAAAGTAGTCTATGCAGTTACACTAAACTATTTGATTCAAAAGAGGTATCTGTTGTACTTATGTAGTGTGCAAGAGCTGAACAAGGACCTAAAATCTATGGATGACATTCCGGTATTTAGGGATTTTTTAAAAATTTATTCCTAGAGGAAATACTGGTTATGCCCTTAGTGTGTAAGATTGACTTCACGATTGAGCTGGTACCAAGCGTTGAGCTCATGTCAAGAGAACCCTTTTGGATGGTACTTTTTGAACCGAAGAAACTCAAGACTCAGCTAAAGGAGTTGTTGGAATATAGGTATGTTCGACCAAGTGTGTCAGCATAGGGAGCCCCGATCCTATTCCTAAAGAAAAAAGACGAGAGTCTATGTGTAATACCCCGTATTTTAAAATTTAATTTTATTAAGGTTAATTATTTTATTAGCGTAATTTGATATAAACATTTAATTATTTTAATTTCAGTTTGTTTTATGGATTTATCAACAATTTCGACTTCATAATTGAATTTAATTAATCATTATCGTTGCGGATGATTCTAAATAAATTTGTTCACGACTATGATTTTATTATATTCCCATGATTTTGATTTTCGGTTAAAAATATATACTTTCGTTCTTTCTTGTATTTTAATTTTTAATATTTTAGAATCGTTTTCGATTATAACTTCGTCGTATGATTATGACTTTGTTTTGGAGTTATATTTCGTTAGCGATATATATATTATTTTAAATTATAAAATTTCCGTTTAAAATAGTCAAATTTATTTTATCAATTTTATCCGTAGAAAATATTTCCGACATTAAATTTATTTGTTTCCGAAGTCATTAAGATCTTTGGAGAGTTTTAAATTAAAAAGATTTTGAAAGCTTATTTATGGATTTCTTTCCAAAATTAATTTCCTTCCGTTTTATCTCTTTTTGGGTTGCGGAAGATCAATTTTGGAAATTATTTAAATTAGTCTCGGTTTATTAGAATTTAATGTAAATATTTACTAATATACTTTTAAATATTATTTCAAGGTCTTATAATGTATTTTCGTAAATAATATAAATTTTTACGTTCATTGGTAAATTCTTCCGAAAATACTTCTAAAATTCTGTATATAGCTTTTATATCGATTTTAAGCCTTCGGAACCTTACGAAATGATTTTTCGTTAAATACATTTTAGATAAAATTTTCCAACAATAATTTTAAATGTTTAGTATGTATTTATGTGTGTATTTGAAAAAAAAAAACCAACCCCGACCGGCGACCCTCTTCCTTTCCTTTCTCTCTTCTTTTCTTTCTCTTCTCTTCTCTTCTCTTTCCCGACCAGTCCCTATTCTGCAGCCCCAAAACGCAGCCCCAACGTCCCTGTTCGCAGCCCCAACCCCAACCCTCATCTTCTTGCTGCTCCTCCACGCTGGCTAACCTCCAGCCATCGACTGCCACTTCCAATCGCTGCAAATGCCGCAACAGCAGCCACGAGTAGCCGCTGCAACAGCAGCAACCAGCAGTAGCAGAGCATAGCAGCAGCAACGTGCAGGTCATGCCGCCGCTGTCCGGTCACCGTCGAAGTCTCCCGACCACCGGCGAACCTTCTCCCGCCTTCTCTTGTCCCGATTTGCTAATTCTTGTTTGGTATAAATTCTGAAAACCCTAACATTGGAAATAATTAATTGAGTATGAATTAGCTTATGAAAAGCTAAATTAATTGTTTGATTATGTATATATATGTTGTATGATTGATTTAGAGTGGTTAATTGTAGTGTATTTGGTTGATTTGTGAAAATTGAATTTTTGGCCGGGTTATGTCCGAATTTTTCGGATTTGTCCGATTTAGCTACTTTGGGTAAATTGATTTTACAATATGTTGTGGAATGTATCTAATTTCATATTGGAACTTTCAATTTGAGAAATTTATGCCGAATTAATCGGAATTAACCTTCTATGTCAAAATTCGTGTATAATGAAATTGGGTTGCATAATTGAGTCGTTTTACTCAATTGATTTTGCAATATCATTTGAAATGTATTTAATTTCATATCGGAAGCGTTGATTTGGAAAAATTGTGTGAAATTGATTGGAATTAGATTTTTAGGTCAAAACTCTTGCGGGTCCAAATTGGATTGTGTAATCGGGTCGTGTTATTCAATTGACTATATAATTTACATTAGAATACATTTAATTACATTTATGAATCGTCAATTTATATATTTTAGCAAGAATTGATCGGATTTGCGTTCTGGGCTCAAAAACTTAAATTATGTTATGCTTCTTTTACCTAATCGATTTCCGGATTTGACTTTAAGTCATTTGAATTATGTTTTTATCTTATCGGGTTGGATTTGGTTCTATACAAATGGTTGGTTGTCATTTGGATTGTAAAACCTAATGAATAAGTCATTTTTGATAAAATAACTTATAATCTATTATTCTTTTCCCGACTTTCCAAATCAATTTGAAATGTTCCAATTGATAAGTGTTAAATTCAATTTGGTTAATATTTAGTTTTAAATCTTAATCGAGCTACGCTCGCAAGTCATAGGTTTTGTGCACGTTTTTCAAGAAAGGTTGTTTGTGTCCGTTTGTGTTGATTTTATTATAATTGAATTATTGATCGATAAGATAGTTTCTAACCTAGTTCTGATTTCCATCGGTGATCTAGGAAAACTTTCTCGTGGATTATCGAGCTTTTGATAGCTCTCTCTTTCTCAATTTGCTTAGCTAGCTTCGGACTTAGGTAAGTCATTACTTACCTTTAGTTATGATGGATTCTCAATGTATGTCTGCTTGGAGTGAAGGGTGGTGATGATGATTATCGATTATTTAATTATGTCAAGCATATGCTATGTTCTATATGGCAATTGCATGAATATATGGATTTGTAGCCTCAATACAATGCATGTTCGTATGCCTCTTGAATATTGTATGTGTGTAAGTGTGCGAAGGGTTGAATACTGATTGAAGTTGCATGATAGCTTATGCTGTATTTTATGCCATAGACTCATTCGGCTTTAATGTTCCTAAAGTTATTCGGCTTTAATGCCTCATGAATTGGATCGGCTTTAATGCCTCTGGAATCGATCGGCTTTAATGCCACTTAAATTGGTTCGGCTTTAATGCCCTCAAAATTGATCGGCTTTAACGCCATTTGGATTGGTTCGGCTTTAACGCCGTCTGGATGGTTTGGCTTTAATGCCGCTTGGCTTTAATGCCATTTAAAATTGATATAATAATGAATATTCATTATATTGATAGATGTGAGCTAAGTGTTGTTATGTGGGCCTAATTTATGATTGGCTAAATCCTTGAATAAAATATTAATCACTTAAAGTGAAAGATCTTGAGTTGGGACTTGTATCACTCGGGGTAGCTATCCGAGTTAGGTTTGGTATTCACTTGGTACCATTCCGGTGTTTTTCTATTCTGTGATCCCGGGTGCCTTACGAGGTCCGGAGAGGCCCTCTTCTACTCTATAGGTGTCTCGATATATTTCGGCCCTATAGGCGGTATGCATACTTAAGTGATTAGGTGTCCTATTTATTGGTGGTCTGGTTACGTTTCTGGGCGGGCCAGCTAGGGCTAGTACCGTTCGAGTACTAGATTAGTTGTTACGATCTTTGAGTCTCCATCCTCAAGAAAATATAATTAAACAGTTGTGATTACAATAAAGGAATATAATAATCATGAATTATTCTCGTTGGCTCTTGAACTTTATGTTCTATTTTCTATACATGTCCCTTGATTCTATGTTACAATAATGTTTCCATATGACAAACGTCCGCACTTAATTATCATATGATCTATTATTTAAAGTACATGTGGGACTTGTGTGTAGAATGATACCTTCTAGGGTAGTGTGTGATTCTTAGCATGTGATTATGATTTTCTTGTAAGCTTGTACCTTGTGTATTGTTATGTCTAGTCATGTATTATAAGCGTGAGTCTGTGACTCCATGTATTGTGGTGTGTGTATCATATGTATAATCGAGCATGAATTATTGTATGAGTAGAATGACGTATGTATCGCATGTATAATTGAACATAAGTATTGTAAGTTGAATGTTGCCTTATCTTATATGTATTATGTTTCTTTCCAAGAGTAGGGTAGTCTTGATTTACTAAGTACCGGACCCGTACTGATACTACCTTGATTGTTTGGGTCCTGTGATGATCCACTGATGGTGGTGAGCAGACCATTTGTGCAGGTTCAGTATTAAATATGTTATTGTTGGGAGGAACATTTTCCTTGGATTTTGAGAGTAGGTTATTCGGTGATTCGATTTGGCAAATAAAGTTGGCTCCATTGTTGGGATGCCCCTTGGTTCTCTTTTCAGAGTTTATTGTATCTTAAATGTATTATTTTGGTGTATAAATCATTCATCTGATTTGTATTTAGTTGGTTTGTGATTTTGTGGGATATGTATTTGGATTTAATATCCTTTATCTTTTTAAGTTTTAAAGTCCATGATTATTTTACAGGTTTCCGTTGATTTATTCAACGATAATTTTATCCAGCGACATTGTTCACTTTCCATCTGCATGTGGATATTTCCTTGTGGGAGTTTATCCTCACTGCATAGATGTTGGTTGAATTTTGTTGGACAGGTTTTAGCCTTGCATCTAGTATGAGATAGATGGTGGACATTTATCTTGTGTTAGGTGTGGCGGTAACATTCCCCAAATTATGTTTTAGCTTCCGCATTATTATCTTAAACTCGAAATTTTTCAGGAGTGAAATTTGGGGGTGTTACACTAAGTCTCTACATTCACTACTAAGTGTTTAACTAGTTAACAGTGAAGAACTGGTATCCAATTTCGAGGATTGATGATCTCTTCGATCAGCTTCGAGATGCCATAGTTTTCTCTAAGGTTGATCTGAGGTCTGAATACCACCAATTGTTCATAGCAGATGCATATATTATGAAGACCGCATTCCAGACTCGGTATGGATATTATGAGTTCATAGTGATGCCTTTTAGGCTCACTAATGCTCCTATGGTACTCATGGATTCAAAAATGAGGATCTTCAGACCCTTCCTCGACTAGTTCGTGGTGGTATTCATCGACACCATCTTGGTATACTTCCAAGGGAATGAAGAGCACAAGTAGCATCTCCATACTATTCTATCCCTTCTATGAGAGCATCGTCTATAAGTGTATTTTTTTTGGGCATATAGTGAAATGCCTCAAAAATCCTAATTTCTATTATTATTTTTATTTTGAATGTTAATCAAATATTAAAATAAAAGGAAGTTAATTAGGAAAAATCAAGAAGAAATTTATAAGTGTTTCAAATAGGAGGAATTGTGGTATTTTAAGCTAATTAAGAATTTTATTTTAGAAATTAATGAAATAAATTACTTTATTTAAATTAAGAAGGGTAAAATAGTTTCAAATTAATATAAACTTTATAAATAATTTAATTGGAGAAAATTTGAGTGTTTTGTTAATTAAAATGGTATTTAAGAAAATTCTTTCAAAAATATCTAAATTAACCTAAAAAGAGAATTTAATTTTTATTTTAATATTTATATTTTATTAAAATACCCCAAATTACCCAAATTATACTAATTAATCCAACCACTAATTTCCCTTCTTTTCCCATTTTCTTTTTCTCCTTTTCCCCCCTCTTTTTCCTTTTCTTTCCTTTCCTTCCCTTCTTTTTTTTCTAATTCCCCCAACTTGGGCCCGCCTGCTGGCCCAGCACTCCCTGTGCGGCCCAGCTCTCCCCCGCGCACCTCTTTCCCTTTCTCCCTGCCGGTTCGGCCTCCTCTTCCCCTTTCTTTTCTTTTCCCCTGGACCGCCGGTCCAACCATCGTCTTCAACCTTCAAATCGAAGCCCCTACCACCGAAAATTTTGCCGGGAAAGAGAGCCTGCAATGCCACACCATCTCACCGGTCATTTCGCCCCTCTCCTCCTCGTTGTCTCCCCTGTGGATTTGACTAAACAATTTAGCCTCTCTCTCCTCAAAAAATCATGGTCTGCAACTGTAGACCCTATACCGGCCATTCTCGCCGGACAACCCCCATAACCCTAACCCCTTACTCTCCCTCGCACCCTTATTGTTTTCCCATCCCAATTGGCTTATAAATAGCCCCAGGAGTTGCCTTAATCGGGTTCGAAAATTTGGAACCCAAAAAACTCTATCGCGGGCCGCCCCACCTTCAGCCAGCCTTTTCTCCACCGTTGACCACCTCTGCCGCCTTCCACTACCACCAAAACTCCCCCTGCACTGCCCTCTACACAACCAAGCCATTATCTCTACCTACCTTGCCCCGCACGAGGTGCGCCGGCCATGCAAAATTGCCTTCCCAAACAACCCTTTCGACCCCCCTTATGCCACCTTCGTGCCGCCGCCACCGCCCATACCGCCACCTGCAGCACCGCCATCCCCCCCCCCAAAACAACCCGGGGATCCTGCTTTACCACCCTACGCCTCCTTTTTCCCCTAATTTCCTCTCCCCTAGCCTCCACATCCACCTCCCCCATTTCTCCCTTCCTCCACCGTCCCCGCCGTCGCCGACACCACCACCACCCCAGCCAGGTTGCCCAACTCCCTGAACCCTAGATCCTGAATAATAGAAGTGGTTAATGATTTTTAATACTATTAACTATTATTATTAAAGTTATTATGATTATTATTAACATTATTATTATTAATACTATTACTATAATTACTATTATTACTACCTTTATTATTATTATTATTATTAGGTCCTAACATTACCCCTAAGAACTTCTAACTAAGGGTAGTAATTAATACTAAAACCTTGTTGAGTTATTATTATTATTACTAGTATTACTATCATTATTCTTATTATTCTTATTATCATTATTACTACTACTACTACTACTATTATTATTATTACTATTATTGCTATTGTTATTATTATTATTACCATGTTATTATTCTAACTATGACTAATGTCGTCATTACCTCTATTATTATGATTATTATAGTATTCCTGCTACCATTAGTACTATTATTATTATTATTACTCTTATCATTGTTGTTATTATTATTATTATTACCACTATTATCATTATTGGTATTGTTGTTGTTGTTGTTGTTGTTATTATTATTATTATTATTATTATTATTATTTAAAACTATTATTTTAGTATTCTTATCATGATTTGTATTGTCACTATTGTTATTATTATGATTACCATTACTATTCCTATCATTATCATTATTACTACTACTATTATTGGTATTATTAACCTCATTATCGTCGTTAATATTAGCATTATTCTTATTACTGTTGCTACTATTACTACTATGATTTTGATTGCTATTATCATCATTATTATCATTACTACTATCATTATTATTAGTATTCTTATTAGTATTAGTACTATTAATAACATTATTGGAACCCTTACCATAATACTGTGAATATAACAAGGCCTATTTCGATTAGTGGAAAAGTTGATTAACTATCTTAGGAATAACAATAACCCTACATTTTTATTTATAAACTACTAATTATTAATAATAGCCTTAGTATTAGGCCATGATAAGGGTAAGATAGGGATTTTGGTAATTCCGATAGAGGGAGATTAACTTATAGTATTTCCCTCTTATAGGTAAATCGAGTGAAAACTCCTAGGAGGCGTAGGAGCATGCTCTAAGCCCGGCACCAATTTAGGAAAGGACGTAACTAAGGCCGCCTGTGTTTATTACATGTTTTACTTGTCTTGGATGCCTTGTATGGTTTATATGTTGTATTATGTATGTTATCTATTTTACTACGTAGCGCAGCATGGAACCGAGGTACGTTCTCGCGCTCTTGTCTGTATGTGCTAATATGGATATGATGCAAATATGATGTGATGTGATGTAACCCTTAGGACATGCATGCTAGGTTATTTGATGAGGTATTGTGGAGTGGGGGCTTGAAAGAGAAAAATAAGAAATCAAGATAACCAAGGGGAAGTAAGTTGGTTAACGTAGGTAAGGATGACCTAGGTAATATGTGATCCGTGAAATGATGAGAAAAAGGGGAATTAAATAAAATGGAATAGGGATGGCAACGGGGCCGGTCGGGGACGGGGACCCCATCCCCATCTCCGAACCCGATAAGAAAAATAATCCCCGAACCCAACCCGATCCCCGATATTTTTTTATCGGGGATTCCCCGACTCGATCCCCACGGGGATCAACTATCCATACCCCGACCTGATCCCCGATCTATTTTCCATCCCCGATTGATTCCCCATTCTTAAAACCCAACCTGATCCCTGAAACCCGATTTTATACCCGATCCCCGATACCATCCTCGATCCTCAAACTATTTTTTTATATTATATTTTTAATTTATAATCTATAAAAAATTATATATATATATATATTATAATTATATACAAATATATATATAAAAAATTTCAAGGTGGGTTCGGGGATGGGGACCCCAAACCTGTCCCCGCCCCGTCCCCAAAAAAATCCCCGTTAAGAATCCCCGAACCCGATCCCCGAATTCTCTCCCCGAACCCGAACCCGAACGGGGAATCCCTGATGGGGCCCCAAACCCGCGGGGAAAATTGCCATCCCTAAAATGGAAGAATGAGAGGAACTAAGGTTACACGGGAGAACTAGGGTTTGCATGGGGTTTGGCATGGTGGAGATCAAGGGTTTGCATAGGGAGGTTAAGGTCCGCATAGGAGCCAACCTACGTATGGAAAGTTACTTTGGGATGTGGGGAAGGTAATGGAAGGTTTGTTTGGGAGTTTGGAAGCTTGAGGTGAAAAATAGTACAGAGGATAATATAAGGGTACCTAGGGATCGACTAGGGTTTGGGGAAGAAACCCTAATTGAGGAGGTGGAAAATGAAAAAGAGAGTAATAAAAATAAATGAGGAGGAGCGAGGTATGAGGGGAGAGTTGAGTCTGAGGGTCATGATACGTGGGGCGTTAAAAAAGTATGGGTTGTGAGAGATAGAGAAGGAAGGGCCACATAGGCCCAGACTAGGGTTTCTGGTGCAAGCCCTAGGGTAAAGCGGTGAGCAGACCTCGGGGAATAAGGTGGTGGGTCCTGACCCACACACCTAGAGGTTGGATTTCCGATGTGAGAAATGTGTTAAGTATGATAATTATAAAGGGTGTTTAGTGGCCTAATATAAGTGCAGAAGATAGCTCAGTAACCTAAACCGAATAAGGGTATAGCTAAGGCCGAATGTGTGGCATGTGCCCTACGTGCCTTGGATGTCCTATATAATTTATGTGTCGTGTTTTAAATGTTATTATCTTAACTGTTTCATGTGTGGCATGGCTTAGAATCGAGACATGTGCATGTGTCCTCATTAGTATGTGATAATACGAATATGTCATAAGTTATGATGTGATGTGTTGAGGCCCTTTAGCCATGCATGTCAAAGGCGAAATACCCTTGAATAATATACTTTAAGACACTAATCACTTAAAGAGGAATATGTTGAGCTGGACCCAGACTGGTTTACCGACGAATAATAGTGGCAGGGTACTTCACCCTCGCGACCGTTCCACCGGCAATAATAGTGGCAAGGCATGTGCCCTCATGACCGTTCCACCAACTATAATAGTGTGGGATTCTGTACTCAACAAACCAAATGTAAAAGTGCTAAGACATGGGAAAAATACGAATATTTACAGTGGAATACCTTATGAGTTGGGGCCAGACCGGTCCACAGGCAAATAATAGTGGCAGGGTATGTTACCCTCATGACCGGTCCACCGGCTATAATAGTGGCAGGACATGGCCCTCATGACCGTTCCATCGGCTATAATAGTGGGGTTCCTGCATTCACCTGGATTGATAAAGACTATGATGTGAATCGTTTATAATTATCCGAGACCTAATGGAAAAGTTATATGATTCATGACCGGCATTGTTCATCTGTGTTATTACATGCTATTTAGGTAAGTGTGCCATGTCTGCTATGTCATGTATCTCTGTGTATGTGGGCCTTAGTGCATCTGTTACCTTACTCAGTATGTAGCGTACTGATCACCCGTTTCATGGGTGCTGCTCATTCCCACGAGCAGAAGACCCGTTTGAGTGTGTGCAGGTAGGGGGCTATGTCTTTGATGCCTACGGGGCTGAGAGTTGAGTCCGGACCTAGCTTGGGGGTTGAGAGTGACGTGGCTAGAGAGCATCCACCGTCTTATTTCTCTGTATTATCGTATTTTATTTCATTCCGCTGTATTGTGTCCTCTGACATTGGTACTTTTAGACTGTACTTCGGATTGTAAATTTCGACTTTCGCACTCTAATTCCGTATAACTTATGCTTTATTAGTGACTCATATTTGATGCTATTCTTATTTAGCCTTAGCACTTAGTATCGAGTCGGTAGGAGTGAATCGATCTAGTACTAAGTGTGGCGGTAATACCCCCAAATTTACAGTTTTATCAGTTCGTTTCCGCTAAACTCCTTTAAATTAAACGAAATTTTTTAGTAGTAAATTTGGGGGTGTTACATATAGATTTAGCCAGAGGAGTATTTTTTTACTCAGTAAAGATCGTGGTAATCACAGAATGAAAGCTTTCCACAAACATGCTAGAGGTTTGTTGCTTTCTGGGACTAGCTGAATATTACCACCACTTTGTATAGAATTTCTCAAGGATTGCTCATCCACTAACCAACCTCTTGAATAAGACCACCAAGTTCTAGTGGGACGAGTCATGTGATTGGCTTTTTTAGGAATCAAAGAGACGGTTGACTACCACACCAGTCTTGACTCTACTATAGGGTTACAAGGGTTTTGAGATATATTGGGATGTATCCAAGCATAGACGCGGGTGTGTTATGATGCATAATAGCAAAGTGGTTGCATATGCCTCCCATCCATTGAAGCGGTATAAGCAGAACTATCCGATTCATGATCTAGAGTTAGCCACAGTGGTTTTTGTGTTAAAGATTTAGAGGCACCACTTATATGAGACCAAGTGTATGTTATTCATGGATTACAAGAGCCTTAAATACATCTTTACACTAAAGGAGCTAAACATGAGGCAAAGAAGGTGACTAGAGCTAGTCAAGGACTATGAAATTGAGTTTGCCTACCACGAGAGTAGATCCAAAGTGATTGCAGATGCACTAAGCAGAAAGACCACACACTCAGTGAAATTGTGTGTGGTTGCTAACTGAATGTTGGGGGAGTTTTATGACTTGGAGATCGAGTTGATCCAGAAAGGTGACCTCAAGGTCTGTATAAGTGCCTTAAGGATCATCCTCATATTATTTGAGGAGATCTGAGCCGGTTAGCCAGGAGATGCCAAGCTTGAGAGGATCCATCAAAAGTTATAGGAAGGTCGGGCTTGAGGGTTTTAGATACATAAGAATGATAGCCTTTATTACAAGGGTTGTTGGTGTGAACCGTAAGGTTGTTTAGAGTTGAAGTGCTGGATCTTGGAAGAGGGATACTAAACCCCATACTCTATCCACCCAAGAGGGGACAAGTTGTATAAGGATTCAAGAAGGTGTACTGATGGCACTGTATAAAGCCAGAGGTAGTTGAATTTATGTCAAGATATCTAACATATTAGAAGGTTAAGATTGAGCACTACAGATCTGTAGGACTATTTTAGCCTATAGAACTGCCGAGGTGGAAGCAGGATTCAATCTCCATGGACTTTGTCAGTGGGTTGCAAAGGACTCAGAGCGGTTATGACTCTATTTAGGTCATCGTGGATAGATTGACCAAGTCGATCATGCTCATTCCAATAAAGTCAACCTGGAGTATAGATCAGTTGCCTAGTGCCTACAAGATGTTAGTGGTTAGTCGGCATGGGATGCCTGAGGATATTTTCTCAGATAGGGACTCGACGTTCCTCTCTTATTTTTGGGGAAAGCTGTAGGATATCCTAGGAACAAAGCTAAAGATAAGTACAACTTTCCATTCTACCATAGGTGGACAGACCGAGGGGACTATATAAAACCTAGTGGACATGTTGAGGGATTGTGTTTTGGACTTCCAGGGTTGTTGGGAAGATCGTCTGCATCTAATAGAGTTATTGTAAAATAACAACTAGCATGCCAACATAGGGATGACTCCCTTCAAAGCATTGTATAGGCGGAAGTGTAGGACCCCATTGTATAACTTTCCATTCTACCACAGGTGGACAGACTGAGGGAACTATACAAACCCTAGAGGACATGCTGAGGGATTGTGTTTTGGATTTCCAGGGTTATTGGGAAGATTGCCTACATCTAATAGAGTTCTTGTAAAATAATAACTACCATGCCAACATAGGGATGACTCCCTTCAAAGAATTGTATGGGCAGAATTACAGGACCCCATTGTGCTAGAGTGATATTAGTGAGAGAGTGGTGTTGAGATATGAGATGATTGGGGAAATGACTAGGCATATTTTTCATATTAAGGATTGGATGAGAGCTGCTTAGAGTTAGCAAAAGAGTTACACTAATCAAAAGCATCGAGGTGGAAACTTTGATATTGGGGAGAAGGTACTGTTGAGGGTCTCCCCCCACTAAAGGTGTGTAGAGGTTTAGTATAAAGAGAAAGATGAGCTTGAGATACATTGGACCCTATGAGATTTTGGAGTGAGTCGGAGAGGTTGCATACCGATTGGTACTCCCACTAGAGTTAGCACGTGTCCACAAGGTGTTCCATATCTCATAGCTATAAAAGTACATTATCAATCCTTCTCATGTAATCTAGCCCGATGAGGTCGAGTTTAGGCCATACCTTTATACAAGAAAAATTACTAAAATGCCCTTAAGGCTTATATTAATATTATCTATGCAACAAATGGCCACATTAGCATATCATATCATATATATGTATTTAACATTATCATTAACAACAAGGATCATTTTTTAAGCATTATTTCTACATATGATACATAAATTAACATGTTTTCCTTTTCATCAACCAACATATTCCACTAAATAAATTATACTTAACACCATATATCATGCATATAAACATCTTAAAAACCCTAATGTACTAGCAGACGTATATCCACACATTTTAATAGGGTATAATTGTTACCTTATTTCCAACAAAAATTAAATCTTACAAGTGCCCTAGTTAAAGGTTTGAGCTTTGATTAGTAAAATCAATACCTAAAAATAACAACAACATTTATCATATTAGAAGTAGAAAAATCAAAAGAAGAAATTTTATCAAAATCTTAATTAAATATATAGTAATATTAACCATTATTATACCTCAAAATAATTAGCCAATTTTTCTAAAGGGAGATAGTAGACTCACGCTGCATGAGCAGGGTGAGCAACATGCAAGGGTTGAAGGGAAAATAGGGGTTGAAGGGGGAGTTGGGAAAAAGAGAGGTTTTGGGGGTTAGTTAGATGGATTGTGGAGGGGAGTTATGGGGATGGTTGGATGTAGGGATGGAGTAGAGGTGTAGGTGGTGATCAGGGTGGATGATCGGCGGCTCAAGGCGACAGAGACAGTGGCTGCAGGGCTAGAAAATGGGTGTAATGGTGGTAGAGGAGAAGAACCAAGGGAAAAGAATAGGGGAAGGGAGGAGCTATAGGGATGGGTTTCAGCTAAGGGAGGCAAGGTGGTGTCATAAAAAGTTCTAGGGTGTGGAAGGAGGGTGGTGGACGGTGGTGGTGTGGGTAGAGGCCGAGAAGGGAAAAGAAAAAAGAAGGGAGGATAAAGGTGGTTGAAGGAGCGTGTGGGGGTGATGAGGTGGTCCAAGGAGGTTGATGGGTGTCAAGGAGGTGGTTAGGGTGGTTGTTTGGGCGTAATAGTGGCGAATGGAGGTGGCAAAGTGAAAATAGGGGAGGGAGAGAAGAGAGGAAGAAAGGAAATAGGAGATTTGTAGAGGGAGAAGGAGGGCTCAAGTAGGGTAGAAATAAAGCAACAAAGAAGAAGAAAAGGAGAGTGAGAGGAGGCAGGCGTGGATGGGTTAGGTGGATTGAAATACCCCAAAAATATTTATTTTAAGAGATATAATAAGAATTTATTAAGGAATTAATTTAATTAATTATTTTATTTGTAATAGGAAGGATTTATTTAGGGAAAATTATTAAAGAATTTATAAATATTTTTATAAAGGAAAATTTGGTATTTTTTCTAATTAAAAATAAATTTAAGAAACGTCTGTTAAAAACCCTAAATCAGCCTAAAAAGAAAATTTAATATTATTTTGCTTAATTTTTTTAAATACCCAAAATATTTTAATTAATTTATTTAACCCCAAGCCACCTTAATTTTCCTTTTTCCTTTTTCTTTTTCTTTCCTCCTTTTTCTTTATTTTCTTTCTTTTTCTTTCTTTTCTTCTTTTTCTTTTTCTCTTCATATCGATTGGGCCTAATCCTTTTCTTCTTCTCCGACGGTCCATCGCCGTTTTTTTCTTCCTTCCTACGACAACCAAACGCTGGTTTTGTTCCTTATTCCTCTGAAATGCCGCGTCTCATTTAAGAGGCTTATAACCGCTGCCAGCTGACCATTTCTTCTCCATTTTCTTTTCTTTTTCCTCGACCGCCAGTTCACCCCCTTCTTCCTCCTTCCTCCTCTGCCGTTGAACTACACCTTTGAAGGTCTAAAAATGGCACTTCCATCCACGCACGATTTGGCCGGCCATTTCTCCCCTCTTTATCTTCCCTTTGACCCGCAGATCAACTTGGTATAACCTGTTTTCCTTATCTCTCACTTGATTTCTCCCTATTCCTTTGTGAAGGGTCGACCCCTACAAAAAATTATGCCGATCGATTAATGCCGCCGACCACCCCAAACCCTACATACATTGCCCTCCTACCGACCTCCCAAACCCTACCATTCCCTCTAAACTCTATAAATACCCCTAGTTTGTGTGTTTTTGAAATTTCTTCTCCCTGAAACCCTAAGAGCTAACCTGTGTTCCATTGTGACTTCAGATGAGCCGTCCGCCACCGTTAGCCAACTTCGTTGCCACCTCTTCCTACCAAAATCTTTCCTGCACCGCCCTCTAGCTAATTGAGCCATCCATCACCCTCAATTCTTCTCGCATGAGCCACTATAGTCGTGCGAAGTCCCCTACCCATCAAACTAAATTTTTTACCCCGACAGCCTTCCAGTCATCGTTTGCCACCACATCCGCCACTTCTATTGCCTTCTACATCTCCCAAAAGTTGCAACTAATTCTCCTCCACCTAGCCATACCTTTATTTTCCATTTTCTCCTTCTCCTCCCCTCTTTTTCTTCATCTTTTCCTTTTGGCCACCATCTCTTCCGCAGTGCGCCGCCACCCTCATTTAACTCCTCTCCCTTTAGGCAGCCTTAATTACCCCAACTCCCATATTCTTTCTCCCTCTCCTTTTCCTAGCACTCAACTTTTCACCTTTTTACCCTCTTTTCCAACTACCGCTGCCGCCATCGTGCGCCACTACCGGTGCCACCCATCTCTGCTGACTCAAGGTGAAACCCTAAACCCTCTCAACCCTTCTCCCTTATTTATTTAAATTTATTCTATTTTTATTCTAAATTTTAATATTTATTTGATTATAATAGTAATAATAATAATAATAATAATAATAATAATAATTAGATGTAATATTAATGCTAAATTTTCTTGGCAGGGTCGAGAGTAGGAATAAAATAATTAGATTGTTAGTTTCGAATTCTAGGTATTAATTGAATTCTTATATGTTTTATTATCATTCTTCTTATTGTTATTAATATTATTATTATTAGTATTATTATATTATTATTATTGTTAATTATTTAAGGAGGGATGATGCCTTAATTTTTAATTAGGATTTGTACCTTGTGTTTTATTACTATTATTACTATTATTATTATTATTATTATTATTATTATCTTTATTATTTTAATATTATTATAAGTAATATATATTATTAATATTATTATTACTATTTATGAATAGAACTTTCATTATTTGGAGGTAGGGTCGAAAACCCACCTTGTAATTTTAGGCTTATATTATTACTATCTTAATATTTTTATTGATATTATTATTATTATTATTATTACTATTACTATTACTATTGCTATTACTATTATTATTATTATTATTATTATTATTATTATTATTATTATTATTATTATTATCTTTAGTAGCATTATTTTGGTGAAGGGTAGAAACCTTTATATCACCATTTATTTTAAATTACGTTAATATTATTATTAGAATTTTTAGTAGTATTTTGCATAGTTAATTTTAGTATAGTATTATTTTAATTAAAAACCAAGTCTTAGGATAAATTAGTAATTAATAGTATTTTTAGGAGGAAACCTAATTCTAGGTTTCCCCCATAATAGGTGAGCCCAGTCAAAGCCCTCAAGAGGTATAGGAGCGTGCTCCAAGACCAGTGACTTTTTAGGTAAGGGGTGCTAAGGCCATATGTATAATATGTGATTATATGCTATACTTGCCATGTGATATGAATTATAGTGCATTTTATGTGTATATTGTATAATTGTTATGATTGTAGCATGACATGGAGTTGAGGTATGTTTGTGTAAATAAATTGTGGCATGAGAATTATGTGTATAAGTGTGTTATTATTATGTTATGATGTGGTCTTAAGACATACATGATAGGGTTACAAAATAATGATGGGGAGTGTAACAATATGGTGTTAGGGTTTTGCATGGAGTTGTGGGATGCATGGTATTAGGTTTTGCATGGCGTTGGGCTTTACATGGAATTAATGTTTATATGGTGGTATTAGGGTTCACATAGTGGTATTAGGGTTTGCATGCCACTGGTCTTTGCATGGAATTAATGTTTGCATGGTGGTATTAGGGTTCACATGGTGGTATTAGGATTTACATAGAATTAATGTTCACATGGTGGTATGGAATTAATGTTTACATGGTGGTATTAGGATTTGCATGGAATTAATGTTTGCATGGTGGTATTAGGGTTTGCATGATGGAGTTAGGGTTGCATGGGAGTAGGGTTTATGTGGAGCTAGGGTTTGCATGGGTGTTGTGGTTACCAAGGTTGGTGTGGTTAACTAGGGTTGGAGGATGAGAATAATAGAGGTCATTCATGCATGTCTGGGTGGAATTTTATGAATAAGATACTTAAAACATTAATAATGTAAAGTGGAAGATATTGAGCTGGGCCTAGACCGATCCATGGGAATAATAGTGGCTAGGTACTGCGGTATCCTGGAGACCAATCCACCGGCATATAATAGTGGTAGGGTATGTTACCTTAGGCGACCACTCCACCGGCTATAATAGTAGGGGATCCGAGCTCAATAAACCAAACCCTACCATTTCTAAGACGTAAAAGACGCTATTACTTATAGTAGAACACCGTACGGGAAGGCGCCAGACCGATCTACTGGCATAGAATAGTGGTAGGGTATGTTATCCTAGTGATCGATTAACCGACTAAAATAGTGGTCAGGCGTCGGAGTGCCTTGGAGACCGATCCACCGGCTAAAATAGTGGAGTTCCCGTACTTATGTGGACTTAATAAAGAGTATGGTGTGAATCAACTTCTGACAAAAGATTAACTAAATAATTAATCTGGACTTTTTGGGCCTTTATGTATGGGCTTGATCTTTACAAGCTGTATAATGTTATGCATGGCCTTATGTACTATATGTGTGGGTTTGAAATTATAAGTTGAATAGTATCCTGTATGATTTTATATGCCTATGTGTTGGCCTTTGTGCTTGGTTACCTTACTCAGTACGTAGTGTACTGATCACCCCTTTTATAGGTGTTGCTCATTCCCACGAGTAGAAGGCTCGTATGACTTTTTGCAAGTAGGCGATGCTTTCTATGATGCCATTGATGTCTATGGGACATTAGGTGGGGCTGAGTGATGATCTTGGGGCTAGATAGGTTCCTTGAGTGGCGTGGTCGGTTTTCCATTTGAGATTATTCCTATTTTCTTTTAATTATGTTTAACTCTTTAGAAACAATTTTAATATTGTACTTATCTCTTTTCCCTGGAAAACTAACTCTTGTATTTTGGATTGTGTAAAGAATAATGCGTACTCTAATTTTCGTATTTATGAATTTGGATTATTTAATAACACTATGAGTTATTTTTTGTAGCCTTAGCGCTTGGTACTGTAATGGTAGGAGTGAACCGGTTTGGTATTAAGTGTGGCGGTAGCATTCCTAGAATTTACGGGTTTTAATTTAATAGTCTTATATATAAAAAAAAATATGAGTAAATTTGTGGGTGTTACATGGATGGTGTAGGGGGCAACAGGTGCATGGCCTATAGTGGTAGGGAGAAGAGGAAAATAGGTAGAAAAGGAGGGCATGCAGGGCTGTGTTTGGTCCGAAAATAGAAGGAAAGGGATGGGGGAGAGAGAGAGAGAGGGAATAGGGTTACAGGGGCGGCGATTGCAGGCTGTGTTGTGGTCGAAGGAGAAGGAAGGAGGAAAGATGAAGAAGAAGAAAAGGAAAGGTGGGGCAAGTCGACTGGGAAAGGGAGAAATAAAGGGAAGTGGGCTAGCCCGCGCACACGAGGGAGAGGGGAAGAAAAAACTGGGCTGGGGCGATGATGTAGGGAAGAAAGGAAAAGAAAAGGAAAGGAGGGGAGATATGCTGGGGCTGGTCATGCGGGAGAAGGGAGAGGAGATGATCCAGTGGCACAGTGCAATGGGAAAGAAGGAAAGTAGGTCGGGTGTCTCGAAGGAGAAGAAAAAGGGGGAAAAAGGAGGAAAAAATGAAAAAGGAGAAAGAAAAAGGAAAAGGGGGGAAATAAAATAAAATAATTGTTTGAAATAATGGCATTTAATATTTTTGATAGATAAATGAATTTAATAATTTAATTTATTATAATTTAAGATATTTGTTTTAAAAGGGTAATTTTAGTAAAATATTGGTTTGGAAAATTACTTAAATAAAATGAGCATGATAAAAATAAAATAATATTTATTTTAATTTATTAAATATTCATATCCATTTTTACACACTCAAAAATCTACAAAATAATTAAATTAAATAAATTTAAAAGTTAATTTATCTATAGTCCTCTTAGACATCAAACACTAATCAACACACATGTGCCACCAAATTGGGTGTCAACACTTAAAAGTTAATTTAAATCTTCCCTCATGACCAAGTCTTGGCATCTTCTTAGACACATCGACTGATTTGGCTAAACCCATCAAATTTTTTCTCTGAACAATTGATTGGTTGGACCAAGCAATCATCTAGTTTTGTGGTGTTTTACACTGGACCAAACGGCCGGTCCTAGTCACCGATCGACTGGCTTGCTTGAGTGTACCATATTTATTTGGTATTTGATGATCTTTCTTTCAGATTTCTATCTTAACTTTTTCATGTAATTATAATATTTTAATCATGATTTCAACCATGCTTAACCATAATTTGATACAGATCAAAATGTTAATATTGTGGTGCCTTGTATGGTTAAGTGTGATGTTGTTTTTAAACACCCAATTTGGTGTCACATGTGTTTTGATTAGTGTTTGGTGTCAAATCTTAATAAACCCAATTAATTTAATCGTTACAATCGAATAATGGAATCTTGGAGGCTTTCCCAATATGCACACTTAGAATTTGGTTATCTTTTTTACCCTTTTGCCTAGGTGACCAAGTGTGGTTGGTGTTGAAGATCTCTGAGAAAATCACCTTGAGACTAGTGTTAGTGTGGTAAGTAATGTAGACCCAATATTAAATGTATGCCCTCTCACCTAGAAGACTAAGTGTGGTGGATATTGAAGATCCCTGAGAAAAGTTCCTTGGCATTAGAATGATGCGGTGATGGGAGTAGCAATCCTAGGTTTGTCCCAATCTTTGATGTAGATAATGGTTTGATTCTATGGAAATGTACTTTAGGTGAGACAGACTCAAAATTTAGCGTATGCTTCCTCGCCTAGGAGACGAAATTTGGTGGATGAGGAAGATCCTTGAGAAAAGCCCTTGGCACTAGTGTGATATGGTGGTAAGAGAGGCAATCCTACACTAGTCCTATCATGGAATATTGACTTTATGTATTTTAATTTTATATGGTTTGATATGAAAACTCATGTATGTACGGATATGTGAACCCTAAGGCCTTGCCATGACAAAAACGGTATCCATGATCTTATGTGTTATTTTTTTTTTCTAAGCATATTGCACACCATTTTATTATATGATCTCAATGTACAGTATGATCCCTTACTATATTTTAGGTAGTTTATATTACTAATACTTCACCGTACTGATACTATATTCGTGTGGTTACTGTGATGATGAGGCTTCTATTATGGTGAGTAGATAATGATTTATAAGGATATGATTCTCAATTATAATACGTTAAGGATGATGATGGGGGTCAATAACTAGCCATTATTCAGGGATCGAGAGTTATATTTCTATTAGTTAAGAGTTAAGCTAACAAGCTAGAATTATTTTGCCCACTATATTAGGTTGTTTTTTTTTTTTTTCAATTATTTAAACTCTTGGTTTTGGTTCTCATATTTGGGTTTTGCAACTCTCTCTTATCTATGATATTTTCATCCTTATCAGTATTATTATCATTATGCTAGAGTATGCATTATCTTGTCAGTTATTTTTTTAACCTTGCATCAAGCATGGGTTAGTTGATGCCCACACCTCTCTTATGGCTGGTATGGTAGTAGCATCCTTCGATTTATTTTAACAACGTTTATGCATTATCTTCAAAATAAAATTTTATAGTTCAAAATTTAGGGGTGTTACAATTACAATCCAAGGAAAGGTTATTGTTGATTCCCAACTCTAGGAGCCAAGCCCAAATAACCCTATCCCACTCACATCTTTTATTTTAAAATTTTAATATCTTATTCAAGGTGACCATACAACTAGCACATAAAAATACACAACTATATCCATACTTTATTTAATCACTTTTTAATAACAGTAATCTTCCATATTTAGTACTTTTCAAAAATAGTAATGTTCACATATGATACTTTCCTTAATTAACACATCACATAAATCATAGTTCCAAAATATTATTTTTATTAAATAATGCTTCCATAATACCACTTCCTAATTTAAAAAATTTCCATAAAGGGTTGACTACTTAGGTCATAATCTAACCAACCATCACTGTAATTTGATACTAATTATGAAAACAAATATCATAAGCATATAATAATATCATACGACAACATGTACCAAAAATTTCATATGATCACCAATAATAAATAGAATAATATAGGCACTATACATACATTCTGAATAAAATATCATAAGCAACTACAAAACACTTATAGATAAATTACATTCATAAATTTATATTTTAAAATAAAATATTGATCCGTATTATCGAAATATAAGGATTTTATAAAATAAAGGTTACCATATATATATATATATATATATATATAATTTAAATCACCTTAAATCATATCAAATAAAAATAGTATCACATATATTAAAATATAATCGATAATTTATCTATATGTAGTTAGAAAAGTAAGCAAATTACTTAAAATGTAGTACAATTAGCAAAGGTACACTAGTCAATTAGTCCTATAGTTAAAACAATGTATTATTAATATTAGCCAAATATCATTATTGCAATTTATGTACGGAAATTATTTTAGTGAGTGCTATTGTCCAACCTCTAAAATAATGATTGTTAAACTAGTTTAATAGTAGTAAGGTTAGTAAATTATTTGAATTTAATTAATCAACTCAATTAAATTAACCGATTAGTTCATAAACGGAACTTGTCCTTTACGACCGGATTGATGACCCCCGAAGCTAACCTTCACCTTTATGCATATATGTATATATGTATGTACATATGTATGCTCTTACGGTAAGTCAACAGTTAACGTGTTAGGAAAATCAATGAGTTAGGAGGGAGATGAATTTATCTCTTGTTAGTTGTTTAGCCTTAATTAGAATTTAGAATTATGGTCTTCTCGGAAAAATAAATCAATGGCCATGAAATATTCTATAAATATATATATTATATATAAATAAGAGAATTATTGTAGCACAAAATTGTCCATGCTATAGTGGTTGGACATCCTCTATATTAAACTAGTGGATGCGTATTCAATACCCGCTAACAGCACTTCAAGATCCTTTTTGAAGAAACTATGACTGATAATTAATTATGTTGGGACCCCATGAATTTTTTTCTTCGGCTTCGTCCTGGTGGCTCTAGTTTTTTCTTTTCTTTGGGAGGTGGGGATGCTATTCTCATTACGGATGGTCATTAGGCTATTTATAATGTTGGTGGAGTGGTAGGGTTATGGAAACGATCTAACGGATAATTAGTAAAGTTTATCGTTCTATGTTTTATTATAATCCCTCGTCTCAATTATCAAAAAAACAATATTAGTAAAGTTTATTGTTAAATTCCATTAACTATGTATATTATTTGATAGATATTTATTTTTTTAAAGAAATTGTCAACATAAAACTGATTGCTTATATTATTAAGTAAATAGACATATTTATAGATCCTTATTATTATTATTATTATTATTATTATTATTATTTTTTATGGGTATTTAAAAAGGAAATTTTATGTCAACACTGTGATAATGTTGTAATGCAGCCAGCAGTACTCATGGATGAATGTCATGCTTGCTCCTCCATGCCGACTAGCTATTATTTTTAGGACTTTTTGTTGTGTTAGCATGTTTCATCTTACTGAACGTTCTGCCTCAAACCATGCTCGTTAATTAGTTTAGAGTTAGACGGTATGAAAGAGAAGTGGGTGGTTGAAGGATGGATTACCTCCCTCTCCCTTGGATGGGGAAGGTTGTCCTCACTGTGATGATGGAAGCCCATCAATGGTCTATAATATAATTGGATAGTTGGGGACTCTTAGCTAGGGTCAATTTAGGATTTGTTTAGAACTATTCATCAAAAGTAATTATTTAAAATTAATATTTATTTTACAAAAAAAAATTAGCTATTTTTTTAAATAAGTAATTATATTAAATAAATAATTTTAAAGGTAGGTTTAACGGAAATGCGATGTGAATCTATGCTGTTGTCCTCTTGGCCTTGTGCTGTAGTATTTATTTATATTTACCGGAGTCATGGGCTTCATAGTAGAAGAAGAAATACGTACTTTCTATCTCTTACATTGTGTAGTTCTATAAATATATTTAAAGGAAATGAGAATTTTGTTGAATGCTTTGTTGAGTGCTTTCTTGTAGTATAAATATATACTAATCAATCTCTCTATGCGACGCAATCACAACGACACCAAATATCAGAGATCTGCTTGCATCATCACAAAGCTTGTTTCATGCCGGCCTATTTAATTTATCCTCCCCCCCTCCCCCAATTCGTATTTAATACTACGAATTTCAATAATATTTTTTAAAAATAAATATGAATTTCATCTACTAATTAATAACTTTTAATATATATGTCGATAAAATTTATAAAAAAACAATATTTTTAACACGAATATAATAATTAAAATTTTGGACTTTAAAGCAACGGAAGAAACAAAGCAAGGGATCTTATCTGAAAGTTAATTGAAGCATTCATACCTGGAACGTGCATGTAAATTCCCTAATTAGCTGAATCACCTCCTGCTTATGTAAAAGACAAAACGTGAGAAGACAAGACAGGCATGCATCAAAATGATGGATCGCGCGACATGCAAAACTCAGCGAAGCTCCGAATCCCAACCATATATAATATGCCTCCTTCCAATATATTTTAGCCAGCTAGCAGTATGAATTGATAAATAAATAAATATATAGTTACAAGTTCGCCAAAGACAACCAATTGCTCTCCCAGTTAACTATTCACTGTATATACACTGCAGACAAACACATGCATGATTACGAAAGAGCTTTATCTTCTCCCTCCTCCCTTTCTTCAGTGATTCGAGAGAAGGCCATCCGACTTTCTCTTGATTTCCTATGTAAATGATTATTTTAATGTCAGACATGAGCGTAATTAATACCTACAATTAATAATAAACACTGAAATATACTATGTAGTATCTAATAACATATGTCGGAACAAACCTTTCTTTCTTCATACAGGTGGAACACGGTTGTGTTCAAGTCTCCCTTCCAAAATTTTCCTCCATCACGCCCCCCTGACACATGATTTAACTTGGGTGTATCGAGGGATCCGTATGAGAATCGTTGCATATTATCACTGGTTAGATTAACGGTTTCTAGGGATGGAAATGCCAAGTCAGAGATCCTGGCCGAGCAGAAGCTGTGCAGGCTTTCTAAACCATATAAGTCTATTGTATGAAGTCGAGGGAATGTAATTTTATTCTCTTCTTTTTCTTGTTCATCACCATTCCCATTTTCAATCACCAATACTTCTTCCAACTGACGACAACTATCTATATACAATTTCTGTAGTTGCAGAAGGCCTCTCGCTACTGCTGCTGAAAATACATACCTCAACTCTCTACAAGATTCAATACAAAGACTCCTTAATTGACAAAAGGATCCCTTAGGGATCTGGCTTTCCCATATCTTTCCACATGATGGCAAGTAACGCATAGTTAACTCTCTCAAACCTGGCAATTGGACCTACACAATTAAAATAAGTAAAATGCCTTCACTTTTATTTCTTTCCAAATCGGCAATATATGATTATTAAAGATACTGTCATGAGAGATTAAGGTCATATTTGAAAGTGGTTTTTGTAATGGTGCTTGAAATGTGTGTGTGTGTGTAGACAATATTTGCACGTGCACTGAATATATATAAGAATTAAAGTTTGAACGACAAACCTGTTCTCCGAAGAAAGCCGATGGAGGACCATGACTTCTGTTTGTAGCTGCAAAAACTTTGAGCTTAGGGACATAGCAAAAGTAAAGGCGCTGCAATGAAGGAAGAACAAGGGAATTTGCATCATCCATTATTTCCGATGATGATAAATTGCCACTTCTATTATTATTATCTGTAGCGAGTATCTCCTCCATCCCATGGGTATGTTCTACAGCAATACGTTCGAGTTTTGGAAGCTGTCTAGCAACTGATTTGGTGAAGACATAAGGTAGTACGTCACACTGATCTATTTCCACGTTTCTGAGTTTGGATAGATCGACATGTTGGGAGGGAGCACATATTGCTTTTAATGCTGTCAGGCCTTCAAGAGTTAGTGCCTCCAACTTCGCAAATGGATTGAGTAGATCATTTGTTTTCTTTGTTGGCCCACTTATAACAAACTCCACATCATGACAGTCCTCGAGGTTTAACCATGTCAAGTTTGAAAGATATCCATCGCCATTGTACAACATGATCGATGCAAAACCATCACAACTATCTACAAACAACAATTCAACTACTCTTAGTAACTGACCCAAACATTGTTGATGACACTTATTAATAGTGACATCCTTAAAAGCTAAAACCTTGTACTGGCCGAACTGTCTGTCATCTATGTCAGACATAGTGCGATCTGGGTTATCAGATATGCATATTCGAAAGTAGCAAAGATTACCAAGGATGGAGAGAAAATTATCAGTCAGCTCCTCCAACCTTCCAACTTGAAGGTCTAACACTTCCAATTGAGTCAATGTTTCGAATCCAACTACACTAGTTGTAATCAGCTTGCCACAATCCAATTTTTTCATTCCCAGCATGTATAATCTTTCCAGCTGTGGAAGACCTCGTACCACATTATCAAAAATATCATTCACATGACATAATGTCAAATCCAACATTCTCAGTCTAGTCAATCGTTGGACTGCTCCATAAAGCCCGCCATGGATGGTTGAACCACGCAGGTCGAGGATTTCAAGATTGGTCAATTCACCAACCTCAGTGATGTCATCGACCATACAATTGTGCAGACACACTACCCGAAGATTCCTCTTCAACGAACCAAGAGAGGTTGGAAAACTAGAGATCTCCAAGTTCAACATTTCTAGTAATTTTAGGTTCCCCTTCTCTTCGAAGAAACAAGTAGAGAATTCATGCGGCAGACGATCACGGTCAGATGGACCCCTAGTCACATGTAGAGGGAACATACGCTGGTTAGAATACTTCATAGCGTCCTTATGTCGAAAAAATTCCATTATGCTTGTATTTGAGGCTATTGAGATAGCATGCTTTTCACCAGGCATGACATCGCCTGGCACAACATGTTCTTTTACTAGGAAGTCAAATTCACCTGCAGACACTCTTACAGTGAGTATATATATTCATTTAATAAATAAAATAATATTAATTAATTAATTAATTAATTAATTAAGTTAAACGAGACATGGATATAAGAAGACTACCGCAAATTCAACAAATAAAAAAAAAATTTAAACATGATTAAATAAAATATATTATAACTTTTCTACATTTTAACTTTTTAACTTTAATTTAATTTTTTCTTCATTTCTAATTTTTTTATTACTAACTTTTACGTTTGTATTGTTATTTAAATTTAATGTTTTATAATGCTATAACCTTTTTTTTTTACATTATTATTACGGACAACATACTTATAATGTGTGAGGTGCATGTGAGCCAAATGTTGTCTCACATTAGAAGTATCGGAATTGGTTTAGTTGGCCAATTGGTTTTGGGATTAAAACTCACTTGAGCCTATGCTCTTCCTTAGTTATCTCCCCCAACATAATGTAATAAAATAATTAAATAATATATATATATAATTTTAAATTTTTAAGGTTAAAATTTAAAAATCAATCAATAATTAAAAAATTAAAATTAATTAAAAGGTTATTAAAATAAAGATAAGGATAAAAATTAAATTAGTAATTAAAAGTATTAACTTCAAATATAATATATATTCACTAATATTCTAGGTACACAGAAATTAGTGTCAATCTAAATGGACATTTATATAAAGTAAGAAAAATATTTTTTTTATATAAAGTAAGGACCAAGGACTCTACTTCTCCAGATGCTTCGTATTCTAATCATCAGTGTCATTGATCTATACGTGATCATAAGAAAGTGAAGGATCTGTCAACAAGGGACGTAGACAGAGAAAGCAAGGTTTGTTTTTAGATGAATCAGAGTTGTTCGATGAAGTTAATCGGATGGCAGATAAAAGGCTTTTACGGATGTATATACTTTAAGAATTAAGATAGATAGCCGGGATCAGGAAATATTATTAACCCAAAAACCCTCATCCATGCGAGCAAATATATATATGTTTCTTCAAATCAGTTGGTCCAATAGTAATAGATTATTAGTTTCTACATATTTATGTGTGTATGTCTGTGTGTATGTAGACCATTTCTACCATCCTCGATCATTTCCAAAGTCGATTTGGTCTACCTAAAATAGCGGAAAACGATTATCAGACCATCCGCAGGGTATGAATTAAAGAGGTTCGCAACATGAATGCATGTAATTTTACTCTAAACATAAGATCAGGAAAAGTTTATATTACAATTATTATTATTGTCATCTCCACCATCGACATCATCAAGTTTACTAGTAGTTGTATAATAATAATAATAACAATTACTGCTTTTATTAATTATAATAGCATTAATAATTATTATCAGCAGTATTAGTATAATGCTAATAGTTATTATTATAATTATTACAATTACTATATAAAAAACAATTGTTATAACTATTATTACAATCATATCCTCTAAGTATAATTATATATAGGGTATAATAAACTCAATATTATATTACTAGTATCATAGATTCATATAACAGCAACAACAACAATAATAATAACAATAATGATAATAATATTAATAATAAATGAATCTAAGTTAAGCTCAAATGAATCAAATAGTATCATAGACAGAGAAACCATACCTTTTGATGCAATATGAATTGCTGTTTGTCTAATAACGTCGTGCATTTTCACCGTTTTTTCCCGATTCCCCTTTAACAACAAACTTTGAGACCTGAGCTTATCGGTCAATGCCACAACTCCATCCATTGCCTCAACAAGTGTACGATTATCAAACAGTCCCCATCCAATTCCATACACCATCAACACCTCGAGCTCTATATTATAATCTTCCGGGAAGAGACAGCAAAAAAAGAACATGGCTTGTGCGTCCCTACGGGGTAGGTAACTCAAACTTATTTCTACAGCCCCGATGACTTTTTCAGGCATTCCATCTATTTCATGCAGACACCTTTCTCTTAAATAGTAAGCAGCGTTCTTCCAGGCCGACAATTCTTGTCCGATCAAAGCACGCGCCAGGGTTACTAGAGCTAGCGGCAAGCCACCGAAATGTTCGACCATCTCTACCGCAATATCCTTATAGCCTGCATCGGAGTCTAATCTTTCTGAAAAACGTCCTAGTGATCGGCAAAACAGACTCCAAGCTTCTTCTTTATCCAATACACGAACCTCGAAAGTCTCTTCAGCTTCCATCTGGACACATACATTTTGAAATCTGGATGTCACGACTATTTTAAAGCCCTCTTCGGGTTTAGGTATACCAACTTCATTTAGATCAAGTAGCTCCCAAACATCGTCCAGAACTAAAAGGACCTTCTTCTGCTTATGCATTAATGATTCAAGTTCATGATGCAACTTATCTTTCTTTCCTTCTTCACTGTTATAGCCTTGCAACCCCACGTGAAGTATTCTATCTGCAATTACGTTTCGGATTGCAGCCGGATCCGGAGGCCTTGACACCACTGCTATACCCACCGTATCAAACAAGTTTCGATTCTTGACTTCAGCAGCAAGCCTCTCGACAAGCACCGTCTTGCCGACGCCAGCCATGCCATGAATTCCAATCATATTCTTGACTTTGAGAGCATCTATGATTTCCTCCAACAGGGATTCTCTGGAAGTATATCCGTTGGAATATGCAGTTGGGGGCAGTGCCATATCCGCTTTTGGTGAAGGAGGTGGAGAAGTGCCTACAGCAGTAAAGCGTGGTTCTCTTGCTTCTTCAACCTTCCCCTTCAATATGTTCAACATATTCGTAGCTTCTTTTCCAGTCTTGTAATGATTGCAGATGGAACAAAAACACCGATTGAAGCCAGATCTGTTGTCCGAGATCGTTTTCTCCGGATCTAAAAACTGTTTCACTTCTTCGATGCGTGCCCCGGCCTCTTGGAGCCAGATCTCGACTCGTGGGAAGATTGTCTGTCCTTTCCCGCGTGCTCCGTCGACGCACGTCTCAATATCTGCTTTAACTCCTTCCAACTTCTTAAGCTCATCTCCAAGATCCTTAACTAATTTGCTCTCGCAAAACACATAGGAGATGTGCTTTTTAGCAAATGAACAAACTGGCTTTACTGCATTATCGATTAGGGGACCGATAATCGACTCCATCCTGTCAATACAATAATTGTAAAAAAAAGGTGGTTACAGGCTAGAAGAAACAAAGGGGAGAAGATGAGAGGCTAAGGAATTTTTGAACACGCCTTATGCAAAATAGAGGACAAAAAAAAAATGGCATCCGGCAAGTAAGTAAGATGGAGAAGAATAGGAGAAGCATACATACCTGTATCTTCCGATTTTCTTTTCCAGTAAATTCAATCCACGCAGAGAATAATGAACACCGGCTACCGAAGGCTGAAAGAACAACGTCGAGCGAACACTCTCCTTACCAAGAAAAAGCGGTCGAGCACTCCTAGCTTCTCATCCCACGATCCTTAAATTTAAGGTCCTCGTTATACTATTTATTCATATATTTTTTTTATTTCTTCTACTTTTATTAATTTATCTTTAAATTAATTTAATATTCTATAATCACCAACTTTAAATTTACAATATCTTATTATTTTTATCAATCACATCATCAATTATTTATATTTTATATTATTTAACTTTTAATTTATATTAATCTATACATAATAATTAATAGTTTTTCTACTACAATAATAATAATTAATAAAATATATTAAACTAATATTTGATTTCAATTAATTGTAAAATAACCTATTATAGGTTTTCTAGTACAATAATAATAATTAATAAAAATATTACAATAAAAATACAAATACAATAATATTATGAAAATTTAAAAACAGAAATAATGATTACAATAACATTACCAAAATAAAAGAATGAATCATTTTGATTATTTAAAAGATTCCAAAAATTAAATTTAGTAGGATCTATTTTTAAAAAATAAATATAAGTAGAGAAATAAATAAAATAAATACAAATAAAAAATTTAATAAAATAAGTATAACTAGAAAAATTAACCAAATAAATATAACTAGAGAAATATTAAAGATAAATGAATAAAATAAATATAAGTAGAGAAATTAATAAAAAAATTATATCTAGAGAAATTTAAAAAAAATAAATAAAAGTAGAGAAATTAATAATTAATAAAATAAATATAACAATAAAAAATTTATAAAAAAAAATATAACTAAAAAATAAATAAAATTAATTATGTACAAAAATAAATATAAGAAAGAGAGGTACAATAAAAGATATGAAAATATAGACAAAAGATAATATATTTATAGTAAAAAAAAAATATAACCATTGTTATTAACGGTTATACTTTATTATATATATTTAAAAAAATTATATTCTAACATTAAAATTTAGACTAAAAATATAATAAAAAAATATAAAAATAAGCCCCAATAATCCTTGCGGAATTACAAAAGCTGCCGCTGCCGAATGCATAATTTACACGCTTGCGTCAGAGCCGTGTGTAGGCTCCACTTGCCTGGCAACATTAGCTTTTGCTGTCCTTATGGACCGTCATAACCTTTTTTTTTGAAATCGAATGATCCAAAAATTTGTAAAATATCTAAAATTTAAGACTAAATTTGTTTTCCTACATCTACAATCTTAAATTTAAAATTTAAATTGGAATCCAAATTTTCTTTTTACCCAGATGCTCTTACTAAGGGATAGTACATTTCGGAAAATATTTTAGGGACACATGGATGACCTACCAGTCACATGGCAAATGAGTCAATTCTTTATTAATTATTGCGTCGACGAGCCTCACACCCAAGTAGAGTTATGACAAACGTTGATTTATTGGTAGTGTTACTTGACAGAAAATTTATAAATAAAAATGATAGAAAATAATAATAATAATATATGTGTGTGTGTGTGTGTTTTAAAAAATATATTAAATTTATTAAAATGAAGAGGAAACAATAAAAAAACTAAACTTATTATCTATCTTAATTGACGTAAATTATTAATTAATATTTAAATAAATAATCAGACGTTTTTTATACTAATTTTAATAACGAAAAGTTTTTGAAATAGAAAACGGTAAAAAAAACATTTTCGGATGGGAAAACGTTACCCATTCCCCATTTTCGTCCTCATCAAATATAAATAAGACACCAATATAAAATAGTAAAATTCCTTAGTGTATCCAAAATATCTCTTTCTTATTTTTTTTTTCTTACTTAATTAATTATTTTAATTAAGATATTTAAGTCTACTCATCAAATATCACCTAAGTGTCAAATTTGTACATGTTAACTTCTTTTATTAACATAATATACACTTAGATATCAAAATTTTAAGAATTTATATGTAATGACCAAAATGTCCTTATTCACCTAAACTTACCTTAAACTTTTAAAATTCATAACTTACTCTAAACAATATCAAACCCTAACATATCGTATACCAAACTTTATGTAAAAGACCCAATTAAGATAATGGTATACTTAAAAGTTTCAAAAACAATCTTTAATGCTCAATATACCAACGACCAAATATGTCCAAAATCTAAATAAATTCATTTCAACTCTAAATTATCTAAAATTCATAACTTAGCTTTTGTACCCTATTATACATAAAATGAAATACTTAGATAAATTTAAAATAGCCAAAACTTACATGAAATAGCAATGACGAGAGCTAAGCTACTCGAATCTACAAATATTTGTTATGACTCTACTGCAAATTCAATACAACTATGCTGCACATTGATCATGATTCCACTAAATATTCATCACTATTCGAGCAGACATAAAAATATGTGAAAATGACACAAATCATTATCTCATCAAATTTTCATGCTTATACACATAAAATAGAAACATACATATGTTATACAAGATTTTACAAGATATTATTTTATTCTTATAATTAAAATAAATATAATCATGAATAAACTAACATATAAAAACTAACATATAAAACTGTAACACCCCTAAATTTACTACTAAAAAAGTTTGATTTAAGTGGAAGCGTATAATCAAATATTTGGGTATTACTGCCGTAATTGATATAATTCTGGCTTATCCCACCATCCTTACGTCAATAACAAGGCAAAAGGATTAGAAAATTCAAAACATGATTAGAAAGAGATGAGAAAACTTTTTATACATCAAATAAGTGTTTGGAGATTAACTTCGATTACAATATCAAAATATAACCAAAAAGGGATCCTATGAAACTAAGAGTCCAAAAAGGTATCTGGATAAAACTATCCATCGGATAACATGACTCTACGCTCAACCCTGATATAAATGAATAACTCCTCTACATATATAGCATCAAAAGCTACGAATTCATAGAACTGGTCCTCACCAACCTGCACATAAATATCTGGATCGTCTACTTGTTGGATTGAGTAGCACCCATGAAACGGATGATCAGTATGATGCATACTGAGTAAGGTAATGGTACAGTCAAGTAGGATTACACATAATACAAGAATTCTCATAAACAAATCATACATGCACAAATAGAAGAAAGCCAAATAACTACTGATTCCAAGTCTTTCATAAGATATGCTATATTCTAATCTTTTATTTACGTTGAGTTCATCGACCCCACTATTCTTAAACCGGTGGAACAGTCTGAAACACCTCTCGGGGACAAGACACCGAGCCACTATTATTATCTAGTAGAATGGAGCTAACACCTCTTAGAGTAAAAATACTCCTAAGCCACTATTTATTAAACCGGTAGAACGGTCTGAAGTACCTCTTAGGGACAATACACCCGAGCCACTATTATTATCCAGTGGAACGGACTCAACACCTTGGTCCTCACTCACGTAGTCTTTCACTTTAAATGATTATTATATTTCCATTTATAATTTAACTCTTAATTGTATTTTCATTCACATTGAGTATAGGGCCCTACTATTCTTAATTTGATGGAACGGACTGGAGCACCTCTCTGGGACAACACACCTGAGTCACTATTATTATCCGGTGGAACGGAGACATATAAACACCTCAGCCCGACCCAAGTGATATTTCACTTTACATGATTAATATATTATTCAAAGTTGATTGTATATTATCATGAAACTCAAGACATACAATTAAACACATAAGTATGACCACATAATTATCCTCAAATGACCATAATACCCTTAGGATAACCAAAACAATTATATTCTCCCAAAGCTTTATAAAACCCAAAGCATATATATTTCCACTTATTATCCGAAGTACATATCCTTAGTTTTCCATAGATATTTTGTAACCAATATTATATCTAAACATGTACTTACATAATTTCATTAATTCCAAGAACATCATCTCATAACATTTCCATAATTAAATTATTCAATATAATATATTCAACACAAAGGTATACATCAACAACACAAGGCAAATACAGGGAGCGCATAAAATCCCAGCTATGACATGTATCCTTACCAATAAGGACACTGAGCTCTATGTACATAAATCCTATACCTCCTCCGAGATCACCAAAAAAATCACCTATGAAACAAGATAAAATATGATTAGGATTAGAGGTTAAAAATTAAGAGGGAGATTAATGGTAGAAAAGGATAAAAATAGAATTTACTGAAGCCGAATGGAACTTGAATTGTATGGAAGTGTAGAAATATGTGTGGGGGAGATAGGGTTAAATTTTGGTGGTATTTGGACAAGATTTGGGTGAAAATAAGGTTGCAAGGCCAAGAAAGAAGTTGCACTGGCAGGTAGTGCAAAAGTTGCATGGTCGTGCAACATCAAACCACAACAGGTAAGAGAAAAGAAAACAAACGGCCAAGTGGTATAAATATTGTACGGCCGTGCAGAATTGAGCCGAGAGGAAAAATTTTGCATGGTCAGACGGTGCAAGGGTTGCACGGCTGTGCAACAGGGTATATGAGTGTTTGCATGGCCATGTAGTAGGTTGTGCACAGGCTGTGCACTCTGAAACTCTACAACGATCAAGGGGAAAGAGAAGGGAAAAAAGGTGGAAGTCGGTGGCGGTCAGCAGCGATGGCCAACGACGGCGAAGGGAAAGGTTGGGGCAACCTTGGTGGTCGGTCCACCAGCTAAAGGGTGGCTAGTGGTGGCTTGGGTGATGCTCGGTGGTGGATTGGGTGTTACGGTTCCTAAAAATAGGGAAGATGGAGGAAGAAGAAGGAGAAAGGATAAGGAAGAAGAGGAGAAGGTTGGGGAGCTGATGGATGGTAATAAAATGGAGGGTTGGGGATATTTATACTAGTAGGTGGCATGGTAGGGAGGAGAAACATGGCAGGGTGACGACGACAATGATGATGGTCCTACCGAGAAGAAGAAGAAGGAAGGAAGAAAGAAAATGATGGGGAGGGATGGTGACGATTTAGGTGGATGGGAGTCAGGCAAAGGCACAAGGGGGTAATGATGGAGAAAAAGACGTGTAATGGAGGAGAAGATAGGGAGAAGAAGAAAGGAGAAGAAAGAAGAGAAAGGGTGGTAGGCTGGCAGGGCTACGAAATAGAGCAACAGCAGGGAGAGTGGAAGAAGAAGGAGGAGGAGGATGGAGGCAACACGAGGGAGTGGCAAGGTTGGCAGGGTGATGGCGATGGTACATGAGGGAGGAAAGTGGATGGCGGTGGTGTAGAAGAAGCAAAGCTTCTCACGCCAATCTTTAGACGCGGAGAAGAAGAGAAAAGAAAAGAAAAGAAACAGGAAGAAAATGGAAGAAAGGAAGAAAATAAAAGGAGAAAGAAAAGGAAAAAGAGGGAAGGTTAAGGATTTATATTAGATTAGGAATTTTGGGATTAGCTAAATAATTTAGATTAGCAAAAATTTTAGCGGTTTTGATTTTTGGTTTATGAATTTTGGTTTAATCGAATCAAGGTTTCGATTTTCAGTTAAGGTTTTGGGATTAAAAAATTTGGTTATGACTAAAAATAAGATTTCTTGATATTAAAGTCAAATTAGGGCTAAAGATACAAGATTAGGTTAAGCAAATTTTTTGAGTATTACAAAAACACCTAGCACAAAAATTCTATTTCTAAAGGTTAGTTTAGTTACCAAAATTCCCAAACTCCTTAGCAAAGCAAAAATAAGGAATCTTGTAACTCCTTCTCTGAACCCACTTGTTCACCTTCAATAATAAAAGATAAAAGAGTTAGAAAAATGAAAATCAATAAATAAGAAAAATGGGAAAGAAATGAATTGAAATGGAATAAGTGAAATGGAAAATATTACTCTTAAATATGGATGCTTGAAAACCACCACCAAAAACCACTAACAACCAAAAAGGAATAATATATCAAGGTTTTGGAGCTTAATGGTAAGTAAAACAAGGAGGAAAGGCATGAAATCTTTGATGCAACACATGTAGCAACTTCACAAAAAAAATTAAGATTGCTTGGTAAGGTAGATAGGGGAGGAAAAAGAAGAGGGGAGAAGCCCAATTTCTTAGGTAAAAAGGGTTCTCAGATAAAGTGTAACATTCAAGAAACAATACCAAACAAGAATATAAGTTAAAGGAAGCAAGGTCAAAGTATGGTAGCTGTTGGTAGTCACAAACAAATCAGTTTTGCTGTAGTTGTGAATATGGTTAGGGAGCAAAAGTTGGGGTAAAATGAAGCTTGAAGAAGCTCTATTTATTGGATATAAATGGTATATATTTGTAATATTCAATGCAATATTTTAAATGAATTAACAATCAAAGGAATATAACTACAAAAGAGAGAGAATGAGTTACTGCAAGTTAGAAAAAATCAACTTTGAGCTCTATTGAAACATTATAAATTTATGTGAGTTTTTTAATGGAATGCATGATTTAGTAAAAATAGAGTGAGATCTGATAGGAAGGAGTTTGGGGTGAGTTTTTGGTTTTACTTTAGCCTCACTTGAGTGCTAAGATTAGGAGTGTAAGAGAAATGTCATAAAATCATGATTATGGTATTTGTTGTATTTTTTAGTTAGTTGAAAGGTAACCAAGTTACAAATCTAATTTAGTTTGGTTAAGGGACTGGTTAGGACTAAAATAATGGTTAGAATATTGGATACAATTTAGTTTGGTTAATTAATTTGCAAGAAAGGCCAATAATGGGCATTTATTGAAAAAAAAATATTAGTTTGGTTCCAAAAATTATAAATATTTATGGAAAAGTCTGAAATAATTTTAGAAACACAATTATATAAAAATCATGGATATTAGAATTATTTTGAAGCTCGAATGATAGAAAAAGACCAAAAATGGAAAAATGAATTAGTCACGGAAATACATTTTTTCATAAATGCACAAAATGAATAACACGTGGTTCAAATTTCCATGGATTGATTTGAAATATTTTTAGAAAGCCAAATATAGAAAAATATTTGGTCTCAGAACTTATTTGATGATCAACAGATTAAAAATGGCAAAAATGGCTAAAATTGTCTAATTGCGTAAACGGATTTTTTTCTCCATTGAACGATTCAAAAAGAAATGGTGAAATAGGGATGATTAGAATGGATAAATAAACTCAAAAATATTTTTAGATCAATTAATAAATTTTAAATGGGTCAAAATGAGTGATAACATAGGAATTAGAATAATTACAATAAATGTATTTTCTACACATGAAAGTAATGATCGACGAAATGCTTAAAAATTAATACAAACAGAATGAGACTTGATAATAGAATATATTACAACTGTAACACTCACAATGCATACAATACAAGGTTAACACAATTTAGACAAGTAAAACAATAAATGATCAAATAAGGAGACATAAATACAATAGCATATCATAAGACCACTTATACTACCCAATCACACTTTCCCACACACTAATCTAGGTTTAAAAGTTCATTGATCTTTTCATCAAAACACAAATCAAGCCCTTAAAACAATTTTGAATCGTTGAAAATAAAATTTGAAAAACTTAAAACTAGAATTTTAAAACCAAAAACTTTGATACCAACTTGTAAAACCCCTAAATTTCACTCCTAAAAAATTTTGTTTAAAATAAAAATATGCGAAAGTTAAAATAGAAAATGAGGAATGTTACCGTCACACCTAACATAAGATATATGAATGGCTAAAACTTGTTCAACTAAAATTTAAACATCATCGATACTGAGAGAATAAACTCTTATAAGGAGTTATCCATTGGTAGATGGAAAACGAACGGTTTCACTGAATTAAAACAACACTGATAAAATCATTAGAAAACCCCATAGAATAACCCTGGATTTTAAAACCTTAGTAAGGTAATAGGAAAATAGAATTCAATCACAACACCATTAAATTTTTAATACAACATTTGAAGATCTCTAAAATATATATAAAAAGTAAAGACAAATCCTTGAGGAATAAAAACTCCGGGTGACCTAACTCTCTCAAACATTAAGTCATCAATCCATAAGTAGTAATTGATCTCAATCTTGCATAAGAAATCTGTTCCCCATCATTAGTGGATTGTCGTAGGACTCATTTAACTATTCATGGAGGCCACATGATACACATAAGGTTATTATGATCTTTGAATTACGATACTTATGCACAAGTATACATGTGATACAAATACTATTCCACTCATAATAGCTCATATGATTTGATGAAGTATATAACATAACATTAATCTTTTAACTAATAGGTATCAAGGAATGTCATATATGAAATGAATATAGCAAGCTACACATGGGATAACTAGAGTAGGGCACGCTAACATGGAATCATGTTTATAAATACATGACTGGACATGACAACACACAAGTATAAGTGTATAACAAAACATAAAATCATGCTGAATAACACAACTATCTTACAAGATAGTTGTAACTAAGGCTATAAATGAGCCAAGATGAGCCGAACACTCCTGGGCTCGGGCTCAGCTCATTTAACTAAACAAATAAGCCATGCCTAGCTTTTAAAAAGCCTAGCTAAGCTGAAATCACGAGCTAAAGCCATAAAATGAATCGAACCTCACTTTTTAGGCTTGGACTCAACTCGTTTAATAAACGAGCCCAAACTTAAGGCTCTGGCTTGGCTCATTTAACTAAACAATGAGCTAAACCAAGCTTTTAACAAGTCGAGTCAAGCCGAATACCGAGTTGAATTAACTCATTTATAGCCCTAGTTGTAACACTCCAAGTCAATATGACCACACAGTGGCCACTTGGTAGCCATCTAGGCTCATAAGAGATGCAAGGGCTACCCTATAGGACTTTTGGATTCATTAGTTGGCTCTACAGATCAACATGAGTTATTTCAGTTTGTTTTTTCCTTACTCAAGCTCTTCCTAAAAATTTTTTTGAAACTTTTTGAAACTTCTTTGGAGAGTTACTCATCCTAAAAAGTATTCCACAATAAACACACTTAATTGTGGTGCTCTTATGATAGACTCACCAAAAGGATGGTATATCGGGTTAATATAAGTAACCATATCATTCGTTATAACACTTGGGAGGTATTATAATAGCATTCTGCACATAAGACTCACATACAATTAAAATAATAGATAATGTAATAACAAGGCAAGAACATGCGTCATATGGTAACATAATTATAAGGAAGATAACCGTGTTTGTTATACTAATATTATGTTTGTTATATTTTTCGTAATTATGTTTGAGACCCTTATGTATTATTTTTTAATTTTATTTCTGTACATTTATTTTATAGAAAATATGTATAATATTTTATTCCAAAAGTATTTAAAAAACTTTTTAAAAAGTTAAAGCAACTATGTTAAAATGTTTATCTTTTTACTCAAAGATTTTTTTTAACAAAAAATACATATTAAGTTATATAAAATATAAATGTATTTATATTTACATAGATAATTAGAAAGGAAGGAAGAGAGAGAAGAGAAAAGAAAAGATGGAGAAAGAAGAAGAAAAGATAGGGGGACCGATTAATAGGGTGATGTGTTTTTTTCTTTTTCTTTTTACTAGAGCACATGCACATAAGAGCGTGCAAAATATTTGGAAAAAAAATATTAAAGGATGATTTTATCTGAAACTCATTTAATGAAAATTATTTCATAAAGACTTGAAATTATGAATTCAATAGAAAAACTATTTAAAGGATTTTAGAAAAGCTTATGAAGAAAATACCAACGAGCGCGAGGATTTATATTATTTACGAAAATGCATAATACCAACTCAAAAAATATTAAAAACTAAGTAGATCAATATTTAAATCAAATTCTATGGATATGGAATTAATTTTAAAAAATTTCAAAAAAAGGTATTTCATAAACGAAATTGAAAAAAAAACAGAAGGAAATTAATTTCGAAAAGAAAAGTCACTAATAAGTTATAGAAATATTTTCTTTAAAAATTTATGAAGAAATTATCGATCTCATAAAAATAAATTAATTCAAAGACGAAAATATTTTCTACAGATAAAATTCATTCAAATGGTTTTACTATTATAAAGGGGATTTTATAAACTAATAGTTTATTTTATTAAAAAAATATAACTATAAAATAAAATCATAATCACATGATGAATTTATAACCGAAAAAGAATTTAAAATATTAAAAGTGAAAATATACAATAGAACGTAAAAATATATTTTTCAATGAAAATTGAAATCACAAGAATATAATAAAATTATCATAAAAAACGAAGTTATTTAGAATGATTCGTTATAACTACAATTAACTAAGTTTTAATATGAATTTGAAACTGTCAACAAAACTACAAAATAAATCAAAATTAAATAATTTTGTTAAATTGCACTAATAGAATTAGTAAACTTAAGAAAATTAAATTTAAAAAATTAATAAATAATGCGAAACCGGGTGCTTATATAATATCATTGTGTTAATTCTTAAGTCGTAAACCCTAGCTGAGTTGTTATGATATATGGTATTGTAATGTGGGTTTGATAAAATGTGGTAAGTGTTAAAAAAATATATTTAAGATTTATGGTGATATAATAAATTGAAGATTTGTAAATAATGAAATTGGACATATAAGATTTTTGTGAAATAAAGGTGTTTAACTATCCTTAAGGGTATTTTGGTTAATATTAATTTAATACAAAAATTTTCACATTTTAATGTGTTAAATGGGTTAAAATATGCTAATAATATCATGTAAAATGTTTGGAGTAATTATGAATGGCCTAATCTCAAATAAGATGAGAAAATGACGTAACTTGAGAATAGTAACCCTATAAGTAAGATTATTATCACATGTGTAAAATATTAGATTTAGACAATAAATTTTGGATATATTGTTAATATTGACATTTTAGGAGTGTATATCAAATTTGGTGATTATATAAGTCTCGCGTGAAAAGTTATACCTAACTTGTAAATTTAGAATTTTGTAGGGGTGGTGAATAGTAACTCTTAAGATAGGGTTGTAATCACATATGTAAGATGTTGGAGTTATAACTTACTTTTTTTTGGTATGATTTTAATAATAATATTTGAGGAAAATGTGCTAAATTTGGTGGATAAATGATCAATATGAAAGAATTTGTGCTTATAATACAAAATTAGGGGTTTGTTAAGGAGATTATGGACCAATTCCTTGAGAACACCCTTGATAAATATGTGGTTGTGTTTTACATGTTTCAATTATGGGTTTTTCACATCTACTTGATTCTCGCATGATTATATAACCAATTATGAATACAATATTAATCATTTAAAATGAAAAATCACGTAAGTCGGACCGAGTTTTATGGATCTATTAGACTGGATGATAATAGTGGCTCAGGTGTATTTTTCTCTAAAAAATACATCAGTCCATTACAATGGTCTAATGGATTAAGAATAGTGGGACCATAAACTCAACGTGAAATATAATATTAATTGAGATAAGAAACTAAGAGATAAGATATTGATCACTTAAAATAAAAAATTACGTGAGTCAAGATCGCGGGGTTGTGTCCATTCCATCAAATGATAATAGTGGCTTAGGTGTGTTCTTCCATGAAAGGTACTTTAGACTATTCTACTATTTTAAGAATAGTGGTTAAGAATGTGTTTCCCTAGTTTGGATGTGCTATCATTGAGAGGTAATTCAGTTTATTCCACCAAATTAAGAATAGTGTGGTCTATGAATTCAGCGTAAATAAAATAATTTATTATGTGTATATCTAATAATGAGATTTGAAATCAGTAATTTCCTTATAACTTTTTATGTTAAAATGCTTGTATACTTATTATTTGATGTGAACTCATGAGTTATGTGTAATCCTTTCTCGACTGTATTGTTACCCTACTCAGTATGTAGAGTATTGATCATTCTTTTTATGGATGTTGCTCATTGCAGATGACTTAGATGTCTTTGTGCAAATTGATCATGACTAAGTAAATGATTTTGTTTCTTATGATGATCTATGTGTGGATGAGTGATCTTATATATCGGGGTTGGACATAGAGTTATGTTATCCAAATATTAGCTTTTACTCAGATACCTTTTTGGAATCTTAGCTCCATAGTATCCCTTTTAATCTATTTGATTTTTTTACTCAGAGTTAATCTTTAAATTCTTATTTAAGTTTATGAAGTTTCTCTTGTAGTTATTCATCTTGATTTATGTTATAATTATTTTGTTTTTTGATTGATATAAGGATGGTATGGAAAGTAAGATTTATGTTAATTACAGTGGTAACACCTAGTTATTTTGGTATTTTTGTAAAAATTTTGGGTGTATTACATTTATAACTTAAAATTATTTTCTATCACCTTATTTTTTAAATATAAAAATAAAATCTACTAGCATCACTACATACACAACTTGCATACACACACACACAAGCATTAGTGTTGGGTATCCCATACATACATATATATATATATATATAATCTCTTACATTAATTAAAAAATAATGAAGTATAGATGATTATACATGGAAAAGCTCTTACATTCATAAAAAAAAAACAAGTATACATGATCATATATACAAAACTAATACACAAGCATCAATGTTGTGTGTATATCATTGAGCAAGATTATAATACCCCCAAATTAGTGGTGGACAATGGAGACTTAAAAGGATTGATAAGCTACCTATATCAACAATGTATACTTTCTTTTTGGAAAACTAGTCATTAAAGAACTCCATAGTTAAGTGTGTTTGACTTAAATAAATTTAAGGATGGGTGACCTCCTCTAAAGTTTTGTGGGATACATGTAAGTTGATAAAAACTACACTCAAAAGAACTCGTGTTGATCTATGGGGTCAGTTTTTTATTTCAAAAGTACTCCACAATAACTATCTACATCCCTAGTATGGTTGAGGTGGTGCAAAAGCTTGGCTTCATCAATGAAAGACGTACAATCATACAAATAATCAATTATAAATGCACATATCTAAATTAATCAAAAACTTTCTACATCCTAAATCATTAGCTAGTGTTCAAAGATAAAATATAGCAACTCTTATCTGACCTGCCTAACCTAGCTATCTAAAAATATCCATTTATGGTTTTGATATACCTAAGGGTAATAAACATATCACAATTTGCATAGTTAGTATTTAATTGAAGGAATAATGTATATGTGAGTGTGTGTGTGTCTATATATATATGATCAAAACATACATCCCCTTCTCCCTTCCATTTTCTTTTAATGATATCTCTCATAATTTTCATGATAAACTAGACATAATCATCATTATGTCCTTTTTTTTTCAACACTACATTAATTAAAACTCACATATTAGAACTATACTAAACATTAAAATATAGAAAAGACATAGAATAATTATGTACACGCCTTCATTTGAGCGCATTAGAATTTAGGTTCATTTTTATCTTTAGGCTTCCCTCTATATAGATTAAATGACCTAATTTATGTATAAGGACATATTAATGATATAATATAATATAATAAATATCCAAACTAAATTTATTAATGAAATGAATAATTTCCTATCAATAAATTTTATTGAAGCCTTACGCCACTTTATATCTAAGGGATTGAACCACCATGCCATCCGTTGTTACAAATGAAGAACGACTAAAGCCAAATGTGCATTAAAATAAAATAGGCCAAAATTAAATTGATTTGGAACATCCCTCATCCCTTTGATCACACATGTTACCTTTTCTTTTATATCATCCCTATAGGATATGAGTTGAGGATATATGAACCCAAACATATCCTCATTATCTTCACTTAAAAATACGTCTTTTAATAACCTATAAGAAAATAATTAGGTAATTATGTGTAAGTAATAATTTTGAAATAATTGTTGAATATAGCTATATATGAAAATTTAACAATATTAAATGAAGTTAGACCTTATATATGACTTTATATGTTGAAATTCTGGTCAACCTCTAGCTAACAAATGAATTATGTTCTCAAATCCTATCCATACATTGAGCTCTGTAGTCTTGAACAACAATTGCATCGGTATTTTAATTAGTATGCTAAAATATTGATAGTGTAAGAGTTTATCAATAAACATCATCATCCTATTGGGTAATACTTTATAGTTGATAGGAGGCATGTTGTACTTTCTACACAATGTCGCTCTTACCTCTACTAATTCCTTTTCTTCTTGTTGTTTAGAACTAAGCTTCCTCCATAATATATTAATATCCTAGTCAAAAAGAAATATAAAATGTTAATAGATAATATAATTAATACATTAATTAATTCAACTCATGCTTTTAATAACATTACCTTGTCATTGAGGATAATTAAACAACATGACCTACTAAGGGCCTCCACTTTGAAACATAAGAGATCACAATCATTATCTTTCAAAAAAGGTATCTTCAAGAATGCATATTCATTGTAGAAGTTGTTAATAGTCACTTGAATTGTATCAAACTCGAAAGATTTCTCCTCAAATGGATGAGCAACTTCTAGGCTGACAATATACCCTTTCATTGATGTTTTGTGATCATAAGCATACTTGCCTTATATATAATATTTAAGAGTTTCATTAATTTAATATATCTCAACTACATATATCATTTAAATAAGATAATAATAATAATATTAAAGTATATTAACTTAGGTAATTTAGCGATAAGTCTAATACTAAGATTCGTAGAAGTGGACACTACAATGTCAACCATGAAGGATATAATTTCATTCATGAGCTTTTGGATTCTATTCTCTATCCTATCTTGCTTGGAAGTTAACTCTACTTGGCTTGCTCTTAAATTATTCAATTTGGTCTTTAGACAATTAATCTCTTAACAATCATACTCCTTGGTCCCCAATTCTTGAGTAAGCACATCATTTCTGCCATTTATCAACACTATTTAAATTGTCTAGACCTCCTTCTATTATAGAATTAATTATAGTTTTTTAGGAAAAAGAAATGATATCCAAATAATATTGAAAAATATATAATGCTAAAGCCTTACAATTTTATCAAAGATTTGTTAGATTAGTTCATTGACAACCTTCCCTTTTTTTTTCCTTTTTTTTTTATCAATCCTATGCCTCACCCAACATCCACTCGTGTAGGAGGTATATATGGAGTACCTTCCTTTTCTACTCATTGCTTTGCCTCCTTTTCCTTTAGTATTGAGTTAAAAATCAAATTAATTATTATAGTTTCAAAGTAACAATATTTAATGTATATTAAACTATTTATTTCCTTACCAACTCTTTTCTTGTGGCATCATTGCCAACGTGTGAGCTCTTATGAGGGTAAAAAAAAATTATTCATGTTTTCTTTAACCTTTTGACTCTTCTTCTATCATAAAAAATATACAAGTTGTATGGAAATCAATGTATATATGATTATAAATACAAGTTTTAAATATTAAGAGTCATTACATACCTTATATTCTTTTGATTTCTTATGCTCAACAAACTTGTTCCATTGTTGGGGTGTGATCACTAACTGATAATCTCCTGGGGGTTATGATAGGTATATATCATCTTTAACAATTATGTAAAGACATGCTAAATTAGACTTAAAGTCTTTACAATATTTAACACACTTTTGAAGTATAACCTTCCCATAATGTTTGGGCAAAGCAAAGACACTCTACATGAGACTAGTAGATAATATTGGTATATAATTTAAATGGGTAATATATGATATGATATTGGTATATAAATGCTCATCATTCCTATATATCGACCCATAATTTCTCCATTATATAATTAGGTACCTTTCTCCAATTAAGCATCGTCATGGGAACCATTGTACAAGCTTTGTCATTCACATAACTAATATAATATGCCCCATTTTCTTTACTTGACACTCCTTTGTTTATAATCTCATCAACTTTTAGTCTAATTCTCTTATGTCTTAACTTTGCTACATTCTTAATCTAAACTCTACCTCTCTTTCCTTTAGCCCATTTCTCTCCTTTATATTGGGATGTCATACCTGCATGGAACCATCAAAGAAATATTTGTTATTTGGATTTTAATAATGTATTAATCAACTTTTTTTTTCACATTAACAAGCAAGAAAAATTCTAAAATCTAGCTTCTTTTGCCAACATTTTGAAATTCTAACAAACAAGCTAGCATAAATGAAGCCACTTTACAATTCCACCAAAGTTCTTCTTGATCAATTTTGTCCTCCGAGCTGATAAAACAGTAACAACCAAACAAATAATAGAGCATGTAAAACTTGTATACCATAGACCGTGAAAAATGAACCACCGTAAAATTCTACTACCAGATGACAGTAAGCAACTGTCCAAGCAACAATTCAAAAAAGTTTTAAAGGATATTTAACTTATTGAATAGCAAAAATGGGAAAGCATATTTAATGGAAAACACCCTACTTAAGCATAGAGAAATCGATCGAGTTTTTGTGCAATATTAAGTAAGAATGAAGGTAAATAAGATAATTAAAAGTGTAATGTAAATAAGATAATTAAAATAAATAAAAAATAAAAATATACTGGTAGAATTTAGAAGTAAAAATTAATAATTACATATTCATTAATTAAAAAGAAGTTAATAAATAAAGATAAGAATAAAAATTTTAATTAGTTATTGAAATTATTAACTTTAAATAAAATAATATTCATTAGATTAAAAAAAGGTAATAGTTTATTAAGATATATTAGATGACACTCAACTACTATATTAGGGAAATAAAATTTAGTATCAAACTAAATGGACAAAAAGTGCATAAAAATGCACTATTTATTCAAAAATAATATTAACTTAATATATAGTTCTTTATTTTTGAAAATTCTGGATGTCTACGTCTTTATTGGAAACTTAAAAATCATTAATATTTTTCATTCTTACAAAGCTACTATCTATTCCTTTATTGAGAATTAACTCTTAGTTGTTTCATTTTTTGTGTGCAAAAATCGATAATATATGCAAAGAAAGATGAACACAATAACAAAGCTTCCCATATCCTATTATATATGCCCTCAAATAACTAATACAATACAGTAATGCCTAAAAGGCGAATATAGATTGAATACATATTCTCCTTGCCTTATTTTTACATTAGATTAGCTTAAGGTCATGGGAAAAACCCATACAATCAAACAAATAGATTTGGGGGCTTAGTTGGTTTGGTGAATTGTTGGCGGGAAGTAAGGCTCAAGGCCGGCCTTGACTAGTATAAAGCAGTAACAATCTGGAAAGAAGGTCTTACCAGGAAAATAAAAATCTGGTGAAAAGATTGACACATACCTTCTTTATCGATTGATCGTGTCACGTGGGTTTTGCCTGTGAAATCCTCATCGAGAAAACTGAAGCAAAAATGTATGCCCCTGAGCAATCCGCTGGCCCCTGTATGTGTGTGTGTATATATATTATACGGAGGGAGTGTTGGTGCCTTCGTTCTTAGTGACACCCGCGAGCGAATGTGTATCTTTTACCGTTCATTAGCAAAGGCAAGTAGACGGCCCATAGCAAGCGGACGGCAGAAGAATCGAATAGAATTTCAGCAGGGACGAGCCCCACCACCACCCATTCATTGATGTTGCCGAAATTGACAACAAAGTTATCTGCTTTAAGGTAGTGGGGAGGGGGGGACCCCATGTGATCCCACCGTTAATCTTCGCGAAGAAGCTTAAAAATCAAGCTGTACAAGAACAAAGGAAAAAAGAATGTGTCTTCACGATAACCCATGGCAGGCATTTGAAAATAAAGAATATATCTGTAGATTTTTCATCGTACCGGACCACATCACCCTGACCGTTCCACTTGATCGACTTGAAAATAAAGAATATATCTGTAGGTGTAATATTAATTGATTGATGAATTTTATGATTCAGTTGATTGCATGAGTGGCGCATGCCTTCTCTAGCTTCCTTCAACTGCTTTAGCTAGCTAGCTAGCATACTTAATCAGGTCGTCCTTAATCAATGGATGTTCAATTCAATAGCCTGAACTGAACCCTATTTAATCAGGTAAATAAGATTTTGAGATAAGCTAATTACAGTGAATGGGAAGGGGAATCAATAATGAGAGATAGAATAAGATAATCAGTACCAACAGATAATGAAAAAGAAACATTAGAGAGAGTTAGAACATAGTATGATTCTGTTCAATTTTCTACAATTACAGTTGGTTTGTTTGATTCCTCTAGTAATAAGGTCTCAACATCAACATACTTATAATGGTATATGTAATATCTTATTTTTAGAAAACTTAATTAATAAAATTGCTAATTATGTGTAATTATTAATAATAATTATTGTAGGATATTTTATATAAGATGGAAAATTAGATTATAAATCTAATTAGGCCAAAATTTGGGTGGACTTCGGAAGATTAGTTAGCCTTTGTTTTGAACTAGAACTGTCAACCTTGAACCTTGCCGACCCGACTTTCCTCTTCCTTGGTTCAATTTGTGTAACCAAACAACCTAACTAAACCCCAACCAAATCGATCACTTCACTCCTCCCCTTGGCTTGGTTGTATGTGTGTCTTTATTTTCACTCCAAACCCATGTCCCTGCTCTTCCTGACTTGTGAAATTGCCTTCCTCACCAACCCATCCCTCCCTCAACCATTTGCATATTACCCCACTTATATAACCCCTCCTTCCTCATTGTTGTGTTTTGATTTAGCTCCAAACCGACCCCCTCCTCTTCCTTTCATCCTCCTAGTTGGTTTGCATTATCTTCCTTGACATTCTTTGAGTTTCAACACCACCATTGTCACAACCTAATGCCACCTTTGTTTGCACCTCATGCCACCTAGCCACCTTTGCATCCAACCCCAACGCAACCCTTTTCCCTATTTGAGTGAATCTTCTATGCATGGACCCCTTTTTTTATCCTAACCTTACGTTTCATAAGTAAATAATAAAGATATTTATAAATTTTAACAATAAAAATATTGCATGATTTAATCTAACAAAGATCATTATCCTTTATTATCATTTATTTAATTACTTAAAAAATTATAAAATAAGGGTGATCATAATATGACTATACAATGTATAATTATCATTTATTACATTGTAAGTATTAGAAACAATTACAATATTACTATTACACATATATGAAATAAAAATATTATATGCACTTTATTTTTACAAGTAAATAATAAAGATATTTATAAATTTTAACATTAAAAAAAACATTGCATGATTCAATCTAACAAATATATTTATCATTTATTATAATTTATTTCATTACTTAAAAAAAGATAATTTTATAAAATAAAGATGATCATAATATGACTATATAATATATAATTATTATTTATTACATTATAAATATTAGAGACAATCATAAGATTACTAGTACACATAAATGAAATATGAATATTAGGTGTGCTTTATTTTCATAAGTAAATAATAAAGATATTTATAAATTTTAAAAATAAAAAATATTACATGATTCAATCTAACAAAGATATTTATCATTTATTTGATTACTTGTTTATTAAATTATAATTATAACTTCTTAATGTTATATTTTTGTGTGGAAAAATTTATTAAGATATCATTAATAAATAAGGATGTCTAGGGTAAAAATATGAAAAATAAGTATAATTTGTAAAAAATTATATTTTTAATAGCTTTAAATGAATAATAAAATATGTGTAATTTATTATTATTATTATTATTATTATTATTATTATTATTATTATTATTATTATTATTATTATTATTAGATTTTGATGTCTGGTCGGATGAACGTCGAGTAGGATCACTATTGGGTCGGGTTGATGGCAGGTCGGGTCTATATCTGATCGGATCACTATTAGATCGGGTCTAAGTCGGGTTAATTTTTATCGGGTTAGTTCCAGATCGAATAAGTGTCAGATCGGGTTGCTAAACTTTTTGGATTTTATTGGGTTAGGCTTCGCTTGGGTTGGGTCTGGTTGGACGGGTTAAGACGACTTTTGTCAGCTCTACAAATGATATAATCCATCTGGACCCAACTTAATAATCTTTTACTTTATGTAATTAGTATTTTTCCATTTAATTAACGCAACAATTTTATTTATTAACTCGAGGGGGGATTACAAACCCGAAAACACAAAGTTACACTGGTCATACTAGCGCATAGAAGCAACACAATACGCTCCAACCATCAACCGAGGGACACAAATATACCCTGGTCGTAGTGGTGGGCGAGGACACATAATGCTATACTGATAAGGACACCTAATCCATAAGTATACATACCCCTTAAATATGTCTGTAGAGCTAGATAAAATAAGATATAGGTTCTGGTTGGGGCACTAAGACACACCAGCAAAATTTTAGAATAATCGTGTGCTAAACCATATCTTTAGGTTAGTGACCCCTAAAGAGCCATCATTTTCAATCTCGAGGGCTTCCACTTTAATTATTATTGTCTTAATTATGGTGACCATAATAAATACATCAATCACATACTTAATCATTTTCATTTGTTTTTGTTACTATTAAGTAATCCTTATTAGTAGTATTATCCATGTGAGTTTAAATAGTCCACTAAGGCCAACCTAGGTTTCAATTCTTATACTTAGGCACCATAGGTTAAAATGACAAAAATACCCCTAAGGCTAAGGCTTCCTTTTATTATCTACTTTCATTACAAAATTCATTTCCATTTATTCACATGCCATAATAGATTATCATATCATAATTATAATACGGTTCATAAAATCAAGTACTCCATACCAAGGGATCATCAAACGTATAGACCCTAACATGTACTTTTAGAACATCTAGCACAAATTTTCATGCATAATTAACAACTAAGGCACCTCTTGTATAATTATAAAATAAGCATCATATCATACCCTTAATAATCTATTCAACCATATGTCATGCAATATCCTTATAATATTCACCAATTTACCAACATGCCCCTCATCCTTATAATATACGTGGTTATACTAAAACAAGTGTTACTAAGGCCATCCACCCTTATTCTATTATTTAATATCACTTATGTTTTATTAAGGAGGCTTATTAAATCCATTGCCATGTTATATACAAATTACCGATTTACCCCTCCTTAATTATAAAATTACTAAAATGCTCTTCTTATTTGTAAAGTTACCCCTTTTGACTTACCAAATTACTAAATTGCCCTTCATACTTATTAAGATTACCAAATTGCCCTTTTAGTTTGTTAAATTGCCAATTTACCCTTCATATTTACTAAATTACCAATTTTACCCTTTGGTCTGTTAAATTATCATATTAGCCTTCATACTTGTTAAAATTACTAAATTGCCCTTTTAATTTGTTAAATTACCAAATTACCCCTCGTGTATGTTAAATTACCAAATTACCCTCCATACTTATTAAATTACCAATTTACCTCTTTTTATACCAAATTACCAAAATATCCCTCTTACTTACTAAATTGCCATTTTATCCCTTTTTCTCATAAAATTACCAAGTTACCCTTCTTTTATGACAAATTATAAAAATATCCATCTTACTTACTAAATTACAATCTTACCCCTTTTATTCATAAAATTACCAAATACCCCTTTTTATACCAAAATTATAAAATACCCTTCTTATTTCATAACTTACCATAATACCCTTCTCATTTAATAGTTTACCAATTTACCTTTTTTACTCATAACATTACCAAGTTACCCCTTTTATGCCAAAATTTACCACAGTACTCTTCTTACTTATTAATTTACCATATTATACCTTTTTTCATATAAATTGTCAATTTACCCTTCTTGTGCCAAATTTACTAAAATACTCTTACCATATAAAACATTAACACTCATGGTCCATATGCATCATCCAACACCACCAACTATTATTATTTATTATTAACACCCATTATCATCTTCCATACATACTTATTTAGGCCACACCTTTTGTACAAGAAAAATTACTAAAATGCCCCTAGGACTCATATTAACATTATTTCTACTACAAATAACTATATTAGCTTATCATAACATACACATGCATCTAACATTATTATTAACAATAAGGCTCCTTCCTTAACCATCATTTCTTCACATGATACATTTCATAATATAACATGCTTTTCATTTTAACTACCAACATATGCTACAAATTATAATATACTTAACATCACATAATATGTACACAAACATATTCATAAACTCTAATGTGTTGGCATACATATAACCACACATTTTAATAGGGTATAATAGTTACCTTATTTCTATCAATAATTAAACCTCACGAGTATCCTAGTTAAAAGATTAATCTTTGATTAGTAAAAATTTGTACCTAGAAATAATATCAAAACTAGCATATTAGTAGTAGAAAATTAAAAGGCTAAATTGTTATCAAAAACTTAGTAAATACATATAAATGCTAACTATATTTATACCTTAAAGATGGATAAATTTTGTAGCAAAACTCACGTTGCATGGCAGCATGAGCTGCATGCACAAAATGAAGAGGGAAAATGGGGAGAAGAGGAGAGTTGGGAGAAGTGGAATGGTTGGTTCGGGTGAGGGTTTTTGGATTTGGTTGGGGGCTTGTGGAGGGGAGTGAGGGTGTTGGCTGGTTATGGGAGTATTTATAGGACTATAGGATGGCTAAGGTTAGACGGAAGAATGGGAGGATCGGGCAAGTTGGTTAGGGTTCACCGTCGATGTCATTTGGTAAATATTTGAAGGCAATATCCCTTGCAGGTCCATTACAGGAGCTATTTAACAGGCCTTGAGTACGAGAGTAAGGATTATCCAGAATTCCTTATGGTACTTCTCCTACTCCTTTTAATTCTTTGGTAAATGATTTTACTCTCGTAACCACTAACAGTGGGCTTATATCTTTTGTAACGATTTCAGTGTGCTACTCTATTTTAAATCGAATTTGTATAAATCATGTTCTATTTATTTTAGCGTTAGCACTTGGTACTAGAAATATAGGAGTAAATCGGTCTAGTACTAAGTGTAGAGGTAATATTCCTAAAATTCATAGTTTTGTTTTATTTTCTTCTGCTATTTTCTTTTAATAAAATAAAAAAAATTTAATAGTAAATTTTGGGGGTGTTACCGTTACAATTACAATCTAAGGAAATGTTATTGCTAATTCTCAACTCCGAGAGCCAACCCCAAATAACCTTATCCCACTCACATCTTTTATTTTAAAATTTTAGGATCTTATTCAAGGTGACCATACATCACATCCAAATACACAGCCTTATCCATACTTTATTTAATCACTTTTCAATAACAATCATCTTTCATCTTTAGTACTTTTCAAAAATAGTAATGTTCATAAATAACGCTTCCCATAATTAACACATTACATAAATAACACTTCCAAAAATATTCCTTTTATTAAATAAGGTTTCCCTAATACCACTTCCTAATTTAAAAATTTCCATAAAGGATTGACCACTTAGGTCATAATCTAACCAACTATCACTGTAATTTGATACTAATTAGGTAAACAAATATAATAAGCATATAATAATATCATAAGACAACATGTGCAAAAAATTTTATATGATCACCAATAATAAATAAAATAATATAAACATTATACATACATTCCGAATAAATTGGTAAAAGAAACTCATATTTTAAAATAAAATCTAGATCCATATTATTGGAATATATAGATTTTATAAAATAAAGGTTACCATATATATAAAATTTAAATCACCTTAAATCATATAAAATAAAAATAGTATCACATATATTAAAATATAATTGATAATTTATCTATAAGTAGTTAGAAAAGTAAGTAAATTACTTGAAATGTAGTACAATTATCAAAGGTACACTAGTCAATTAGTCATATAGTTAAAGCAATGTATTATTAATATTAGCCAAATATCATTATTACAATTTATGTATGGAAATTATTTTAGTGAGGGCTATTGTCCAAACTCTAAAATAATGATTGTTAAACTAGTTTAATAGTAGTAAGGTTAGTACATTATTTGAATTTAATTAATCAACTACCAGTTAGTTTATAAACGGAACTTGTCCTTTACGAATAGATTGGTGACCCCGAACCTTTACTTTTATACATATATGCACATATATATGTACGTATGTATGCTCTTACAGTAAGTCAACAGTTAACGTGTTGGGAAAATCAATGAGTTAGGAGGGAGATGAATTTATCTCTTTTTAGTTGTTTAGCCTTGATTAGAATTTAGAATTATGGTCTTCTGGGAAAAATACGTCAATGGTGGCTCTAGTTTTTTCTTTTCTTTGGGAGGTGGGGCTGCTATTCTGATTACGAATGGTCATTAGGTTATTTATAATGTTGGTGGAGTGGTAGGGTTATGGAAACGATCTAACGGATAATTAGTAAAGTTTATTGTTTTATGTTTTATTATAATCCTCATCTCAATTATCAAAAATATATATTACTGAAGTTTATTGTTAAATTCCATTAACTATGTATATTATTTAATAGATATTTATTATTTTAAAGAAACTGTCAACATAAAACTAATTACTTATATTATTAAGTAAATAGACATATGTATAGATCCTTATTATTATTATTATTATTATTATTATTATTATTATTATTATTATTATTATTATTATTATTATGGGTATTTAAAAAGGAAAATTTATGTCAACACTGTGATGATGTTGAAATGCAGCCAGTAGTACTCATGGATGAATGTCATGCTTGCTCCTCCATGCCGACTAGCTATTATTTTTAGGACTTTTTGTTGCGCATGTTTCATCTGTCTGAAGGTTCTGCCTCAAAACATGCTCGTTAATTAGTTTAGAGTAAGACGGTATGAAAGAGAAGTGCGTGGTTGAAGGATGGATTACCTCCCTCTCCCTTGGATGGGGAAGGTTGCCCTCACTGTGATGATGGAAGCCCATCAATGGTCTATAATATAATTGGGTAGTTGAAGACTCTTAGTTAGGGTCAACTTAGGATTTGTTTAGAACTGTTTATCAAAAGTAATTATTTAAAATTAATATTTATTTTATAAAAAAATTAGCTATTTTTTAAAATAAGTAATTATATTAAATAAATAATTTTAAATGTAGGTTTAACGGAAATGCGATGTGAATCTATGTGGTTGTCCACTTGCCCTATGCTATAGTATTTATTTATATTTACCGGAGTCATGGGCTTCATGGTAGAAGAAGAAATATTTACTTTCTATCTCTTAAATTGTGCAGTTCTATAAATATATTTACCGAAAATGAGAATTTTGTTGAATGGTTTGTTAATATCTTGTAGTATAAACATATACTAATCAATCTCTCTATGCATTGTTCAAAAAGTTCATCAACCAATTAATGAAAGGGCACTTCTAATACGCAATCACAATGACACCAAATATTAGAGATCTGCTTGCATCATCACAAAGCTTGTTTCATTTCAGTCTATTTAATACTACGATCAACTTGCTTAAATATCTTCCATAAGAAATTAATTTGTTTTATGGTCTAGTCAAACATGCATGAGAAGAAATTATGATACGCAATCACAGCCAAATTACCTTTTTCCATTATCTTAATTAACAAATTAGCCTTTAGATGGTTAGATTACCAAATTTTCCTTCTCCATTGTCATAATTACCAAACTACCCTTTAGATGGTTAAATTACCAAATTACCCTTCTCGATTATCATAATTACCAACATACCGTTCTCCATTATTATAATTACCATTTTACCCTTCTCCATTATTATAATTACCATTTTAGACGTGGGATGGAGGAGATACTCGCTGCAGATAATAATAATAATAATAGAAGTGGCAATTTGTCATCATCGGAAACAATGGATGATGCAAATTCCCTTGTTCTTCCTTCATTGTAGCATCTTTGCTTTTCTAATCTCCCTGAGCTCAAAGTTTTTGCAGCTACAAATAGAATTCATGGTCCTCCATCTGCTTTCTTTGGAGAACAGGTTGGTCGTTCAAACTTTAATTCTTATATATATTTAGTGCACGTGCAAATATTGTCAACACACACACACACACATTTCAAGCAAAGATGCAACAGGAAGGGTAATATGGTAAATTAAAAAGTAGAGCAGGGATGATTTAATAGTTATTCAAGCATAGGGTAAATTAGTAACATGTATCAAATATGTCATTGTAATAACGGAGTTTCATAATAAGGTTCAAGTAACACTGAATAACAAGATAAAGGTATTTGATAATTAGTAAGTATTACAAGAACATATTCTAAATCAGAATCAGATGAGATTATGATGGCATTAATGATTTTTCTAGGTTATCTTGGATAATTGTATGAATAAGAAATACCTAATGATATCAGAATGATTGAAAGTGAATAAGTATTTGATTATTGTGCTTTTTGTGATTACCTTAATTAAAACACTAATACTTAAAGGGAAAGACTTCAAGATCGAGAACGGTGACTCTTTAGGTGTCACTACCCTAAAGACGTGGTTTAATCCACAATTATTCTGGTATTTGCTAGTGTGCCTTTGTGCTCCAGCTAGGCCCTATATCTTATTCTATCTAGCTCTACGGACCTATTTAAGGAGTATGCATACTTATGGATTAGGTTTCCTTGTTGGTAGGGTATTAAGTTGCTGTATACACTAGTACGACCAGGGTACCTTTACATCCCTGAATTGATAGTTGAAGGGTACTAAGTAGCTTGTATACACTAGTACGACCAGCATACCTTTGTGTCCCGGAATCTTGATCTCCACTCCGATGAAAATAAATGGAATTTTTGTGATGATTAAAAAGGGAAAACATTAATCACTTATAGTGAAAGACTTATCAGTCAGGACGAGACTGGTCCACCGGTGAATAATAGTGGCCAGAAGCGTTCTGCCCTAGAGATTGGTCCATCGGTGTATAATAGTGGTCAGGAGCATTCTTCCCTATATGTATTCCGGTTTACCTGCTATTATAGTGGGGTTCCTTCACTCACATATATATAATTAAATCATGGGAAAATATTAATCACTTATAGTGGAATACCATGTGAGTCGGGGCCAGACCAGTCTACTGGCTAATAATTGTGGTCAGGAGTGTTCTGCCTTATATGTATTTTGGTCCACCGACTATAATAGTGGGGTTCCCACACTCACTTATATATAATTAAATCATGGGAAACTATTAATCACTTATAGTAGAACACCATATGAGTTGGGGCCAGACCAGTCAACCGGCGAATAATAGTGGCCAGAAGTATTTTGCCCTGGAGACTGGTCCATCGGCAATAATAGTGGTCAGGAGTGCTCTTCCTTGTATGTATTTCGGTCCACCGGCTATAATAGTGGGGTTCCCACACTCACATTGATATATAATCCAAGAGATGATTGAATAATGATGGACTAATAGCTTAAAGCCTAGAAGTATTAATTATACATTTTGATCTATTAACATTTGACGAACTTGTTATGTATGTGAATGTTATGTATGCACCTCTCATTATGTATGTATATAGTGTTGTATCATGTGTTGCATAGTGGGCCTACTTTTCAGTGTGTTTTAAAAGGTTACTCAGTACTATAGTACTGAAGGGTTTTATTTGTGGGGGCCCTACCTATTCAATGGGCAGTGTCCCCTGTAGGTCCTTTTCATGTGTTATTCAAGTGGGCAACGGGAAAGAGCGTAAGGAATTATCTAAACTTTTAGGATTTCACCTGTCTCTCTTTTAATCATATTTTAAATGTAACTTGTAACCACTATTGGTATATTATATTATTATAAATTGTTATTTATGCGACTCTAATTTAAATATGGTTTGAGTTCCTCGTAAATTGTATTTTACTCTCTCAGCCTTAGCACTTGGTATTGGAATGGTAGGAGTGAACCTATCTGGCACTAAGTGTAGCAGTAATATCCCTAGAATTCATAATTTTTTTTTTAATTTTGCTTCCATTAATTCTTTTAATAAAATAAAAAATTTCAGTAGTGAATTTAGGGGTGTTCCAGGTATGATAGGTGTACTTTTATATCTCCGGGTTATTATTATGTCCCCTCAAATAAACAAAAATAGAAATGATATGATTTGATTAGAATGATTATTATTGGATATTGGATTGGTTTTGTAGAAGCCTTCATGCTTACTTATAATTTTGGTAGTAGTCTTCCTGCTTACCTATGGTTTTGGTAGCAGCCTTTGTACTTACTTGTGGTTTTGGTAGCAGCCTTTGTGCCTACTTGTGGTTTCGGTAGCAGCCTTTGTACCTACCTATGTTGGTATTATATCTGTAAACATACCCGTGATGTTATAGATCTTATTATATTATACCTGTGAGGATGCCTATGATGTTATGGATTTTATTTTATATTATACTTGTAAGTATACCCGTGATGTTATGAATTTTATTATGCTATACCTGTAAGTATACCTGTGATGTTATGTATTTTATTATATTGTACTTGTACGTATATTTGTGATGTTATAGATTTTATTATATTATACCTATAAGTACACTTGTGATGTTATGGATCTATTATAATGTACATGTGATGTTATGTATTTGGTTCAGATTGATGTTGAGACATGAATTATGTTGTGAAGGTTATAATTGTGGTGTAGAGTTGGGTTTTATTTATTACTTCAGAGAACTTCTTGGGATGCTTAGTTGATAAGTGTTATTATGTTCTAAATGAAAACACATGAATAATATGTATTTTGGTGGCTACTTCTTATCTGTTATGATTATTGTATCTTGATCATCTCATGCATGTTTTAAGATTATACCATGTATTGGCATAACACCTTACGGTTATTGTGTTAGTATTTTCTTCTAATCATATTTTAGAGAGTATTTCTGGGTTGTTTATTTGGTAAGTTCAATTGTTTTAGATGAATGAATATAAGTAGTATGTGACGTTGATGGAATATGATTATCTAAATGGTTACTGTATCTCAATCCTCGTATGTGTATGTATATATCTTATACAATGTTAGTTGTATGCCTTGAATGTGTTCCATACTTTTTTATCATATTAATTTGGTATAAAAGGATTACTCAGTACTTTAGTATTGAAGGGTTCATTTTTGTAGACCTTTGCCTATTCAATGGACAATGGACTTTCTAGGTCAGCTTCCGAGTCTAGTTGAAAGTTGTTAGTCAGTTTTGAGAGCGTAGGAATATCCGGTGTCTCTTTTGCTATCTGGTTTCCAATTGTAATTGGACTTTTATTTCCTCCTCTAATTTTTCTCTTAAGTTTTGGTAGACTACTGATTTTGCTTTTAATCAGTACCATACTTATCTATTATTCTCTGTATTCTGACTTTTGTAATCATGTTATTTAAGCATAGTAATGTTTTAACCTTTGCACTTAGTATAAAAATGGTAGAAGATGCCAGACTTATACCGATTAATTTTGTAATTAATGCTTCTGTAAAATAAAAAAATTTAATAGTAAAAATGAGGGTGTTACACTTACCCATCCGGTGGGAACCAATCATGGTCCCAACATGATCTAACTATGCTAGTGCACTAAAGTAGTACCCCTTGTAAACCATAAGTGATCGTAACCTTTTCTTTAAATTATACAGTATAGTATATAACATATATTAAATATAGCACTCAATCCAATCAACCGTCCAATTAACTGTTACACTTACAGTAAGTCAACAATTAAAATGTTGGGAAAATCAATGAGTTAGGAGGCAGATGAATTTATCTCTTGTTAGTTGTTTAGCCTTCATTAGAAGATAGAACTATGCTCTTCTCAGATTAAAGTATGTCAACACTGGCTCTAGTTTTTTCTTTTCTTTGGGAGGTGGGGTTGCTATTCTAATTATAATGTTGGTGGAGTGCTAGGGTTATTGGAAAAGATCAAACTAACGGATAATTAGTAAAGTTTATTGTTAAATTCGATTAATTATGTATATTATTTGATAGATATTTAATTTTTTTTAAAGAAATTGTCAACGTAAAACTAATAAGTTATATTATTAAGTAGATAGACATATGTATAGATCCTTATCCTTTATATTATTGTAACACCCCCAAATTTACTACTAAAAAAATTTGTTTAATTAAAAGGGTTTAGCGGAAGCGAAAAGATAAAATCATAAACTCGGGGGCATTACCGCCACACTTAGTACCAAATCAGTTCACTCCTACCATTTCAGTACTAAGTGCTAAGGCTAAATAAAGTTAACATTAAACACGAATCATTAATAAAACACAAGTCATATAGAGATCAGAGTGCGATTTAGTATTACAAACTAGGGAGTACGTGACTAGAGTTTTAAAACATAAAGCATAGTACAAACACAACTAAAATATGATAATACAAGGTCCAGTGAAAGAAACAGAGTCTAGCCGAGTCGCTCTCGATCCCCAATTCAGGTTTAGCCTCAGCGCTTAGCCCCACCCGATGCCTCGTAGGTGTCGTAGGCATCGAAGACATCATCCCCTACCTACACAAGCTCAAATGGGTCTTCTGCTCGTGGAAATGAGCAGCACCCATGAAACGATTGATTATTACGCTACGTACTAAGTAAGGTAACAGATGTGCTAAGGCCAAACATACAGATAAACAACATAGCATACATGGCACATTCACATAAGCTGCATGTAGTAATCCAGATAATGAAGGCCGGCTATGGTCGAATTATACTTTTTCTTTTGAATCTCTATTAATTGTAGTCATTTCACACCATAATCTTTATTAATCTATGTGAGTACGGGAACCCCACTATTATAGCCGGTGGATCGGTCACTTATAGGGCAGAACACACCTAACCACTATTATATGCCGGTGGATCGGTCTCCAGGGCAGAATGCTCCTGGCCAGTATTATGTCGGTGGATCAGTCTGGCCCCAACTCTCATGGTGTTTCACTATAAGTATATAGTAGCTTTCCCATGATTAATTGGCAACATAATGTTTGGTTTGTTGAGTTCGGGATCCCCCACTATTATAGCCGGTGGATCGGTCACTTATAGGGCAAAACGCACCTAACCACTATTATATGTCGGTGGATCGGTCTCCAGGGCACCCCGGCACCTGGCCACTATTATGCCGGTAGATCAGTCTGGGCCCAAATCAACAATCTTACTCTTTAAGTGATTAGTATCTTATTCGTGTCTTATTAGATAAAGCTTTTCACCCTTGACATGCATATTAACTACCTTCTACTTCTATCCTCCCAAGGGGCCCCGTCCCATATCTTGAGACATTTGCGCCCCTTATCACACCCCCACATCCATTCCCCTTTACGCTTACCTTTTTATGAGAAACCCAACTCTTACGGGTGTGGGTTAGGCCCAACACCTAATGACATCAACTCCACCTACTATCACCCCTTAGGGTATTCCCTTGAAAACCCTAATTGGACCAATGTGGCCCAACCCCCTCTCTCACTTACTCTACCATCACCTCGTTTATCGCCCCATACCTTAACTCATTAGATCCAATCCCAAATCATATCGCTTTACCACTTGATTCCACATGTGACCTGAAAAACCCTAGTTGGCCACTTCAAACCCTAATACCTTTCTTCTCCCACAAATAACCTCTCTATTTCTCACTCAATATTCCTTCTCTCCCATGGCACCCATACTCACCCCTTACATAATAAATCCCCATTCTTAACCCGTACTCCACTCTCCCTTAATCATTTTTACTTCCACAATTTCCAAATTATTACTTCCTCTAAAAACCCTAATCGGGTCCCTTATACACCCTTACACCGACCTACGTAATATTTTTCATCCCAAGTCTCCAATCACTCCACAACTCTCCCCTTAGCTTATTTACACCCTAAATCAACCTTTATCATGTGAAGATCACCCCCATGCAAGTTTTATCCATCCCATGCAAACTCTCGAAGTCCCCATGCAAACCCTAGAATTTTCATGCATGGTTCTCATCTCTCATTCATTTTGTTCAACCACATATCCCCTTTATCATCTCACTTCCCATTTGTTTCATTTTGTCCTTTTATTTCCTATATCATAATATCATTTGTCCTAGCATGCATGTCATAGAGGGCCATATCATATCGCACCACAATCACCACATATACATATCATACTCATGCCATAAGTACACATACAAAACATACCTCAACTCCAAGCCACACTACATATAAGACAAGTTAAGGAAAATCATACGATACATAATATAACATGAAATATAAAGCATCCAAGGCATACAAGTCACATAACACACATGGGCCTTAGCTACATCCCTACCTAAAGCGATGCCGGGCTTGGAGCACGCTCCTACAACTCCTCAGGGTTTTGGTTTGATTCACCTATAAAAGGGAAAATACTAAGTATTAGTTTCCCTCAAAAGTACCATCACTCCTTATTTTAGTCTAAGATTAGGATTATTATTATTAAAGAGAGTATTATACGAAAACTAGGGTTTTTATCTTTAAAATAGTCTACTAAATATTACTAGTCAAAATATGTTTATTTTAATATTTATTGCTACACTTATATCATTAAACCTATTAGCTTTATTCTTCTAATAGCAAAATAGTGATAATACTAATAATAATAATAGTAATGCTAATGCTTATAGTGATAGAAACCCTAGCATTTTTAATGCTAAGTCTAATAATAGTGTTAGGATTAAAATAATAATATAATAATTACAATACCAACAAAGTACAAATATTCCTAAAGATAAAAATGATAAAAGTTATATTTTGAATAATAATAATATAAGGGTTCAAATGTTTTTGTCACAATAATAGAAATAATAATAATAATAATAATAATAATAATAATAATAATAATAATACTAATAATAATAATACTAATACTAATAATAGTAATAGTAATAACTAATAATGTTAGTGACAAGGGCATTAGGAATAATATTAGTAATATTCGAATATTAAATAGTGAAATACTAAGGTTAAGTATTCTTCTTCTTTAAAAATAAAATGATAATATGCCAACTTTGGTTTAAATAAAAAAAATAATAATATTAATAATGATAATGATAATAATGTTAAGTATAATAATAATAATAACAACAACAATAATAATAGTAACCGAAATGATAATAATAATAATAATAATAATAATAATAATAATAATAATAATAATATAAGGGCCCAAATATTTATATTAATAAATAAAAGTGATAAAGGACAAAGTTAGTATTAACAATATTAGTAAGGAAATAATGATAATGATAATGGTAATAATAACAAGAATAATAGAAATAAAGTTGGGTTAAGTAGAAATAATAATAATAGTAATGGCATTAATAATAATAATAATAATAATAATAATAATAATAATAATAGCAATGATAGTAAAAATGGTAATAGTAATATAAGGGTTAAAATGTTTACCATGATAGTAAAGATAATGATAATAAGCCATAGCTAGTATTAGTAATAATATTAGGAATAATAGTGAGGTTAGTAATAATAATAATAATAAATGAGGAAAAGTCTTAATCATAATAACCCTAAAGTTGTAGACCATTATTAATGATAATATTATTATTGGTTAGGAAAATCATAAAGTCAGGTTAAGTAATAATAATAATAATAATAATAATAATAATAATAATAATAATAATAATAATAATAATAATAATAATAATAGAGATAACTATATTAACACTAAAGTTGTTAGTAATAATAATAATGACAATAGTATTAGTAGTAGTAATAGAAATAATGATGATAATAATAATAATAATAATAATAATAATAATAATAATAATAATAATAATAATAATAATAATAACCATTTTAATGTTAAAGTTGTAGCCTTTTAAATAATTTAACCTAGTTATAAGTATTTTATGAAATTAGGTTAGGAAATAAGGGAGATACATAATAATAATATTAGTAATGGTAATAATAATAATAATAATAATAATAATAATAATCGTGATAATAACACACTAATAATAATAAGAATCATAATAATATTAATATTAAGGATAATACTAGTAATGTTAAATAAAATTATTAATACTCATAGAAAATAATTTAGGGGCTGAGGAATTTGGAGCACCACCTCAAGTTAGTGGTGGAACTGGCGGCGGTGCGTGGCGGCGGCGATGGCGGTGGTGGAGGAGGAAGATAGGGGAAAGATGGATATGTAGGCTAAGAGAGGGGAATTGGAGGGGTGTTTGAGGTGGATGAAGGTGCAGCAGGTGAAGAGAGGTGGAATGAGGGTGGTGGTGTAACTAGGAGTGGCAGCGCACGGTGGTTGGTGCGGCAGCCGAAGGTGGTGGAGGGTGGTGGAAGATGGAGGAAGTAGAAGGAGAGGGAGACAGGGGGAGATGAAGGTATGGGAAGGTTCCCTGGGTGTTTTGGAGGGTGAGGGAGGTGTTGGTAGAGGTGGGATTGGCGGCAGAAGGCGGCGCAAGGGGCGACAATGGGCTGGAGTGGATTGCTCGTGTAACACCCCCAAATTTCACTCCTGGAAAAAAAAATTTTTGAAAGAATAAAGCGGAAGCTAAGAGCGAATTTGGGAAATGTTACCGCCACATCTAACACAAGATAAATGTCAACCATCTATCTCATGTTAGATGCAAGGCTAAAACTTGTCAAACAATTAAATCCGAATTTTAAAAGCATAACAGCGTTACGAGAAATTAAAAGTCAATTACAAAACCCTTGGAGATTTAAATACAACACTTGTAACTTCCAAAGATGAATACAATTAAACAAAACAAATCCCGAAGGATAAATATCCGAATCGCCTACTCACTCAAGTCAAGTCTTCCACCCCAAAATAGTATCCGATCTTAAACCTGCACAAGAGGTCTGCTCCCCACCATCAGTGGATCATCACAGGACCCATTCAACCAAGGTAGTATCAGTACGGATCCAATACTGAGTAAGTTCCACTACCCTATCTTATGGGAGAGATATCATCAAGTGCATATTAAATTATAGTACAATACGTTAATACAATAACATACATACTCAAACCCACATCACAAGTCCTACCACACACATATAATAACATGCGAAACATGTGTAATATCTTAAACCGATAAGAGATTCAGATAAACCAACCAGGCATTTATGGACAATGCCGAACCAAACTAATTGGGCATTTAGCCTCGCGGACATTACTTAGGGACATGTCCAGCCCCGAGCATTACTTAGGGACATGCTCAGCCCCGATCGAGTAGACTCATTCTTTAGATCTCTGGTAAATATAGTCGATCCACATCATAGTCTTTATCAATTCATGTGAGTGCGGGAACCCCACTATTATAGCCGGTGGAACGGTCATGCAGGGCAAAACGCGCCTGGCCACTATTATAGCCGGTGGACCGGTCATGCAGGGCAAAACGCTCCTGACCACTATTATTCGCCGGTGGACCGGTATGGCCCCGACTCACATGATGTTTCACTGTAATTACTTCGTGTCTTTCCCATGTCTTATCGTTATTACGTTTGGTTTGTTGAGCACGGAATCCCCCACTATTATAGCTGGTGGACCGGAAATCATGCAGGGCAAAACGCGCCTGGCCACTATTATAGCCGGTGGACCGGTCATGTAAGGCACCCCGGCCCTAACCACTATTATTCGCCGGTGGACCGGTCTGGGTCCGGCTCAACATCTTCCTCTTTAAGTAATTAGTGTCTTAACATATCTTATTTGAAAGTATTTTACCCTTGACATGCATGGCTAACTTTATCCACACTTATCCTCCCAGGAGGGCCCGTCCCATATCTTGGGACACTTGCGCCCCCCTATCACACCTCATTATCCACTCCTTTTTTTTCTCTTACACATAATAAAGACCAACTCTTAATGGCGTGGGTTAAGGCCCAACACCTCATAACATCCACTCCACATGCTATCTCCCTCTAGGGTTTTCCTTTGGAAACCCTAATTGGACCTATGTGGCCCGACTTTCTCTCACTTACACTACCATTACTCCATCTATTGTCCTACTCCTCATCTCATTTAGATCCAATCCCAAATCATATCGCTTTACCCCTTGATTCCACACGTGACCGAAAAACCCTAGTTGGCCACTTCAACCCTAGCACCTTTCTTCTCCCACAAGTAACCCCTCTCTTTTTCACCCAATACATCTTCTCTCCCATGACACCCATAATCACCCCTTATACAACAATTCCCACTCTTAACCCATACTCCACTCTCCCTTAATCATTTTTTTTTCTACATTTCCCAGATTACTACTTTCTCCCAAAACTCAAATCGGGTCCCTTATACACCCTCACAGCAACCTATGTATTATTTTTCATCCCAAGTCTCCAAACACCCCACCACTCTCCCTTTAGCTTATTTACACCTTAATGAAACTTTTCTCACGTAACGATTATCCCCATGCAAGCTTTATCCAACCCATGCAACTCTCGAAGTTCCCATGCAAACCCTAAAATTCCCATGCATGGTTCTCATCTCTTATTCCCTTTGGTCAACCTCATACCCCCTTTAGCAGTTCACTTCCCATTTATTTCTTTTATCATTTCATCTCCATGTCATAATAATAATTACCCTAACATGCATGTCCTAGAGGGTTAATTCATGCCACAGCACATCATAATCACCATGTATGGATATCACATTCATGTCATGAGAAAACACATACCACGTACCTTAACTCCAAGCTGCGCTACGTACAAAACACGTTAAGGATAATCATGTGATACACAACAGGGCATGATATATATACAAGGCACCCAAGGCATACAAGTCACATAACACGTAAGAACCTTAGCCACATCCTTACCTAACACGACACCGGTCTTGGAGCACGTTCCTACGCCTCCTCCGGGTTTTGACTTGATTCGCCTATAAGAGGGAAAGACTACGGATTAACTTTCCTCTAACCAAAATGGCTAGCCTTCCTACCTTACCCTTATTACAACTTACCATTAGGGCTAAAATAATAATATTACTAAGGGTGACAATGAACTAAAATAATAGTAATAATAATAACCATAATAATAATGATAATAGTAGTACTAGTAATAATAACAATAATGATGTTAAAATAATAATACTAGAGTTATAGGTCATTAATAATAGTAATAAAAACAGTTATAAATATTTCCAGGTTAGATTAAATAATAATATTAATAATAATAATTATAAAATTAAGAATAATATTAATAATGCTACTAAAAATGGTTAGCATTTGTATAACAAGGGTTTAGGGGTTGGGGAGTTTAGAGGACCACCTAGGGGTGCTGGTGGCACAGGCGGCGACGCACAGTGCACGGCAGCGGCGGCGACGGTGGTGATGGGGGAGAAGAGAGGTGGAGAAGTGGTGGAGGGAGGAGAAAAGGAAGAGGAGAGGGTGGCAGGGGGAAAAGAAGATATGGGGAGGTAGAGGAAGCTCCCCTGGTGATTTTAGGAGGCAGAGGGGGTGCTGGAAGTGGCGGCACCGGCGGTGGGCGGTGGTGAGAAGGGCGGCGGGCTCGAAGCAGGGCTGATCGGGAAGAGCTCTTTGCACGGCCGGGGTGGCTCGTGCAGAGCAAACCGAGGGGTATGGGAGGCCTAGGTTGGTGGAGGGTGATGCAAGGGAGGATTTCGTGGGTGGATCGGGTGGCGGCGATGGGCGGCGGCGACGGAGTGGTTGTCTGAAGCGGGGATGGCGCAAAGGGTGATTTCTGGGTTGGGGTTTCGAAAGAACCCGATGCTGGCTCGTGGGGGTATTTATAAGCTCGAAAATGGGGGAGGATCAAGAGAGGGGGCAGAGGGAGGTGCGAGCAGGCTGAATTTTAGCACGCCGGCCGTCGATGGCAGGCGGACATGGGTCTGCCATGGCAAACCTGTGGTTCGGTCGGGAAAAGGAAGGGGGGCGGTAGCAGACCTGTGTGAGGCATGGGGGTGGTCGGTCGGTCGAGGAAGGACAGACGGGCGGTGCAGAAGAGGGGGAGAAGGTGTACAGGCGGCGCAGAAGAGCTGTCAGCACAGAAGAGGGAGGCGGCGATTTGCAGCGGGGCGCGGGGAAGAAGAAAAGGGGAAGGGGCTGGACCGGTCGGTCCGGGGTGGAAAAGAAACAGAACCGGCCGAGCGGTTCGGGCGAAGGGAAGCAGGCCAAGCCTGCGTGCGAGACGGGGGAAAGGGGGCGGGAGCTGACCTGGGCCGGTGGGCTGGCCCAGTCGGGGGAAATGGGGGAGAGAAGGGAAAAAGGAGAAAAAGGAAATAAGGGAGAAAAATATTAAGGAAAATAATTAGGGGAGGAAATAATTAAAATGAATTATGGGGTGAGTCCTAGTATTTTTAGTAGATAATTAAAATTTTAGTAATTTATCCTATTATATTAGTTTAAAGAGGTAGCTTTTAGAAAAATATTGGTTTGAACCTTATTTAAATAAAAAAAAAGTATGATAAAATAGCAATCTATTTATTTTAATTTATTAAACACTCACATTTAATTTGGTATACTTAAAGCCCACAAAATAATTAAGTTAAATAAATTTAAAAGGTAAAATCCTTAACGTAATTAAATTAAATAAGTTTAAGAGTTAAATTATCCCTAATAAAAGTAATTTAATAAATTATAGGCTTTTAAAATTTTTGGGGGATTACATCACTACCCCCTTAAAGAATGACTTCGTCCCCGAAGTCACTAGCATTTCCCTAGGGTTAAGGCCCACTACGATCTAGGTAGATAAGGGTAACACATTTACCATAAGTGACTATGACACTACCCCCTTAAAGAGAAACTCACTAGGGACGACCGTACCTGTAGCAAAAAGTTCCGGGTACGCCTCGCGCATGTCCTTCTCGGCTTCCCAGGTGGCTTCTTCGGCTCCGTGCCGACTCCATAGGACCTTGACAAGAGGGACTGCACTCGTGCGGGTCTTCCGCAGCTTAGTATCGAGGATCCGCACTGGTCTTTCCTCGTAGGTTAAGGAATCATCCAACTCTATCTCATCTGGGCGGACCACGTGGGAAGGGTCAGCAACATACTTTCGTAACTGCGAGATGTGGAACACATTGTGAACGCGTGCCAACTCTGGAGGAAGAGCCAAACGATAGGCAACTTCGCCTATACGCTCCAGGATCTCAAAGGGGCCGATGTACCTCGGGCTCAGCTTCCCTTTTCTACCAAACCTCTGAACGCCCTTTGTGGGGGAGACCCTCAACAATACCTTTTCCCCAGGCTCAAGGTCAGCTCCCTCCCCCTTTCCCCCGTCTCGCACGCAGGCTTGGCCTGCTTCCCTTCGCCCGAACCGCTCGGCCGGTTCTGTTTCTTTTCCACCCCGGACCGACCGGTCCAGCCCCTTCCCCTTTTCTTCTTCCCCGCGCCCCGCTGCAAATCGCCGCCTCCCTCTTCTGCGCCGACAGCTCGAGTGAAATTTGGGGGTGTTACAGCTCGAGTTGGCGATTTTGCACGGCCGGGGCGGCATGTGCAGGGCAAGGCAAGGGGTGATGGTGGTCTGGTTTTGTAGAGGGAAGTGCAAGGATGGTCTTGGTGGGCGGCATTTGTTGCGGTGGTTGCTGGCGGTGGCGGAACAAGGGGTTGAATGGGCGGCAGCGAGCGGTTGGAGTTTTCTGGGCTGCGAAAAGGGAGCTCGACCCAGGCTGCTAATGGGGGGGTATTTATAGGATAATTGAGGGGGGAAACGACGAAGGGGAAGAGGACAAGCAGGGCAGGTGTGGCAGGACCACCGGCTGGCGGTGGCAGACGGTGCAGTCCTGCCATGGCAGGTTGGGTCGGGGAGGGGGAGAGAAAAAGGAAAGAGATGGGCACGCGGGGTGGGTAGCTATGGGGCTTGTTGGGGTTGAAAAAAGGAAAGAAAATGACAGGAAGAATAAGGGAGGACGGTTGGCGTTGGGCTAGTGGTTGCCAGTGGAAATCGAGGTTGCAGGTCACGTTGCAGGTCGAGGCTGGGGGAAGAAGAAGACAGGGCGGGGTGGACCGGTCAGTCCAAGGGAAAGAAAGAAAAGAAAAAGAAGGACGGTTCGGCCGGTTGGGGGGAACGAGTAAAGGGAAGGAGCCTGGGCGGGCCTGGCCGCGCGAGGGGGGTGAAGGGAGGAGAGTTTGGGCCGTGGGCTGGCCCAAACCGGGGGGAGAAATGGGAAAGAAAGAAGAGAGGAGGAGGGAGAGGAAAAAAAGAAAAAGGAAAAAGGAAATAGGGAAATTAGGGAGAAAAATAGATAAAATAATTTATGAAAAATAGGTTGTAGTATTTTTTTGTAGACGAATAAAATTTATTAATTTAAATTAATATATTTTAATATATTGGTTTAAAAGGTAAATTTTAGAAAATAATGGTTTGAAACATTATTTAAATAGAATGGGTATGATAAAATAATATTTTATTTATTTTAATTTATTAAAGATTCACATCTAATTTTATATACACAAAAATATACAAAATAATTAAATTAAATAAATTTTAAAAGGCAAAATCCTCAAAATAAATAATTAAATTAAGTAAGTTTAAAACCTAAGTTATCCCAAATAAAAATGATTTATTAAATTATAGGCTTTTAAAATTTCGGGGGATTACAATTATTATTATTATTATTATTATTATTATTATTATTATTATTATTATTATTAGTATTAATATTATTATTACTATTAGTTATGGATATTTAAAAAGGAAATGTTATGTCAACACTGTGATGATGTTGTAATGTAGCCTGCAGTAGTCAAGCAATTAATGCATTGGATGAATGTCATGCTTGCTTTTCTATGCCGACTAGCTATTATTTTTAGGACCTTTTGTTGTGTTATTATGTGTCATCTGACTAAACGTTCTACCTCAAACCATACTCGTTAATTAGTTTAAAATAAGACGATACGAAAGAGAAGTGGGTGGTTAAAGGATAAATTCCGTCCCTCTCCCTTGGATGGGGAAGGTTGTCCTCACTGTGATGATGGATATGTGTTGCCATCATAGCCCATGGATGGTCTATAATATAATTGGGTAGTGGGTCAATTTAGGATTTGTTTGAAATGTTTATCAAAAATAATTATTTATTTTATAGAAAAATTAACTAATTTTTTTAAAAATAAGTAATAATATTTAATAATTAATTTTAATAGGTTTAACGGAGATGCAATATGGATATATGCTTTTGTCCTCTTGGTCTTGTGTTGTAGTATTTATTTATATTCACTAGAGTCATGGATTTCATGGTAGAACAAGAAATATGTACTTTCTATCTCTTAAATTGTGTAGTTCTATATATATATTTACTGGAAATGGGGATTTTGTTGAATGCATTGTTACTATCTTGTAGTATATACCAATCAATCCTGCTATACATTGTTCAAAAAGTTCATCAACCAATTAATAAAAGGGAACTTCTAATACGCAATCGACAGAAATCAACAACTCGCCATACACAGAGTACCAAACAATTAAAAAAAAAAAAAAAAAAAACCTTTCATCCAATTATTAGTAGGTGCTTTTTCGCGGTAATAAAATTTTCCATTCAAATAAAACCTTTTCCTCCCTCTATAACTATACAATACACTATCAATTTCAATAATATTATAAAAAAATAATATTTTAAAAAAATAAATATCAATTTCATCTACTAATTAATAACTTTTAATATATATGTCGATAAAATTTATAAAAAATAATATTTTTTAACACGAATATAATAATTAAAATTTTGGACATTAAGGCGTTATTTGGTTCTAAGAAAGTTTAAGGGAAAAAAAATTAAAATTAAAATACTTTCCTTTAAATTTTCCTTGAAGAAAATTATATAGTTAATCTTTAATAATTTTATACCATTTTCTTTTTCTATTTTATTATCTCAAGTAAACCAAACAAACAAAAATATATTTCTTATATATATATATATTTTTAAAATTTTCTATGAACTAAATAAAGCATAAAGCAAAGGATGAAACGAAGCAAGTGATCTTATCTGAAAGTTAATTGAAACATTGATACCTGCAATGAAAGATTCACCTCCTGCTTATGTAAAAGACAAAACGTGAGAAGACAAGACAGGCATGCATCAAAATGATGGATCGCGCGACATGCAAAACTCACCGAAGCTCCGAATCCAAACTATATGACATATGCCTCCTTCCAAAATATTTTAGACAGCTAGCAGTCGTCATTGATTGGAGAGAAGGCCATCCGACTTTCTCTTGATTTCCTATGTAAATGATTATTTTAATGCCAGACATGAGCGTAATTAATACCTACAATTAATAATAAACATTGAAATATACTACGTAGTATCTAATAACATATGCTAGACCATACCTTCTTTCTTCATACAGGTGGAACACGGTTTTGTTCAAGTCTCCCTTCCAAATTTTTCTTCTACTACGGGACACATGTTTTAACTTGGGTGTATCGAGGGATCCGTATGAGAATCGTTGCATATTATCACTGCTTACCACAACGGTTTCTAGGGATGGAAATGCCAAGACAGAGCTCCTGGCCGAGCAGAAGCTATGTGAGATCTCTAAATCAAATAATTCTATTGTATGAAGTCGAGGGAATGTAATTTTACTCTCTTCTTTTTCTTGTTCATCACCATTCCCATTTTCAATCACCAATACTTCTTCCAACTGACGACAACTACTTACATACAAGTTCTGTAGTTGCGGAAGGCCTCTCGCTACTGCTGCTGAAAATATATACCTCAACTCCCCACAATCATATATATCAAGACTCCCCAGTTGACAAAAGGATCCCTTAGGGATCTGGCTTTCCCATATCTTTCCACATGATGGCAAGTAACGCATAGTTAACTCTCTCAAACCTGGCAATTGGACCTACACAATTAAAATAAGTAAAATGCCTTCACTTTTATTTCTTTCCGAATCGGCAAAATCTTCGTATCTTTTACTTTCAACGTTTAAAGATAAAAATGAATTTTTATTCTAAACAACATTTCAACATAAGTAATTTTCTATATCTATCCTATATAATTACTATCATGCAAGATTAAGGTTATATTTAAAAGTGGTTTTTGTAATGGTGCTTGAAATGTGTGTGTGTATGTGTCGACAATATTTGCACGTGCACTGAATATATACAAGAATTAAAGTTTGAACGACCAACCTGTTCTCCGAAGAAAGCCGATGGAGGACCATGACTTCTGTTTGTAGCTACAAAAACTTTGAGCTTAGGGAGACTATAAAAGAAAAGTTCCTGCAATGAAGGAAGAACGAGGGAATTTGCATCATCCATTATTTCTGATGATGATAAATTGCCACTTCTATTATTATTATTATTATTATTATTATTATTATTATTATTATTATTATCTGCAGCGAGTATCTCCTCCATCCCACGGGAACTTTCTACAACAATACTTTCGAGTTTTAGAAGCTGTCTAGCAACCGATTTGGTGAAGACATAAGATAGTATGTCACATTTATGTATATCCACGATTCTGAGTTTGGATAGATCGACAAGTTGGGAGGGAGCCCATATTGCTTTTAACCCTGTCAGGACTTTAAGATTTAGTCTCTCCAACTTTGCAAATGGAGCGAGTTGATCATTTGTCTTCATTGTTGGCCCACTTATGACAAACTCCACATCATGACAGTCCTCAAGGTTTAACCATCTCAAGTTTGAAAGATACTCATGGCCATAGTACAACATGATCGGTGCAAAACCATCACAACTATCTACAAACAAGTAGTCAACTACTCTTAGTAACTGACCCAAACATTGTTGATGATATTTATTAATAGTGACATCCTTAAAAGCTAGAGTCTTGTGCTGGTCGAGCTCTCTGTCACTTAGGTCTAACAAAGGGCGAACTGGTTTATCAGATATGCATATTCGAAAGGCGAAAAGATTACCAAGGACAGAGAGAAAATTATCAGTCAACTCCTCCAACCTTTCAACTTGAAGCTCTAACACTTCCAATTGAGTCAATGTTTCCAATCCAACTACTCTAGTTGAAATCAGCCTGCCACAATCCAATTTTTTCATTTCCAGCATGTATAATCTTTCCAACTTTGGAAGACCTCGTACCACATTATCAGAAAAATCATTCACACGACAGAATCCCAAATCCAACATTCTCAGTCTAGTCAATTGTTGGACTGCTCCATAAAGCCCGCCATTGATGGTTGAACCACGCAGGTCAAGGATTTCAAGATTGGTCAATTCACCAACCTCAGTGATGTCATTGACTATACAATGGCACAGACACACTACCCGAAGATTCCTCTTCAACGAACCAAGAGAGGTTGGAAAACTAGAGATCTTCAAGTTCAACATTTCTAGCAATTTTAGGTTCCCCATCTCTTCGAAGAAACAAGTAGAGAATTCATGCGGCAGATGACCCCCAGTCCAATGTAGACGTAAGATTCGCAAGTTAGGATACTTCATAGCATCCTTATGTCGAAAAAATTCCATTATGCTTGTATTTGAGGCTATTGAGATAGCATACTTTTCACCAAGCATGACATCGTTTGGCACAGTATGTTCTTTTACTAGGAAGTCAAATTCACCTGCAGACATTCTTACAGTGAGTATATATATTCAATTAATAAATAAAAACATATTGTTATTAATAACAGTAATAATTAATTAATTAAGTTAAACGGGATATGGATATAAGAAGACTACCGCAAATTCAACAAACAAAATAAAAAACAATTTGAACATGATTGAATTTTTAACTTGTCTACATTTTAAATAAAATGTAATAACTTTTCTACATTTTAACTTTTTAACTTTTACTTTTTTAACTTTAATTTAATTTTTTCTCTCATTTCTGACTTTTTATTACTAACTTTTACGATTGAATTGTTATTTAAGGACCAAGGACTCTACTTCTCCTGATGCATCGTATTCTAATTATCCGTGTCATAGATCTATACGTGATCATAAAAAACTGGAGGATTTGTCAACAAGGGACGTAGACAGAGAAAGCAAGGTTTGTTTTTAGATGAATGAGAATTGTTTGATGAAGTTAATCGGATGGCAGATATGTAAGTATAACCATACCTTTTGATGCAATATGAATTGCTGCTTGTCTAATAACGTCGTGCATTTTCACGCTTCCTTCCCGTTGCCCTTCTAACAACAAACTTTGAGACTTGAGCTTATCAGTCAATGCCACTATTCCATCCATTGCCTGAACAAGTGTACGATTATCAAACAGTCCCCATCCAATTCCATACATCATCAACACCTCGAGCTCAATATCATAATCTTCTAGGAAGAGACAACAAAAAAAGAATATGGCTCGTGCGTCCCTACGGTGTAGGTAACTCAAACTTATTTCTACAGCCCCGATGACTTTTTCAGGCATTCCATCTATTTCATGCAGACACCTTTCTCTTAAATAGTAAGCAGCGTTCTTCCAGGCCGACAATTCTTGTCCGATCAAAGCACGCGCTAGGGTTACTAGAGCGAGCGGCAAGCCACCGAAATGTTCGACCATCTCTACCGCAATATCCTTATAGCCTGCGTCGGAGTCTAATCTTTCTGAAAAACGTCCTAGTGATCGGCAAAACAGACTCCAAGCTTCTTCTTTATCTAATACACGAACCTCGAAAGTCTCTTCAGCTTCCATCTGGACACATACATTTTTAAATCTGGATGTCACGACTATTTTAAAGCCCTCTTCGGGTTTAGGTATACCAACTTTATGTAGATCAAGTAGCTCCCAAACATCGTCCAGAACTAAAAGGACCTTCTTCTTCGTCTCATGCATTAATGATTCAAGTTTATGATGCAACATATCTTTCTTTCCTTCTTCACTGTTACAACCTTGCAACTTCTCATGAAGAATTCTATCTGCAATTATGTTTCGGATTGCAGCCGGATCCGGAGCCCCTGACACCACTGCTATACTCACCGTATCAAACAAGTGTCGACTCTTGACTTCAGCAGCAAGCCTCTCGACAAGCACCGTCTTGCCGACACCACCCATGCCATAAATCCCGATCATGTTCTTGACTTTGAGAGCCTCTATGATTTCCTCCAAGAGGGATTCTCTGGAAGCATATTCGTTAGAATATGCAGTTGGGGGCAGTGCCATAGGTGCTGGTGGTGAATGACGAGGAATGCCTACCTCAATAAAGCAAGGTTCACTTGCTTCTTTAAGCTTCTCCTTCAACGTTTTCAAGATATTTGTAGCTTCTTTTCCAGTCTTCTAACGATTGCCGATGGAACAGAAACACCGATTGAACCCACATTTATTATCTGAGTTAAGTTTCTCCTGCTCTAAAATTCGATCCACTTCTTTGATGAGTGTCCCGGCGTCTTTGAGCCAGTTACTGACCTGTGGTACAATTTCTTTGCCTTCCCCGTCTGCTGTTGTGACACGCATTTCGATCTCCATTTTCTTGTCTTCCAACTTCTGACGCTCAACTGTAAAACCATCTATTAATTTGCTCTTGCAAGCTACATAGGAGATGTGCATTTTAGCAAATGAACAAACTGGTTTTACTACGTAATCGAGTAGGGGCTGGATAATCGAGCACCACTCCATCCTGTACAAAGAATAATTATAGAAACGCTGCTACTAAAAGAAATAAAGGGAAAAAGATGAGAGGCTAAGGAAATTTTGAACACGCCTTATACAAAGAATGTGAGGGAAAAAATGGCATCCGGCAAGTAAGTGAGAAGGAGAAGAATAGAAGAAGCATGCGTACCTGTATATTTAATAAGGTTAAAATATTTTTTTAATAAGACTTATTTATTTAATATAAAAATATAAATATTATTTATTTTATTATTTTAATCTTTATTTATTTCGATCTAAACTAAAAATTTAAAACATACGTTTTAGTTTACTTAAATTAAATTAATATCAATCTAACAGTATTTAAGAATATTTATTTTAATTTATATTTCTTTTTTATTTAAATTATTATTTTTTTTATTTCGATTTATCTCGATTGAAACGGACCATTAACGGGAGCCTGCGATCGTTTTTCTTTCTGGGTAAAGAAAGAAAATATTTTGGGGATACGGAGGACCCCACGCGCATGGCAAATGAGTCTGAGTGAGTCATCGTTAATAATTGTGCGGACGAGTCCCACCACTACATTATGCAAAAATTGACAAAAGCGGGCAGCTAAGCAGTGGAATAATGGGACCCACCCAACGCCAGTGTACCCTGGCGATGATTTACCGTCGAACCATTCCGGTATTTTACCACCGCCTTCGATAATAATATTTTCTGCTGTACTGTACATGAGAATTTTAAGCAATGAAATTCTTCAGATCCCCTTGCCATTGTTGCCTATTGAATTTGATCTAACGGCCCTATAAATTATTTCCAATGTGGCACCCACCATAAAGTATATCTAATATAATATACGACAGCTAATGAAATCTCAGCCTCACTTTTTTGCTGGCCAACTTTCCCGCATTTCCGCTCCCGGTGACCCAAATAGTAAACAATAATACATAGTGCGAAGCCGTGTGAGGTCCTAATCATGGCCGATGGACCATAACTCACAGAATATAACCATGCGAGCAGCCACAATTCAATATTGTAAGATTCAAAAATGCAGGAAATGCACATGGCATACCGCATATACATGAGGCTATATATATATATATATATATGATAAAATAAAAAGTTCAAAAAGACCACCTAAACGTTCCAAAAAATGAAAAAATAGTTGGTATCAAAATCAATATTAAAAATATTTAATAAAAATTTTAAAAAATTTATCAATAATTTTCATCAACTAATATAGGTAGTATAATTTTATAAATTTTTTTTATTTTTTCTCTTAATTCTAATAAATTTAATCTATCTTTTAAAAATAATATATATATATATATATATATATATATAATTTTTTTCTATCCCTATTTTTAAATTTCTAAAAAATAATATTTTTTGCATCTGTTTCTGTTGCTATGTTTGGGTCCACCTCGACCACCTCCCCGTGCTTCTTCTTTTTCTGCCTTATTGATGGTTGGTGTCTTGGTGATAATAAATAGGTCTCTCACTTGTGGGGATCTGTAACCCAGCCAATGGCCTCTTTTTCTGCCTCACCCATACCCGTCTGACACCGCTGTCGATTTGGTAGCGATGCAGATGCAGAGCTGCGATCGTTTTTCATTTCGGGTAAAAAATGTGTGGTCATTGATGACGAAGAAGGAAAGTGAGTCTTTGTTAATAATTGCAAGGACGAGCCCCACCACTACATTATGCAGAAATTGACAAGAACAGCTTGCCAAGCAGTGAAATAAAGGAGCGCAGTTGATTGTTTGAGTAATCGGGATTCGGACGAGGCTATTGACAATGAGTTTGGCCGGGTAAATGACCGTTAGATGTTGTTTTAACTCATGTTAACAACACCGGACTATGATAAATAGAAACTCATTAATTATCTAAAATAATTATTTTTGGTAAAAAGTCCCAAAGAAAGGTTAAGGAAGTTTGTTAGATATAGACTCTCTAACTGAGTTAATTACATGTTATTGAGCGATAAGCAATAGAGTAGGAAAATCAGTTTTTTTTTTTGTCATTGATTCCAATGTTATTTAATCAACTGACGGACAGTAGCATCAAACTAGAGAGTTAAGTCAATCTCTCATATTATTGGTCAACTAAAATCAAGGTGAGGTGAGGGAATACGAAGGATAACTAGAGCAAGGGTAGAGGCTCTATTTAGCAATTGTATAAGGTATTCAACGCCTTACAACTCTACGATAACTTTCTGATCTTTGATTTATATTATATTCTTTAAGCTTATGGACTGTCTGATTAGGTTATCTTTAGAATCACAAATGATTAGTTATCTAAATTATTGAGTAATCAAAATTCTAACTTGTTAGGGTCGATTGACAATCGCTATTGGCTATCAACCATGACATGGCCTTTTGCGAGCACCTTCATTCCATATATTGTTAACACGGATAGGGAAGAGTGGGGTTGTCCCACTTGACTCTTATTATGATACCAATTTGGATGGAGAAGTATTTTTGAAGTAAGGAACCATAAGCCTCGTATGAGTTTATCTAGTTCATTGTTTTGGTTGGTAGTGAAAGGTAGAAGAAAAAGAATTTATGTTAATAAATTATAAGCAGTAGTGAGATATATCATAAAGTGATAGTGGCTTTAGTCCTATAAATTACTAAGACTAGAGAAAAGAAACACGAGAAAAAAGATATAAAATAAAATAATTCCTAAAGGCAAATCTCTTACCTTCTAGGCCTCCACTGCTCTATCAATAAGACATCCGAAGGAGGTAAATCACTACATATGTCTCAGTAGCATAGGGAGCTATGTGTTGCATGACCAAGTGTGGGTGAGATTCAAATCCATAACCTTATGAGGCGTATTAATTTCCAATGGGATCATATTATCTGGTACCAGCTGAGCTATGTGACGACAGGTAAATAATTGAGTCATTATTCTATTATAATTAATTGAAATTTAAATAAATAATTTGGGAACATTCAAATAATAAATTAATTATGTAAAATAAAATTATCATTATATTTGCTAGTACTTTTAATTATTATTAATAATATATTAATTAATTTGTATAATAAGTTCATCCAACTGAGTAATTGGCATTGTTTGGATAATATTCCAAGGTAAGTTCCATGTTCATTAACCCTTATGTACTTATTTAAGTAGATATGATAAAATAATATTTTCATATTTCTCCTTTCTTTATCAAATAAATAGTTTCATAAGTTGTGTATATTTTAAGTTATACAATATCTCTACATAGTCTGCATTTCATATTGAAAATAAGGTCAAGTGTGGTATTCATTGATATTTGATTATCCTATATTTATTAAATTATTTCATCATAATTTTTTTAGTACAATATTCTTTAAAGTGTTTTGTGCAAGCTTTGGATTGGTATTTGAAGGATAGCATAACATTGCGTTGGTTCATGCAAGTGATGGATAAGTTTATGGTAAGATTGTGAATTATGTGACAAACATCAGGGGCACCGTGTTTGTTAACATGGGCCATGTTTATCCACAGAATATGTTGATGTGAGTTTTAAGGCAAAAAATTAAGACCAAAAAATAACACAAGGGGGGTTGTGTTTCCCAAACATGACCTGTGTTTTTCCTTTATTCTTGAAATACATTGTTTTTCTCCATAAGGCTTTATCCGATATAAAAGAGACTTGATAAAACCTGAGTCGTCAAGTCGTGTGAGCCAACTTCTTCTTCTTCTCTATGATGTTCTCCATTGTTATAGAATTGTTGATTTGTGTAATTGATTTATTTATTTATTAAATCATTTGGTAATTACACAAGTGCATGAATAAATGTCTCTATTTTTTCTTCAATTATTTTGTCATGTGTTTGAACTATCAAATTTTCAACTCTCTTGTTAATTCCAATTTGATTTGTATATATTCAATCCACGTTATTCTACAATACTTTGGTATCAAAGCTATGGTTGTGAAAGAGATTTGGTAAGTGGGATGGGGTACAAGATTTGATATTGAGAAGTTCAATCAGTCTATCATTTTTAGATTATGAAAATTAAAGAAACGAGTGATTCTTCCGAACGAATTAGAGAAAGCCTTATCCGGTCATTCAAGTAAGCCTAATTCAATGACGCATAAGAGATTTGAAGAGGTAGATCTAAGGCCCTATCTACCATACAATTATGCTTGTCAAATGAGGTGTTGCGAAAAGTGAAAAAAGAATCAATGGCGATTGCCTTGTAGTTTAAGCTTAAGTCATTATACATGACAAAGTCAGTAGCAAATTAGTTACTATTAAAGAGTCGGCTTCATGATTTGAAACTAGGTGAGAGTCAATATTTGAAATTTCATTTAGATGAATGCGATTCTATTGTGATATATTTACATAACATAAAAGTCAAGTTAGATTATGAAGATTTGACAATTATGCTATTGTGTTCGTTGCCTACTAGTTTTAAGCATTTTCTTTTGATTGTTTTATATAGAAAGGATAATTTAGTCCTTGAGGATGTGAAATTGATGAGTAAGCATTTTATACCTATTTAATCTTAGTTTTTGGTCTTTTATTTGAGTAATATATGAGAATAATTATAATTTTATGCTTAAGTGATAATAACCTTATATATTTTATTATTTGAGCTAAAATGATATAAAATAAATAAATTTAAAGTATAAGGTTATTTATTATTTTTCTAATATTATTTTGTAGGTAATATAAAATTTAAAAAAATCAGTCATTTGGACCAAAGGCCCAAAAGAGAGCTGGTGTAGTAGAAAAAATTAATTATAAAAGGCAAGCGGTTATAACAGAGAAGGCAATGAGATAGGAAAGAAAAGAGGGTGGTAGTGCAACAAGAAAGAAGCAAGTAGTAGAAGAGGAGAGAGAAGAGGGAGCAGCTGTAACACTCCCAAAATTCACTACTGAAAAATTTCGTTAATAAAAAGGAAATTAGCGGAAGCAAATAAATAAAACATGAACTTTGGAAATATTACCGCCACACTTAGTACCAGACCGGTTCACTCATACCGTTCCAGTACTAAGTGCTAAGGCTAAAGGAAAATGAAATACAATGTGCAAGAAATTCAACATACTGAAATTAGAGTAGCGCATCAAATCGTTTATCAGAATAAAATCTACCAATGGTGGTTACAGTAATATCATATACATTTAAAACCAAGAATTTAAATGAGAATGAGAAAATGCCTAATGGTACCGGGTAATTCCTTACTCTCTTTCCCCGTAGCCCACTTAAGATAGCACCTGAAAAGACCTACAAGGGCACTGCCCGTTGAATAGGCAGGGGCCCCATAAAGGGAATCCCTTCAGTACTACAGTACTGAGTAACCCTTTAATACCACACTTAAAGACAGGCCCGCAATGTAACACATAATGTAAACTATGTACGTATGGAAACATGGTGCATACATAATAATCACACATAAAACAAGTTATGATTCACGATCGATACTTTTGGGCCTTAAGCCATATAATAGGATAAAATCAATATATTCAGGCCTTAAGCCATTATTCCGTCATCATCCCATCAATCTCATATTTTATATCCATGTGAGTACGAGAACCTCACTATTATAGCCGGTAGACCGGAAGTAAACACACAGGGCAGAACGCCTCTGACCATTATTATTGCCAGTGGACCGGAAGATAAACACACAGGGCAGAACGCACCTGACCACTATTATTTACCGGTGGACCAGTCTAGCCCCAACTCACATGGTGTTCCACTATAAGTGATTAGTATTTTTCCATAATCTTATTCACATACATAACTGATTTCCTTGAGCTCGGGACCCCCACTATTATTGCCGGTGGATCGGAATACATATAAACTCATCATCCAGGGCACAACGCTCCTGGCCACTATTATAACCGGTGGACTGAGATATATAAAAAATCATCACCCAGGGCACAACGCTCCTGGCCACTATTATAACCGATGGACCGATACTCAATATCATAATCATTTGGGCCCGACTCATTAATATTCCACTATCAATAATAGTATTTTTTCTTTCTTTAATTGACACATCAATCATATTTATTTGCCTCGAACGGGAGATCAATAACCCGGGACACAAAGGTACACCGGTCGTACCGGTGCATATCAGCTACTCAGTACCCTTCAACCACGAACCCAAGGACGCAAAGATACCCTAGTCATACTGGTGCATAAAGCTAACTCAGTACCCTACCGACAAGGACACCTAATCCATAAGTATGCATACCCCCTAACTAGGTCCGTAGAGTTAGAAAGAGTAAGATATAGGGCCTGGCTGGGGCACAAAGGCACACCAGCAAATATCAGAATAATCATTAACTAAACCACATCCTTAGGGTAGCGACCCCTAAGGAGTCACCATTCCCGATCTCGAGGTCTTTCACTTTAAGTTAGGGCTGTGCAAAAAATTCGGGATTCGAAAATCCGATCCGATATTTAAAAATCCGATCTGACATTTCGGATATCCGAACCGGTTTTATTCTAAAAGGATATCCGACATTCGGATATCCGTTTTTTTTTTGGATTATCCGATCCGAAAAAATATCCGATATTTTGTTGATTATTTCAATAATACACCATATTATTGTGTTTTTATAGTTTTAAGTTTTAAAATTTTATTTATTTTTATATTTTAATTATTTATAATAATATTTTAATACTTCTTTTAGATAAAATAAGATATTTATATAAATATAGATATGAATATTAATTGATATATGATCCTTATTTTTAAAAATATTATAGCAAAAGTTATTAAAATTGATAAAATAGTATTTTCATACAGATATTGGATATATCCAAATCCGGTCTATATCCGGTCTATATTTTTCGGATATCCGCATCCCGGATATCCGGCCTAAAAAATGCGGAGCGGATATCCGAAAAAATATCCGAATGGATACGGATATCTGGTTTTGCACACCCCTACTTTAAGTAATAGTGTATTAATTAAGGTGATCACGAAAAGCACGATTATTCGATACTTATTCACTTTCAATCGTTCTGATATCATTAATCGTTTCTTATTCAAATGATTATCCAGGATATCACAGAGAAACCATTAAGGCCATACTAATTATCAAATACTCTTACTTGACTAATTAGCATTATTTGAATCATATCATAATGTTCCACAATCATAACAATATGTTAGGTACAAATTACTCCTTAACCCCTTACTTATATAATTGCTAAGTATCCATTCCTTACTTGATAAATTACCATATTACCCTTAAGGTTGCATAATTACCAAATTACCCCTTGTCCACTTTAGATTACCAAATTATCTCCTAGACTTTTTAGATCACCATTCACCCCTCATAATTACTACACTTATAATATTTCCCATTTGGTTGGTTATATTACCAAATCACCCTTCTCCTTTGTTATAATTACAAAACTGTCCTCGAGTTGGATAAATTACTAAATTACCCTCCTTCATTATCATGATTACTATTTTGCCCCTTTAGTTGGTTAAATAATTATCACTTTACCCTTTAATCGGCTAGATTACCAAATTGCCCCTTTAGTTGGATAATTTACCAAATTGCCCTTCTCCTTTATCATAATTACCATTTTACCCCTTTGGTTGGTTAAATTACCAAATTACCCTTGTCCATTATCAAGATTACCAAATTGCCCTCTTGTTGGTTAATTTACCAAATCACCCCTCTCTATTATCATAATTACTATTTTACCCTTCTTAATTGTTATAATTACTATATTACCTTTCTCCATCATTATAAACACCAAATTACACTTCTCCATAATCATAATTACCCTTCGTCATTTTATTAATTACCAAGTTATACCTTACTCCCAAATTACCATAATATCCTCTTATTCACAAAATTTCCGCAATACCCCTTTACTTATAAAATTACCACAACACCCTTTTTACTCTACAAATTACTATTTTACCCTTTTACATCCAATTTACCATTTTTATCTTTCCTTACAAAATTATCATTTTACCCTTCTTTTCCAAAATTACCATATTAACCTTTTACTCTTGAAATTACCATAATACCCCTCACTTATAAGATTACCATTTCGCCCTTCACTTATAAAATTACCATATTGCCATTTATTTATGAAATGACCATTTTGCCCCTTCTACCTCCAAAATTACCATATTAACCTTAAACTTACAAAATTACCATTTGGCCATTTAATCATAAAATTACCATATTATTCTTTTACCTCAAAAATTACCATAATACCCTTCTTTCTCGCAACTTACAATTTTATCCATTTACTTATAAAATTATCATTTAATCCCTTTCTTTTTAAATTACCAAATTACCCTTTTACTTACAAAGTTACCGAAATACCCTTTTCACTTATAAAATTTCCACTCAACCCCTTTATTCACCATTTTTATGAATTTACCATCACTACATAAAATAATAATATTAGTACTTCATTCTTATCATCTAAGTCCACCAACTTGTCATTATTCAACATAATACCCATTAACAACTACATACATTAGATCACATACTTCATAAGCATAATTACCAAAATACCCTTAGGCAATAATATTACTCATGCATTAGCAACATAATACATCATAAACAAGCATTTAATATTTCCATCAATAATCAAACTTCTTCCTTAATTATCATACCTACACATGGCACAAAGGTTATCATACTTTTCCTTTTTATCAACCAATATAAGCAACCATATATATATATATTGCTAAGCACACAACCCATGCATAAAATCATACTAAATCCCTAATGTGCTAGCATACGTTTTTCCATGTATTTAAGGGAGGATTAATGGTTACCTTAATCCCGCAAAATATCAAATCTTACTAAGCATAATTAGCAACTCAACACCTAAAAATAATATCCACCATATTTATGTTAGAAATAAGAATCCAAGCATAAAACTTTATAAAATTTAATTAGTAAAACGCTTAACATAAAATACTATTATACCTTAAAAATTAGCTAAATAATTTCCAAAATAAAGGGGGAGTTCACGCTGCATGAACAGCGTGAGTCTCATGCAAAAATCATGGGGAGAAAATGGCTCAAAGAGGGTGAAGGGAGAAACATAAGCCATTTTCGGGTTGGGGTCTTTGGGCTAGAAAAGAAGGTAGTTAGGGGAGGTTCTAAGGCAAGGGAATGGTGCAGAAGTGAAGAGGGGGTGCAGGTAGAGGCTAAGGGTGGTTTCACGGTGGCATAGGGCGGTGGCAAGGCGGCGAAGTTGGCTGCCAAGATGGGTCGAGGTGGAGGGGTTGTGAAGGAAGGAAAAGGAGAGGAAAAAATGGAGGGGTGCAAGGGTTTTTTTCAACCAACTAAGGCAGGGCGATGGTAGAGGGGGTTGCAGGGTGTTGAACGGTGGGTCGGGTGGCAGCAGAGGTGGCCGGAAGGCGGCGGAAATGGTGGTTGCAGGTGGCTCGGTGGTAAGGGGAAAAATGGGGAGAAAAAGAAAAGGGGTGGAGGAGGGAGGAAGTGTAGGGCTCAAGGGTGGCTTGGGGGGGCTCGTGGTGGTGCATGATGGTAGTAGGTGGTGGCAGAAGGCAGCGCAGGGGCTGGGCGCGGTGGTGCAAGCGGCGGTGGGCGGCGGTGATAAAAGAAACTGGGAGAAGAATGGAGGGAGAAGGAAGGAGAGAAGAGGGAGTTCGGGGAAGGAGAAGGGCTCAAAAATGAGGGGAATGAAGGGATGGGGAGATGGAGAAAAAGAAGAGGGAGAAGAGAGGGGCAGCGGTTGGCCGATCGGTGCTGCAGTGGTGGCAGGGCTGTCGGTTGGCAGGGGAAAGAGAGGGAAGAAGAAGGAAAGGGAGAGAGGCACGTGAGATGTGGTCCAGGGGCCGGTTTGGCTCGAAAAGGGAAGGAAAATGATGGGGGAAGAGAGAGAGAGAGAGAGAAGGGGGTAGGTACGGTGGCAGGCGGCGGCAGTTGCAGGCGGTGGTCGGGCGTGCATGGAGGACGAGAGAGAGAGAAGGGGGTAGGTACGGTGGCAGGCGGCGGCAGTTGCAGGCGGTGGTCGGGCGTGCATGGAGGATGAAAGCAGTTCGGAGAAGAAGAAGGCTGGCAGGCGGCTGGACCGGCGCAGAAAAAAAGGGAGCCGACCGGTCCAGGGGGAAAAAAGAGAGGCGTTTGGGCTGGGGCCTGGGTGTGCCGCACGGGAGAAGCTAGGTGGGAAAAAAAATCGGGCCTTTGGCCCAGTGCACAAGGAGGGACAACGGACAGGTCAGGCCGGGCGGCCCAAGGGAGGGGGAAGAAGGAAAAAAAGAGAAGAAAAGGAAAAAGGGTAAAAGAAGGAAATGGAAAAATAGGAAAAATAAATTAAATTAATTTATAAATCATAAAATGTAATATTCTTGATAATTTATTTAATTTAATAATTTAATTCATTATAATCTAATATATTAATTTAAAAAGGATAAGGTTGGTAAAATATTAGTTTTAAAAATTATTTAAATAAAACAATATGAAAATAGAAAAATATTTATTTTTAATTTATTAAATAATCTTGTCCAAACTTACATACTATAAAATCCATAAAATAATTAAATTAAATAATTTTAAAAGCAAATTTTATTTTAAATAAAAGTTATTTATTAAAATATAGGTTTTCAAAACTTTTGGGGGATCACAGCAGCCGTCACAACAAAAAAAAAAGATGAAAAGAAAGCAAGCATAAGGCACGAGAGCAACGAACTAGTGCAACAAAAGAGTCAAGTAGTGCACAGAGGCCTGATGAGTGACGAGATGGGTGATGCAGACATAGCAAAGAAGAAATAGGGAGTAGGCAGGACTGACTGCTTAAGAAAAAAAGATAAGAGAAGAAAGCGAGAGATAATAAGAGTAGAAAGGAAAGAAGAGAGAGAAGTGCAGCAGGGAGCAACTATTGCAAGGAAAAATATTGACTTTAGATGATGGTTCCTAACCAGAATCATCATATAAAATAGATTTTAAAAATAATGAATTTAGACGATGGTTCCCAACAAAAATGGTCATCTATATTAAATTTATTTTGAAAGTTATAAAGATTTTAGCTATGGACTGTCATCTAAAGGCTATCTTTTTCTTAAAATAAAATTTATTTTCCTTATTGGATTGAAGGAGAGTGAGAGATTTAAACCCTTAATAGTTCTTTTAAGGGAACTATATACCAAACACTCCAAATAGATGGTGGAAAAAACAACATTTAGTTAATTCATCTACAAGGAAAGAATTCATCTACTAAAGATTAATATGAAGAATGATTACATACGGAAACAAGTCAATGGTCAATATCCAAATGCATGCATATATATAACAATATAGGACTTAAATCAAAGGGGGTTGATCAGGTCTTATCAAATTAGGTAACAAGTTAATCAGAATTAAGATGTGTTCTAATCAATAATAAAGCTATCAACATAGATTAGTAGAGATTCAAGGATAAGTGGAAATAGGTAATACTACATTATATATGCAACCAAATTCACTAATAACTATAAAACCCTTAATAAAAAATAATCAATAAAGAGATAGACTTGAAATAAACATCAATATCACAAACAAGTTCAAATTTGCGATAAAATTCTAGATTCAAAAAAATGACAAATTAGCCAAACAGAGATAGTAGAACCAAGTAACGAATTAAAGATTGGGACATGGAGTGTTTAAATAAATCAACAAATCTATAGATAAATAGGTCCACAAAACTACCCCAAATTGAACATTAATAAGAGTAAATGAATCATTCAATTAGGAAATCAAGGCAAAGTAGAGCCAACCTAAAAATTGATTTCACTTGGCATGAGTGAAAGTGTAGAAATAACACATGGGAAGGAAAATGATACAAGACAGCAAGAACATCAATCTTAAGAGGATTTAGAAGCTCAAACAAATGTAGACAACCACAATGGAAAAAGGGGTTTGCAACAATGGCATCATCATCAACAACAAATGTCATTGGTGTAGATAGCAATACAATGGTGATATGTCGAGGCTGAAAACAAACCGTCAACAAAATTTTTAGGGAGGAAAATAATCGTTTCTTTGAGCCTATAGTGACAATAATGTCATTGATGTTGGTAGGACGCAAAAATATCCGTCTAAAGACTATATTTTTTTTTTAAAAAAATAGAAGTTATAGTGACAATACGTCGCCAATGTATATGTCATGTCGCATATAAAGATATTTCGTTGAGTGAGATACACTCCTTCCATAATTTTTTCACCTAAAAAAAAAATATAAGTATAATGAATATAGTAGCAACATGTCATCACTATAGGTCTTGTTACTTAAAAATTTTATGAAAGTGGGAAAGTTAGTGCATAAAACTTATTTAGTTGAACAAATTTGTTTTATTAGATCTTCAATGGCAACAAAGTTAGCTATAGCCGTGACAAATTACGCCGCTGATTGCTATCTATTTATAACCACTTCAACGAAAAGTTAACCTAACCCATTCATATATTGTTCGTCTTTATTTTTGTTGTCTTGTCCATTTCTATCCTCTATCATTTTCCTCCATTAAACCGTCAAAATATTTTCTTCTTTTTTTAGTTTTCTTACTCTTATATTAGTATTTAAGCTTGTAATTTATTTTTATAGTTTGTTTCAATATATATTCATTTACTAGATCTAGAATTGTAGAAATTCGAACGAACCACCAAGGTTACTACTTTGTGTCGATTGCAACACCACCTCTATCATCCAAAACTGTCACCGACGGGTAATTAAAATTTGTAACTAAATAACGATACTATTAAATCTTGCTACTATTTTGAAATGTATGAGATATGATTATGAATTCATTTGGCCTTTTATTCTTCTTGTTTGCTATGAATGTTGTGACCTGAGTATGAATTTAGATATTTTGTGAAAGTCCCAAAAAGTTTTATGTGAAAGAATATGATAGAAAAAAGGGTCGAGCTTCTTCCTCCTGGGTAGTAATAGTATATATCTCTTGCTCCAAGAGCCTGCGATCGTTTTTTCTTTTTGAATAAAAAGTGTGTGGTCATTGATGACCAAGAAGGAAAATGAGTCTTGAGTGAGTCTTTGTTAATAATTGCACGGACGAGCCCCACCACTAAATTATGCAGGAATTGACAAGAGCAGCTTGCCAAGCAGTGAAATAAAGGAGTGCGGTTGATGGATTCGGAGGAGGCTATTGAGGATGAGTTTTGCCGGGTGGGTGTAGTGTACTGAGATTATTGCGGTTGAGCACTCCCATATTCTGCCGTTGCAAGATGATGTTGCTCCTTGTACTAATCTTCTCTTCCATTTCCCCATTATTTGAAGCCTTAAATTGTTTCACTGTATGCCAATTTGTTTTTTTTTCATGGTTTCAAAAATTTGATCCGCTAAACAATGAGGAAAGAAGGAAAACAAAAGGGGGAGGAGGTTTGGTAAATAATTATTTCTTTAAAAGCTTTTATTTTTCCAAAAAATTCAAAAATTAATTACTTTTATAACTAATACCAACCAACAATTTATTTTTCTACTCTCAACCAACAAAAAATGAAGGATGAAGGTGTCATTTCTAGTCTCCAAAACGTCTCGAAAATATTTTTCATTATAAAAGTTTTTTTATGTCTAAATTGGCATAGAAAACATTTGATTTATTTTTAAAAAATATATTATTAATGATTTACATGAACTAATATAGATAATAATTTTAGAATTTTATTTTATTTTTTATTTTACATTTAATAAATTTAACCTATTTTTTTAATTTATATATATATACACTATATTTTTTCATATTTATTTTTTAATTTTTTTTAAAAAAATATTATATATTTCTCTTCATTTCCATCACGGTCCTTGTGGAACCAGGTAGAAAAAGAAAACTCTCTTGTTACCAAAAGGCGTAATTCCCCACGCCCCCAGGGGCCCCCGCCAGCCGGCCCGACAGCCATCACGAGGGAGGTAAATCACGGTGACTCAACGGCCTTTAAGACCCCCCGGCCATCTCCACGCTGCCCACAAGGAGCCACCCCCACAAACGAAGGGTTGAAACTCCCACACTGCGGCTAGCGTGAATCGAACCCTGGCTCACTTGTTACCAACTAAGGGGTCCCGACCACTGAGCTAAGCCCGTGCGGGCGGAAAAAAGAAAACTCTCACATAGTTGGTTGGTGGTTATGTATTCACTCGGATCACTGTGTGGAATTACTGTGAATTGAAGAACGACAATTGAACCTGGTCTGGCCCGCTCATCCATGACGATAAAGATAGTACGAGAAATTAATGCTATTGGCTTTGAAAATTTTCATGGTCCCAAACTTGGTTATTATGCTGTATGCCAGGCTGGTAATTTATTGGTTCTTTTATGAATTGTACGAAGTAGATTATTTATCGGTCATTTTATGAACTGCACGGTGAATAAAATTTCCGCTATATTTTATAAAGTCTTTATTTAATAATTTATATATTATTTAAAAAATAATTAATATAATTTTAATATGATTGTTATAAATTTTATTAAAAATTAATATAAGAATTTATGAATAAAAAGGAAATAAAAAATAACTTTTCTAAAAATAATCATAATTTAAAATCAATGTATATAGAATGATAAATGACACAAAATTGCTTTGTGAAAATAGTGTCAGAAATTAATGTCGGAGGGCCTCCACCATTTGAAAATTTTCACATTGGAGGTCCGACCCAGACGTGGGTCTGTCCAAAATTTCAGATTGAAGGTCCCAAACGTAATACATGGGTCTGTCCAAGAAGGTAATTTACTGATTTCTTTGGAAATTGTACGGAATTTCTGTTCTACTTCATCCGTTTTAAAAATGAAATATTTTCTATATTTTAATTATTATAATTTTCATATGATAGTTACACTTTTAAAAAAAAAATTAATATTATAATTTATATATCAAAAAGAAAAATTAATAAAAATAAATAATAGACAGTAATTTTTTTAAGTAAAATAATAATTTAGAATTACTGTATAGAAAATGACAAATGAATCAATAATATTCTGACTTTATTTCTGAAAATAGTACAAGAAATTAATGATGACGGGTCAACATCATTTGAAAATTTTTAGACTGGAACGATAACATGGGGCTCTCCGTGGTGGTAATTTATTGGTTCTTTTATAAATTGCACGGAAGTTTAGCTCTACTTCGTCCCTTGTTTCTAAATAATAATTTATACTATATATATATATATATATATATAGAAAGTTATCTTTGTTTATTTTATAACTAACTTTTAATTATTTTTATTTTTTTAATATATATTAATAAAATATATAAAATAATATTATAAATATTTTTTAATATCATTATAATAATATATTATACGTTAGAAAATTTAAAGATCAAATTTAATTCTTGAAATACATGATAATTGTATATTATTTTAAAAAAAAATTAATATATTTTTAATATAATAATTACATCTTTAATTAAAATTAATATAATAAATTTTGCATTAAAGAAATATATTAATAAAAATAAATTTAAACATTGATATATCTAAAAATATTAATAACTTAGAATCTCCGTACAGTATTCTAGTTTTGCCTGTTCATCAAGGAAAATAGTATGAAAAACTAATATCAGTGGCCCTCCACCGTTTGAAAATTTTCAAATCAGAGATTTCAAACATGGAACCTGTAACTTGCTGGTACTCTTATGAATTGTCTGGTATGGATAATTTATTGGTCATTTTATTAATCGTACGACGTAGAGCATTTCCTTTATACTTTATTCATTTAGAAATTTTTATTTTGTAAATTTATGTACTCTTTTATAAAGTAATTAATATATTTTTAATACTTTTATAGTTGCAAAATGAGACTTACCGCACATTTCAAAAATAAAATTTAATAATTAATATCTTTTAACATATATATATCAAAATCTTGCGAAAATAATATTATAAAATTATTTTTTTAATATATATATATATAACAAAAATATTTTATATTATAATTTACTATATATTCTTTTAAATATAATAAATAGTTTTGAGAAAATTTTGGTTAACATGTATGTTTGAAATACATAATAATTTTTTTAAAGGAAGGAAGTATAACAATTATAATTTTGTTGAATGCTTTGTTAATATCTTGTAGTATAAATATATACTAATCAATCTCTCTATACATTGTTCAAAAAGCTCATCAACCAATTGACGAATGGGAACTTCTTTAAATATCTTCCATAAGAAATTAATTTGTTTTATGGTCTAGTGAAACATGCACGAGAAGAAAGTATGGGCGGACTAAGTTATTGGTCTCAAAAACTCCTTAATTTAAAACTAAGAAGCTCGCCAAAAGAAACGTTAAAAAGTTAGTTTGAAAAATCAAAGAAAGCTTAATTTAAAACATACCCTTCAAGCTTATAAGAAAAAAAAAAAAAAGCTTCAACCTTTAAACAAAACAAAAAAAAAGACCTTTCATCCAATTATTAGCAGCTACTTTTTTGCGGTATTGAATTTGTCATTCAAATAAAACATTTTTCTCCCTTTATAAGTATACAGGACACTACGAATTTCAATAATATTATAAAAAAATAATATTTTTTAAAAATAAATATCAATTTCATCTACTAATTAATAACTTTTAATATATATGTTGATAAAATTTATAAAAAATAATATTTTTTAACACGAATATAATAATTAAAATTTTGGACATTAGAGCAACGGAAGAAACAAAGCAAGCGATATTATCTGAAAAGTTAATTGAAACACTCATACCTGCAACGAGAATGTAAATTCCCTAATTAGCTGAATCACCTCCTGCTTATGTAAAAGACAAAACGTGAGAAGACAAGACAGGCATGCATTAAAATGATGGATCGCGCGACATGGCAAAACTCAGCGAAGCTCCGAATCCAAACTATATGACATATGCCTCCTTCCAAAATATTTTAGCCAGCTAGCAGTCTGAATTGATAAATAAATAAATATATATATAGTTACAAGTTCGCCAATGATTACGAATGAGCTGTATCTTCTTCCTCCTCCCTTTCTTCAGTGATTCGAGAGAAGGCCATCCGACTTTCTCTTGATTGCCTATGTAAATGATTATTTTAATGCCAGACATGAGCGTAATTAATACCTACAATTAATAATAAACACCGAAATATACTACATAGTATCTGATAACATATGTCGGACCATACCTTCTTTCTTCATACAGCAGGAACACGGTTGTGTTCAAGTCTCCCTTCCAAATTTTTCCTCCATATATGTCGGACACATGATTTAACTTTGGTGTATCGAGGGATCCGTATGAGAATCGTTGCATATTAACACTGGTTACCACAACGGTTTCTAGGGATGGAAATTCCAAAACAGAGATCCTGGCCGAGCAGAAGCTGTGCAGGCTTTCTAAACCACGTAAGTATATTCTATGAAGTCGAGGGAATGTAATTTTATTCTCTTCTTTTTCTTGTTCATCACCATTCCCATTTTCAATCACCAATACTTCTTCCAACTGACAACAACTATTTACACACAAGTACTGTAGTTGCGGAAGGCCTCTCGCTACTGCTGCTGAAAATATATTCCTAAACTCCACATGACGGCAAGTAATACAAAGTTAATTCTCTCAAACCTGGCAATTGGACCTACACAATTAAAATAAGAAAAATGCCTTCAATTTTATTTCTTTCCAAATCGGCAAAATTTTCGTATCTTCTACTATCATTTACTTTCAACATTTAAAGATACAAATGAATTTTTATTCTAAACAACATTTCAACATAAGTAATTTTCTATCTCTATCCGATATAATTACTATCATGAGAGAAGGTCATATTTAAAAGCGGTTTTTGTAACCGTGCTTGAAATGTGTGTGTGTTGACAATATTTGCACGTGCACTGAATATCTATAAGAATTAAAGTTTGAACGACAAACCTGTTCTCCGAAGAAAGCCGATGGAGGACCATCACTTCTGTTTGTAGCTGCAAAAACTTTGAGCTTAGGGAGACAAAAAAAGCAAAGGTGCTGCAATGAAGGAAGAACAAGGGAATTTGCATCATCCATTATTTCTGATGATGATAAATTTCCACTTCTATTATTATTATTATTATCTGCAGCGAGTATCTCCTCCATCCCAAGGGAACTTCCTATACCAATACATTGGAGTTTTGGAAGCTGTCTAGCAACCGATTTGGTGAAGACATAAGATAGTATGTCTTGAAAATTATGATTGAATATTTATTTATTTAGGAAAACAAACTCATCAAGATATACACGGTTTTTTTTTCTCTTATTATTTAAAATTAGGGTTGAATAGTTCCGTTTTGAAATCAAAATAATATGTATCTTCCTAAATTGAGATTGATCACTTTATATTTGTTCAACTTTGTTACAAGGTGGCTTACCTCTCTGTCTCAAGTCAGCTTTTATCAATCTCCACTCAATTTTAGAACTTATTCATTTATTATCTTACTTATTTTTGGAATTATTAAAATAATGTCAAACTTTTGCTGATAATAAAAAAATAAAAAATAATGATAATAATTATAATAAGAACAATAATATTAATAGTTATAGAAAATATTAAATATAATAATATAAATTATTATGATAATTTATATCAAATTTAATTTAGTTATGTTAAATTTATTAAGATTATATATATATAAATAAGCCAAGGATAATGACCGACAATTGTTTGGACGCGTCTAAAATAAGATATTCATTCTAAAATAAGATATTCTAAAATAAGATAGTATGTCTGAGTTTGGATAGATCGACAAGTTGGGAGGGAGCACATATTGCGTTTAACCCTGTCAGGCCTACAAGATATAGTGACTCCAACTTTGCAAATGGAGCGAGTTGATCATTTGTCTTCATTGTTGGCCCACTTATAACAAACTCCACATCATGACAGTCCTTAAGGACTAACCGTCTCACGTTTGAAAGATATTCATGACCATAGTACAACATGATCGGTGCAAAACCATCACAACTATCTACAAACAAGGAGCCAACTACTCTTAGTAACTGACCCAAACATTGTTGATGATACTTATTAATAGTGACATCCTTAAAAGCTAGAGTCTTGCGCTGGCCGAGCTCTCCGTCCCTTGTGATAAGCAAAGGGTCAATTGGTTGATCAGATATGCATATTCGAAAGGAGAAAAGATTACCAAGGATAGAGAGAAAATTATCAGTCAGCTCCTCCAACCTTTCAACTTGAAGCTCTAACACTTCCAATTGAGTCAATGTTTCCAATCCAACTACTCTAGTTGAAATCAGCTTGCCACAATCCAATTTTTTCATTTCCAGCATGTATAATCTTTCCAACTTTGGAAGACCTCGTACCACATTATCAGAAAAATCATTCACACGACATAATCCCAAATCCAACATTCTCAGTCTAGTCAATCGTTGGACTGCTCCATAAAGCCCGTCGTGGATGGTCGAACTACGCAGGTCGAGGATTTCAAGATTGGTCAATTCACCAACCTCAGTGATGTCACCGACCATACAATGGTGCAGACACACTGCCCGAAGATTCCTCTTCAACGAACCAAGAGAGGTTGGAAAACTAGAGATCTCCAAGTACGACATTTCTAGCAATTTTAGGTTCCCCATCTCTTCGAAGAAACAAGTAGAGAATTCATGCGGCAGACGATCACGGTCAGATCGACCCCTAGTCCCATGTAGACGTAAGATTTGCAGGTTAGGATACTTCATAGCATCCTTATGTCGAAAAAATTCCATTATGCTTGTATTTGTGGCTATTGAGATAGCATGCTTTTCACCAAGCATGACATCGTTTGGCACAGCATGTTCTTTTACTAGGAAGTCAAATTCACCTGCAGACATTCTTACAGTGAGTATATATATTCAATTAATTAAAAAAAACATTTTGTTATTAATAACAGTAATAATTAATTAATTAAGTTAAACGGGACATGGATATAAGAAGACTACCGCAAATTCAACAAACAAAATAAAAAACAATTTGAACATGATTGAATTTTTAACTTTTCTACATTTTAAATAAAATGTAATAAATTTTCTACATTTTAACTTTTTAACTTTAATTTAATTTTTTCTCTCATTTCTATACGTGATCATAAGAAAGTGGAGGATCTGTCAACGAGGGACGTAGACAGAGAAAGCAAGGTTTGTTTTTAGATAAATTAGAGTTGTTCGATGAAGTTAATCGGATGGCAGATAAAAGGTTTTTATGGATGCACATATATATATATATATATATATATATATATATATATATATATATATATATGTAAGAATAACCGCACCTTTTGATGCAATATGAATTGCCGCTTGTCTAATAACGTCGTGCATTTTCACGGCTTCTTCGCTGTACGCCCCCTTTAACAACAAACTTTGAGACTTGAGCTTATCGGTCAATGCCACTACTCCATCCATTGCCTCAACAAGTGTACGATTATCAAACAGTCCCCATCCAATTCCATACATCATCAACACCTCGAGCTCTATATCATAATCTTCCGGGAAGAGACAGCACAAAAAGAATATGGCTCGTGCGTCCCTACGGTGTAGGTAACTCAAACTTATTTCTACAGCCCCGATGACTTTTTCAGGCATTCCATCTATTTCATGCAGACACCTTTTTCTTAAATGGTAAGCAGCATCCTTCCAGGCCGACAATTCTTGTCCGATCAAAGCACGCGCTAGAGTTACTAGAGCGAGCGGCAAGCCACCGAAATGTTCGACCATCTCTACCGCAATATCCTTATAGCCTGCATCGGAGTCTAATCTTTCTGAAAAACGTCCTAGTGATCGGAAAAACAGACTCCAAGCTTCTTTTTTATCCAATACGCGAACCTCGAAAGTCTCTTCAGCTTCCATCTGGACACATACATTTTGAAATCTGGATGTCACGACTATTTTAAAGCCCTCTCCTGGCTTAGGTATACCGAATTCATGTAGAACAAGTAGCTCCCAAACATCGTCCAGAACTAAAAGGACCTTCTTCTGCTTATGCATTAATGATTCAAGTTCATGACGCAACTTATCTTTCTTTCCTTCTTCACTGTTATAACCTTGCAACCCCACGTGAAGTATTCTATCTGCAATTACGTTTCGGATTGCAGCCGGATCCGGAGGCCTCGACACCACCGCTATACCCACCGTATCAAACAAGTTTCGACTCTTGACTTCAGCAGCAAGCCTCTCGACAAGCACCGTCTTGCCGACGCCAGCCATGCCATGAATTCCAATCATATTCTTGACTTTGAGAGCATCTATGATTTCCTCCAACAGGGATTCTCTGGACGTATATCCGTTGGAATATGCAGTTGGGGGCAGTGCCATATCCGCTTGTGGTGAAGGAGGTGGAGAAGTGCCTACAGCAGTAAGCCACGGTTCTCTTGATTCTTCAAGCTTCCCCTTCAATATGTTCAACATATTCGTAGCTGCTTTTCCAGTCCTGTAATGATTGCAGATGGAACAAAAACACCGATTGAAGCCAGATCTGTTGTCGGAGATCGTTTTCTCCGGATGTAAAAACTGTTTCACTTCTTCGATGCGTGCCCCGGCCTCTTGGAGCCAGATCTCGACTCGTGGGAAGATTGTCTGTCCTTTCCCGCGTGCTCCGGCGACGCACGTCTCAATATGTGCTTTAACGCCTTCCAACTTCTTAAGCTCATCTCCAAGATCCTTAACTAATTTGCTCTCGCAAAACACATAGGAGATGTGCTTTTTAGCAAATGAACAAACTGGCTTTACTGAATTATCGATTAGGGGACCGATAATCGACTCCATCCTGTCAATACAATAATTATAAAAAAGGTGGTAACAGGCTAGAAGAAACAAAGGGGAGAAGATGAGAGGCTAAGGAAATTTTGAACACGCCTTATGCAAAATAGAGGACAAGAAGAAAAAAACAAATGGCATCCGGCAAGTAAGTAAGACCGAGAAGAATAGGAGAATAGTAATTAATTAATTTAATCGTCTTATAATTATGACACAAAAGATACAATAAATATATTATTGTTGTTATTATGATCATCATGATTATTATTATTATTATGACAACAATAATAATAACAATAAGAATATTTATTTGTATCATAATTTTTTTTACTTTAAATTATTATTAGATTGTATTATATAATTATTTATAAAAAATAAAAATAAACTACTTTGTAAAATAAAATTAGATTTGAATTTGGGTTTCAAATTTAGATCGGTTCTCGGCTTCAGCGAAGTATTATTTAGGCTTCAATTAAGGAAAGAAGAAATTGCAGAGGACTCGTGGTTTTTGCCGTTCACATATTTTTGTCCGGGAGCGTCGTGGGCCTGCAGATGAATTAATAGGAGTTTGCTATTTTTTTCACATCTTCTGGAGGAAGTAAGGCTTGATTGATTTGTGTCTCGTTGGCTATTTGCTTTTTGCCAAAGTGTCTTTAACATTTGCTTTTTGACTCATTTGCCAAAGTGTCTTTAACATCATTTGCCAAAGTGTCTTTAACATCATTTGGCTTTTAGTCTCGTCTAGCTTTTTGCCAAAGTGATCGGAATAAGGTTTTGATTTCACTAGACTCTATATCAGCCTCCATTGCCTTTTCCTTTTAGAGATACAGGTGCAAAAATAAAAACGGAAAGAAATGCAAAAAAAAAGTTAATTTTTAAAAGTTTTAAAAAATTAAAACGGAAAAAAAACCAATGATATATATGTATATGTATTTGTATTTGTATTTGTATATTTCAATTAATTTAAAAGATAATAAGTTTATTTTAAAAAATTTTAAATATCTAAAATTTAAGACTAATTTTTTTTCCTACATCTACATTCTTAAATTTAAAATTGGAATCCAATTTTTTTTTACCCAGATGCTCTTACTCCCGTATAAGTACATTTCTGACTATTTGTTCTTTCGCAGAGTCTTCACTCTTCAGTGACACCTCATTTTTCTGGTCATTGATGACCAACGTGGAAAATATTTTAGGGACACAAGGATGACCTACCAGTCACATGGCAGATGAGTCAATTCCTTATTAATTATTGCGTGGACGAGCCCCGCACCGCACCCAAGTACAGTCATTAATAACGTTGATCTATTGGCAGTGTTACTTGACGAAAAATACGAAGGAAAACGCGGAAACCTAATTTTTAAAAAATTTATAAAATAAAAATAAAAAATAATATATATATATATATATATATATACTATTTAAAAAATAGATTAAATTTATTAAAATGAAGAGGAAATAATAAAAAAACTAAACTTATTATCTATATTAATTGATGTAAATTATTAATTAATATTTTAAAAAATAATCAGACACTTTTTATATTATTTTTAATACCGAAAAGTTTTTGAGATACGAAACAGTGAAAGGATGTTTACGGATCGGAAAACTTCACCCGTTCCCCATTTTCGTCCTCATCAAATATAAATTGGACACCAATATAAAATAGTAAGATTCCTTAGTGCATCTAAAATATCTCTTTCTTAATTTTTTATACTTAATTAATTATTTTCATTAAGGTCTTTAAGTCTACTCATCAAATATCATCCAAGTGTCAAACTTGTACATGTTAACTTATTTTATTAACATAATATTCACTTAAATACCAAAATTTTAAGAATTTATATGTAATAACTAAAATATCCTTAGTCATCTAAACTTACCTTAAACTTTTAAAATTCATAACTTACTCTAAATAACATCAAACCCTAACATATCGTATTCCAAACTTTATGTAAAAGATCCAATTAAGACAATATTATACTTAAAAGTTTCAAAAATAATCTTTAATGCTCAATATACCAACGACTAAATATGTCCAAAACCTAAATAAGTTCATTTCAACTCTAAATTATCTAAAATTCATAACTTAGCTTTTATACCCTATTATACATAAAATGAAATACTCATATAAATTTAAAATAGCCAAAACTTACATGAAATAGTAATGATGAGAGCTAAACTACTCGAATCTACATATATTTCTTATGACTCTACAACAAATTTAGTACGACTATGCTGCACATTTATCATGATTCCACTAAATATTCATCACAATTCGAGCAACCATAAAAACATGTGAAAATGACATAAATCATCATCTCATCAAATTTTCATGCTTATACACATAAAATAGAAACATACATATGTTGTACAAGATTTTACAAGATATTATTTTATTCTTATAATTAAAATAAATATAATCATGAATAAACTAACATATAAAACTGTAACACCCCTAAATTTACTACTGAAAATTTTCATTTTAAATGGAAGCGTATAATCAAATATTTGGGTGTTACCGCCATAATTGACATAAGTTTGGCTTATCCCACCATCCTTACATCAATTACAAGGCAAAACGATTAGAAAATTTAAAATATGATTAGAACGAGATGAGACAACTTTTTATACATCAAATAAGTGTTTGGAGATTAACTCCAATTACAATATCAAAATATAACTAGAAAGGGATCCCATGGAACTAAGAGTCCAAAAAGATATCCGGGTAAAACTATCCACCGGATAACATGACTTTACGCCCAACCTTGATATAAATGAATCACTCCTCCACATATATAGCATCAAAAGCTGCAAAGTCATCGACCTGCACATAAACATCTAGGTCGTCTGCTTGTTAGATTGAGCAGCACCCATGAAACGGATGATCGGTACGTTGCATACTAAGTAAGGTAACAGTACAATCAAGCAGGATTACACATAATACAAGAATTCTCATAAGGAAATCATGTATGCACAAATAGAAGAAAGTGAGATAACTATTGATTCCAAGTCTGTCATTAGATATATTATATTCTAATCTTTTATTTACATTGAGTTCAACGACCCCACTATTCTTAAACCAGTAGAACGGTCTGAAACACCTCTTAAGGACAAGACACTCGAGCCACTATTATTATCCGGTAGAACAAAACTAACACTTCTCAGAGTAAAAATAATCCTAAGCCATTATTTATTAAACTGATGGAACGGTCTGAAGCACCTCTTGGGGACAACACACTCGAGCCACTATTATTATCTAGTGGAACGGACTCAACACCTTGGTCCTAACTCACATAGTCTTTTACTTTAAATGAATAGTATATTTTCATTTATAATTTAACTCTTAATTGTATTTTCATTTACATTGAGTATGATGCCCCACTATTCTTCATCTAGTGGAATAGACTGGAGCACCTCTTGAGGACAATACACCCGAACCACTATTATTATCTGGTGGAACAAATCCATATAAACACCTCGGCCCGACTCAAGTAATCTTTCACTTTACATGATTAATATCTTATTCACAGTTGATTGTATATTATCATGCCAAACTCAAGACATACAATTAAACACATAAGTATGACCACATAATTATCCTCAAATGACCATAATACCCTCAGGGTAATCAAGACAATTGTATTCTCCTAAAGCTTTATAAAACCCAAAGCATATACATTTCTAATTATTATCCGAAGTACATATCCTTAGTCTCCCATAGATATTTTGTAACCAATATTATATCCAAATATGTACTTACATAATTTCATTACTCCCAAGGACATCATCTCATAGTATGTCTATAATTAAATTATTCAATACAACATATTCAACACAAAGGTATACATCAACAATATAAGGTAAATATAGGGAGCGCATAAAATCCCAACTATGACATGTATCCTTACTGATAAGGACACCGGAATCTATGCTTGTAAATCCTATACATCCTCCAAGATCACTAAAAAAATCACCTATGAAACAAGATAAAATATGATTAGGATCAGAGATTAAAAATTAAGAGGGATATTATGATAGAGAAGGGTAAAAATGGAATTTATTGAAGTCAAATGGAACTTGAATTGTATGGAAGTGTAGAATATGTGTGGTGGAGCTATGGTTAAATTTTGGTGGTGTTTGGACAATATTTGGGGTAAAAATAAGGTTGCATGGCCAAGAAAGAAGTTGCATTAGCAGGCAGTGCAAAAGTTGCACGGACATATAGCATAAGATCGCAACAGGTTGAGAGAAAAGAAAACACATGGTCAGGTGGTGCAAAAGTTGCAGAGCCATGCAGAATCAAGCCGAGAGGAAAAAATTTTCACGATCAGATAGTGCAAGGGTTGCATGGCTATGCAGCAAGGAATCTAAGTGTTTGCATGACTGGGCACTCTAAAACTCTACAATGATCGAGGGGAATGAGAAGGGAAAAGAAGCGGCACTCAGCAACGGAGAGGGGGAAGGTTGGAGCAACCTTGGTAGTTGGTCTACCAGCCAAAGGGCGAATAGTGGTGGCTTGGGTGGTACTCGGTGGTTGATTGGGTGTTGCGGTTGCTGAAAATAGGGAAGATGGAGGAAGAAGAAGGAGAAAGGAGAAGGAAGAAGAGGAGAAGGTCGGGGTCCTTATGGATGGTAATAAAATGGAGGGTTGGGGGTATTTATACTAGTAGGTGGCGTGCTGAGGAGGAGATATATGGTAGGGTGACAACAACAATGATGATGGTCCTACTGAGAAGAAGAAGAAGAAGGAAGAAGGAAAAGGATGGGGATGTATGGTGATGGTTGAGGTGGATGGGAGTTAGGCAAAGGTACGATGGGGTAATGATGGAGAAGAAGACATGCAAGGGAGGAGAAGGCAGGGAGAAGAAGAAATGAGAAGAAAGAAGAGGAAATGTGGAAGGCTGGCAGGGCTGCGAAACAGAGCAGCAGCAAGGAGAGTAGAAGAAGAATGAGGAGGAGGAGGAGGAAGAGGATGGAGGTAGCACGAGGGAGTGGTAGAGCTGGCAAGGTAATGGTGATGGTGCATGAGGGAGGCAAGTAGCGTCGATAAAAGTTGACTCGACCTGAGCGAAACCTGACCCGATAAGACCCAAAAATTTTACCAACCGACCTGACTCAAAGTCGACCCAAAATTAACCCAACCCAGCACTGACCCGATACAAATCAACCCAACCCGATACTAACCCATGATCCGATAGTGACCCAACCCGCTTCGACTCGACCCAATGTCGACCCGACCCGACATTCAACCGATTCGACCCGACATTGATCCAACCAGACATCAAAATCTATTATAATAATAATAATAAATTATACATTTTATTATTCATTTAAAGCTTTTAAAAATATAGTATTTTATAAATTGTACTTATTTTTCATACTTTTACCCTATACATTCTATACAATATCATTTAGAAATAAAAAAAATCTCATAGCTCCAACTTTTGATGCATATTTTTAAAACAATAAATATTATATTAATTTACACAGAGTACACAAATTATAAGTTTATAACAAATCGAAAATCAAACTCAAACTCTGAAAATATAATTATAGCGGTTACTGGTTACCTAATGAAATTGCAATTACAATTGTTACCAACTGAAAATTACTAACTCTTAACACTATTGTGCTATAAATCCGGTCTATTTTATAACATATTGTATACTCAGTTGATTAAAAACTATTAAGAAATTACCCAATTTAACATAATTAAGAAATTACCCAATTTAACATAATTAAGGTTCTTATTCGTATATTTAAACTGACAGTTCAAAATTGAAATTAGATATATTCTAAAACATATTTTATACTCAATTGATTAAAAACTATTAAGAAATTTCCGAATTTAAAATAATTAGGGTTTGAGCACGAACTACAAATCCTGTCAAATATTATTCAAATATTTAAATTAATGGTTTAAAATTGAAAGTATACATATTCTAAAACATATCGTATACTCAATTTGAAATACTCTAAAATTTATTATTTCAGAAATAAGTCATTAAATAGGGATTTTGGGAGAATTTATTTATTTCATTGCTCTTTTAGATAATAGAGATTATGTAAGGGCATTTCAATAGAAAATTAAAATAAATTATAAAGGATAACCTAATATACACACACACACACACACACACACACACATATATATATATATATATATAAACATATATATTTTGGGCCTTATAAAGAGGATAAACATTTTATTTAATCATTTGAATATTCCTACTCTATGTACCCAAGGTGATTGTTCTAAATAGTTAGGTAAAATAAAATGGCATAAATAACCTTTCTTTTATTTTTTTTTTCCCTTTCCTTCTTCTTCTTTTACCATTTTCTCTTTTTTCCTATTTTTTTCCTCACCGTTGGGCCAGCCGTGGCCCAATCCCGCGCCTCCTCCCTCATCTCCCCCATGGCCCAGCGCAGTCCCCTTCGCCCTGGGAACAAAATGCAGCGTTTCGCCTCTCACCCCACCGAAACACTGCACCCCGAGTAAAGAAAATATAACCGTTGCCTGACGACGCGAACGCCGCGTTTTTCCAAAATTTCACCCAAAACGCAGCGCTTAATTATTTGGGGAAATAACCGCCGCCCGGCCGGCCGGTTCCCCTTCCCTTTTTCCTTTCCCCTGGACCGCCAGTCCAGCCCTTCTTCTTCTTCTTCTTCTTCTTCCCTGTGCCGTCGTCATTCGCCGCCTGCAACACGAAATCCTACCGGAGAAGAAAGGCCTACAATGACAGCTCCAACTCCGGTCATTTCGCCCCTCTTCCCCCTGTTGATTTCCCCGTGGATGTGACCAAACGGCACAGCCCTTCTCCCGCACGAAAATTCCCCATTTCCCGGGCAATCATGGTCTAAAAATTTTCAGACCGTACGCCGACCAACTACGCCGGACGACCTCCCCTAAACCTAACCCCCTAACCTCCCACGTGACCCTTGTTGTTTCTCCCTCAGATTGGCCTATAAATTGACCCCTCCACCGCATAGATCGGGTTCGAAAATCTGGAACCCAGAGGAACTCCGACACACGCCGCCCAACCTTCAGCCGCCTTATTCCTCGCCTTTGACCACCGTTCCCACTTGCCCGCGCCACCAACCTCTTCCCTGCACCCCCCTCTGCTCAACCAACCACCTTAGACGCCTTGCCTCGCGCCGCACGTGCCGCCCTGGCCGTGCGAAAACTACTCCCCAAAATCGACCCCTCCAGCCCGCACCACCTTCGCGCCGCCGCCGCCGACTGTGCCAACGCTTGCAACACCATCACCGCCCCCTAAAACCACCAAGAGACCCTACCCTACCACCCTACGCCCCTGTTTACCCTACTTCTCTCTCCAGCAGCCTCCACAAACACCTCTCCCAATTCTTACTCCCACCGCCGCCGCACCGCCGCCGGCACCACCACACCACCAGGTTGACTCCACCTCCTTGGACCCTAAACCCTGACTAATGAAAGTTAATACATTAATATTGATAATTATTACCATTAGCCTTATTATGATTATTATTATTATTATCCTTATTATTATTATTATTATTATCCTCATTATTAATATTATTGTTATTATTATTATTATTACCATTATTATTATTATTGTTATTATTATTATCATCCTTGTTATTATTATTATTATCATTATTATCATTACTATTATTAATATTATTATTCTTAATATTATTAGCATTGTTATTATTGCTACTCTTAGTGTTATTATAACTATTAATATTATTATTGTCGGTAATACTATTATTATTACTATTGTTATCACTTTTATGATTATTATTATTATTGCTATTAATATTATTCCTATATTTATTACCCTAACTATGACTATCGTTGTTAGTATCTTTGTTATTATTACTAATACGATTAACATTATTATTTTAACACCCTTGTGGTTACTACTAGTAGCGTTACTATTATCCCTATTATTATGGTTAGTATTACTACTATTATTATTTAGCTCCTGGTAACCATTAGTAAAATTGGCGCTCTCTTAGCACTAACGGTGAATTAAGATAAGAGTTAAGTAGGGGTATAGTGCTTTGTAAGAGGAAAATTAACCTCTAGTGTTCTCCTCTTATAGGCGAATCAAATCGACATCCGGAGGAGGCGTAGGAGCGTGCTCCAAGGCCGGTGTCGGGTTAGGTAAGGGACGAAGCTATGGCATTGTGCTTATGTGTTGTAATGTGTGGATGAATGATGAGCATGCCATGATTTATGTGTGTTATGCATGTGTGGTGAATCATTTGGTTTGTATAACGTATCATGGATAATGTGGTAATATGTGTGTGCATCGTATTATACGAACATGACATGTGCTACGTTGTTATTTGATATTGATGATATGACATGATATGGCCCTCTAGGACATGCATGCTAGGATTAGTAGCGTGGAATGATAAAGGAAGAATACGGAAAATGGACCCTGGGGGAAGTTTGCATGGGGGGATTAGAGCTTGCATGGATATGATCCTTACGTGGGAAAGGAGGGATGAGGGTGGTAAGTGAGGGTTTGGAGAGTCCAAGGGACGGTTGGAAACTTGGGTGTAAAATATTACATGGGCCGATGTAAGGGCGCCCAAGAGCCTGATTAGGGTTTGAGAGGGAATGGGCAGCTTGAAGGGTACCAGGGTGAAAGTAATCGAGGGAGGATGGAGTAAGGGTGTTGAGAGTGCGAATCCACCTACATAAAGGACAAGTATGGGTTTTCTAAGTGAGGGAGGAAGTTCGGGGATGAAAGAGGGGGTTGCTTGTTGAGGAAGTAAAGTGCTAGGGTTTTGGCCGGCTAGCTAGGGTTTCGACGGACAACTGGGTTTGTCGATCATACGCGAATCGGGGTGATAAAGTATTGTATTGGGGAACTTCCTAAGAAGAATGAGGGCGAGATGGAGGATAAAGTGATGTTAGATGAGTAAGAAAGGGGTCGGGCCACATAGGCCGATTAGGGCTCCCGGGGAGGAACCCTAGAGAGACAAGGATGTACGGAGTTGATGCCATATGTGCTGAGATGGTCTATAGCCTCGGGGGATGGATGTCGAGTGTAAGGGGAGGTATGGGTCCGATGTCGAGTGAAAGGGGAGTATGGGTCCCAACATATGGGACGGTCCTTCTGGAGGGGAGAGGTAGCGCATTACCGGCATGCATGTCAAGGGCGTGATGTGACCTAATAAGACACGAATAAGGCATTAATTATGTAAAGCGAAAGACTGATGAGCCTGTCCCAGTCTGGTCCACCGGTTAGAATAGTGGCCAGAGGCGTTTTGCCCTGGGTGTTGATTTTCGGTCCACCGGCTATAATAGTGGCCAGAGGCGTTCTGCCCTGGGTGTTTATTTCCGGTCCACCGGCTATAATAGTGGGGGATTCGGGCTCGACAGACCCAAATAAGTAAGTTAACCCATGGAAAAGTACTAAACACTTACAGTGGAACACCATGTAAGGCGGGGCCAGTCCGGCCCACCGGTTAGAATAGTGGCCAGAGGCGTTTTGCCCTGGGTGTTGATTCCGGTCCACAGGTTATAATAGTGGCCAGAGGCGTTCTGCCCTGGGTGTTCATTTCCGGTCCACCGGCTATAATAGTGGGGTCCCCGTACTTACATGGATTAATGAAGAATGGGTGAAAATGACTTATCAACATAATGGGCCATAAGGACTAAGATACAAGTAAGAAATCAGCTTTCCTCTTGCGTGTTATTGTATGTTATTGATGTGTCAAACATTTATCTTGTGGTGTATGTATCGGCCTTAGTTCGTCTGTTACCTTACTCAGTACGTAGCGTACTGATCATCCGTTTCATGGGTGCTGCTCATTCCCACGAGCAGAAGACCCATCTGAGCTTGTGCAGGTAGGAGACCTCGTATTCGATGCCTACGATACCTATGAGGCATCAGGTAGGGCCGAGTGATGAGTCTATCAAGTTTGGGGTCGAGAGCGAGACGCCCGGACTCTTTTTTTTCTCTCCTCTTGCTATCATCTACCCTAGTTGTTACAATTTTATTTTTTTTTGTATTTTGAATGTGGATCTTTTAAGTTGTACTCCTAACAACATTTGGTCAATGGTGGACTCCTCGTTTCATGGATGTTTTGCGATAATGATGCACATATGTCTTGATGAAACCCAACTCGATTTTCTTGTTTTAGCCTTAGCACTTAGCCCTAGGGAGGTAGTAGTGAACCGGCTTGGTGCTATGTGTGGCGGTAACACTCCCAAGTTATGGTTTGAACTCTTAAAATTTTGCAAAGATCTTTGTTTTAAACGTAATTTTTTAGTAGTAAAATCTGGGGGTGTTACAAGTTGGTATCAAAGCGGTTGATCCCTTCGGACACGCTCTTTTGTTTCGAAACATACCGGATTTCAATTTTTCAACCGATTTCCAAGTGTTTCCATGCTCCGATAAAACTCCTCTGTTTTAAAACTTCCGGGTCCGGCTCCAGTGAGGAATCAAAGGGTAGGATAGTAAACTTCCCAAGCATAATTAGGGTAACCGTGGAGGATTTAGTTACCCTCCGGTCGTGACTTTAGCTACAGGAGAAACTAAATTCCATGCACTTCTTCCCTAAGGGGGTAGTAGTATACCCCGACAACTACGAGATAATGGTCCCCTTTCTGACATTACCTTCCTCCCTTGTAGTTATCAATGACGAGGAACGGCCGAGTTGCACGTTTGGAGGATGCCATCGGGGCATTCATGGAGTTCATTTAGCGCACCCACCAGCTGGAGGGCGCGGGAGAGGATTGGCTCAGGAGAGTCACCGGACACCACCCACCCACTTACGCCGGAGAGGAAGACCCCGTGGTCCTCGAGGGATGGATTAGAGATATGGACCGCACATTTGAGGCGGTGGGTTGTCCACCAGTTCGCCAGCCCAGCATAGCCGCCTACTTCCTGAGAGGCGTGGCTGACACTTGGTGGATGGAGCATCGGGCCCGGGATGGTCCCCCGGAGAATTGGGAAGCGTTCAAGACTGCCCTCCGCACCAGATTCTACCCAGAGAGTTTGAAGAGGGATAAGATGTGGGAATTCATGCAGCTCACGCAGGGGTCCATGACCGTGCACCAGTACTACGCTCACTTCACCGAGCTACTACGCTTCGCCCCGGGGATCGCAGCTAACGAGGCCACCGTGGTTTTTTAGTTTGAGCAAGGGCTGAGTTTCGGTATCCAGAGGATGATGGGAGCTGTTTCGTTCACCGACCTTGCGACCCTTTATGAGCGCGCCTGTCTCGCTGCCACCCTTGTTCAGGAGCAGGCTAGCATCCTCGGGAAGAGGAAATCCGAGAGCCAGGGCCCCGGGGTCAGGACACAGACCGGGTCAGGAGGACTGAGAGGACCCCCGCTAAGGGACCAGAGTAGGGGTCAAGGACCCTCGGGAGGATTCCCATGCGGCCGTTGTGGGCGCCGCCATCAGGGCCGAGACTGCAGGGGAAACATTATCACATGCCACAACTGTGGCAAGAGGGGCCACAAAGCTTTTGAGTGCCGAGGACCCCCACGAGTACAGCCATACCAGCCCCGACAGACCCCACAGGGAGGAGGCTTGATTCCCCAGCGACAGGCTTACCAGCAGCATCTCCAGTCCTCAGCTCCCCATTACCACCAGAGAGCACCTCCTGACACAGCAGCCAGAGAGGGTAAGGGGAGGTCTCAGGGACCCAGGACCTACCCTTAGCAGGGCGGTTAGTCAGGCGGGCGCTTGAACGTGATTAGCCAGTCCGAGGCCGACCGCCAGATCGACGTCATTACGGGTACGTTCACAGCTTGCTCTCTACTAGTACATGTGTTGTTTGATTCGGGTGCCAACATGTCGTTCATTTCGTCTGCTTTTGCCGCTAAGTCGGGACTATCACCTACTGCTAGAGTTACATTGTCTGTGATGTTACCCTCCGGGGATAGAGCGGGATGCAGTTGTATGTTCTCTGATGTGGCCTTAGTTATAGGCGGGGTAGACTTCCTAGTGGACTTGATTGGGATGGACTTGAAGGAGTTCGATATGATCCTGGGAATGGACATGTTGGGGAGGTACAAGGCTGTCATTGACTGTGCTCAGGAGCGCGTCATCCTACGAGGCTCGAAAGGAGTTAGAGTTTCCTACAGAAAGACCCAGCCGGAGCCTACCACTAAAGTAGTGACAGCAGTAGCTCTACATGCCTTAGTCCAAAGAGGATACCCCTTATACCTGTGCAGTGTTCAAGAATTGAACAAGAACTTGGCTGCCCTAGAGGAGATTTCGGTAGCCAGAGACTTCCCGGATGTGTTTCCAGAAGAGATACCGGGCATGCCCCCAGTTCGGGAGATTGACTTTAAGATCGAGTTGGTACCGGGAGCCAAACCTGTCACGAGGGCACCCTACCGGATGGAACCAGTGGAGCTAAAGGAACTAAAGACCCAATTAGAAGAGTTACTCAGGCATGGGTACATCCGACCGAGTGTGTCATCCTGGGGAGCACCAGTTCTGTTTGTAAAGAAGAAAGATGGTAGCCTTCGCCTCTACATCGATTACCGAGGGCTGAATCAGTTGATGGTAAAGAATCGGTATCCGCTCCCAAGGATTGGGGACCTCTTCGATCAGTTGAAAGGAGCTACGGTATTTTCTAAGATTGACTTGAGATCAGGGTACCACCAGCTGAGGATCGCCGACGCCAACATTATGAAGACCGCTTTCCGAACTCGGTACGGGCATTACGAGTTTACAGTGATGCCTTTTGGGCTCACAAATGCACCCGCAGTGTTCATGGACTTGATGACGAGAATATTCCGACCCTTCCTGGACCGATTTGTGGTGGTATTCATCGACGATATTCTAGTATACTCCCGGGGAAAGGCGGAACACGAGCAACATCTCCGCACTATTTTAGGCCTTCTAAGGAAACACCGATTGTATGCCAAGCTATCGAAGTGTGAATTTTGGCTTCCAGAGGTGGCATTCCTGGGACACATAGTATCGGCCGGTGGAGTGGCAGTGGATCCTGCCAAGGTTGTGGCCATCACGAAGTGGAAACCCCCTATGAACATAACCGAGGTCCGGAGTTTTCTGGGATTGGCCGGGTACTACAGGAGGTTTGTGCAGAATTTTTCGAGGATTGCCCGGCCTTTGACCAACCTGTTGAAGAAAACCACCAAGTTTCAGTGGGACGAGACATGTGAGGGGGCCTTCCAGGAACTAAAGAGGAGGTTGACCACCACACCGGTACTAACCCTACCAGAGGGATCTGAGGAGTTTGAAGTATTTAGTGATGCCTCTAAGCATGGGCTTGGGTGCGTGTTGATGCAGAGGGGTAAGGTAATCGCATATGCATCCCGTCAACTGAAGCAGCATGAGCAGAACTACCCTACCCATGACCTGGAGCTAGCAGCGGTAGTATTTGCCTTGAAGATTTGGAGACACTATCTGTATGGGGCGAAGTGCAGGTTCTTCACAGATCATAAGAGCCTCAAGTACACTTTCACCCAGAAGGAGCTTAACATGAGATAGAGGAGGTGGCTAGAGCTTGTCAAGGACTACGACATCGAGTTGACATACCACGAGGGTAAGGCCAATGTGGTGGCAGATGCTCTGAGTAGGAAGACCTCCCATTCCACCTTATGTCACGTGGTGGCAGATAGGGTCCTAGACGAGCTGTTAGGATTAGAGGTGGAATTGATCTCACATGGAGACCTAGAGGTCCGTATGAGTGCTTTGACACTCACCCCTACCATTTTCGAGGAGATCCGGACCAGCCAGGAAGGGGACAGTAAGCTGGATAAGATCAGATGGAAGGTGCAGGAGGGCCGTGCAGAGGGGTTCCGCATTTATGAGGATGGCAGCCTCTGGTTTAAAGGTCGATGGTGTGTACCCCAAAAGTGTTCGGAGCTGAAGCGTCGCATCATGGAGGAAGGACATCAGACCCCCTATTCTGTACATCCTGGGGGGATAAGTTATATAAGGACCTGAAAAAGATCTACTGGTGGCCCCGCATGAAGCGGGAGGTTGTAGAGTTTGTGTCTCGATGTCTAGTGTGCCAGAAGGTTAAAATCGAACACCGGAGGCCAGCAGGTCTATTCCAACCCTTAGAGGTGCCGAGCTGGAAGTGGGATTCCATCTCTATGGATTTTGTCAGTGGATTGCTGAGGACTAAGAATGGTTGTGACACCATCTGGGTGATCGTGGACAGACTGACTAAGTCGGCGGTGTTTGTTCCGATGAAGTCCACGTGGAGTATGGATCAGTTAGCGAGGGCATACATGAAGTTTGTGGTCAGTCGTCACGGGGTCCCAACAGACATAGTATCGGATAGGGATTCGAGATTTGTCTCCCATTTCTGGGGAAAGACAGAGCGGACTATACAGACACTAGAGGACATGCTAAGGGCTTGTGTACTGGATTTTCAGGGTAGTTGGGAGGATCATCTTCACCTAATCGAGTTCTCGTATAACAACAGCCACCACACTAGTATCGGGATGGCTCCCTTCGAAGCCTTGTACGGGAGGAAGTGCCGGACCCCCTTGTGTTGGAATGACATCAGTGAGACCATAGTGCTGGGGCCCGAATTGATAGAGGAAATGACAAAGCAAGTTCGACAGATTCAGGACCGGATGAGGACATCCTAGAGCAGACAAAAGAGCTATGCGGATCGGAAGTGTCGAGAGGGTGACTTCGAGCCTAGGGAGAGAATACTATTGAGGGTCTCTCCCACGAAGGGTATTCAGAGATTCGGTAGGAAGGGGAAGCTGAGCCCGAGGTACATCGGCCCCTTTGAGATCCTGGAGTGGATAGGCGAGGTGGCTTATCGAGTAGCTCTCCCTCCAAAGTTAGCCCGAGTCCATAATGTGTTCCATGTCTCCCAGCTACGAAGGTATGTTGCTGACCCCTCCCACGTGATTCGCCCAGACGAAGTGGAGTTGGACAATTCCTTGAGTTATGAAGAGCGACCAGTGCGGATCCTGGATACCAAGTTAAGGAAGACTCGCACGAGTTCAGTGCCCTTGGTTAAAATTTTATGGAGTCGGCATGGAAGTGAAGAAGCTACTTGGGAGACCGAGAAGGATATGCGAGAGGCATACCTAGAGCTCTTCTCTACAGGTTAGATTCATTTTATTTCCTAGTATGCCCCTAAGGGGGGTAGTTGGATTATTTTAGATAATGATATGCCATTATAAGAACTAGAATACCCTAACCCCAACCCTAGGGAGCTGCGGGTGACTTCGGGGATGAAGTTTATTTTTAATGGCGTAGTGATGAAATACTCCAAAATTTATTATTTTAGAAATAAGTCATTAAATAGGGATTTTGGGAGAATTTATTTATTTCGTTGCTCTTTTAGATAATAGAGATTATGTAAGGGCATTTCAATAGAAAATTAAAATAAATTATAAAGGATAACCTAATATATATACACACACACACATATATATATATATATAAACACATATATATTTTGGGCCTTATAAAGAGGATAAACATTTTATTTAATCATTTGAATATTCCTACTCTATGTACCCAAGGTGATTGTTCTAAATAGTTAGGTAAAATAAAATGGCATAAATAACCTTTCTTTTATTTTTTTTCCTTTCCTTCTTCTTCTTTTACTATTTTCTCTTTTTTCCTATTTTTTTCCTCGCCGTTGGGCCAGCCGCGGCCCAACCCCGCGCCTCCTCCCTCATCTCCCCCACGGCCCAGTGCCGTCCCCTTCGCCCTGGGAACAAAACGCAGCGTTTCGCCTCTCACCCCGCCGAAACACTGCACCCTGAGTAAAGAAAATATAACCGTTGCCTGACGACGCGAACGCCGCGTTTTTCCTAAATTTCACCCAAAACGCAGCGCTTAATTATTTGGGGAAATAACCGCCGCCGCCCGGCAGGTTCCCCTTCCCTTTTTCCTTTCCCTTGGACCGCCGGTCCAGCCCTTCTTCTTCTTCTTCTTCTTCTTCTTCTTCTTCTTCCCTGTGCCGTCGTCATTCGCCACCTGCAACATGAAATCCTGCCGGAGAAGAAAGGCCTGCAACGAAAGCTCCAACTCCATTCATTTCGCCCCTCTTCCCCCTGTTGATTTCCCCGTGGATGTGACCAAACGGCACAGCCCTTCTCCCGCACGAAAATTCCCCATTTCCCGGGCAATCATGGTCTGAAAATTTTCAAACCGTACGCCGACCAACTACGCCGGACGACCTCCCCTAAACCTAACCCCCTAACCTCCAACGTGACCCTTGTCGTTTCTCCCTCAGATTGGCCTATAAATTGACCCCTCCATCGCATAGATCGGGTTCGAAAATCTGGAACCCAGAGGAACTCCGACACACGCCGCCCAACCTTCAGCCGCCCTATTCCTCGCCTTCGACCACCGTTCCCACCAGCCCGCGCCACCAACCTCTTCCCTGCACCCCCCTCTGCTCAACCAACCACCTTAGATGCCTTGCCTCGCGCCGCACGTGCCGCCCTGGCCGTGCGAAAACCACTCCCCAAAATCGACCCCTCCAGCCCGCGCCACCTTCGCATCGCCGCCGCCGGCTGTGCCGACGCTTGCAACACCATCACCGCCCCCTAAAACCACCAAGAGACCCTACCCTACCACCCTACGCCCCTGTTTACCCTACTTCTCTCTCCAGCAGCCTCCACAAACACCTCTCCCAATTCTTACTCCCACCGCCGCCGGCACCACCACACCACCAGGTTGACTCCACCTCCTTGGACCCTAAACCCTGACTAATGAAAGTTAATACATTAATATTGATAATTATTACCATTAGCCTTATTATGATTATTATTATTATTATCCTTATTATTATTATTATTATTATTATCCTCATTATTAATATTATTGTTATTATTATTATTATTACCATTATTATTATTATTGTTATTATTATTATCATCCTTATTATTATTATTATTATCATTATTATCATTATTATCATTACTATTATTATTCTTAATATTATTAGCATTGTTATTATTGCTACTCTTAGTGTTATTATAACTATTAATATTATTATTGTCGGTAATACTATTATTGTTACTATTGTTATCACTTTTATGATTATTATTATTATTGCTATTAATATTATTCCTATATTTATTACCCTAACTATGACTATCGTTGTTAGTATCTTTGTTATTATTACTAATACGATTAACATTATTATTTTAACACCCTTGTGGTTACTACTAGTAGCGTTACTATTATCCCTATTATTATGGTTAGTATCACTACTATTATTATTTAGCTCCTGGTAACCATTAGTAAAATTGGTGCTCTCTTAGCACTAACAGTGAATTAAGATAAGAGTAAAGTAGGGGTATAGTGCTTTGTTAGAGGAAAGTTAACCTCTAGTGTTCTCCTCTTATAGGCGAATCAAGTCGACATCCGGAGGAGGCGTAGGAGCGTGCTCCAAGGCCGGTGTCGGGTTAGGTAAGGGACGAAGCTATGGCCTTGTGCTTATGTGTTGTAATGTGTGGATGAATGATGAGCATTCCATGAGTTATGTGTGTTATGCATGTGTGGTGAATCATTTGGTTTGTATAACGTAGCATGGATAATGTGGTAATATGTGTGTGCATCGTATTATACGAACATGACATGTGCTACGTTGTTATTTGATATTGATGATATGGCCCTCTAGGACATGCATGCTAGGATTAGTAGCGTGGAATGATAAAGGAAGAATACGGAAAATGGACCCTGGGGGAAGTTTGCATGGGGGGATTAGAGCTTGCATGGATATGATCCTTACGTGGGAAAGGAGGGATGAGGGTGGTAAGTGAGGGTTTGGAGAGTCCAAGGGACGGTTGGAAACTTGGGTGTAAAATATTACATGGGCCGATGTAAGGGCGCCCAAGAGCCTGATTAGGGTTTGAGAGGGAATGGGCAGCTTGAAGGGTACCAGGGTGAAAGTAATCGAGGGAGGATGGAGTAAGGGTGTTGAGAGTGCGAATCCACCTACATAAAGGACAAGTATGGGTTTTCAAAGTGAGGGAGGAAGTTCGGGGATGAAAGAGGGGGTTGCTTGTTGAGGAAGTAAAGTGCTAGGGTTTTGGCCGGCTAGCTAGGGTTTCGACGGACAATTGGGTTTGTCGATCATACGCGAATCGGGGTGATAAAGTATTGTATTGGGGAACTTCCTAAGAAGAATGAGGGCGAGATGGAGGATGAAGTGATGTTAGATGAGTAAGAAAGGGGTCGGGCCACATAGGCCGATTAGGGCTCCCGGGGAGGAACCCTAGAGAGACAAGGACGTACGGAGTTGATGCCATATGTGCTGAGATGGTCTATAGCCTCGGGGGATGGATGTCGAGTGTAAGGGGAGGTATGGGTCCGATGTCGAGTGAAAGGGGAGGTATGGGTCCCAACATATGGGACGGTCCTTCTGGAGGGGAGAGGTAGCGCATTACCGGCATGCATGTCAAGGGCGTGATGTGACCTAATAAGACACGAATAAGGCATTAATTACGTAAAGCGAAAGACTGATGAGCCCGTCCCAGTCCGGTCCACCGGTTAGAATAGTGGCCAGAGGCGTTCTGCCCTGGGTGTTTATTTCCGGTCCACCGGCTATAATAGTGAGGGATTCGGGCTCGACAGACCCAAATGAGTAAGTTAACCTATGGAAAAGTACTAAACACTTATAGTGGACCACCATGTAAGGTGGGGCCAGTCCAGTCCACCGGTTAGAATAGTGGCCAGAGGCGTTTTGCCCTGGGTGTTGATTCCGGTCCACCAGCTATAATAGTGGCCAGAGGCATTCTGCCTTGGGTGTTCATTTCCGATCCACCGGCTATAATAGTGGGGTCCCCGTACTTACATGGATTAATGAAGAATGGGTGAAAATGACTTATCAACATAATGGGCCATAAGGAATAAGATACAAGTAAGAAATCAGCTTTCCTCTTGCATGTTATTATATGTTATTGATGTGTCAAACATGTATCTTGTGGTGTATGTATCGGCCTTAGTTCGTCTGTTACCTTACTCAGTACGTAGCGTACTGATCATCCGTTTCATGGGTGCTGCTCATTCCCACGAGCAGAAGACCCATCTGAGCTTGTGCAGGTAGGAGACCTCGTATTCGATGCCTACGATACCTATGAGGCATCAGGTAGGGCCGAGTGATGAGTCTATCAAGTTTGGGGTCGAGAGCGAGACGATCAGACTCTTTTTTTTCTCTCCTCTTGCTATCATCTACCCTAGTTGTTACAATTTTATTTTTTTCTGTATTTTGAATGTGGATCTTTTAAGTTGTACTCCTAACAACATTTGGTCAATGGTGGACTCCTCGTTTCATGGATGTTTTGCGATAATGATGCACATATGTCTTGATGAAACCCAACTCGATTTTCTTGTTTTAGCCTTAGCACTTAGCCCTAGGGCGGTAGTAGTGAACCGGCCTAGTGCTAAGTGTGGCGGTAACACTCCCAAGTTATGGTTTGAACTCTTAAAATTTTGCAAAGATCTTTGTTTTAAACGAAATTTTTTAGTTGTAAAATTTGGGGGTGTTACACAATTGATTAAAAACTATTAAGAAATTATCCAATTTAACATAATTAAGGTTTTTGAGCCCGAATTGCAAATCCAGTCAAATCTTATTCAAATATTTAAAGTGACATTTCAAAACTCAAATTAGATATATTCTAAAACATATTGTATACTCAATTGATTAAAAACTATTAAGGAATTACCCAATTTAACATAATTACAGTTTTTGAGCCCGAACAACAAATCTGATCAAATATTATTCAAATATTTAAATTGATGGTTTAAAAGTAAAATTAGGCAAATACTAAAACTTATTGTATACTCAATTGGTTGAAAACTATTAAGAAATTATCCAATTTAACATAATTAAGGTTTTTGAGCCCGAATTGCAAATCCGGTCAAATCTTATTCAAATATTTAAATGGACATTTCAGAATTGAAATTAGACATATTCTAAAACATATTTTATACTCAATTGATTAAAACCTATTAAGGATAACCCAATTGAATAATATAATTAGGGTTTTTGAGCCCGAACTGCAAATGCGGTCAAATCTTATTCAAATATTTAAATTGATCTTTTAAAACTGAAATTAGACATGTTCTAAAACATATTGTATACTCAATTGATTAAAAACTATTAAGGAATTACATAATTTAACATAATTAGGGTTTTTGAGCTTGAACAATAAATCTGGTCAAATATTATTCAAATATTTAAATTGATGGTTCAAAATTAAAATTAGACATATTCTAAAACATATTGTATACTCAGTTGATTAAAAACTATTAAGGAATTACCCAATTTAATATAATTAGGGTTTTTAAGCCCGAACTGCATATCCGATTAAATCTTATTCAAATATTTAAATTGACGGTTCAAAATTGAAATTAGACATATTCTAAAACACATTATATAATCAATTTAATAAAATAACTCAATTATACTATCCAATTTAAATCCGCAAGAGTTTTAACCTAACAATCCAATTTCGATATATTTCAATACTATTTTCACAATTTAGCAATACCAACATGAAATTAAGTACATTTCAAAGTATATTGCATAATCAATTTATCCAAAATAGTTTAATCGGACGAATTTGATAAATGAGAACATAACCGGGTAAAAAATATTTATTATTTACTTGTAAAAATAAAGTACATATAATATTATTATTTCATTTATCTGTACTAGTAATCTTATGATTGTCTCTAATATTTACAATGTAATAAATGATCATTATATATTGTATAGTCATGCTTATACTCACCTGTATTTTATAAAATTATCTTTTTTTAAGTAATCAAATAAATATAATATATGCTAAATATCTAATATTTTTACTTGTAAAAATTATAAATATTTTAAGAAATCAAATATAATTAGAATAAATGATAAATTGTATAGTTATGTTATGATCACCTTTATATTGTAAAATTATCTTTTTTAAATAATTGAATATTTTAAGTAATCAAATAAATTAGAATAAATGATAAATATATTTGTTAGATTCAATCATGCAATGTTTTTTATTATTAAAATTTATAAATATCTTTACTATTTACTTGTAAAAATAAAGTGTATCTAATATTCTTAATTCATTTATCTATAATAGTAAATTTATGATTATCTCTAATATTTACAATATAATAAATGATAATTATCTAGACTCGAATTTGACCCAACCCATCAAAACTCGACCCGACCCGACCCGACCTATTAAGTTAATCCGAAACAATTCAACCCCAACAGGACCAACCTATCATATTGCACTAAATGACCCGAACGGGCCGAAGTCACCTAGTTATGTGAACCAAAAAAAGACCTGAAACCAACCTGACCCTACTAGTCAAGTTAACCCAAAATGACACAAACCCAAGTTTGTTTAACCCGAACCCGACCCGACCCGACAAATTAAACCGAAATGATCCGGAACAGAAATGACCCAACTAGAACTAACCTTACCCAAACAAAGCAATGACTTGAAATGACCAGATCTGACCCACAACCGACCCGCAAAATTCAAATAACCTGACATGAACCGACCCACTATGACCTGACCAGAACCTAGCCCACTCGACCCGATTGCCACCTCTAGAGGCAAGTGGATGGTGGTGCTATAGAAGAAGCAAAACTTCTCACGCCAATCTTTCGGCGCAACGAAGAAGAGAAAATAAAAAGAAAAGAAAATGGAAGAAAAGAATGAAAGGAAGAAAAGAAAAGGAAAAAGAGGGAAGGTTAGGGAATTAGGATTAGATTATAAAATTTGTGATTAGCTAAATAATTTAGATTAGTGGAAATTTTAGCGGTTTTAGTTTTTGGTTTACGAATTTTGGTTTAATCGAATCAAGGTTTTGATTTTCAGTTAAGGTTTTGGGATTAAGAAATTTGGTTATGACTAACAATAATATTTCTTGATATTAGAGTCAAATTAGGGCTAAATATACGAGATTAGGTTAAGTAAAATTTTTGGATATTACGAAAACACCTAGCATAAAAATTCTATTTCTAAAGGTTAGTTTAATTGCGAAAATTCCTAAACTCCTTAGCAAAGCAAAAATAATGAATCTTGCAACTCCTTCTCTGAACTCACTTTTTCACCTTCAATAACAAAAGATAAAAGAGTTATATAAAAGAAGATCAATAAATAAGAAAAATGGGAAAGAAATGAATTCAAATGGAATAAGTGAAATGGAAAATATTACTCTTAAATATGGAAGCTTAAAAACCACCACCAAAAACCACTAACAACCAAAAAGGAATAATATATCAAGGTTTTGGAGGTTAATGGGAAGTAAAACAAGGAGGAAAGGCACAAAATCTTTGATGCAACACAACTGCACAAAAAAATTAAGATTTCTCGGTAAGGTAGATAGGTGAGGAAAAAGAAGAGGGGAGAAGCCCAATTTCTTATGTAAAAATGGTTCTTAGATAAAGTGTAACATTCAAGAAACAATACCAAAAAAGAATATAAGGTAAAGGAAGCAAGGTCGAGGCATGGTAGCTACCGGAAGTCACAAGCAAATTAGTTTTGTTGCAGTTGTGAATATGGTTGGGGAGCAAAAGTTGGGGTAAAATGAAGCTTGAAGAATATCTATTTCTTGAATATAAATGGTATGGATTTGTATTATTCAATGCAATATTTTAAATGAATTAACAATCAAAGGAATATAACTACAAAAGAGAGAGAATGAGTTACTGCAAGTTGGAAAAAATCAACTTTGAGCTCTACTGAAATATTATAAATTTATGTGAGTTTTTTTTAATGGAATGCATGATTTAGTAAAAAATAGAGTGAGACCTGATAGGGAAGATTTTGGAGTGAGTTTTTGGTTTTACTTTAGCCTCACTTGAGTGCTAAGATTAGGAGGTGTAAGAGAAATGACATAAAATCATGATTATGGTATTTATTGTACTTTTTAGTTAGGTGAAAGGTAACCAAGTTACGAATATGATTTGGTTTGGTTAAGGGACTAGTTAGGATTAAAATAATGGTTAGAATATTGGATGTAATTTAGTTTGGTTAATTAATTTGCAAGAAAGTCCAATAATGGGCATTTATTGAAAAAAAAAATAGTTTGGTTCCAAAAATTATAAATATTTATGGAAAGGTATGAAATAATTTTAGAAACTCAATTATATAAAAATTATGGATATTAGAGTTGTTTTGAAGCTCGACTGATAGAAAAAGACCAAAAATGGAAAAAATGAATAAGTTATGGAAATACATTTTTTCGCAAATACACAAAATGAATAATACGTGGTTCAAATTTCTACGGATTGATTCAAAATATTTTTTGAAATCTAAATATATAAAAATATGTGGTCTCAGAACTCATTTGATAATCAACAGATTAAAAATGAAAAAAATCATCTACTTGTGTAAATGGATTTTTTCACAATTTAACGATTCAAAAGAAAATGGTGAAACATGGATGATTAGAATGGATAAATAAACTCAAAAATATTTTTAGATTGATTAATAAATTTTTAAATGGGTCAAAAAGAGTGATAAAACAGGAATTAGAATAATTACAATAAATGTATTTTCCGCATATGAAAGAAATGATCAATGAAATGCTTAAAAATTAATACAAATAGAATGAGACTTGATAATAGAATATATTACAACTGTAACACTCACAACACATATAATACAAGGTTAACACAATTTAGACAAGTAAAACAACAAATTATCACATAAGGAGACATAAATACAATAGCATATCATAAGACCACTTATACTACCCAATCACAGTTTCCCACAAGCTAATCTAGGTTTAAAAATTCCTTGATCTTTTCATCAAAACACAAATCAAACCCTTAAAAAAATTTTGAATAATTGAAAATCAAATTTGAAAAACTTAAAACTAGATTTTTAAAACCAAAAACTTTGATACAAACTTGTAACACCCCAAAATTTCACTCCTGAAAAATTTTGTTTGAAATAAAAATATGCGAAAGTTAAAATAGAAAATGAGGAATGTTACCGTCACACCTAACATAAGATATATGCAAGGCTAAAACTTGTTCAACTAAAATTTAACACCAACTATTTTGAGAGAATAAACTCTTATAAGGAGTTATCCACTGGTAGATGTAAAACAAACAGTTTCACTAAATTAAAACAACACTGATAAAATCACTAGAAAACCCCGAAGAATAACCCTGTATTTTAAAACCATAGTAAGGTAATGGGAAAATGGAATTCAATCACAGCACCATTAAATATTTAAAACAACATTTGAAGATCTCTAAAACATATACAACAAGTAAAGAAAAATCCTTGAGGAATAAAAACTTCGGGTGACCTAAATCTCTCAAACATTAAGTCTTCAACCCATAAGTAGTAATCAATCTCAAGCTTGCATAAGAAATATGTTCCCCATCATTAGTGGATCGTTGTAGGACCCATTCAAATATTCATGGAGGCCACATGATATACATAAGGTCATGATGATCTTTGACTTACGATACTTATGTACAAGTATACATGTGATAAAAAAATAATTCCACTCATATAATAACTCGTATGATTTCATGAAGTATATATCATGACATTAATCGTTCACCCAATAGGTATCAAGGAATGTCATAAATGAAATGAATATAGCAAGCTATACATGGGTAACTAGAGTAGGGCATGATAACATGGAATCATGTTTATAAACACACGACTGGACATGAAAACACATAAGTATGAGTGTATAATGAAACATAAACTCATGCTGAATAACACAATTATCTTACAAGATAGTTGTAACTAAGGCTGTAAATGAGCCAAGATGAGTCGAACACTCCTAGGCTCAGGCTTTGCTCATTTAACTAAATAAACCAGCCATGCTGAGCTTTTAAAGAGCCTAGCTAAGCCAATATCATGAGCCAAAGTCATAAAATGAACCGAACCTCACTTTTTGGGCTTTGACTCAGCTCGTTTAATAAATGAGCCCAAACTTAAGGCTCTAGCTTGATTCATGTAACTAAAAAAATAAGCTAAACTGAGTTTTTAACAAGTCGAGCCAAGCCAAATACCGAGTTGAATTAGCTCATTTATAGCCCTAGTTATAACACCCTAGGTCAATACGACCACACAATGGCCACTTAGTAGCCATCTAAGCTCACAAGGGTTGCAGGGGCTACCCTATAGTACTTTTGGATTCATTAGTTGGCTCTAAAAATCAACACAAGTCATTTCGGTACATTTTGTCCTTACTCAAGCTCTTCCCAAGAATTTTTTTGGAACTTCTTTGGAGAGTCACTCATCCTAAAAACTATTCTACGATAAACACACTTAATTGTGGTGCTCTTATGATAGAATCACCAAAAGGAAGGTATATCAAATTAATATAAGTAACCATATCATTTCTTATAACACTTCACTCAGTTTGGGAGGTACTACAATAGCATTCTACACATAAGACTCGCATATAATTAAAATAATAGATACCGTGATACCAAGGCAAGAACATGCGTTATATGGTAGTACAATTATAAGGAAGACAATTGTGTTTGTTATACTAATATTATGTTTGTTATATTTTTTCGTAATTATGTTTGAGACCCTTATTTATCTATTTTTAAATTTATTTCTATGCATTTATTTTATAGATAATATTTTATTCCAAAAGCATTAAAAACACTTTTTAAGAAGTTAGAGCAACAACGTTAAAATGTTTATCTTTTTACTTGAAAATTTTTTTTAACAAAAAATACATATTAAGTAATATAAAATATAAATGTATTTATATTTACATAGATTATTAGAAAAAAAATTAAAAATAGCCGGACCTATTTATAACTCGTTTACTTGCTAGATCCGGTGTGTTTGCGTTTGGATCTGAACTTTTAAGACCCAATGGGCCTGTATTGGATCTAGGTCTAGGTCTACGTAATAAATTATTTCATAAAGACTTGAAATTATAAATTCAATAGAAAAATTATTTAAAGGATTTCAGAAAAGCTCTTGGAAGAAAATACCAGGGAGCGTGAAGATTTATATTATTTACGAAAATGCATAATACCAACTCAAAAAATATCAAAAACTATGTAAAAAAATATTTAAATCAAATTCTATGGATATGAAATTAATTTAAGCAATTTTTTAAAAAGGTATTTTGTAAACTAAAATGAAAAAAAAATAGAAGGAAATTAATTTTGTAAAGAAAAGTAATAAATAAGTTATAGAAATCTTTTCTTTAAAAATTTTTGAAGATCTTATCGATCTCTTAAAAATAAATAAATTCAAAGATGAAAATATTTTCTATAGATAAAATTTATTAAAATAGTTTTACTATTATAAAGGGGATTTTATAAATTAAATAGTTTATTTTATTAAAAAAATATAACTATAAAATAAAATTATAATCACATGATGAAGTTATAACCGAAAACGAATTTAAAATATTAAAAGTCAAAACATACATCAGAATGTAAAAATATATTTTTTAAAAAAATTGAAATCACATGAATATAATAAAATTATGGACGAGAATGAATTTATTTATAATGTAATGACAATAATTAACTAAATTTTAATATAAATTTGAAATTGTTAATAAAACTAAAAAATAAATCAAAATTAAATAATTTTATTAAATTACACTAATAAAATTAATAAACTACACTAAGAAAATAAATTTAAAAAATATTAAATATTACATTTGGATTGCCCTGTAAAGTGTGCCCACCATGGATTGTTGAACGACGTAGGGGAAGGATTTCAAGATTAGTCAATTCACCAAACTTAGTGATGCCTTTGAACATACAATAAAATAGTGTGGGCACAATGTTCAAATACTCCTCTTCAACGAACCAATAGAGGTTGGAAAACTAAGGATCCCTATGTTCCATATTTCCAACACTTTTAGCTCTCCCATCTCTTTAAAGAAACAAGTGGAGAATTTATGTGGTATATAATCATCGTAAGCTTCACCCATGAATGATCCTATATGGACACATAATACGCAGGTTAGGATACTTCGTAACGTCCTTATGTTGAGATAGCATGTTTTTCACTTATCCTAACATCGCTTGGCACACCATTAATCCTACCTCTGCGATACTCTTTACTAGGAAGTTAAATTCGCCTGCAATCATTCTTACAATGAGTATTTATAATAAATTAATACAAAAAACACAATAATAATAATAATTTAAGTTAAACAAGACATGGATATAAAAAAAAAAAACTAGAACGAATTAAAAAAAAGGTAAAAATGATCAAATAAAATACTATATATCGGTCCCACTTAATTTCAATAGTTTAAATTTTGTAGAAAAAAATAACAAATCATGAGTATCTTAAAGAATAGTTTGATTTATAATGAAAAAGGTATTTTTTTTGTTTTTATTATAGAATATTTTCATGAAATTCATTTATATATATTTTTTATTAATATATAATGATAGAATTTAATAGTCAAAATTTGTCATCGTTGACTCTAAAAAATAGAAACATGGCAAATGTTGTGGGATGGAGAGAGTGATAGTTTCTTTATACATTAATTTTTGTAGCCTTTTATTTTTAGATAAAAAATTTCAAATTTTAATTTTTATAATAATTTTTATTTAAATTTAATATTTTATATTGTTATATTTTTTTATTTATATCAACATAAGTATAATGCAAGTATAATAAGAAAAAAAATAACATTGAAATTTAAGAGTAAAAATTAATAAGTACTCATTAATTAAAATAATTAAAATTTTCAAGACTTAATCATCTTCATTGTTTCTTTCTCATCACCTTGTAACACCAAACTTCGAGAATTGAGCATTTTGGTCAATATCACTACTCAATTTTTGTTGGAATTTTTGAACTCCATTATTTTTTTGATATAATTACAATTGGAAAAGTAAATTTAGATATGTATATTGTGCTTAGTCATAAGTTCAATTTGAGGTTTGAACTCCAATTATGAAAGGAAACTTCTAAACTCCAATTCATGTATAGTTTTTATAGTATTTTTTTTGAAACCTTAGAGATCTTACGAGTTTTAATTATTTTAGTTGATCTATCAAATCTTTTGTCCTCTATAACCTACATTTTCTCGGGTATACTATATTTTGATAATATTGAGGACAAAAAATTTTCCAATCCCCTTACAATTAGATTTTATTTTCTTATACTATGTATGTATGTATATATGTATAGATAGATTGATTGATTGATTGATAGATAGAGGATGAAACAAATAGTTCCCTCAATTATGTGGATCTATAACCCAGCTAATGCCTTATTAATGCTCGTCTAAGGCCTCTCTACCTTTATCCTCTATTACTGCTCCTTTGGGGCAATATATGTACTTGTATTGGAGGAAAAAACATAAACTACAGGAAACCACTGTTGTAAAAGTAGAGAAAAAATTGTAATTGAAATTAACTCTCTTCTTTCCATTTTGTAATGACAGGATTAAAAGTTGGAATCCTGTAATGGCATAACTTTCTCACATCCACATAAATAAAGCCATTGAGTATACATGTGTTAAAGGAGGAAATATTAATAAGGTTGAATAGAAAATTATTGATCAATTACTTCAGCTTTCCAACTTGAAGATACAACACTTCCAAGTGGGTCAACTTTCCCATCTCAAATCAACTTTCTATAAGTGGCTCACAAGAATACAAGTTTTTTGTTCCTAGCATGTATAAACCTATTAACTGACATTGATACATAAAAATCCTTAGTCAATGATGGAAAATGGTAAGAGATGACACTATCCAACCACCATATAGACAACATTTGTTTATACAATGAACAACAATCCATAAGACAACTGGCTACATTGTAATAAAAATAAAAATGGTGATTAAAAAATTTGTGGGAAATAATAAATGGTATTTTTACGCTATAATCACCATCTATAGTGAATTTTAAATGATAACTTTAACTTATAACTATTGTATATTTTTTACTCATTTTTTTATAAAAAAAAATCTACATGATAAGGTTTAGATGGTGCTTATTGTAATATCCCCAATTTTATCTAATCTTAATCTCAAGTAATTAATATCTCAATCTAATTTTAATCTTAAAAAATCAATATTTTTACCTTAGCTTAATTCCCTAATCCTAAATCTTAACCTAATACTAATTTTTATTTTAACTTATTAATATTTTTTTAACCTAACCTGGAATGGTTGATAATTAATTTGTCCTCATACCCGAACCTAAATTATTTTAACCTAATTCTAATTCTAAACCCAAACTTAATTTATTTTTTTCTTCTTCTTTCTTCTTCCTTCTTCCTTTTTTTTTTCTCTTTCTCTTTTTCTTCTCCTTTTATCTGACTTATTTTTCCTTTATTCTCTTTTGGTATGCGTGGACCACTTCTTTCTGAGACCATATCCCCTCTTCCATACTTCTGTAACCTATACCTTACCCTCATTATCACCCATCAACTCCCATGCGTTGTGTTCATGAGTTTAGTTGAAAATAATGCACAATTATCATACCTCTACTCTCCCTCTCTATGTGCATGTGTGTGTACCTCCAAACTTAGCACATTTAATGCTGCAAACCACTTCTTCCTTCCCCATTTTCTAAAAACTAGCAATGACACCCTCCACTATTGCTTCCTCCCTAACACCAACCATTTTATCATTCCACAGCCCTTGGAACCAACCATTATCACCAAACCACCCCTCCCTAAAATTTTCATCCAACGCCGAAGCCTCCCCATTTTCTTCACCACCTACCACATATCACCTTTAGTGCTTCCATTCCTCCACTTGTGCACTAGTGGTTATTGTTGTTTCCTCCCCCCAACCAATGGCAAAAACCACAAAATTATACCTCTAGCATTGCTTAAAACCACCAAAGCCCCCCATTGCATTTCAACCAAAACCACCAAATAAAACCTCAACCCTTGTGGTCCCTTCATCTACTCCCCACCCCATATCAATGGCACAAACTGTTATTGCTACCCCCAAGCTTAAGTTATTCCACAGTTGCTCCCCTCTATTTTGGCACAAGTTTCGACCGAAGCCTTACCTTGTTTTGGTTTAGTTTTTACCCTCTTTTCAATCTCCGTTACCTTAGTATTTACTTGGTTATATCCTTAACTTATAATTGTATTTTATCATTATTTTCTTAGGTGATTTTACGGAGATTTTAAAGGAGATGGGATAGGATTTATGTGCTTAGAGACCGATGTTCTTTTCAGTAAGGATACAAGTCATACTTAGGATTTTAATGTTCAATATTAGGAATGAATATGTTTATTATCATGTTTTGATGTGTTATTGTGGGCCATATGATGAAAAGTGGGTCAAAATGTGAAATTAGATGCTTATACAATATCATCATGTTAATTCTTAAGTCGTAAACCCTAGGTGAGTTGTTATGATATATGCTATTGTAATGTGGGTTTGATAAAATGTGGTAAGCGTTAGAACAATATATTTAAGATTTATGGTGATATAATAAATTGAAGATTTGGAAATAATGAAATTAGAAATATAAGATTTTTGTGAAATAAAGATGTTTGACTATCCTAAAGGGTATTTTAGTTAATATTAGTTTAATACAAAAATTTTGGCAATTTAATGTGTTAAATGGGTTAAAATATGCTAATAACATCTTGTAAAATGTTTGGAGTAATTATGAATGGCCTAATCTCAAATAAGATGAGAAAATGACGTAACTTGAAAGTAGTAATGCTATAAGCAAAATTGTTATCACTTGTGTAAAATATTTGATTTATATATTGAATTTTAGATATGTTGTTAATATTGATATTTTAGGAGTTTATATTGAATTTGGTGATTATATAATTCTCGTGTGAAAAGTTATACCTAACTTGTAAATTTAGGATTTTGTAGGGGTGGTGAATGGTAACTCTTAATATAGGGCTGTGATCCCATATGTAAGACGTTGGAGTTATAACCTATTTTTCTGATATGATTTTAATAATAATATTTGAGAAACATGTGCTAAATTTGGTGGATAAATGATCAATATGGAAGAAATTGTTCTTGTAATACAGAATTGGGGTTTGTTAAGGAGATTATGGACTTATTCCTTGAGAACACCTTTGATAAATATGTGGTTGTGCTTTAGATGTTTCAATAATGTGTTGTGCATATCTACTTTATTCCTGCATGATGATATATCCAATTATGAATATGATATTGCTCATTTGAAGTAAAATATCACATAAGTCGGACCAAGATATTTTATGGATCTATTGGACCGGATGATAATAGTGGCTCAGGTGTGTTTTTCCCTGAGAAATGCATCAGTTCATTACAATGTTCTAATGGATTAAGAATATTAGGGCCATAAATTCAATGTGAATGATAATATTAACTGAGATAAGAAACTAAGAGATAAGATATTGATCAGTTAAAATAAAAAATTACGCGTGTCAAGATCAAGGGCTTGTGTCTATTCCATCGGATGATAATAGTGGCTTAGGCTTATTCTTCCATGAGAGGTACTTTAGACTATTCCACTATTTTAAGAATAATAGTCAAGAATGTGTTTTCTAGTATATGTTGAGTATGTTCCATTAAATGATAATAGTGGCTTAGATGTGTTGTCGTTGAGAGGTGATTCAGTCTATTCCACCAAATTAAAAATAGTGTGGTCTATGAATTCAACGTAAATAAAATAATTAATCGTGCGTATATCTAATAATGAGATTTGAAATCAGTAATTTCCTTACACCGTTTTATGTTAAAATGCTTGTATGCTTTTATTATTTGCTATGAACTCATGAGTTATGTTTAATCCTTTCTCGATTGTATTATTACCCTACTCAGTATGTAGAGTATTAATCATTTTTTTTATAGATGTTACTCATTATAGATGACTTAGATGTCTTTGTGCAGATTGATAATGACCAATTAAATGATTTTTCTTCTTATAATGATCTATGTGTGGATGAGTGATCTTATATATTGGGGTTGGGCATAGAGTTATGTTATCCAAATATTGGCTTTTACTCGGATATCTTTTTGGAATCTTAGCTCCATGACATCCCTTTTAATCTATTTGATATTGTACTCAAAGTTAATCTTTAAATTCTTATTTAAGTTTATGAAGTTTTTCTTGTATCTATTCATCTTGATTTATGCTCTAATTATTTTGTATTGTGATTGATATAATGATGGTATGAAAAGTAAGATTTATGTTAATTACAGTGGTAACACCTAGTTATTTTGGTATTATGCTTCTGCTAAAAATAATTTTTTTAGTAGAAATTTTTGGGGTAGTAAATTTTTTTTCTATCACCTTATTTTTTAAATATAAAAATAAAATCTACTAGCATCAATACATACACAACTTTATATATATATATTTGAATATGATACACAAGCATTAGTGTTGTGTATCCCATGCATATATATAAAATCTCTTACATCAATTAAGAAATAATGAATTATAGATGATCATATATAAAAAACTAATACACAAGCATCAATGTTCTGTGTATATCATTGAGCAAGATTATAATACCCCCACATTAGTGGTGGACAATGGAGACTTAAAAGGATTGATAAATTACCTATATCAACAATGTATACTTTCTTTTTGGAAAACTAGTCATTAAAGAACTCCACAGTTAAGTATTTGATTTAAAGAAATTTAAGGACGGGTGACCTCCTCTAAAGTTTTGTGGGATACATGTAAGTTGATGAAAACTACACTCAAAAGGACTCGTGTTGATCTGTGGGGTCAGTTTTTTATTTCAAAAGTACTCCACAATAACTACCTATGCCCCTAGTGTGGTTGAGGTGTTGCAAAAGCTTGGCTTCATCAATGGAAGACCTACAATCATACAAATAATCAATTATATATGCACATATCTAAATTAATCAAAAACATTCTACATCTGAAATCATTAGCTAGTGGTCAAAGATAAAATATAGCAACTCTTATCTAACCTCCCTAACCTAGATATCTAAAAATATCCATTTATGGTTTTGATATACCTAAGGGTAAAAAAAATATCACAATTTGCATAGTTAGTATGTAATTGAAGGAATAATGTGTGTGTGTGTGTGTCTATATATATGATCAAAACATACATCCTCATCTCCCTTCCATTTTCTTTTAATGATATCTCTCATAAATTTCATGATAAACTAGACATAATCATCATTATTTCCTTTTTTTGGACTCTACATTAAGTAAAAATCACATATTAGAACTATACTAAATGTTAAAATATAGAAAAGACATAGAATAATTATGTACACACCTTCATTTGAGCGCATTGGAATTTAGGTTCATTTTTATCTTTAGGCTTCCTTATATATAGATTAAATCACCTAATTTATGTATAAGGACATATTAATGATATAATATTGATATAATATAATATAATAAATATCTAAACTAAATTTATTAACGAAATGAATAAGTACCTATCAATAAATTTTATTGAAGCCTTACACCACTTTATACCTAAGGGATTGAACCACCATGCCATCCATCTTTACAAATGAAGAACGGCTAAAGCCAAATGTGCATTAAAGGAAAATATGGCAAAAATAAATTGATTTGGAACATCCCTCCTCCCTTTGATCACACATGTTACCTTTTCTTTTTATATCGTCCCTGTAGGATATGAGTTAAGGATATATGAACCCAAACATATCCTCATTATCTTCACTTAAAAATATGTCTTTTAATAACCTATAAGAAAATAATTAGGTAATTATGTATAAGTAATAATTTTGAAATTATTGTCGAATATAGCTATATATGTAAATTTAACAATATTGAATGAAGTTAGACCTTATATATGAATTTATATGTTGAACTTCTAGTCAACCTCTAGCTATCAAATGAATTATGTTCTCAAATCCTATCCATATATTGAGCTCTACAGTCTTGAACAACAATTGCATCGGTATTTTAATTAGTATGCTAAAATCTTGATTGTGTAAGAGTTTATCAATAAACATCACCATCCTATTAGGTAATACTTTATAGTTGATAGGAGGCATGTTGTACTTTCTACACAATGTCGCTCTTACCTTTGCTAATTCATTTTCTTCTTTTTGGTTTAGGACTAAGCTTCCTCCATATAATATTAATATCCTAGTCAAAAAGAAATATAAAATGTTAATAGATAATATAATTAATACATTAATTAATTCAACTCATGCTTTTAATAACATTACCTTATCATTGAGAATAATTAAACAACATGACCATCCAAGGGGCTCCACTTTGAAACATAAGAGATCACAGTCATTATCTTTCAAAAAAGGTATCTCTAAGAATGTATATTCATTGTAGAAGTTGTTAATAGTCACTCGAATTGTATCAAACTCGAATAATCTCTCCTCAAAGACATAAGCAACTTCTAGGGTGACATTAGACCCTTTTACTAATGTTTTGTGATCATAAGGATATTCACCCTATATATAATATTTAAGAGTTTCATTAATTTCATATATATCAAATACATATATCATTTAAATAAGATAATAATAATAACAATAATAATAATAATAATAATAATAATAATAATAATAATAATAAAGTATATTAACTTAGGTAATTCAGGGAGAGGTCTAATACTAAAATATATATGAGTGGACCCTACAATGTCAACTATCAAGGATATAATTTCATTCATGAGCTTTTGGATTCTCTTCTCTATCCTATATTGCTTGGAATTTAACTCTAATTGGCTTGCTCTTAAATTATTCAATTTGGTATTTAAACAATTAATCTCTTGACCATTGTATTCCTTGGTCCCCGATTCTTGAGTAAGCACATCATTTTGACCATTTATCAACACTATTCCAGTTATCCAGATCTCCTCTTATAATAAAATTAATTATAGTTTGTTAGGAAAAAGAAATGATATCCAAATATTATTGAAAAATAGATAATGATAAAACCTTACAATTTTATCAAAGATTTGTTGGATTAGTTCATTGGCAACCTTTCCCTTTTTCCTTTTTTTTTGTTAATCCTATGACTCACCCAAACATCCATTCGTGTAGGAGGTACATATGGACTACCATCCTTTCTACTCGTTGCTTTGCCTCCTTTTCCTTTACTATCGAGTTAAAAATCAAATTAATTATTATAGTTTAAAAGTAACAATATTTAATGTATATTAAACTATTTATGTCCTTACCAACTCTTTTCTTGTGGCATCATTGCCAATATACGAGTTCTTCATGTTTTCTTTAACCTTTTGACTCTTACTCTATCATAAAAAATATACAAGTTGTATGGAAATCAATGTGTATGTGATTATAAATACAAGTTTTAAATATTAAGAGTCATTACATACCTTATCTTCTTTTTATTTCTTATGCTCAACAAACTCGTCCCATTGTTGGGGAGTGATTACTAATTGATAATCTCCTAGGGGTTGTGATAGGTATATATCATCTTTAAAAATTATGTAAAGACATGCTAAATTAGAACCTTCGAACAATGTTTGGGAAAAGCAAAGACACTCTACATGAGAACAATAAATAATATTCGTATATGATTTAAATGGCTAATATATGATATGATATTGGTATATAAATGCTCATCATACCTATATATCGACCCATAATTTCTCCTTTATATAATTAGGTACCTTTCTCTAATTATGAATCATCATTGTACAAGCTTTGTCATTCACATAACTAATACAATATGTCCCATTGTCTTCGGTTGACACTCCTCTATTTATAATTTCATCAATTTTCAGTCGAATTCTCTTATGTCTTAACCTTGCCACATTATTCATTTGAACTCTACCTCTCTTTCCTTTAGCATATTTCTCTCCTTTATATTGGGACATCATACCTGCATGAAACCATCAAAGAAATATTTGTTATTTGGATTTTAATAATGCATTAATCAAAATTTGTATTTATTTTCTCATTGGCAAGGTAGAAATTTTCTAAAACCTAGCTTCTTTTGCCAATGTTTTGAAATTATTACGAACAGGCTAGCATAAATGAAGCCACTTTACAATTCCACTAAAGTTCTTCTTAATCAATTTTATCCTTCGAGCATGTAAAACTTGTATACCATAGACCATGAAAAATGAACCACCGTAAAATTCTACCACCAAATGACAATAAGAAACTGTCCAAGCAACACTTCAAACAAGTTTTAAATGATATTTAACATATTAAATAGCAAAAATTAGAAAGTATATTTAAAGGAAAACACCCTATTTAAGCATAGAGAAATTGATTGAGTTTTTGTGCAACATTAAGCAAGAATGAAGGTAAATAAGATAATTAAAAGTATAATGTAAATAAGATAATTAAAATAAATAAAAAATAAAAATGTACTGCTAGAATTTTAAAGTAAAAATTAATAATTACATATTCATTAATTAAAAATAAGTGAATACATAAAGATAAGAATACAAATTTTAATTATTTATTGAAATTATTAAATTTGAATAAAATATAGTATAAAATAATATTTATTAGATTTTAAAAAATGTAATAGTTTATTAAGATATATTAGAGGACACTTAAATACTATATTAGGGACACAAAAATTAGTGTCAAACTAAATGGGACAAATAGTGCATAAAAATGCACTATTTATTCAAAAATAATATTAACTTAATAATGCAGTTTTTGGTTTTTTAAAATTCTGGATGTCTACGTCTTTATTGGAAACTGAAAAATCATTAATATTTTTTATTCTTACAAAGCTATTGTCTATTCCTTTATTGAGAATTAACTCTTAGTTGTTTCATTTTTTGTGTGCAAAAATCGATAATATATACAAAGATGAACACAATAACAAAGTCCTATCATATATGTCCTCAAATAATTAATACAAAAAATTAATGCCTAAAAGGCGAATATAGATTGAATACATATTCTCCTTGCCCAAATTGGAAAAATGAAGAGATGATAAGAGTACAAAGTTGGAAGAAGTAGTAGTGGTTGAAAGTACCTAAAAACTGAAATTACGAGCGTGTTTCCATTGTCTGTTAAAATTTTAATATAAATTTACGTCTGGGTAACGTAATTTTCTACCATGCATCAACGTAACCTAAGCCATAATATCCAAGCCACATTCGATCAAAACTCTAGCCGACCCAACCCTTACCATTTCAGCTTTCACCCAAAGTCCCATGCAAACCATTTGAGGCAGGAAGAAGGCAAGCCAGTAACTGTCTTTATGGATAACCTGGCAAAGAACGTAGCAATAGAGGAGGTGCAGGATGTCTTTGGGGAGGCTGGCAGAGTGTTGGATATATTCATCAGCCGGCGGGAAAGGAAGAACTCAAGCCTACGTTTTGGGTTTGTGAGGTATGCTACCGAGAGGGAAGCAAATGAGGCGGTAAGAAGGGTGAACAACATGTTGTTGCAAGGGCTTCGTCTGTTCGTTCGGTTGGCGCTGTTCGATAGGAAGAACAGGAAAGAGTTCAGGCAGCATGCTTCAGGGGATTGGATCCAGAACTTCCGAGGTCAGGGTAGGGAGAAGCAAGCTATGAGGGACTCCAGAACGTTTGCGATGGTGGTAAGGGGCACATAACTTCGGCAAGGTCCAACGCAAAAGCGCTCCCTGGTGCTGGAAGAAGATAGGGAGGCGGTGGAGTGGATGGAGAGGAGTGTGGTGGCAGAATCGTTCCAACCATTGTGTCCGGAGATTGTTGTCCCTCAGCTGCAGAGAGACTGGAGTACTGCAACTAAGGTACGTGACCTTGGCCGGTTTAAATTTTTAATTACCTTTGAGTCCAAGGTAGAATGTCGTAAGGCTATGGAGGAGGAGAGTATGTTGCGTGATCATTTCCCGATGGTTAGGAGCTGGCAGTGGGCGGATGCATGCAAGCTTCGTAGAACTTGGGTGGAGGTTAGGGGGCTGCCTGTGGTGCTCTGGAGGGAGGAGAATTTGCGTAAGCTGGTGGCACCGTGGGGGTCGTGGGTGTGCTGGGAAGAGAAGGGAGATTATGGTGATAGTATGGCAGCAACCAGGGTGTTGATAGATACGCCATGCATGGAAGAAGTGAGGGAGGCTGTCGAAATTAGGGTGAGGGAGGCTGTGTTAGAGGTGGTAATCTCAGAGGTGGGGGAGAACTATTTGCCTTGGCAACCACCGACAATGGCTGTGCCCGGCGGCCGGAGATATGGAAAAGAAGTAGTCGACAGCTGGGCGGCTAAGGGTACCATGACAGGTACGTGCTCTAGTTCCTCGAGCAGTACAAATGCACCGTTGAGGCAGCACGGGGGTAAGAAGAAGGTAGGGTTGTCGAAGGTAGGTGGTAGGGTTATGGAAGAGCCTGTCAGGAGGAAGCTGCTTATTCAAAATGCAGAGGTTACATGTGGGGAGAGGGGCAGCTATACAGGGAGGGTAGTGGCATTTCCGGAAGGTAGTGTTCGAGGACAGAGGGTTTGTTTAGAGGGTGCAAGTGGGAGCGAGGTCGGCAGTCGACGGGCAGGCGGGCAAGGAAGCGAGGAGGAGGAGGGCAGAGCCAGATCTGGGGGATCGCGAGGACATCAAGGTGGGGGGCAGGCTGCAGGGCTGACAGGAGTAGAGGGATGTGAGGTCTATAACAACGAAGGCAGTAGGCGGGGTCTGGGGAGAATGGCAGAGGGTGGAAATAGCATGGTGGCAGGCGATAGTCAAAGGGTGGCGGAGGAACAATGGGGCGAGAAAGCTCTGTTGTTTGATATTTGTAACAGGCGTGATGCTCAAGGCGTGGGGGAGGAAAGTGAGACCGACGTGCTTATGCTTACAGGTAGTGTTGTCGAAGGGCAGTATGTCACTGGTGGGCGTCCTGTATGCGGGAAGGAAAAGGTAAAGCCCGTCTGGTGCTCGTGTCCAAGACACGCGGATGTCCAAGCGTCGTCCTTGGTCTTGAAGGGTAGGGAGGGAATCGGGGAAAAGACGAATAGTGTACAAGGAGTGGGAACAGAGGAAGAAGATTTTAGCTCTTGGAAAAGGAAGGCAACGGAGGAGAGTGTAGAGAAAGGTGAGGGTTCTCAATTACAAGGGGAGTCGGGGTCCGTAAAGACTAAGCTAGCAGGAGTGGACCATGACTTTGAAGGAGAAGTGAGTTTGTTTAATAGCCGGAGGAGAAACGCGGAGGGTAGTACACGATTGGATTGTTTATTGGGAGAAGTAGGCGTGGAAAAACATAATGAAGACATGGAGGAGGGAGAGGCTTCACGGGACTCTTCAATAGCACTTCCACCGGGGTTTGAAAATGCTCCCCCAAGGGTACTCGGGGAAGAGGGTGGTTTGGAACCGGAGCAAGTGGATTATGCGACGGTGATTGAGGCGGGAGTGGATTGGGCCGAAGCAAAAGAAACCTGGAAGTTTGGTAAAGAAATTGGGCTTCATTCTAAGGAGGAGAGTGTGTGTAAAGAGAGGCTGTGTAGTTTAAGAAGGAGCCAGAGGAAGATTAAGAGTAGGAAGATTTGATGAGGGTCGTGCCGGGTTATAGGAGAGGCAAATTTGATGATTATTGTTAGCTGGAACGTGAGGGGGATTGGAGCTTGGGGTAAAATCTCGAGTATAAATGGAGTGTTAGAAAGGGTAAGACCGTGGGTATGTGACCTAGTCGAAACAAAACACCAGGATTTGAAGGAGGCTTGGAAGAAGAAGGTCTGGAGAAATCACGCAATTGTATGGCGAGATTCGGTGGCTCAAGGGAGAAGTGGAGGGTTGATCATTGGCTGGGATACACAATTTTTTTCGATGGTCAACTTTAGAAATGGGAACAGATGGATCCTGATCGAAGGCTTCCTGGGGCCGCAGGCTTTTGAGTGTGGGGTGTTGCTTGTTTATGGGCCGTCGGATACTAGAGAAAGGAAGGTTCTATGGGAGGAGCTATGGGAGGTTGGCCAACAATGTGATAGACCATTACTTGTTATGGGGGACTTCAACGAGGTTAGGGGCCAGAACGAGAGAAAAGGGGGATGGATCGATCATAACAGCGTTGCCGCTTTCAATGGGTGGATCGACATGATGGGCCTTATTGACTTTAAGCCGAATAACATGAAGTACTCTTGGCAGAGGGCAGGGTCGGCGAGTTTACTGGACATATTTCTTCTTAGTCCGGCTTGGGTAGAGATGTTCCCGAGGATCTATTGTCAAGGGCTAGGGAGATCTCTTTCAGACCATAACCCAATCAGCCTCAAAGAAGAGCCTAAAGGAGGGGGGAAGAAGCCCTTTCGGTCCTGGGATATGTGGTTCTCTCATCCCAAGTTTCGAGGTTTTGTGGCAGATTGTTGGAACAAGATGGAAGGGGCGTCCTGTCAGAGCAAGTTAAAGGAGATAAAGGGATCGCTGCGGAAATGGAACAAGGATGTGTTCGGGGATGTCGAGTCAAGAATCAAGTCTTTTGAAGAGGAATTAGAGACGGTGGATAGAATAGTGAATGAAGGCGCCGCTCAAGATGTTGATCTTGCTAGAAGGGCTGCCTTGCAGGTGCAACTCTGGAAATGGCATAGGAGAAAAGAAGAGTATTGGAGGCAGGTGTCGAGGATCAGAGGCTTTAAAGATGGAGATAGAAACACGAGATTCTTTCACACTATTGCTGCTGTCAGGAAGAAGAGAGCTACCATCAGTAGGTTGGTAGTAGAGGGCCAGGAGGTATCGGAACCGGAAGGTATAAAAGATGGTATTGTGGCCTTTTTCAAGAAGTTGTATGAGAAATCTGATCTTCCACAAGTGAGCATTTCTGTCGATGGGTTCCAGAGACTATCAACAGAGCAGAGCAGGGGGATGGATAGAATACCTAGCAGGGAAGAGATACAGAAGGTGGTATGGTCGTGCGATCCAGACAAAGCTCCAGGGTATGATGGTTATCATTTGGGATTCATCAGGAAGATGTGGGCCGTTATAGGGAGGGACTTCACCAATACTATCTTATAGTTCTTCAGGACAAGCAGGATGCCACGAGCTCTCAACACCACGCTGATCTCGTTGATCCCTAAGGTTGAGGAAGCGGAAGAAGCTCATCAGTTCAGACCCATCAGCCTAGTGGGATGCATATATAATCAAAAATCATTGCTCAAAAATTGAAGCAGGTAGTCAGGATACTGGTTAGTGACTCTCAAGCGGAGTTTATAGAAGGAAGAAGCATCCTAGACGGGGCCTTGGTAGCCAATGAGATAGTTCAGTGGACGAAGAAGAGGAAAGGAGCGAGAGGAGTAATGATTAAGCTGGACTTTCAGAAGGCATATGACAGCATCAGGTGGGATTTTGTGGATAACATTCTCAGCATTATGGGTTTCGGGAAAATCTTCAGAGGATGGATTCAGGAGAGTATTACGACACCAAGAATCTCGATCCTTATTAATGGAGTACCTTCCGAACCTTTCGAGATGGGTCGGGGGTTAAGGCAGGGGGATCCTATCTCTCCTTTTCTGTTTGTATTAGCTGTGGAGGCTTTCACTCAGCTCATTAGAAGAGGTGTGGAAAAAGAATCTCTCCAGGGGATCACCGTGGGCAGGGATAGATGTGTGGTTACTCATCTACAGTTTGCGGACGACACAATGGTATTCTGTGGAGAGTCTTTGGGGAGTGTAAGAAACTGGAGAAGGCTTATGGACTGTTTCTTCTTATTGTCAGGATTGCGGGTCAACTTTGAAAAATCAGAATTGATCGGTCTAGGCGTGGACACTTGTTTTCAGCAGGAGGCGGCAGAAATTATGGGATGCAAGGTTGGAAGGCTACCTATGAGTTACCTTGGTCTCCCTCTGGGGGCAAATGCAAGCAGGAAGGAAGTGTGGAAGCCGGTAGTGGAAAAGATTAAGACGAGACTAGCTGGATGGAAGGCGAGAGTTCTGTCAAGAGCAGGGAGGCTGATTCTGATTAAGAGTGTGCTCAACAATCTACCATTGTACTACATGAGCTTGTTTAAAATTCCTAAGGGAGTGGTCAAGGAAATCATTCGTATCCAGAGGAACTTCTTCTGGAGTAGTACAGGAGGAAGAAAAGCTTTGCCACTGGTCATATGGGTGGTGATTCAGAAACCCAAACACTTAGGGGGTTGGGAGTGGGGGACTTGATGATGAGGAACAGTGCTTTACTCTTCAAATGGTGGTGGCGGTACTACACAGTAGAGGGAGCGACTTGGAAGAGCATTATTTCCTCGATCTATCCGAACGACCATTTCGGATATATAGAGACTCCACAGCATAACAAAGGATGGGCACCATGGAGAGACATCACCAACACAGGTCGCGAACTTCAGAATTCTAATCTAGGGCTGAAGGTCGAGGTGGGAGATGGGAAAAGGGTTAGCTTCTGGCGCGATGATTGGACAGGGCATGGAGTTTTGAGGAACTGGTTCCCCAGGCTTTATTTGGTATCGAATCAACAAGACAAAAAAGTGGCGGATATGGGAAATTGGGAAGGCACACGATGGACGTGGGACCTGAGATGGAGAAGAGACCTCTTCGTATGGGAAGTGAACCAAGCAGAGCAGCTAAGGATAATCATTAAGCGGTGTCAGCTTAACATAAGTAAACAGGATATGATCAGGTGGGAGGGCGACAACACCGGTACCTTTTCTGTGAGATCGCTCTGTCAGGTTAGGCACCAAAGGATAGGGGAGGTGTGCCAGAGCCCTACTAGCTCAAGATTAATGTGGAGGAGTGTGGCCCCACCACGAACGGCGCTCCTGTCCTGGCTCGCGGTGTACAACAGACTCAATACAAAAGACAGACAGGTCCGGATGAGCATTATTGGAGAATCGGAAGCAAGGTGCCCTTTTTGTCAGGTGGAGAAGGAAACGAGCGACCACATCTTTTTACACTGTACAGTGACGGGGAGACTGTGGTATGACATTTGCAATTGGATCAGGCGCGAATGGGTAATGCCAGATACAATGAATACGAATGCTTTGGCTTGGCTAGGGGTCCCAAACAGAGGGAGGGAAAAGGTTATCTGGCAGGCAGCTTTTTTTGCTATCACTGGCTCCATTTGGGAATCCAGGAATAAGGTGGTCTTTGACAATCAAGAGTTCTGCATCAACTGGATGCTCTTGTCCATTAAGTTGAGAATTGGCTTTTGGTTAAAGTACAGCAGCAAGGAGTTTCCCTATAGAATAGAGGAGTTAGTGCATAACGTTCATGTTTTCTTACATTAGGTGTCCTCTATCATAGGCCTTTTTTGGCCTCGAAGGAGTATTGACACCTTTCATGTCGAATTATCAAAAAAAAAAAACATATTCTCCTTGCCTTATTTTCACATTAGATTAGCTTAAGGTCATGGGAAAAACCCGTACAATCAAACAACTAGATTTGGTGGCTTAGTTGGTTTGGGGAACTGTTGGCGGGAAAAAGGCTCAAGGCCGGCCTTGACTAGTATAAAGCAGTAATAATCTGGAAAGAAGATCTTACCAGGAAAATGAAAAATAAAATAAAAATCTGGTGAAAAGATTGACACATACCTTCCTCATCGATTGATCGCGTCACGTGGGTTTTGCCTGTGAAATCCTCATCGAGAAAACTGAAGCAAAAATGTATGCCCCTGAGCAATCCGCTGGCCCCTGGATGTGTGTGTGTATATATATATTATACGGAGGGAGTGTTGGTACCTTCGTTCTTAGTGACACCCGCGAGCGAATGTGTATCTTTTACCGTTCATTACCAAGGCGAGAAAGGAATAATCTTTTACCGTTCATTAGCAAAGGCGGACGGCAAAAGAATCGAATAGAATTTCAGCAGGGACGAGCCCACCACCACCCATTCAATGATGTTGCCGAAATTGACAACAAAGTTATCTGCTTTAAGGTAGTGGGGGGAGGGGGACCCCATGTGATCCCACACGGTTAATCTTCGCGAAGAAGCTTAAAAATCAAGCTGTACAAGAACAAAGGAAAAAAGAATGTGTCTTCACGATAACCCACGGCAGGCATTTGAAATGAGCCCACTGACAGGCAGCGGCGACCCGTATGATCAACGAAACAAGGAATTGTGCGCTCAATCCAATCCATGGATAGATTTTTCATCGAACCGGACCACATCACCCTGACCGTTCCACTTGATCGACTTGAAAATAAAGAATATATCTGTAGGTGTAATATTAATTGATTGATGAATTTTATGATTCAGTTGATTGCATGAGTGGCGCATGCCTTCTCTAGCTTCCTTGAACTGCTTTAGCTAGCTAGCTAGCGTACTTAATCAGGTTGTCCTTAATCAATGGATGTTCAATTCAATAGCCTGAACTGAACCCTATTTAATCAGGTAAATAAGATTTTGAGATAAGCTAATTACCGTGAATGGGAAGGGGAATCAATAATGAAAGATAGAATAAGATAATCAGTACCAACAGATATGAAAAAGAAACATCAGAGAGAGTTAGAACACAGTACGACTCTGTTTAATTTACCACAATTACAGTTGGTTTGTTTGATTCCTCCGGTAATAAGGTCTCAACATCAACATACTTATAATGGTATATGTAATATCCTATTTTTAGAAAACTTAATTAATAAAATTGCTAATTATGTGTAATTATTAATAATAATTATTGTAGGATATTTTATATAGGATGGAAAATTAGATTATAAATCTAATTAGGCCAAATTTTGGGTGGACTTCGGAAGATTAGTTGGCCTTTGTTTTGAACTAGAACCGTCAACCTTGAGCCTTGCCGACCCGACTTTCCTCTTTCTTGGTTCAATTTGTGTAACCAAACAACCTAACTAAATCCCAACCAAATCGATCACTTCACTCGTCCCCTTGGCTTGGTTGTATGTGTGTCTTTATTTTCACTCCAAACCCATGTCCCTGCTCTTCCTGACTTGTGAAATTGCCTTCCTCACCAACCCATCCCTCCCTCAACCATTTGCATATTACCCCACTTATATAACCCCTCCTTCCTCATTGTTGTGTTTTGATTTAGCTCCAAACCGACCCCCTCCTCTTCCTTTCATCCTCCTAGTTGGTTTGCATTATCTTCCTTGACATTCTTTGAGTTTCAACACCACCATTGTCACAACCTAATGCCACCTTTGTTTGCACCTCATGCCACCTAGCCACCTTTGCATCCAACCCCAACGCAACCCTTTTCCCTATTTGAGTGAATCTTCTATGCATGGACCCCCTTTTTTCATCCTAACCTTACGTTTCATAAGTAAATAATAAAGATATTTATAAATTTTAACAATAAAAAATATTGCATGATTTAATCTAACAAAGATCGTTATCCTTTATTATCATTTATTTAATTACTTAAAAAAATTATAAAATAAGGGTGATCATAATATGACTATACAATGTATAATTATCATTTATTACATTGTAAGTATTAGAAACAATTACAATATTACTATTACACATATATGAAATAAAAATATTATATACACTTTATTTTCAAAAGTAAATAATAAAGATATTTATAAATTTTAACATTAAAAAAAACATTGCATGATTCAATCTAACAAAGATATTTATCATTTATTATAATTTATTTCATTACTTAAAAAAAAGATAATTTTATAAAATAAAGATGATCATAATATGACTATACAATATATAATTATTATTTATTACATTGTAAATATTAGAGACAATCATAAGATTACTAGTACACATAAATAAAATATGAATATTAGATGCGCTTTATTTTCATAAGTAAATAATAAAGATATTTATAAATTTTAAAAATAAAAAATGTTACCTGATTCAATCTAACAAAGATATTTATCATTTATTTGATTACTTGTTTATTAAATTATTATTATAACTTCTAAATGTTGTATTTTTGTGTGGAAAATTTATTAAGATATCATTAATAAATAAGGATGTCTAGGATAAAAATATGAAAAATAAGTATAATTTGTAAAACATTATATTTTTAAAAGCTTTAAATGAATAATAAAATATGTGTAATTTATTATTATTATAGATTTTAATTTTTGGTCGGATGAATGTCGAGTAGGATCATTATCGGGTCAGGTCAACGACAGGTCGAGTCTATATTTGATCAGATCACTATTAGGCCGGGTCCAGTTTAGGTTAATTTTTATCAGATTAGTGCCAGATTAGATTAGTATTGGGTCGGATTTGGGTTGGATCGGGTTGCTATATTTTTTGGATTTTATTAGGTTAGGCTTCACTCTAGTCGGGTTTGGTTGGACGGGTCGAGACAACTTTTGTTAGCTCTATAAATGATATAATCCATCTGGACCCAACTTAATAATCTTTTACTTTACATAATTAGTATATTTCCATTTAATTAACACAACAATTTTATTTATTAACTCGGGGGGGGGGGTATTACAAACTCGAAAATACAAAGGTACACCGGTTATACTAGCACATATAAGCAACAAAATACCCTCCAACCATCAACTCCAGGACACAAATATACCTTGGTCGCACTGGTGGGTGAGGACACACAATACTATACTGATAAGGACACCTGATCTATAAGTATACATACACCTTAAATATATCGGTAGAGCTAGATAGAATAAGATATAGGGTATGGTTGGGGCATTGAGACACACCAGCAAAAATCCAAAATAATCATGTGTTAAACCATGTATTTAGGTTAGTGACACCTAAAGAGCCACCATTTTCGATCTTGAGGTATTCCACTTTAATTATTATTATCTTAATTACGGTGACCATAATAAATACATTAATCACATACTTACTCATTTTCATTTGTTTTTTAACTATTAAGTAATCCTTATTAGTAGTATTATCTATATGAGCTTAAATAGTCCACTAAGGCCAACCTAGGTTCCAATTCTTATACTTAGGCACCATAGCTCAAAATGAAAAAAAATACCCCTAAGGCTAAGGCTTCCTTTTATTATCTATTTTCATTACAAAATTCATTTCCATTTATCCACATGCTATAATAGGTTATCATATCATAATTATAACACGGTTCATAGAATCAAATATTCCATACCAAGGGATTATGTATAATTAGCAACTAAGGCACCTCTTGTATAATTATAAAATAAGCATCATATCATACCCTTAATAATATATTCAACCCTATGTCATGAAATATCCTAATAATATTCACCAATTTACCAACATACCCTCATCCTTATAATATACGTGGTTATACTAAAACAAGCCTGACTAAGGCCATACACCCGTATTCTATTGTTTAATATCACTTATGTCTTATTAAGGAGGCTTACCATATTATATACAAATTACGATTTACCCCTCATTACTTATAAAATTACTAAATTACCCTTCTTATTTATAAATTTATTCTTTTAACTTACCAAATTACTAAATTGCCCTTCGTACTTATTAAAACTACCAAATTGCCCTTTCAGTTTATTAAATTGTCAATTTACCACTACAAGAAAAGCTATTTTTGGCAACGGGTTTTGGCCACGACTTAAAATTTTCGTTGCGAAAAAATAATTTTTTGGTCTGTTAAATTACCATATTAGCCTTCATACTTGGTAAATTGCCTTTCTAATTTATTAAATTATCGAATTACCCTTCGTACTTGTTAGAATTACCAAATTACCCCTCGTGTATGTTAAATTACCAAATTACCCTCCATACTTATTAAATTATCAATTTACCTCTTTTTATGCCAAATTACCAAAATACCCCTCTTACTTACTAAATTACCATTTTATCCTTTTTTCTCATAAAATTACCAAGATACCCTTCTTATATGCCAAATTATAAAAATATCCATCTTACTTACTAAATTACAATCTTACCCCTTTTGTTCATAAAATTACTAAGTTACCCCTTTTTATACCAAAATTATAAAATACCCTTCTTATTTCATAATTTACCAAATTACCCTTTTCCCATGCCAACTTACCAAAATACCCTTTTTATTTAATAGTTTACCAATTTACCCTTTTTATTCATAATATAACCAAGTTACCCCTTTTATGCCAAAATTTACCACACTACTCTTCTTACTTATTCATTTAACATATTATCCATTTTTTCATATAAATTGCCATTTTACTCTTCTTATGCCAAATTTACTAAAATACTCTTACCATATAAAACATTAATACTCATGGTCCATATGCATCATTCAACACCACCAACTATTATTATTTATTATTAACACCCATTATCATCTACCATACATACTTACTTAGGCCACACCTTTTGTATAAGAAAAATTACTAAAATGCCCCTCATATTAACATTATTTCTACTACAAATAAATATATTAGCTTATCATGACATACACATGCATCTAACATTATTATTAACAATAATGCTCCTTTCTTAACCATCATTTCTACACATGATACATTTCATAATATAACATGCTTTTCATTTTAATTGCCAACATATGCTACAAATTATAATATACTTAACATCACATAATATGTACACAAACATATTTATAAACCCTAATGTGTTTGCATACGTATAACCACACATTTTAGTAGGATATAATAGTTACCTTATTTCTAACAATAATTAAACCTTACCGGTATCTTAGTTAAAAGTTTAAGCTTTGATTAGTAAAAATTTGTACCTAGAAATAATATCAAAACTAGCATATTAGTAGTGGAAAATTAAAAGGCTAAATTATTATCAAAAGATTAGTAAATACATATAATTGCTGACTATATTGTACCTTAAAGATAGATAAATTTTGCAGCAAAACTTACATTGCATGGCAGCATGAGCTACATGCACAAAATGAAGAGGGAAAATGGGGAGAAGTGGAATGGTTGGTTCGGTGAGGTTTTTTGAATTTGGTTAAGGGCTTGTGGAGGGGAGTGAGGGTGGTGGCTGGGTGTAGGGAGGGTGGAAGAATGTAGGTGCTAGTCAGGGTCAGAGATTGGTGGCTTAAGGTGGTAGGAACGATGGCGGTAGGGCTAGAAAGGTGGGGTAAAGGAATGGAGAAGGAGAAGGAAGGAAAAATAAAGGAAGAAAAGTGGGAGATGCAGGGGAGATCTCGACCAAAAGAGGCAAAGGGGAGATAGAGGAGGTGCCAGGGGGTCGAAGGTCAGCTTCAATGGTGGAGGAAGAGGGGGAATTGGTGGTGCAAAGTGGCAAGCAAATAAGAGGGTTAAGAGGAGAAGAAAAGAGAAATGAAGGGAAGGGTGGCTGTAGGGAGTGAGTGGTGGCTGCTAGGTGGTGTAGGGAAAAATTAGGGGAGGCCAGGGGGTTGTTGTGGTGGTTGGTTGGGTGGTAGAGGCAACGTTTGAGGGTGACAAAACAAAAATAGGGAAGGAAACTAAAAGGAGGAAAGAAAGGCGAAGAGGAGGCTCAATAGGGGAGAATGGGAGGCTTGAGGGAGACAGAAAATGGGTAGAGAAGGAGGAAATAAGGAGAAGAAAAGGAAGAGGGAAAGGAGTGCTGGCATGGTCGGCTAGGTGGCTATTGGCTGTAGGGGGTCGGGGAAGATGGTAGGTAGAAGGAGAGGAGGAAAATGAAAGACACGAGGGGGTTGTGCATGGTCAAAAATGGAAGGGAAAAGGATGGGGCATAGAGGAAGAGAGTAGGGTTGCAATGGTAGGGCTGTAGGGACTGGTTATAGGCATTCGTAGGCATAGGGGAGGGGTGTTTAGTTCAATGGTTGAAGAAGAAAGGAGAAGGGAAGTAGGATGGGTAAGGAATAAAAAAAGGCAGCCCGGCCTACACATGAGGGATAAGAAATAAAAAAAGGAGGGTTGGACTGGCCCAACCGAGGGAGGAGAAAAGAAGAAAAGAGAGAAAGAGGGGGCGTTGGTTGGACGACGAAGGGAGGAAAGAGGGCTAGTAACCTAGCGGGAGGAGAAGGGAGAAGTAGGGCAGATAACCCAAGGAGGAAGAAAAGAAGAAAATAGAAAAAGGAGGAAAAGAAAATGAAGGAAAAAGGAGAAAGAAAAAAGGAAAAGGAAAAAGGAAAAGGGGGAATAAAAATAAAGATAATTTTAGAATTGGGGTATTTAATTATTTAGATTAATAAGTTATTCTAATAAAATAATTTATCTAAATTTTAAGATATTAATTTAAGAGTATAATTTTAGTAAAAATTAGGTTTGAAATTTTTTTAAAATAAAAAGAGTATGATAAAATAACAAAATATTTATTTTAACTAATGATTGAAGTGATGAAAAAAAGAACGCACCCCACGTGCTAGGATTTCTCACCCGTTTCTCTGTGCGATCACCATGGACCCTATGGCTTGTCCACCAGTATCCATGGCTAAGAGGAAGTCTCAGCGTAAAGCTACTCCATTCTGGTGTCTCCAGCTACATCTGAGAATCACCAATCGGAGATGACTGATGTCCCCATAGGAGGCCCTAAGATGGTTTTTGACCACAATACGGAGAATTTTAGACAAAGTTCAGGTATGGTTATTCATTCGCCAGAATTCGCAAAAGAAAATTTGACTGATTATACCCCAACAAAGGTAGAAAATAGATTGGAATTTGAGGAGCCCCCAAAGGAAAATTTGACTTCAAATTGGAAGGAGATTCTCCTTGCGAATCATCACCCAGAAAATGGCATGAATTTGAAATACGTGCCTCCGACAGTGGTTGATGGGGTTTTGAAAGCAGAGATGCAGGAGTCAGAATTAGAGAGGGAGGCTAGACGATGGAGTAATGCAGTGGTAGGATATGTGCCTGGTCCTCGTCCTCTCCATTCCCACATGAAAAAATTTGTAGCTGAACAATGGTCGTTCCTCCCCAGTGTCCCAGAGGTCTTGTCCCATGACCATGGATTCTTTATTTTTCATTTTGAATCATCTGATGTCATGAACAGAATCCTCGAACGACCCTTTTGGAACTTTGTCATATGTCCCCTGCTTGTACGAAGGTGGTCACCTGATATGAATCTCAAAAACTGAGTGGAGAGTCATGCCCCTTTGGGTCGTCTTGCCTGTATTACCTCTTCAATTTTGGTCGGATGATAGTCTTAGTAGAATTGGAAGTATACTGGGCAAACCAATTTGCGCTAATCAAATAACAGCCATGCGAGGGAGAATTTCTTTCCCCCGTCTCCTGATCGAGATTGATGTGAGTACTCCATTTGTAGACCATGTGCAAATTCTGTTACCAAATGGGGATATAGTGAACCAAATAGCGGAATACGAGTGGAGACCAAAATTCTGCACACATTGTGATCTTGTTGGTCACGACATTGGTCAATGCAGGAAACTAACTAGGGGGAAGAGTAAGGCAGACCATAGATTCTGGGTACCTAAGCCTCAATAGGTCAAAGTTCCTAGCTAAGATGATCCTAAGGTTGATCCAAAGGTACAAACTCAATGTCCAACCCCTCCAGTAACTAAGAAAATTGATGCGGAGAAAACCTTGATACCCTCTTGTGACAAGTCTGTTGCCTCGTGTCCTAGGGGAAGCTATGAAATCAATAAAAACATCCTTGTATCATTTGACCATCTTACAAAGTTTTCTAATACTAGACTGGCCAAAGAGAAAGGGAAAAGATCAGGGGATATCGATAGAGGTGGGGGTTCACTGCCCTTACATTTATTATGAATTTAGCTGTATGGAACATTAGAGGGCTAAATAAAGCCCTCAAACATGGTGCTGTCAGACAATTTGTCAAACAACACAAAATAGAAATTTTGGGTTTAGTGGAAACTTGTGTGAAGGAAAATAAGGCTTGGCCTATCCTAGACAATCTGAAACTGGGATGGGAGTAGGCTCAAAACTATTTGCATCATTCGAATGGGAGAATTTGGTTGCTTAGGAAAGCTGACATTTTTTATGTTAGAGTCATCAGTAGTATGGCTCAAGGAATCCACACCAGGGTTGTGGACCTTAGAAATAATATTCATTTTGAATTGACTGTTATATATGGTTTCAATACAGGTAGACTTAGACAGGATCTTTGGACATGGCTTGAATCTATAGAAGGTAGTATTCATTAGCCTTGGGCAATTTTAGGAGATTTCAACATTGTGGCATCTGCATCTGAAAAACTTGGGGGCGATATAAACCAAAATGATGTAGATGATTTCACACATTGTATTCACCACTGTGGTCTCTATGAGTTACCAAATTTTGGTCCCAAGTTTACTTGGACAAACAAGTAGGAGAGTGGGACTAGGATATACAGTAGACTTGACAGGGGTTTTGGTAATTTTAAATGGTTATCTCAGTTTCCTGCTACCACCTTGCAGATCGAAGCCCAAGTCAACTCTGATCACTGCTTCATGTTGTTACAAGTGGATAAGCAAGCAACCATTGGTCCCAAACCTTTCAAATTTCATAACTACTAGGCTGATAAAGAGGATTTTCTGGCCTTAGATCAAGAGGTATGGAAAAATGCATGCCCTGAATCTGCTATGTACAAGATTGTTACAAAGCTGAGAGAGCTTAAGGCTAAGCTGAAGGAGCTGAATAAGCTTCACTGGGGGCATGTGTTAGTGAAAACAAGGAAAGCCCATTCTGAGTGGCTTGAAGCACACAGAAGTCTCATGAATGACCCTTTTAACTAGGATCTGATCAAAATTGAAAGAGATGCCTCTATCAAATGGCAATCCCATGCAACTGAAGAAGAACACTTCTTTTAACAAAAGGGATATATTGAAGGAATGGGAAAATAAATAGCAGTGTGTGTCATTTTAAAGGGGTGCGCACCATTTAAAGAGGATGATGAATGGTGATAGGTTAAGGTGGAAATGGCCGAACAAAGGTGAGGTGTTGTGGTGATATTTGCTAAAGGAAGGCGGTATGGAATGACAGCTTATGCCAGTGGCTAAGGGTAGGAACGATAGGAGCAGTCGATGGTTTGGGTGAGGATTTAGTGTGGATCACAGGTTCTCAAGGGAGGGAGGAAGATAAGGGTTTCGATGGATTTTGCCGGAGCTTAGAGGGGAAGGTTATGGTGGGTTTTATCAATGCAAGGGGTGGTTATGGCAATTTCGGATGATGGTAGGGGTGAAAGAAAAAAAGAAGAAGGTATTAATGGTTATGAAGAAGGCATGAAAAACGGCTGCCAGTGGAGATGTCTGTGGTGTGTTTTGGAGATGATGAGGAGGAGGGAGAGGATGAAAGAAAGGGTAAATTTGCCGGAGCAATTTTTAATAAAAAATAAAGGACATAAAGGGTAGTTCGGTGCATTTAATGTTCTCTATATATACATGCACTGATAGGGAGATGGGAGGTGAGGTGAAGTTGACAAAATTTACTAACCCTAGCCCATGAAAATAGGATATTGGAGTTGATGGGGGGCAGGGCATAGGTAATGCCATCTCTAGAGGGGGAATGTTTCATGTAAGAAGAAGGGGGAAGAAAAGGAAAAATGAGGCTTGGAAGGGGAAGGGAAAAAAATAAAGAGAAAAGGAAAAAGGAAAGAAAATGGGGTGAGGGTAGAATTAGGTTTATGTTAAAATAATTTAGGTTAGGGTATTTATGATAAATTAATTACTGACCATCAGATGTTAGGTTTAGGTTAAGAAAAAATATTAATAGCCTAAAATAAAGATTAGGTTTAAGTTAAGATTTAGCAGTATGGAATTTGGGTAAAATAAAAATATTAAATTCTTAATATTAGAATTAGGTTAGGATATTAATTACTCAGGATGAAGATTAGTTGAAATTTAGGGTATTACATACATGCTAGAGTTTCGTGTGCATAATGTGTTTAGTTCATTCTTATATATATTTCATCTTTTTTTCCTAATGTATAATTTATTTGCATGATATAGTGTTATGAATTATCATATTTTAGCCTTTTCATGATAAATCTTTGTCCAGAATGAAATTATATTTTAAAATGGATAATATCGAGGTAACTAGGGTTTTAAGGGAACTTTGGTCATTTTTTTACTCAATATATAATTAAACATAGGAAGACCTTAATATATTGCTTGATTGACTTTAGTACTCACTTCAACTTTGGACTATTGACCTTAGAGTTGGCTTAATTGAAAATAATAGAAAAATGGTTAAGTATGAAATTAAAATTATTGTGCATTATATGATATTTATGAGTACTAAATCAAATATTACTACATAAAGTGGAAGACCTCGAATTTTGGAATGGTTTACTCTTCATATTTAGCTACAATAGAGATGAGGTTTAGCCCTTTAGCTCTTGATTTAGTTTGGTTTATTCGTTGTTATGTTGTAGTGCCTTAGTAAGGTCATATTAAACTCTATATGTGACCAATGGGGCATATAAAGGGTATTGATACTTAAGGATTAAGTGAGATTATTGTATTAAATTTAGGAGAAAGTATGATTAGAGCGTTGTTATATCTCCAGGTTGAATGGTTGGGAGGGTACTGTAATGCCTTGTATGTAGGTATGACGAGTGTGATGTTATGTCTCCAAGTTACCTATCGTATCCCCTTAAGTTATAAAAAGAAAGGTAAGTTATGATGTGGCCTTTTTAATGTTTGGGTTTGGATTGGATTCTTAGTTTGATAGTTTCCTTAGTGCACTATCCTTGGTTTTAGAAATGGTTTGGTTTGTTTAGTCAGTAAATGCCCGAGTTCCCTACCCCTTTTTGGTTATTGGTTATATTATGGTTTTTTGGATGTGGTTGTGCTAACTCTATGAGATGGATATGTTTTTACTATGAATGACAATATGGTGAGCACGTGTTCTTGAAGATGCATATGTTATAGTATGTTTACCATATCTTGTTATTTCATGATCTACTTGACGCACCTATGCCATGTTACTATATGTCAACTTCTATGTGCCTCATGTAGCCTTTGCGTGTTAGTATTGTGTAGTGTTTACTATTTACCCTTATACTAATAGATTTAATTTTATGGCACTCTACCTATTCAATGGGAAATATTTACCTTGTATGAGTACTTTGAGGGTACAATTTGAAGGCTTTTGGTAGATGTTGAGAGTTAGGACTATCCAGTATTTGCTCTAACATATTTTGATCTGAATATCCCTTGGACTCATATATCTCTTACTGTGTTTCTTTCTCTTAGCAGTTGTAACTCTTTTGTTTGATCTTTTGTATTATCAAACCAATATTAATTTGTAAATAAATCTCTTTAACTATTTCTTATCAATTATTGTTCTTAATCTTAGTGGATAAATGTTCTAGCATTAGAAATTAGTGTAAGAAAGGTAGAGGAACCAGATTTATATATATATTAAGTGTGGAGGTAACACCATGTGTTTTTAATGGTTTGGCTACTTCAATTATCTCTTTTTTTTTTCAAAAAAAATCAAGTGTTAAAAATAGGGGTGTTATAGTATAAGTAATTAATTATTGATTAATTAAGTAGACTTGTAAGTGTATATGTAATTAATTAAGTATCATAATAAGGCCCCAAGTCAAGGATATCAATGAAATTTCTAGCTTAGGGAAAGAATTTCCTTGGGGAGGTCTGCTGGGGAGAAAAAAAATCCATCATATTGCATGGATCATGGTTATCTTACTTTAGTGACATAGCAATCTTGGTGTAAGACATACATTCCTAAATAACAAAGCTCACTTGTTTGGCTTGAGATGGTGTTTTGAGATAGAGCCAAAAGGCCTTTGGACAACCGCACTTAGATCTAAATATGAATCCATTCCCTTTAGTGTTGGGAATAAACGAATAAAATCCCTATAGTCAGGTGGATAATAACTCCCTCGACCAATTACAAAATTATGAGAAAATGTAAGAGTAAATTGCAATCACAGAGAGTTGAGAATTTATATGTTTGGAGAGAATGACCTTTAAAGTTTGAGACTCTTATTGACTTTGAAGATTTTAAAGAAATTTAAGAGATTGCACACTTTTTACAAAAGGTTAGGAGAGGAATTTTTCTAATCTCCCTCATCCTTGGCCTTCAAACTCAACTATTATTAGTTGTCCGACTTATATATCTTTCTAAATAACCTTAATCATAGTTAAGAAAATGTATAAGTTACATCTTAATGATTAACTCTATGAATTGACCCCTATAAACTTATAGAATACCATGATAAAAAGTATCAAATCCATTTAGCAGTTTTCCCTTTAGATGGTTCCCTTTTAGCTAATGAGCCCTAGTAATCCCCCTAGTTTTTACCCTTTTGGTTGATGCCCTCTGGCTGATGGTCCCTAGCTCATGCCTTTATTTGATGTGCCCTGGCTATTGCAACTTGGTCAATAGTCTTGGATGTTTACCTCTTTCCCAACAACTTTTTCTATGTCCCTTGTCAAGGAAACAATTCTCTCCATTTTGAGACAGGGGAATATTTCATTTCTTCTCCTTTTAAGAAGAACTATACAACATGTTTAACCCAGCTCTAGTGTAATACCCCAAAATTTTGGAACTTAAAAATTCCATTTTAAATAGTTAATAGTGAAATCTCAAAAAAAAAATATTAGGAGTGTCATGCCACATCCAACATAGAAGAAGCACTCACAATGCCCAGTATATGTCGGGTGCAAGGTAAAAGTAACTTATACCTAGGAATCAGGTATGGGAAGAACTTGATTCCACCGTGATATATGATATGAAATATATATAAGAGAATAAATAGTAAAAATAGAGGACTAAGAGTCCAAAGAGAGAAAGAGATATTTGTATAGCCATAACCTTTACCAAATATTTTAGCACTCACCCAAGGCAAGTACATCAAACTAATAATCATCAATCACCTGCAAAATAAGATAGATCTACTTGTGGGAATGAGCAGCACCAATAAAATGAGTGGTCAATAAGCTATGTACTGAGCAAAGGAATAATATCATCAAAATAGGGATACAAATATCACACGCTTTCATATTAGATAATAAGTGATATAACCAAATAAATTAAACTTCTCATAAGATAGGAAATGGTCAAGATTCCTTTATTAAGTATAATCTATTTTTATTCTTTTATATAAATTAAGTGCAAAAACCCCACTATTCTTAAACCAGTGGAATGGTCTCAAATTCTTCTTGGAGACAACACACCCGAGTCACTATTCTTTTAGGTGGAATAGGGATTAAGAACATCTTCTCGAGGTAAAACGCTCCTGAGCCACTATTCTCCCCGATAGAATGGGAACACATATATAGATATATAGAGAAATAGATCACCTTGGTTCTGACTCACATATTCTTCCATTTTAAATCATTAGTATCTTTTCCATAGATTATAATGATATGTTTTCTTTCACGATGAGTAGGGACAACACTATTCTTAATCCAATAAAATAGACTGAAGCACCTTCTCGGGACAAAATATTTCTGAGCCACTATTCTTTCCAGTGGAATGGAGACTAAAAACATCTTCTTGGGACAAAACACTCTCGAGCCATTATTCTCCGCAGTGGAATATATATATATATATATAGAAATAGATTAACTTGGCCCTACTCACGTGCTCTTTCACTTTAAATGATTAGTATCTTATTTAAATTTGATTCCTAGGCACAGAATACATTAAAAAAAAAAGATGCACATAGCATAGGTACAAGTCCTTAAATCCTTTCGAACCCTAATTACACACTCTTTAGTATTTATTCTTCATATTGATTAATTCATACAGCTTATATTGTATTATCTCCAAATCCCCTCATTTTTATCATACCCAATATGCACAATCTAATTCTCCTAAGTATATTTTAATAATCTCATCCTGATATGTTAATCACAAAAATATACATGTAATCCCTCAAAATTTTAAAAGCCTATAATTTAATAAATAAATTTTATTTGGGATAAATTAGCCTTTAAATCTATTTAGTTTAATTATTTATGGATTTTTGAGTATATAAAATTGGATATAAATATTTAATAAATTAAAATGAATATTTTGTTATTTTATCCCACTCTTATTATTTAAATAAAATTTCAAACCCTTATTTTACTAAAATCATACTTTTTAACACTTATATTTTAATTATATTTAATTAAATTATTTCAATTTATTACCCAAAAATATTATATGTATTATTTTATAAATTAAATTATTTTATTTAATACCATTTTCCTTTTTTCCTTCTCCTTTTTCTTCCTTTTCTCTATTCTTTCTTTTTAGTTTTCTTTGGCCTTTTAGCTGGCTAGCCTGCCCTTCCCTCTTATGCGTTGGGTTATCGGCGCGTCTCTCCCCCTCCTCCCTCCTTTCCTTATTCCTTTCCTCGGCCCGACTCCCCTTTTCTTTCTTCCTTCTCCCACATGAGCCGGCTGCCTCCCCTTTTCTTTTCTTTTCTTTCTTCCTTGATAAGGCCGACCTACTTGTTTCTTTTCTTCGGCCACCCGTTGCACGCACCCAGCCCCCCTTTCTTCTTCCCTTATTCTTCTTCCTATTTCCCCCGCGAGAATCCCAACTAACCCGCCATCATTGCCACCCCATCTGCAACCCCCTCTCCCCTACTGCTTCCCCTATCTCTCTCTATGTCTCTCTCTCTCCCTCGTTGTTTTCCTACACCATCCCGACCCCACCATCCTTCTCTTCCTCCCTCATTATCCTTCCATATCTCCTATCCCTCTCCCTGCAACTCCCATTTCCCTACCACCCTACTGACACCCCTTGAGCTCCCTATCCCCCTCATCTCTCTTCCTCTTCTTTTTCTTCTTCCTTCCCTACCTCATTCTGCATTTTCCCGAGCCTCCCCATGTGCCTTCCCCCGACCCTTTTTCTTTCCTTTCTTCTCCTTCCCTCACCCTCTCTGTTTTGCTTCTCCGCCACTTCTGCTTCCTCAACAGCCACCTGCACCACCCCTGCCACCCTCTACCTCACCCCCAAACCATCACAACACCCATCGAGCTACCTCGCAACCTCCTCCCTCCTTCCCTCTTCTTTTTCTCTTCTTCTTCTCCCTTCTCGGTAGCCACCCTACACCACCATTTTTCGCCACCATTCCATTGCCTATGCTGCCACCTGAGCCACCACATTAATCATTACAACCCCCTCTACCACACTTAGGCCTCCTTTGGTCAAAACCACCACCCACAGACCCTAATTTCCCCCTCCCTTTTCCTTCCTTCTTAGCCCTCCATTTCGACTCCCTCCTCATCTGCCACCTTTGCAGCCTCGATGCCCTTAGCCGCCTTCAACCCATCCCCGACCACCACTTACAACCCCTCTCCACCTCTACATCCTTCCATTACCTTAAATCCTCCCCTACATGCCTTTTTTCTTAGCCCCAAGATCCCAACCCAAAAACACCACTCCCTCCTCCCATTCTTGCCGCATTCGAGCCTTCCTCCTCATTTCCTTGCATGCAGCTCATGCTGCATGAGTAAGATGAACTGCTTCCTTTCTTGATTAATTTGGGCAATAATTTTAAGGTATAATAATATTTTAATTCAAGTATTTGATTAATTAAGCATTATAAAGTTTTATAATTTGATTTCTATTATTTCTAATGTAATAAGTCTTGATATTATTTTTACATATTGGTTTTGATAATCAAAGCTTGAACCTTGAACCGGAATATCGGTAAGGTTTGTTTTTGCCGGAATCGAGGTAACTATTAAATCCCACTTAAACGTATGGATTAACGTTTGTTAGCACATTAGGATTTTTAATATGTTACTATGCTTAATATATGTTTTCTAATATCATATGCATGGTTTCTTGTGATGTTTGACAAAAAGAAGCATGTTAGGAGGTAAGAGTTTGGTTGTTAGTAAAAATATTAAGTATTACACTATTGTGATCTTTAATGCATGGTTAATATTTTATGAGTCTTAGGGGTGTTTTAGTAATGTATCTTATATAATAATATGGCCTAATATATATATAGGGGTGCTAATAAATATTATATTAATTATAAGAGTTGTGGATGAGGTGGTAATATTAATATTTTATGTAGTAATAATAATAATTTAATATAAGTGGTGTACTAAGGGGTAAAATGGTAACTTTTAATTAAGAAGGGTATAATGGTAATTTTAGAAGTAGAAAGGGTAAAGTGGTAAATTATAGATGAAAAAGGGGCAAATTGGTAATTTTGGAAGTAAGGGGATAAAATGATAATTTCATAATTAAACGGGAGAAATGGTAATTTTGTGATTTAAGGGAAAATGGTAATAAAAGGAAAAAAATGGTAATTTTGTAATGAAAGGGTAAAATGGTAACTTTGTGATTAAAGGGCAAATGGTAATAAAAGGACAAAACAGTAATTTTGTAATAAAAGGGTAAAATGGTAACTTTGTGATTAAAGGGCAAATGGTAATAAAAGGACAAAACGGTAATTTTGTAATAAAAGGGTAAAATGGTAACTTTGTGATTAAAGGGCAAATGGTAATAAAAGGACAAAACGGTAATTTTGTAATAACAGGGTAAAATGGTAATTTTGTGATTAAAGGGCAATATGGTAATTTTATAATTAAAGGTCACAATGGTAATTTTGTGATTAAAAGGAAAAATGGTAATTTAGAAATTAAAAGAGGTAAAATGGTAATTTCTTAATTAAGGATAAAATGGTAATTTTATAAGTGAAAGGGTGTTATGGTAATTTTGAAAGTTAAGGGGTAAAATGGTAAATTTGAAAGTAAAGGGGTTAAAATGGTAATTTTGTAAATAAAAGGGGTAAAAGTGGAAATTGGAAAGGAGTAACTTGTTAATTATAATAATTAAGAAGGGTAAAATAATAATTTAAATAGCTAAAGGGTAATTTGATAATTTAATAATGGAGAAGGGTAAAATAGTAAATATGATAAATTTGAGGGGCAATTTGGTAAATTAACCAACTAAAGGGGTAATTTGGTAATTAGGATAATGAACAGGGGTAATTTGATAATTTAACCAACTAAAGAGCAATTTATTAATTATAATAAAGGAAATGGGTAAACTGGTAATCTAACCAACTAAATGGGAAATATATTAAGTGTAACAATTACGAAATGTGATTAGTAGCCTAATAAGGGTAGGAGATAGCTTAGTAACCTAAACTGAATAAGGGTGTAGCTAAGGCCGCTTGCGTGTTACGTGTCTTACTTGCCTTGGATGCCTTGTATAATTTATATGTTATGTTCTATATGCTATTATTTTAACTATTTCATGTGTGGCGCGGCTTGGAACCAAGGTATGTTCATGTGTCCTCTTTTGGTATGTGCTAATATGGATATGTTGTAAGTTATGATGCAATCTGATGTGGCCCTTTAGGATATGCATGCTAGGATAATTAATGTGGTGATGTGGGATGGAGGCATGAAAAAGAAAAATGGGAAAATAGGATAACCAAGGGGAAGTAAGTTAGCTAATTTAGGTATGGGAGGAACTAGGGTTTGCTTGAGAATTTTAGGGTTTGGCATGATAAATACTGAGGGTTTTGCATGGGATGGCTAGAGTTTGCATGAGGACAAACTTTACATAGGGGAAGTTATCTCGGGGTGTGAAGAAGGTAATAGAAGTGTCATTTGGGTGTCGGGGGGCTTTGGGTGAAAAATAATATGTGGGACAGTATAAGCATGCATAGAGGATCAAACTAGGGTTTAGGAGGAAACCCTAAATAGAGAAGGTAGAAAAAGAACAATAAATTAATTAAAAATAAATGAGAATGAGTGGGGTATGAAGTGAGAGTTGAATATAAGGGTTGTAATGCATGGATTATTGAAATAGTTTGGGATATGTAAGGTAGAGAAGGATGGGTCACATAGGCCCCGATTAGGGTTTTGGAGAAACCCTAGGGTAAGGGGTGAGTGGGCTTGACCCACACTAAGGAATGGGTTCCTAGTGTGAGTACGTAGATTAAGGGAAGGATGTTGGGGCGAGTTAGGAGGTGCTGAGTCTTAAGATATAGGATGGGCCCTCTTAGAAGGATAAGTATAGCTAGAGTTAGTCATGCATGTTTAGGGCGGAATCTATTGAATAAGATACTGTAAAACACTAATCATGTAAATTGGAAGATTATTGAGCCGGGCCCAAACCAATCCACTGGCATAATAGTGGCCAGGTGTCAGGGTGCCTTGGAGACCGATCCACCAGCATATAATAGTGGTTAAGTGCATGATGGCCTATAAATGACCGATCCACCGGCTATAATAGTGGGGGATCCCGATCTCAATAAACCAAATCCTAATTTATTAAGACGAGTGAAAAACACTAAGTACTTACAGTGGAACACCATGAAAGTCAGGGCCAGACCGATCCACCGACATAATAATGGCCAGAAGCGTTTTTCCTTGGAGACCGATCCATTAGTATATAATAGTGGTTAGGTGCGTTCTGCCCTATAAGTGACCAATCCACCGGCTATAATAGTGGGGTTCCTACACTTGCTTGGATATTTATAATCCAAGATGATTGATTAATGATGGACTAATGGCCTTAAGGCCCTAAAAGTATCGATCATTCATCATGGCCTATTAATGTTTGGTTGACTTGTTAAGTGTGCGAATGGATGAAAGTGAATGTTATGTATACTCCATTAATATCTTATTGAATTGTTGAATATGTGAATGTATGGTTCTGAAGGTTATGTTTATACCTATTGTTACGTACGGATATAGTAGTATATCATGTGTCACATTGCGTGCCTACTTTTAAGTGTGTTTTTAAAGGGTTAGTTAGTACCGTAGTACTGAAGGGTTCCATTCGTGGGGCCCCTACCTATTCAATGGGTAGTGTCCCTTGTAGGTCGTTTCAAGTGGACACTCAGGAAAGAGCATAAGGAACTATCCAGAAGTCCTAGGGTTATATTCCTTCCCTTTCCAAACCATAGGTTTGATGTGGCCTTTGTTTATCTGTAACCACCATTGGTGGATTATATTCTTATAAAATATTTACTTGTACTATTCTAATTTAAATATGTTTGAATCCCTCGTAAATTATGTTTTACTCTTTTAGGCTTAGCACTTAGTACTGGAACGGTAGGGTGAACCGACCTACTACTAAGTGTGGCGGTAATATCCCCAGAATTCACGTTTATTATTTTGTTTCTGCTAATTTTCTTTTAATTAAACATAATTTTTCAGTAGTAAATTTTGGGGATCCCTAGAGTTCATGGGTTTAATTTAAGTATTTATATTTTTTTAAAAAAAATTAGTGAATTTTGGGATATTACATTGGTCTCCAGGCTCCTATCCACTATTATTCACCGATGGACCAGTCTGGGTCTGGCTTAACAATCTTCCTCTTTAAATGATTAGTGTTTTATTAGTATCTTATTCAAAAGTATTTTACCCTTGACATGCATGTCATCAACCTCTACTTCTATCCTCCTGAGAGGGCCCGTCCCATATCTTGAGACTTTTGCGTCTCTTATTACACCCCGACATCCATTCCTACTTCCATTTACTCATAACGAAAACCCAACTCCTAAGGGTGTGGGCTAAGGTTGATCACCTTATGACATTAAAACTCTCTCACTATCACTCTCTAGTATTTTCCTTTGAAACTATAATTGGACCTATGTGGCCCAACCTTTTTTTTATTGTCCAACACCTCATCTCATTTAGATTCAACCTAAATCCTATCACTCTACTCACCAATTATACATGTGACCGTGAAACCCTAGTTGGTCACTCAAAACCCCAGCACCTTTCTTACATAAGGATCATCCCCATGCAAACCCTTGAAGTTTTCATGTAAAACCCTAGCATTCACATACAAACCCTAGATTCTCCTATGCAAGGTTCATCCACTCTTTTATTTTGTTCATAGTCCCCCTTTATTTTCTCTCTCGTGGATCATGAGATATTCAGGTCAATCCCATATTCCCTAGTCAACTTACTTCCCCTCTTTCCCTTTTTATCCTTTCGTCTCATATCATATTATTAAACTTCTTAGCATGCATGTCCTAGAGGGTCACGTCATGTAACATCATACACACAACATATATAATCATCATCCACGTGCCATAAGGAAGTCACATAAGTGTACCTCCACTCCAAGATATGCTACAAATAATTAGTCATTAAGCATATAATACACAACGTGGCGTAACACATGATACACAAGGCACATAACACACGCATTACTGCTCTTAGTCACATCCTTACTCGGTTTAGGTTACCAAATTATCTCCCACACTTATTATGTCACCAATCATCCTTCATAATTATTACACTTATCATATTTCCCATTTGGTTGGTTAGATTACCAAGTTGCCCTTTTCCTTTGTTATAATTATCAAATTGCCCTTTAGTTGGTCAAATTACCAAATTACCCTTCTCCATTATCATGATTACCAAATTGCCCTTTTCTATTATCGGAATTACCGAATTACCCTTTAGTTGGTTAAGTTACCAAATTGCCCTCCTTCATTATCATAATTACCAAATTACCAAATTACCTTTCTCTATTATCACAATTACCAAACTACCCTTTAGTTAGTTAAATTACCAAATTGCCCTTCTCCATTATCATAATTACCAAATTGTTCTTTTGGTTGGTTAAGTTTCCAAAGTGTCCTTCTCCATTATCATAATTACCGAATTATCCTTTAGTTGATTAAAATTACCAAATTGTCCTTCCTCATTGTTATAATTACTATATTACCCTTCTCCATTATTATAATTACCATTTTATCCTTTAGTTACAAGATTACCATTTTATCCTTTTACTTACAAAATTACTATTTTTCCCATTTACTTCCAACATTACCATAATATCCTTTTAGTTCCAAAATTACCATTTTACTCTTTTACTTCCAAAATTACCATTTTACCCCTTATTATACCACTTTTATTAAATTATCATCACTAAATGAAATATTAATATTAATACTCCATTCTCATCATCCAATTCTACCAACTATTATATTTCAACATAATATTCATCAACACCCACACATATTAGGCCATATTATCGCCCAGTACATATTATTAAAATGCTCCTAGGGCTCACAATAATATTATTCATGTATCAATGGTCACAATAACATAATATAACATAGATAAGTACTCAACATTTTCATTAATAATCAAACTCTTTCCTTAAGCAATATTTCCATGCATGGCACATAACTAGCATGCTCTCCTTTATATCAATCAATATAAGCAACTTACATACACTATACCAAATAACATATATCATGCGTAATAATATATTAAAACCCTAATGTGCTATCATACGTTTATCTATGCATTTAAGTGGGGTTTAACGATTAACTTAATTCCCGTAAACATCAAACCTTATCGGTATCTCAGTTAAATATTCAAGCTTTGATTAGCAAAACCAATACCTAAAAATAATATCAATACTTATCATATTAGAAATGAGAAAATCAAAGCATAAGACTTTATAAAACTTAATTAATGAAATACTTAACTTAAATATTATTATGCCTTAAAACTTATTAAACAAATTATACCAAGGCATGTAGTAACTCATACTACTCATGCAGCATGAGTTGCATGCAAAACAAGAGGGAAAAGGGCTCGAAATGGCATAGGAAGAAGAAGAAGGAGTCAATTTTGGATTAGTATCTAGGGGCTAGGAAAAAGGGCAGGTGGGGGAGGATTTAGGGAAAGGGAAGGTGTAGGGGTGAAGAGGGGGTGTAGTAGTGGTCAGGGATAGGTTGTTGGTGGTCAAGGGAAAGGGTGGCGGTAGTAGCAAGGCTACGAAAGTGGATTCTGGGCTGGAGGGGCTGAGAAGGAAGGAAAAGGGAGGAGGAAAATGAGGGGTTGCAAGTGTTAGTTTCGGCCAAAGGAGGTGTGGGGTGGTAGGGGAGGTTGCAGGGAGTGCTTTGATGGTTCAAGTGGTGGCAGAGATGGAAGGACGACGGCGAAAGGAGGAGGTGCATGGTGGTCGCTAAGAAGGAAGGAAAATAAGAGAAAAAGAAGAGGGGGAAGAAGGGGGTTGTAGAGTGGCTAAGGGGTGTGGTGTGGTGGTGTAGGGTAGGGGTAGAAGGATGTAGAAAGTGGTGCACACAGTTGGTGAGGCGGAGTAAGCGGCGGAGGAGGTGGTGGTGCAAAAATAGGGTGTTGGGATAGAAGGAGAAGAAAATGGAGAGGAGGAGATCGGGGGGAAGGAGGCTCAAAAATAGGGCAGGAAAGGGGCTATTAAAGAGAATAAAAAGAAGAGGGAGGAGAGTGGAGTAAGTGTCCGACCGGGGTAGGTTGTAAGGTGGTAGGTGGCTGGTCGGGTGGTAAGGAGAGGGAAGGGAAAGAAAAGAGCATATGTGGCTAGGGTGCAAGGTTGGTTTGGGTCCGAAAAGGGAAGAAAAGGACGGGGCAGAGAGAGGGAATGGTAGGGAGGCGACAGGTTGCGTGCAAGGTGGGTGATCTGGCATGGCGTCAAGGGGCAAGTTGGGACAGGAGGTAGAAGAAGAAAGAAAAGAAGAGGAGAGGAAGCATGCCAGACGAAAAAAAAAAAGAATTAGGCCGGCCTGGGTCGGGGGGAAGGAAAGAAAAGAGAAGAAGGGTTGGGCCCATTGAAAGGAGAAGAAGGAGAGGAAGGGAAGAATTGTCTTGCGACCCAGGTGCACGAGGGGGGGAGGCGTGTCGTGTCCTGGCTTCTCGGAGGAAAGAAAAAGAAAAAATAAATAAAGAAGAAAAAGAAGAAAAATGAGAAAAAAGGAGAAAGAAAAGGAAAATAGGAAAATAAAATAATTTAATATATAAGATAATAGATTATAATATTTTTGGGAAATAAATTTATTTAATAATTTAATTTAATATAATTAAACATATGGGATGAAAAAAAGTTTAATTTTAGAAAAAATATTGGTTTGAAAATTTATTCAAATAAAATATGTATGGTAAAATAATAAAATATTTATTTTAATTTATTAAATATTCCTATCTAATTTTATATACTCAAAAATCCATAAAATAATTAAATTAAATTATTTAAAAGATAATTTATCCCAAATAAAAGTTATTTATTAAATTATAGGTTTTTAAAATTTTGGGGGATTACAACTACATTATAGAATTGTCTAGTGTGTCCTAGAATGTTCTAGAACCTTCTAGATATGTATAGAACAATCTAGAATATTATGGAATACTATAGAAGAAAGGGAAAGGAAGTGAATTATCTAGATTACTCTTGTACATGGAAGATATTTTAAGGTAATGTCCTAGAATCCAAAGGTGGAAAAAATACTAGAATAATCTAGAAGAGAAATATCTAGACTTACCTTTTATTATATGGAAATTTTAGAACCTTCTTTTCTGTGGGAGGGACTAAGAGGAGCTCAATTATAAATAGAGGTGTTCCCTAATAGCTTGTATCATCCAAGAACTCTCAAGTATTGTAATCTCTCTACGTTTGTACATATTCTCTTCTAATATAAGGTTTTCTTCTTTACAATGCTCATATATTCCATATACTACTTGCATTCTTATCTTATCGTCACTCAGGTTAGGATGATTTGACTTAGCCTCGTACAAGGGTTATGACTAAGTAAGTGAAGCACAAAACCTTACTGAAGGAGTCAGGCCATGACAAACCATTGTTCGGCCAACAATTCTACTTAGCTACAAACAAATGTTCCATTCACCAAATCCGTTGATTAGAAAAGTGCATGTAGCAATCAATGATCGATCGAAGGCATCTAACCCATGGACCAAAGCTATTTCCTCTTTTATAGTTATTATATAATTACATATTCATCCATAACCAAAAAATCAAATATTTTTGAACAACATAGTAATTCTAAGATCGAGCTCAATTTAACAAGTACAGTGAATAGAAGAGAGAATAGTTATTTTTTGGACATTTAAGGTTAAACCTTATTTTTAGGTTCGTTTAATAAACGATTCTACCTAGAGCATGAAGATGTTAGGTTTGAGTTCATTTATTGTATAAAAGCTCGTGAACTCGGACCATTTACCATAAAAGCCCATGAGCTAATTCTATTTGGCTTGTTAAAAACACAGTTTATGTTTAAACGAGTCAAGTTTGGGCCTTATATTTAAACTTATTTATTAAATAAATTGAGCCAGAACCCACCTTATCTCAACTCATTTACAACTCTGAATATAAGGATTACTAGAATAAAAATCAATATAACCAATATATTTGTATAGTGAAATTAAGTTAGCATATTTAAAGTTAAAAAAAATGAAAATGCATTGTTTTCAAATAATTTTTCAGTTAGTCCAGAAAAACTGTCTATTTGATCTTACAAATTAAAATTACATTAAGTAAAAAACACCAAATGGAAATAATATATATAAAAAGTGAGACTACAATAAAATGATAGAAGCTAGTGATTTCAAAGTCATTTGGTATAAAGGAAGTAGGATGAGGAAGTATAACTTTTCAAAAATTATGAACTTTAATGGTGTTTGGTATAAAGTAACTAAAAACATTAAAAATAAGTCAAAATTCCTTTGGATCCCCCAGTATGTATTTTCTAAAAGAAATACTCAGCAACACTTGGTCTCCCTATTTATTTTTCTCTTTGACAGAAAAAATAATAATATAACTTACTTTCTTATTTACTTTGGTAAATAAAACACACATATATAATATCCTCAATTATATAATTTCAATAAATAAGTTTATGAGGAGTTTGATTCCCTCATTAATTCATACTAGAATAGACAACTTATTATGTTTTAAATACGTGTTGTTGAAGTTTAGGAAAATACATAGGAAAAAAGGATTGAAGGATGTAAAGACTACATCAAGATAAGTGAATAATGTCTTTCACCAATCAATATAATATAGATATAAGAAAAATATTGTATCGACTTTAATTATTTAAATGAACCAAGATTTCAAAAAAAATATTGCTTATATGCATAAAAAAATAAATTATCTTAGCAATCATATATATGACATAAAACTGAAGTTAGTCATTCTACATAAAAAAAATAGTGCCAAAAAATAGAAAATAGAAAACAGAAAATGTATATTATCTTATTTATCCGTTGACTAATCCTAAGCATATGATTAGTATGAGGGGTGATTAACCATGTTATTAAATAAGGTACTCACTTGTTTGGAAGATTAATAAAATAACCTTGAATTAGTAAAAAAAATAATAAGTTAAATATAAACCAATAAAACCATATATAAACTTTAATATATTCATATTACTCTTAATAGAAAGAGTTTGATATTTTATATCAATATTTTACTTCAATTAGGGATGATAATGGGTTGAGTCTAGGACCAAGGTAAGATGCAGTCACACACTAATAAAAACATGTCCCATGAACCCAAATCAGGTAGGTCTCAAAAGTTTAGACTAAGATCTAATGGGTCTAACAAATAAAAGAGTATAAGTGAGTCTTAAATTGATCTTAAGAATCTTTTTAGAGTAAAATATAAATTACCCTAGGAAATGGAGTTTTCTCTTATATAATGCAATCATTCTATTCTTTTGCTATGCCCATCTTTTAGTTCTTTGTTGGGTGTGATAAGCGTAACTTTTGCGTCTTATTCTTAAGGTTTATAAGAGTTTTTACCTTTAATTTCAGTTGGAATTCTCCCTTTTTTTCTTGTTACTGCCTTTGTGTTGTGAAAATTTGTATGGCCTCAAGCAACAAAAAATTCATGAAGGATGGAAAAAAGAATAAGCTTAATGGGAGAATAAAGGAGAAAAAAGGAGCAAAAGTTAAAGTAGAAAGAGATTTAGAGCTAAACTATAAATTCTGGAATTAAATGAAAGCAAGAATGCATATTTAAAGTATATGGTCCTGAAATAAGGGGAATTTATACCAGGAAAAAGTCTGAATTTGGAGAATACTTCAACATAAAAGTTGTATATCTTTTCAATATCTTTCTAACGCATCTAAAATCAGCTTAATCGGAGTTATGATGAAAACGTTATGGTCAAAATATGCATCATTGTCAAAGCTGACACGGAAAGCCCATCTTTATTAATATAAAAATTCTCATTCTAATTTCTCAAAGCAGCCTCCACTCCCTCACTCTTCTCTCTTCTCTATCATCTTCCCCAATTCATCAAGATCTCTCTTGTAAATTAGAGACCGAGGTGCAAGAAATTTAATTTTTACAAGAATTTGTGAACATCAAGGGTATTATCTAATGATATTTTCTCTATCTATGGAATCTCTTGTTGTTTTTAATATTCTTGATATGAATTTGATAGGCTATATCTTGTGCTAAGGTGAAGGGGAATTTTCCTCGATCCGAATGTGTTGAATTATTGCATCCTTTTTTATTCAAGTCATGATCTATGTGTTGTGTTATTAATTGATTGACAGATTGATGAACCACAGCTGGGTTCTGATTTTTGGTGTGGGAAATACCAGTGAGATCAATAGATAATCTAGTATTAGACCCAGTAGCACAACAGAAGTTTAAATTGTAGGTTGAGAGACAATTGATTTGACCTCTACAATAATAAAGGAGGAAACTTTATAAACTTTAATGCATTACATTATATTAGACTCTAAGTTAGAGATAGTTAGCGCCATAGATATGTAATATGGTGGTTGTGGCTTGAGAAACCTCTACACTTTCTATCCTTGTTGTCATGATTGAATATGATTTTTTGATGTGATATTAGATTACATGTGAGGATCGAGGGCGATGAACTAGAACCTTATCTCTTCTATTTATTTAAGTCACTTGAGTGCTATTTTCCTTACCTTTTAGCTTAGTTAGTTATTTTAGTTATTTTGGCTTACAATTTATTATTTCATATCATCTCATAGTCTGGACATAACTAAGTTCTATCATTATCCTAGTGGTCATTCACCAATCCCTATGGGATCGACATTGACTACTACTCCAACCCCGTGCACTTGTAGTAGGAACGTGTCAAGGTGATATGAAAAATTAAAATTTGTCTAAAAACTAGTTATTATATTGTACAAACTCAATGGAAATTGTGGGAGATGGAACATTAGAATATGTTATGAAAAAACACCCCATGTACAAAGAGAAGTAAATGTAAGAATAAAATTTCAAACATAAGAATGAAGATTTGTGGGAGGAAAAATATGAGATTTTTATTAAGTATGAATAATGGAATAAGATTTGGGAGCTTTCACTAACAATTTTTTTATGTTTTTCACCTATCTATAAATTATTAGAAAAGAGCCTTTTTATACCCCCACATTATCCCTAGCCAGAATACTTTACCATCATTTGGTTGTCTAAATTATACATCTTTCTACCTAACAATAGCCATAGTTAGGGAAACATAAAAGTTACAACTTAATGATTAACTCTATGAATTAACCCTTGTCAACTTAAAAGCTCGTAAGATGATGAGTATTAAATCCCATATATTAAGGGATTTCCTGACCACTTCCTACTTTCCCTTACGTTTTCTTCCTTTGTCTCAAATTATCCTACTCAACCATGTGTTTTCATTAGTTGGTTTTTGGTTATTGCTCTTTAACTAGTTGTCTACCTTGATCTATCATCCGAGCCGATGCCCCTAGCGGATGCCATTTACCTGACAGCCCTTAGTCGACATTCTTGGCTTACAAACATCTTGATGAGGAAACCTAATAGATTTATACTTCAATAGTAATAACCTTATTTGAAAATATGAGGGTTTTTTTTAAGAATATAAATTCTTTCCTAAAATGGTATTAAATGTTAACTGTTTCTCTAATATTAGTAATTTTAATATTTTTCCTTCAACTCCTATTAAAATTTTCCTAAAATTAATTCTAATTAAAATTGTGTTGAATACTATTTTGGTCCACCATGACTACAATTTGTTTAAAATGGTTGCCGAATGTATATATGTAGACACACACACACATACGTATAATCTATTTGTGATCTATCTAGATTAGTTTTTATCTTAATTTTTGTTTATCATTGAACATATAGAATTAAATTAATAAATTATTCAACTTAATTAAAATATGTTGTGCCATAAGGTAAGATCTTACATTTTAAGTAATAAACATTTTATTGAAAGATTTAGCCACACAAGAATTAAGGTCCAAAGATGATCACTTAGCCACTTCAATCAAACACATCCCAGATCCTTTATTAAATTTCAAAATTATCCTACACTTAATCCATAGAAAAATCAAGGCACAAACTAATGAGAGCATAAATGGCATTAAAGCTCAAATCCGTATAAATGGCATAAAATCCAATGTCTCATGCCATTAGAGCCCATTTTAAATATATGAGGCGGTAAAACCAAATTTCATGCCATAAAAGACTAATTAAAATTAAATCTTAATCTTTATTAATTTTAATTAGACAAAAGTGTATTTAAATATATAAACATTTTGAGTTTATTCCCATAAAGGTATAAAGGTTTTTGAACATTCCATTAAAGCGCAAATATTTACATTTTATTCCAATTAAGGCATAAACATATTAATAATGAAAAAATTAAGGCACTAATGTTTAGACTTTATTTCCATTAAGGCATAAACATTTAAACTAGGGGTATGCAAAATCTGGGTCAACAATAAAATTCACACTGGCCCTAACCGAATAAAATAAGTTAAGGCTAGCCTAAATTTTAAAACTTGTCAAGGCTCTGGGCTGCATATTTCCAAAACCTAGGTCTTCAAGGCTAGTTAGATTTTGATTTGAGCTTTTATGGAAAACCCAAAAGTAACCCATTTTTTCCCTCCCCCCCCCTTTTTTCCAATTCTTTTAGCTACTTCCAACTACCCCTGTCCCATGTGTGACTCACTATCACTAAATTTCGCCCCATCCCTTAACTCTAATTGAAAAGGAAAGTGAAAGTTGAAAACGTAAGATTGTAAGAAAACCTCCCTCACCAAGCCCCTCCTCTCTCATCTTAGCTCTCAGCACCACTCACTGGTCACCACTAGAGTCACTAGTCATCACCCACCACCACACACTGGCATCGATGGTTCGATCTCAAATAAACAAAGTAGTTACCACTCTAGTAGATAATCACTAGTCACTCACCACTCACCACCAATTACCACCATCTATTAGCCATCTCTCACTTACAATCATCGAGCCTCAATGAGAAGAGACAGAGACGACCATGACTTGCACCTTCATATACAAAGCTAAAGACCAGAGTGGAAATAAAGCTCCAGCCGTGAAAAACCTTTCGTCATCCACTCATCTTCGCTAGTCGTTATTGAGCCCCAATTTTTTTGGTCATTATATGCCAAATTTCATCCTACGTAATTAGAGCCACCACCTATCGGTGTATTCATCCACCTTTTCCATTTTACATGTAGTGTCCTTGGATCAAATATGGCTTGGTTTTTAATATTTTTTATCCAAGCTTTACCATCAATAAATGTTGAATCTGCTAATATATGCAAGATTGCTAACTAATTTTTGATTTATCCTTCATTGCTAAAACCTACAAGCTCTTATCTAATTGTCTTATTGGTGGATCACTGAATTATTACTTTCTAAAAGCTAATATTTGCTCATTGTTGAGGGGCTAATTAGTATGTGAAGTTGTAAAAGTGTAGTAGCTCTATGTATTGCTAATATTTGTTGGTTCAATTATGTTTTATAATGGTTTTTCATGGATATGTTAATTTATCACGATTATGAAACCATAATTACAATTTCATTATGTTAACATTCAAAACTAGTTAAACCATTCCTAATTTAAATTTAAATTATTAAATAAATGAATTTTTTTCATTTAATAACCAAGCATAATGTCAAGATTGAGCTCAACTCATGCGGTAAAGGTCACTCAATTTGCAATTCTTCTATTATATCCATGAATATATTTTTTTGCATTATTTAGGAAACTAACAAAATTATATCCAACAATTTAGGCTCTATTTAGGAAAGTAGTAATTTGAGGTGAAGACAAATGAAATGAAAGTACTGATATGTTAAAGAGCAAAAATAATACAAGTATATGTAAACAATATGCCAAAGGTGTGACCAAGCTAATTTGTAACTAAGACTGTTAACTTGCCAAATGAAGAGAAGGAATCGTGAAAACAAAGGTGATTCATATGTGTGTGTGTGTGTGTGTGTGTGTGTGTGTGTATAGAGAGAGAGAGAGAGAGAGAGAGAGTAAAATAAGCATCCATGTAATACATATATGACATATTGTTGGGTTAAGAGTAAAAAGAACACTAGCCTTTTGATTCTGATTAATATTAAGAGGGAAGGTAAAAAGAATATTAGAAGGTAATGGGTGAGACATATTTGATTTCATAGGTAATAAATTAATCTATATGAATTTTATAGTATGTAATCTAATTAATACCTTAGAGTTTATTTGAATTTCATATTACATATCAATATAATCTTAGAGTTGTTTAATTGTTGTTTCTAATTTGCTTTCATTATATATGCATGTTTGGTTATTAAATATGTCGGTTAGTGTGCACTTGTTCTTATTTTGATTATTTCCCTTTGTTTCTTATTTTGTTCTTTATCTTATACATTTGTATTTTGATTATTTTAGTTTGACAATTGGTGATATCAAAGCTATAAAATTCTAAACTCACATATTCATTATCTCAACTTTCACATGATGTAAGTTAATAGCTTAAGACTTTCTTCCCTTTATTATGAAACCTAGAAACTATGTAATATATTTTATTACTTATTTTTATGCTACTTTTATTCTTTATCTTTCCTTTTAAATTTTGAGCTTTAATATCAGATACAAAAGGTAAAGTTTAGCATAAGAATCCATAGATCCTTATCCAATAATAATTGATTATGCTTCTACTCAAGAAATTGAGGTAGAAAAGACCTTAAATTACTTGAAATTGAGGCAACATATTTTTAACCTAAGAAGCCAAAAAAATTTGGTTGACATGTGAAGACAAAAGTTATAAAGAGGAGCGCTTATTGGGATCACTTTAGGGGGTATGTGGATGAGGAAAATCAACCAAGGTTATAATGTAAGTATTGCCCAATAACTTTTATAATAGATACCAACAAGAATGGCATGAAAAAAGTAAAAAGACATGTAGAAAGTTGTGTAAATAATCCTCAAAACAAGGGAAATGTAAAAAATAAGCAATCTCATCTACCCTTTGACCTTTTTATTGGTGATGATATGCAAGATGATACTACTTTGAGGTGTAAGACTGTGGATTTAGATGAACTTAGGGAAGATGTGGGTGAAATATTTTTTGTTCATGAATTATCTTTTTGTTTTACGATAAATAGGGGTTTTAAAAAATTTTATTTCTATTGCTTGTCCACAATTTAATATGCCTTCATACCCTGCTATTATACATGATATCTATAAGTTATATCTTAGTGAAATAGTGAGATTGAAATATTTTGGTAGTACTTCATGTCATAGAACTTGTGTGACTATTGATACGTGGACTTTTGATTAGAGAATTAATTACATGTGTCTAATTGGTCACTTCATAGATGATCACTAGAAGTTGCAAAAAAAAATTCTAAATTTTTGTCCCATATCTAGTCTTAAAGGAGAAGCAATTGGTAGGGCAATTCAAGATTGTATAACTTTTTGGGGTTTAAAGGAAAAATGATTAACTGTCACCATTGATGGCATTGGTGATGGTAAATACTTACACATGAGATGTGTTGCACACATAATTAATCTAACTATATAAGATTGTAACACCCCCAAAATTCACTACTGAAAAATTTCGTTTGATTAAAAGAAAATTAGCGGAAGAAAGTTAATAAACCCTGAACTTTGGGAGTATTACTGCCACACTTAGTACTAGACCGGTTTACTCATACCGTTCCAGTACCAAGTGCTAAGGCAAAAGGAGTGAAATCAAAATTTTCAAGAATCTTAAGCATAAATCATCCAGAGTAGCGCGGTAAATAATTTATCAGAGTAAAATCCACCATTGGTGGTTACAAAACAACAATATATTGAATTTATGAATTTCAAAGAGGCAAGTTAAAATCTTAACAAGTCCGGATAGTTCCTTACGCTCATTCCCGAGGCCCACTTGAAAACATCGAACAGGACCTGCAAGGGGCACTGCCCATTGAATAGGCAGGGGCCCCACGAAGGGAACCCTTCAGTACTACGGTACTGAGTAACCCTTTAAAAATGCGCTTAAAGACAGGCACGCAATGTCACACATGATTACTAGGATAACCGTACATAACGACATATGTAAATATAACAATCAGATCCATACATTCACGTATTCAACAGGTCAATCACATATTAATGGTGTATACGTCACATTCATCTTTGTCCATTCACATACTTAACAAGTTAACCGAATATTAATAGGCCATAATGAATAATCGATACTTTAGGGCCTCAAGGCCATTAATCCATCATTAGTCAATCATCTCGAATTTTAAATGTCCATGTGAGTGCGGGAACCCCACTATTATAGCCGGTGGAACGGTCGCGAGGGCTATGCCCTGCCACTATTATAGCCGGTGGAACGATCGCGAGGGTAATATACCCTGCCACTATTATTTGCCGGTGGACCGGTCTGGCCCCGACTCACAAGGTATTCCACTGTAAACATTAGTATCTTTCCATGTCTTATCACTTTAACGTTTGGTTTGTTGAGCACAAAATCCCCCACTATTATAGCCGGTGGAACGGTCGCGAGGGCACATGCCCTGCCACTATTATAGCCGGTGGAACGGTCTCGAGGGTAATATACCCTGCCACTATTATAGCCAGTGGACCGGTCTGGGCTCGGCTTAACATCTTTCTCGGTAAGTGATTAGTGTCTTAACGTATATTATTTGAGGGTATTTCATCTTTGTCATGCATGGCCAGAAATCTCAACACATCACATCAAAACTAAAGATATATGCGTACTATCACATACAAATGAGGGCACATGCACACAACCCGATTCTAAGCCACGCCACACATGAAACAGTTAGAATAATGGCATTTAAGACCACGACACATAAATCATATAGAACATCCATGGCACGTAGGACACATGTCACACATTCAGCCTTAGCTATATCCCTACTCGGTTTGGGTTACCGAGCTATCTTTCACATAAATTAAGCCACTAAACGCCCTTGATAATCGTTACACTTAATATAATTCCCATTTAGTGGGTTAGATTATCAACTTACCCATTTCCTTTATTATAATCAACAAGTCACCCATTGGTTGGTCAAATTACCCCCGTTCGCTATCCTAATTACCAAATTACCCCTCTAGTTGGTTAAGTTACCAAATTACCCTTTTATATGATCATAATTACCAAACTACCCTTCTCCTTTATTAAAATTACCAAAATACCTTCTAGTCGGTCAAATTACCAAATTACCCCTCATATTTATCATATTTACGATTTTACCCTTCTCCATTATTAAATCATCAAATTACCCTTTAGTTATTTAAATTATTATTTTTACCCTTCTCAATTATTATAATTACCAATTTAATCTTTTCCAATTTCCACTTTTACCCCTTTGATATACAAATTACCATTTTACCCCCTTAACTTCCAAAAATTACCATATCGCCCTTCTACTTATAAAATTTCCATTTATCCTTAATTATGAAATTACTATCTTACCTCTTTTAATTCTCAAATTACCATTCTGCCCGTTATCACAAAATTACTATTTTACCCTCTTATTATAAAATTACAATTTTACCCTTTTATTACAAAATTACCAAATTATCCTTGTTGTTACAATTTACCAAATTACCCTTTCATTACCAATTTACCAAATTGCCCTTTTATGATAAAATTTCCATTTTGCCCATTTATTACAAAATTACAACTTTAACCTTTTAATATAAAATTACCATTTTTCCCTCTTCTTACAAAATTACCATTTTACCATTTAATCACAATTACTATTTTACCCTTTATTCATAAAATTACTATTTTGCCCCTTTAATTATAAAATTACCAAATCACCCTTTTATTTCCAAATTTCCCAAATTGCCATTTTAATTCAAAATTACCAATTTATCCTTTCACTTACAAATTTACCATCTTACCCCTTATTACTCCACTTGTATTAAATTATTATTATTACTACATAAAATATTAACTTTAATCCCTCATCTTCAATTCTTATAATTAATGTAACATTATTAGCACCCATTTATATATCTAAACCATAACCGTGTACAAGATACATCAATAAAATTCACTAAGGCTCACAAAATACTAATCATGCTATAAATATTACAATATCGTAATAAAACATGGATAATACTTAATCTTTTCAATAATAACCAACTTCCACCTTAAGCAATTACTCCAAACATGGAACATAATCTATTATACTTCCTTTTCATCAACCAACTCAAGAAAACATATATAATATACTAGACAACATATAGTAAACATAATACACATTAAAATTGCCTAATGTGCTAACATACATTAATCCATATATTTAAGCGGGATTTAATGGTTACCTCGGTTTCCGCCAAAAACAAACCTCACCGGTATTCCGGTTTAAGGTTTAAGATTCAATTATCAAAACCAACACCTAAAAATAACATCAAGGTTTATTATGTTAGATATAAAAATCAAGACATAAGGCTTTATAATAATTAATAGAATAATTAACTAAAAATATAATTATACCTTAAAATTAATATTCAAATCAATAAAAGAAGGCAGCAGCCCATACTACTCATGCAGCATGAGCTGCATGCAAAGAGAGAATAAAATGAGGGGCTCGAAGGTGGTGGAGATAGGGGAAATGGGTATTTTCGGGTTGGTGGTTTGGGGCTAAGGAAAGGGCATTGTGGGGAAAGATTTGGGGCAAGGTAATGGTGCAGAAGTGGAGAGGGGGTGTAAGTGGTGGTCGGGGAAGGGTTGATGGTGGCTAATGGTGGCGGAGGCGGCGGCAGCAAGGCTGCGAAGGTGGCGGTCGAGGTGGGGTGTCGAGATGCAGGCTGGCGAGGAAGGAAAAGAGAGGGGAGAAACGAGGGCTTTAGGAGGATCATTTCGGCTAAATGAGTATTGGGGGTGGTAGAGGGGGTTGCAGGGAGCAATATGGTGGCTCAAGTGGCGGCGGATGCGGCGGGAAGGCGGTGGGACGAGGCGGTGCAGGGCGGTTGCCGAGAAAGGGGTGAATGAGAGAGAAAAGAAGAGAGGAGGAAGGATGGGGCTGCGGGGTGGCTCAACGGGGACCGTGATGGTTCGAGGGGGAGGCAAAGGGTGGCAGGAGGTGGTGCAGGTGGTGATTGAGTCGGTGGAAGCGGCGGAGAGGGGCGGCGAAACAAAAACAGGGGAGAGAAGGGAGGAGAATAATGGGAGAAAAGGAGAGGCTCGGGGGCATAGGGGAGGCTCAAAAAAAATGCAGAAAGGGCAGGGAAGGAGGATTAAATAGAAGAGGAAGAGAAGGGAAGGGATAGGACGGCTTGAGGGGTGTCGGTAGGGTGGTAGGGGAATGGAGTTGCAGGGAGAGGGAGAGGGAGGTGTCGGAAGGGAGAGGAAGAGGAAGACAAGGATGGTGGGGCCGGTATGGCCGGAAAATGACGAGAAGGAGAGGGAGGGAGACAGGGGAGGTCAATGGGGAAAGGGAGCAGCAGGTCCGGCGGCGAAAATCTCGCCGGAGATGAGGGAGGAAGAAGACGAAGGAAGAAGGAAGGGAGAAATGGTCGGGGTGCTGGGCGTGCAAGGGTGGACCGGCCGAAGGGAGAAAAAAAGAAGCAGACCGGTCGAGGAAGAAAGAAAAGAAAGGAGGAGGGGGGCAGCCGGCTCGACGTAGGAGGAGGCAGCAAACTGGGCCAGCCCAGTCGCTCAGGAGGGGAAAGAGGGAGAGGGCAGGCCGGCTGGCCGGTGGCCCAAGGAAGGAAAAAGAAAAAGAAAGAAAAGGGAGAAGAAGGAAAAAAGGAAAAAGGGAAAGGGAAAAAAATTGTTTTAATTAAAATAATTTAATTTATAAATAATAAGGTAAAATATTTTGGGTAATAAATTTATTTAACAATTTAGTTGGAATATAAGGATTTAAAAGGGATATTTTAGTAAAATAATAACTTAGAAAATTATTTAAATAATAAGAATATGATAAAATAACAAAATATTTATTTTAATTTATTAAAATATTTATACCAACTTTCAGACACTCAAAAATCCATAAAACAATTAAATTAAAAATATTTAAGTGCTAATTTATCCAAAATAAAATTTATTTATTAAAATATAGGGTTTTAAAAATTCGGGGGATTACAAAGATGGTATAATGGAGCTTAGTCACTGTGTTGATTAGATCAGGGATGTTATTAAGTGTATTTAAAATTCTCCTGATAGATTAATTGTATTTAAACAACACATTAAAAAGTGTTATATTGAGAGAAAAATTTATTTTTCCCTTCATTTGCCTACTATGTGGAATTCCACATATCTTATGTTGGCTATTAGGGATTCTTTTGGTAGGATGGATCTCCATGTAGAGTTGATGCATGATATAGATGTTGTTGAGTGCCTCTCTAATGATGATTGGGATAAAAGTGAGAACCTTGTTGTTTTCTTGAATGATTTTTATAACTTTATTATTAAAGCATCTAGTTCATTGTCTGTGACCAGTAATCTTATTTTCTCTGATATTGTTCTTATGTTTGAGCTGTTGAATTAATAGATCATGTCTCGAATGATGAATTTAGAAACATGGCACTTCAAATGAAAGTTAAGTTTGATAAGTATCGGGGTGACATAGAGAAGATGGACATGTTGGTATAATAGGATGTCATGTTATATCTAAATACTTAGGAATGAATATTACTCTTTATAGGATGTATGGTGAAGAATTAAGGGAGATATTAACTATAAAAATCAACAATTTTGTTTTTGATTTTTTTAATTATTATAGGAGGAAGTGTGATTCATTTATAGTTGAAGAAAGTTCTAAACTAAGTTTTGATCCTTCTATGAGTAAGGATAGTGTTGATGTTATTAGAGAAAGTGTGTTAGATCAACTGATGAGGATGGATAGAGCATATTATAGTATTACAAAGCTTGAGAGGGCTTTGGAAGAAAAGAAGGCAAAGCATGAAGAAAAATATGTCTTGATATGGTAGAAAATATAGAGCCTTAGATATCCGATCATTTCACATATGACACATGATATTATTTTTATGCCAGTATCTACAGTTGTATCAAAATCTATATTTAGCGCTAGTGGCAGCCATTTGGATCAATTTAAGAGCTCTATTACACCAAATCTGATGCTTACTTTGTATAAATACATTTATTAATTTAATATAATAATGCAATTGCATTTTATTTACTTTATTTTTTATATTTGCTATTTTTTGTGTGAATTAAGACTTTACAAGCTCTTACATGTTCTCAAGATTGGATTCAAGAAAATTTTTATGTAGAGAAAGCCTTGGAAGAGTTGTAGGAAATAGAAAAAGTTTATAATCAATTAAGTTTATTTCTTTACTTTATTTGATTAATTTATATTTGTTTATACCATTTAATCTGTTATCAATTATACTTGGTATAATATTATTACTAACAGCTGATTCATTTGCATTTAAATTTTAATAGATGAGGAAAAGAAAGCTAATGTTGAGGCCAAGGTCATATATGTTACTTGAAATGAATGATGGCATTGGAGAGTTTGTATTCACTTTTATGTAAACCTTACTTTTATATCATGTGATAGGTTGCTATTTCTATTTGGAGGACATTGTGGTTTTGTTCTCATCCTCCATAGTTTATGTAATTATATTATATTTTCCTTGTTTTTATCTTGTTATGTTTTCAAAACTTAGCTATTTCTCTTTTGAGGACATTATTATGGACAAATGGAAGATTTGTGTGTGTGAAATGAGTCCATAAAATCTATGTTGCTGTCAAAATTTAGATGAAAAAGGGTCAAATTTCAAATTTAGATTGAAACATGATTGAAAATAGTTAGTTTTGAAACTAGTTTGAAAAAGGCTGAAAAATAGTCAATTTTGATTGAAAATGGATTGAAAATAGTTAGTTTTGAAACTAGTTTGAAAAAGGATGAAAAATAGTCAATTTTAAAACATAATCAAAACAATGTTAGCTTCGAAATTGGAATAGGCTGAAACAAAGTTAATCTAAAAACATGGTCAAAACAAGGCCAACCCAAGTTTGACCTAATTTTTACATTTCAAGTTTGGGTCTAGCCTGTTTTGAAACAGATCCAGGTTTTTACTCATATATTACATAAAATTGGTATCTAGGTTGGTCTGGTCTTCATTTGGCCTAGTGCATACTTCTAGTTTAAACTTTATTCCCATTAAGGTAAAAAAGAAAAACCAACATTACCTAAAAATTAAAGTTTCTAAAACATTATTCTTTGATAGAAACAAAGCCTAAATGTGTATACCTTTATGAGAAATTCTAAAACTTTAATGCTTTTATAGAAATATACCTGAAACAATGATACCTTTAAATATACTTTTAGCATTGCTATTAATCAAGACAAGGGTCAATGGTCAATGCTAAATCAATGGTCAGCACCAAGCAATGGTCAACATAAGTCAATAGTTAGCTAAGGGTCATTATTTTCCCATATATCAACCAAAGGTCAAAGATCATTAAGGGCTTTAAAAATAAGGACAAAATCAATTGAAAGAATAAAAATACATATAAAATTACTAAAATGTCTCTAAGGTCAAATAAACTTATCTTATGTGAAAGGATCTTCATCACAACACATTTGTACCATATTCTAAGATTCATTTTGAATGATTTAGCCACTAGATCTATGGCCTTTTCAAGTTTCAAATCATTCCAGAAACTCAAGTCTTGCATCTACTCACTAGGTATTGCATAGTTTTTTCCTTTTGTGTAAGCTTGCTCAGTGAGATAGATTGTATTAGCTTAGCTATTTATTAGCTTTTGATGTAAAGTTTTCACTTATCACTCTGTTTTGAAAGTTAATATAGTTCACACTACATACCAAAAATAAAAACATATCTTATGATTAAGATGGGTATATTTCAGGCTCAAAGGCTTACACTTAACCAATTATTTTCTAGGATAAAATATTAAATATGGACACCAAGTCTCAAATACTAAGATTACACAATATGTACTAAAAATCTCCTTTATTAGTTTAATTAACTATTTTAATTAAGTTCACTCAATCCACTCATCAAATACCACCCAAATATCACACGTATCCATTTTAACTTATCTTCTTAATGTAATTATTCTCTTATATTCCAATTTTTATAAAATTAATGTATATTGACCAAGAGGCCCATTAGCCATAAGTATGCCTAAAAACCTTAAATCCATTTTAACTCTAAATAATCCCAAATTCACACCTAAGCTACTACATCCTAACACAAACCTTTTGGCATGCTTAAATAAAATTAAAATGAGCATGAAGGCATGGAAACCCTAGAGGTTGAATGTATAAAGAGGATAAATAATTCAATTCACATCTAAACTTTATGATACATGGAAATACACTTAAGATTATGATCGTACATCATATAAGCATGCTTATAAAAATTAAAACAAATCAAACACTACAAAATAACTAATTTTTGTGAGCCAATTTCAATAGGTTGAAACATATTCATCAACGGTTGGTTGCATATTCATCAGTGGCCAACAACATATTCATCATATACCACTAGCATATTCTTCTAAGTTGTAACATACATAAAAACATGTTAAGCTGCAGGGTTTTCCTTTCTCTTATCTAGGGTTCCTCTATCTTCTACTCATTTAACTAGGGCTTAGATGTAGGGTTTGGTCCATAATATTGCGAGATGACTTTCTTTTTGGCATTATCATATGCTCTCCTATGCAGGTAGGGCCCAAATTTTATAGTCTATGATCTTTAGTATGCAGCTCTACTGGTGTCAGGTCTTCATTCTTCCCTTTAAGTTGATTCAACACTTGGAGAGCTTGTGTAGGAATGTTTTATGGATTGGTAACATTGATAGCTCCATAAAATTGTTAATTGCATGGCAAGTTGTTTGCACTCCCAAGAAAGAAGGGGTTTGGGTCTAATTGATCTGCAGACATGGAATAGAGTGGCTTTGGGGAAGGTTCTATAGAATATCTATAACAAAAAAGACTCTTTGTGTGCAAGATGGGTGAATTCCATCTATCTTAGGGATTGTAATGTGTGGAATTTCTCAGCCTTACACTTATGTTCCTGGCCACTACAACAGGTTCTCAAGCTTCGATCTATGTTTTCCCCCTTTTTTCATCATTCGTCTAATCAGTTTTTGTTTAGAGAGGAAGCCTATAGCATTTGCAAGGCTTATTATTTGATGTATCATTGAAGGGATAAGCTTTGGTGGTACCCATTGGTTTGGTGCTCTCTTGCTTCCCCCAAGCATAAGTTTATCATGTGGTTGGCTATTCATGAGAGACTGCATACCAAGATGAGAATGGAGAAGCTGGATCACTTGGATTACACTAAATGTATGCTTTGTTGTGATGACAAAGATGAATCTATACAGTATCTGTTCATGGAGTGCTCATATAGTCTGGGGATATGGAGCAAAATTTGAAAGGCCTTTAATCGACGGGATGTTGTACATTCTTGGGATGAAGAGATACAGGTTTTGGCAAGAACCACGAGACAACCTAAGGAGAAGAAAGATATGTTGTGTGCCTCATTTGTTACCTTCATTGCTTTAGTATGGTATGAATGAAATTCAAGAATCTTTCGTAATATAGCACACACTAGTAGCAGTCTGCTTAAAGATATTAGTTTCATTATGGCTAGTAGATGTTTAGCCTCGAATCATAGAAATACATATGATAGATGGCATCAATGTATTAACAAGCTGGTCATGAACTAAGTTGGTTGTATTCTTAGCCTTTGGGCTAGTTATTTATAGATTTTTGTTTTTACTTAAAAAAACATGTTAAAATTATACAAATCATTCTCTCGTCCAATTTTTATGGTTATGCACATATGATAACAAGTTAAATATATCATGATTTCATGTTTGTATTGAAAATAAAAATAATCACACATAACATTGAATATATCGAAACACTAAGCACAAAATCCTAGATTTTTAAAGGTTAGTTATATTACCTATCTCATAAGATACAACTAAAAATAATCTATAGCTAAATACCACCTAATGAGCTATTTGATACCTTCACCAAAAAAAAAGAGTATTAGATTAAGGTGATTACTAACAAGAAAATGAAAAGAGAAGAGAATAGGGGTTGAAGAAAAAAGGCAAAAACAACCTCAAAACGACCACTAAAACCATCTAGGGAGGTTAGGTAAATGTGTGGGAGAGTTAAAGGAAAGGAAAAAATAAATAAAATGCCACATAAGACTTGTTGCAAGCCCACAATAATTAATAACTACAAACAACTTAGTGGCATTAGATGGTGAGAAGACAAAATATTGGCATCCAAACACAACCTAAAAAAAAAGTAAAATCACAAGTAAAGGGTGGTAATAGAAGAAAAACATACAAGTAACAAAATAAACCAGAATAAAGAAGAAATGGCCTCACAATAATTAGTGTTAGCTACTCAAAGTTGAAAAGAAGTCATCTCTAGTATCGCAAAGCTGATTGAGAGCAAAACGTTTGGCATCCAAACAACACCTAAAGACAATGGATGGGAGAGGTAATAAGCTAAATTTTATCTAATCTTAATCTTGAGTAATTAATAGCTTAACATAATCTTAATCTTTATTCTAAATAATTTATATTTTAACCTAACCTAAATTTTGGATTATTGATATTTTTAATCTTACCTTAATTCTTTAATCACAATTTTGAACTTAATACTAACCATAAAAACCCACACCTATCTTTATTTTTCCTTTTTATTTCTCCTTTTTCCTTCTCCACCTGCTCAATTTTCCTTCTTCTTCTTTACCTTGAGTGTTCCTTCTTCCTTGTCCCACCCAAAACTCCCTCTGTTAAGCTTCCCTAACTTGACCATCTTTGCCATCATCTCCCAAAAATCTTGGGATGTGTCTCATTGAATTTTTTCTCAACATTTCCCTCAATCATTCCTTCCTTCTCAGCCATTCTCATACCCTCTACCATTTCCCCTTATGCACACCACCATGTATATATATACTATAATACCCTAAAAATTTTAGTAGCCTAATCCCATGTCATTAGTGTCCTAATTTGATTCTAATATAAATAAATCCTATGCTATCCTTAACCTAACTCCTTAATCCTACAACTTTAACCAAATCTAAAAACCTGACTCTGATAAACCGTAATTTGTAAACCAAAATTAAAATTTGCTTAAAATCTTTACTGATCCTAATTACTTTGGCTAATCTAAAATCACCCTAAACTAATCCCCCAACCCTTCTCTTTTTCCTTTTCTTTTTCCTTTTCTTTTCTTTTCTTTCTTCTTCTCCTCCCCCAACCTCAAGCTGCACTTTTGAATTGTTGCAACTTACACTTACAACTTGCACCACCACCCATCACCTTTCTGCACCCTCATCCATCACCCATCACCTTTCTCCTTCTTTTTCCCCTTCACCCATCTTTGCAGACCTGCACACCCCCATGCACACCACCCTATCTTCTAGCATCCTTCTCATCCTTTTCATCCTTGCGCAATATCTACATGTAACCATCATCATTCTTACCTTGCATCTACTATCCTACCCTTAACCATCCTATGCAACCATTATCATCTATAACACCCCTAAATTTTGGAAATTAAAATTTTTATTTTAACAAGTTAACAGTGGAAACCAACATATAAAACATAGGGGTATCACGCCACAATTAACATAGAAGAGGTACTCCCTATGCCCAATCTATGTTGGGTGCAAGGCAAAAGTAACCTTATGCCAAGAAATCAGGTGTGGGAAGCACTTGATTCCATTGAGATACAGGATACAAAAAAGTGAGAAGGAAATAAATAGTGAAAACAGAGGACTAAGAGTCCAAATAGATAGAGATATCCAAAATAACCATATCCTTTACCAATTCATTTAGCGCTCACCTAAGGCAACCACATCAAGCTAATAACCATCAATCACCTGCAAAACAGAGAGACTCTACTCGTTGGATTGAGCAGCACCCATGAAACAAATGATCAATATGCTACATACTAAGTAAGGTAACGATACAGTTAAGCAGAGTTACACATATTACAAGAATTCCCAAAAGCAATTCATACATGCGCAAATAGAAGAAAGCCAGATAACTACTTATTCCAAGTCTTTTATTGGATATGCCATATTCCAAATATTTTATTTACATTGAGTTCAAGGATCCTACTATTCTTAAACTGGTGGAACAGTTTGAAATGCCTCTCGGGGACAACACACCTAAGCCACTATTATTATTTGGTGGAATGGAGTCAACACCTCTTAGAGTAATATACTCCTGAGCCACTATTTATTAAACTAGTGGAACGATTTAAAGCACCTCTCAGGGACAACACACCCAAGCTACTATTATTATCTAGTGGAACGGACTCAACACCTCGGTTCTAACTCATGTAGTCTTTCACTGTAAATGATTAGTATATTTTCATTCATACTTTAACTCTTAATTATATTTTCATTCACATTGAGCATGGGGACCCATTATTCTTAATCTGATGGAATAAACTAAAGCACCTCTCAAAGACAACATACCCGAGCCACTATTATTATTTGGTGGAAGTGAGCCATATAAACACATCGGCCCAACTCAAGTGAACTTTTACTTTATATGATTAATATCTTATTCAAAGTTGATTTTATATTATCATGCCAAACTCAAGACATATAATTAAACTCGTAAGTATAACCACATAATTATCCTTAAATGACCATAATACTCTTAGGGTAATCAAGATAATTGTATTCTCCCAAAGCTTTTATAAAACCCAAAACATATACATTTCCCATCATAATCCAAAGTGCATATCCTTAGTTTTCCATAGATATCTTGTATCTAATATTATACCCAAAATATTTACTTACATAATTACATTATTCTTAAGATTATCATTCCATAGCATTTCCATAATTAAATTATTTAATATAACATACTCAATATAAATGCATATACAAAGATACAATTATCACATAAATCTCTAGCTACGATATGTATCCTTACCGATAAGGATACAGGACTCTATGCATGTAAATCCTATACCTCCTCCGAGATCATTGAAAAATCACCAGAGTCAAATGGAAACTTGAATTGTATGAAATTGTAGAAGAATGTGTGGTGTAGTTATGGTTAAATTTTGGTGGTTTTTGGACAAGATTTGGGGTGAAAATAGGGTTGCACGGTAAAAATGGGAAGTTGTACGGCCAAATGGTGCAGGAATTACACGGTCGTGCAGTAATAGTGCACAACAGGTTGAAGGAAAAAGGACGCACAACCAAGCGATGCAAGAATTGCACGGCTGTGTGGCACTGGCTAAGAGAAAAAAAAGATGCATGGCCACACGGTGTAAGAGTTGCACAATTGTGCAGCAGAGGATCTGAGCTTTTGCACAACCGTGCAGTAGGCCATACACTCTAAAACTCTACAAAAAATGAAGGGAAAGGTGTGAATGCTAAAAAAAATGAAAGAAGAAGGAAGAAGAAGGGAGATGATGATGATAATCTTAAGGAGAAGAGAGAAGAGAAAAAGTTCGGGGAGCTGATGGATGATAATAAAATAGAGGGTTCAAGGGGTATTTATACTGGTAAGATGGCGTACTTTAGAGGAGAAAAGGTAGGGTGACAACGATGACAATGATGATTCTGTCAAGAAGAAGAAGAAAGAAGAAAGAAGAGGATAGGGAGGGATGGTGATGATTGAGAGGGATAGGAGTTAGGTAGAGGAACAAGGGAGATGATGATGGAGAAGAAAACGTGCATAGGAGGAGAAGGAAAGGGGAAGAAGGAAGAAGAAGGTAGTAGGCTGGCAGGGCTACGAAAAATAGGGTAGCAGTAGGGAGAGGAGGAAAAGAAGGAGAAGGAGGAGGAGGAGGAGGAGGAGGAGGAGGAGGAGGAGGAGGAAGAAGTAGCACAAATGATTGGTAGGGATGGTAATGCTACATATGGGAGGTAAGTGGATGGTGGTGGTGCAGAGGAAGAAAAAACTCTCATGCAACAAAATTCGACATAGAGAAGAAGAGAAAAGAAAAGAAAAGAAAAAGGAAGAAAAGGAAAGAAAGGAAGAAAGAAATGGAAAAAGAGAGAAATGTTAGGGAATTAGGATTATATTAGAAATTTTGGAATTAGCCAAATAATTTAGATTAGCATAAATTTTAGCGGATTTCAATTTTGGTTTATCCGAAACAAGGTTTCGATTTTGGTTAAAGTTTTGGGATTAAGAAATTTAGTTAAGGCTAAGAATAAGATTTCTTGAGATTAGAATCAAATTAGGGCTAATAACATGGAATTAGGTTAAGCAAATTTTTCGGGTATTACACCATCATCATCACCTTGCAACTACATCATCACCATCGCACACCACCCCCTTGTTCTTTTTCTTCTTCCCCGACTCACACCACACACGCACACATGTATGTATGTATGTATGTATGTACACACACACACACACACTCTTCACACTCTCCTTCTTTCTCTTTGGTTTTGCCTCTTTCTACCCATTTGTGTCAAAGAGCCATCGCTCGAGCTCCTTCTTCCTTCTCCTTTCCTCTTTCTCTCTTTTCTTCTTCTTCTTCTTCCTTATTTCCTTATTTTTGGCCTCTGCACCACCATTTCTACCACCGTGCACCACCTTGGCCACCACTTGCCACCCTTTGGTTGAGGGACAGACCACAAAGGTCAACCTAACCTTCTTTCTCCCTGTCACCATCCATCATCTCTAAGCATTACCTTTTTTCCCTTCTTCTTCCTCTCATGCGTCGCAACATTTCAGAGTGCATGGCATGCGCACTACCTGCTTCATGGCCTTGCAACACATAAATCTCCTACTACACAGCCATGCTACCATTGCATCTCCTGGTTGTGCGTCTTTTTTTCGCTCAGCGTGTTGTTCACCACTACAGCATGGTCGTGTAACCTTTGCACTGCATATTGCACAACCATGCATATTTTATCCTCTCAACCTAGTGCTACACAATTGTGCCTATTTCGCACCACCTGGTCATGCACCATATTTTCTCTTGACTGGGAGTTGCACCGCCTACTACAAAGATATGCAACTTCCTATTTTTGGTTGTGTACCCCTATTTTCACCCATAAACCTTGTCTACACACCATCAAAATTTAACGATAGCTACACCACACATTTCTCTACACATACAAACATCTTAAGCTCCCATTTGACTATGGTTATATCTATTTTTACCCTCTTTACCTTGATTTCTCCTTCGATTTAACTCTTCAAGCCTAACCATAAATTTATTATTTTTTGTAGGTGGTATTCCGGTTGGTTAGGATACTATTAGATGTTTAGGATTTTTGGTATTATTTACTTATATGGTTATATGCATTTTTCATGATATTGTTGATATATGATGTAACATGTGTTGATCTTAATATTTTGTGATGATATAAATGTTATGTTGAAAGAAAGTAATAATTGGTGAGAAGTACCATTATGTTATGATTTTGTTGTGATAATGGCATATTTGTGGAATTATATCTTATGGTATGAAGTATGGATTTAAGGATATTATGTCATTAAAAGAAAGAAAGAATGGGTAAGAGATACCACTATTAGTTTATTATGATAATGTCATATTTGTGGGAATATATCCTATGGCATCAAATATGTACTTAAGGATATTATATTATTAAAAGAAAGTAAGAATGGAAAAAAGCTACCATTATTATTTTGTTGTGATAATGTCATATTTGTGGAAATATATGTATTATGGTATAAAATATGGGCTAAGTGAGTTTTTGATAAATAGACTTAAGAATTCTCATGAGGTATGATGATTAATTGTAGATTTGAAAAATAACATGTGTGGAAAAATAAAGGTTTTTATTTTTTCTTAAGGGTAACTTGTTCAATATGGGATAATAAAGAAATTTTGGTATTTTATGTTTAGGAGGTTTAAAATATGATAATAATTATAATAACATGAGGAATTCATGGATGTATTATTATTATTTGGGTCCTTCAATGATTTAATGGCTAATTTGGGAAAAACTATCTTGTAATGATAATAACATTATTCTAAGTTTAAGATTTAGAGGTTATCTATTGGAATTGGTAATCGTAAAAATTTTATGGGAGGTGTTATGACAATTCTATAGAATTTGGGTCTTGGATATTTTGTAATTAACATATCTGGATGAGATTATTAAAATATACTTAGGGGAATTAGATTGTGCATATTGGGTATGATAAAAATGATGGGATTTGGATATGATATAATATAATTTGTGTGAATTAATCAATATGGGAGAATGAATACTAAAGGGTGTGTAATTAGGGTTCAAAAGGATTTAAGAACTTAGACCTATGCTATATGCATATTTGTTTATAATGTGTTATATACTTGAGAATCAATCTTGAATAAGCTACTAATCACTTAAAGTGAAAGAGCGTGTGAATAGAGCCAAGGTGATCTATTTCTGTGTGTGGGGATGGGTGGGTGGGTGCATTCTCGATCCAACGAGGAGAATAGTGGCTCGGGAGCATTTTATCTCAAGAAGGAGCTTCAGTCCATTTCACTAGATTAAGAATAGTGGTGTCCCTACTCATCGTGAAATGACAGTGTATCATTATAACTTATAGAAAAGATACTAATGATTTAAAATAGAAGAATACACAAAGGTGATCTATTTTTCTATATATATATATATATATGTATCCCATTCCACCAGAGAGAATAGTGGCTCAGGAGCATTTTTCCCCAAGAGGATGTTTGTAATCTCCATTCCATCAGAAAAATAGTGGATTGGGTGTGCTATCTGCAAGATGAGTTTTAGACTGTTCCACCGGTTTAAGAATAGTGGGGTTCCTACACTCAACGTATATAAAAGAATAAAAATGGATTGTACTTAATAAATGAATCTGGATCATATTATGTCTTATGAGATGTTTCATTTATTTGGTTATTCCCTTATTATCTAATGTGAGAGCATATGCTATTTGTATCCCTACTGCGATAGTATTTTTCCCTTGCTAAGTACGTAGTGTAATAAGTACCCATTTTATAGGTTCTACTCATTCCCACGAGCAAAAGGCCCTGAATCTTATGTGCGGGTCTTAAAAGATCAGTTAGATGATTATGTTGCCTATGATTCCTTATGTGGGGATGAGTGAATTCATCTATGTTAGGATCGGGTAAAGATTAATTATTATCCAATTTATCAATTTAGCTGGATACCCTTCTTGGACTCTTGATCCATAGTAACCCCTCTTTTGTATTTTGTATTGTTAAACTTAGAGTTAGGCTCTAAACGCAGGATTGTACTATAAATGTTCTTTTGTTTCTAATTTTCTTATGTTACTTTAAATATTTTAGCCTTGTGATTGATGTAAGGATGGTTGCATAAGCCAAAATTATGTCAATCATGGTTGTAACCTCCACTATTTTACTTAAATACTTATGCTGCAAAACAAAATTTTTTAGTAGTAAAATTCAAGGTGTTACATATACACACTCCAAAACTCTTTACCTCATTTAATGCTCAAATAAATCCTTCCCTCCCTTCATTTTTGTCAAACATCACAGCCCTAAATGCTACCTTCTTCTTCTTCTTTCCTGCCTTATGCATTTTTTCCATTCATAAGCAAAATCACTTACCACCACCAACCACCAAGCATCACCATTTCCTTAGAAAACCAAACACCACTAACTCCTGATCAACCCTCGTCATTGTTGCCCAACCATCACCTCCCCAAGACACTCCTTTTACTCTCCACACCATGCCATATTTTATTTTTCATTCAGGCTCACTACTATGGACAACTCATCCATACCCTCTTCTATAGCGCATGTATGGCTTTGTGCACAACCCATTCACGTCTTTCCTTATCACACGTGCGCTTTTTGCACAATCATGCATACCTTTTTCTTCTTACATGTGCATGTCTTGATCTCTTGACCCATTCATGTGTTGCATGCATGATTGTGCCCCTTCAATTTTCCCCTTGGCACAATCATGCCTCCACTCTAGCACCACCATGCATTCCACCATAATCCCTTATAGTTGAGTTTCCCTCACCTATTTTGGTTATCCCCATTTCCACCCTCCTTTACCTTATCTTTTCCTCTATTTCATTCTTAGGTTCTAACTATGTATTATTCTTATTTCTGTAATAATTTTCAAGTGATCTCAGAGGAGACAGGTTAGGCTTATACATGCTTAGAGACCGATGTCCTCTTTGGTAAGGATTCATGTCGTAGCTAGGGAATAAATATGCAATGTATATATTTTTATGTGATATCATGTTTGAAATTTTTATATCGATGATATTACTATAATGATGTTATTAAATAATGTCTTGTGTCGTAAAGTGAAAAGTGAGGAGCTTGTGAAAGTGTGTGGTTTTGCATATTGTTGGTTGGAATAAATTGAGTTATGCAGTATCTATATAGAACTGTGGCTATATATATTAGAGGTTGAACATAATTAAAATTGGGACTTGTAAGGATTTTGTGAATTTATGAGTATTTTGGCTATCGTAAGGGCATTTTTGTCATTTGATGATAATATGGAAAATAATCATAACATGATGATCTTTGAGGGTTATATAAGTTATTTCATAAGTAATATTATCTAATGATGGTTGAGTATGACAGAAGTTATCCAATAACAAGGGTGGTTAAAAAGAGAGAACAAAGTCCTTAAAGTTTGAAAGAAATTGAATGAGGACTAGAGACTCCACTATGCTTAATCTAGTGGAATGGACTGAAGCACCTCTCAAGGTATAAAAAACCTAAGCCACTATTATTGTCTGGTCTAACAAATACAACACCTCAGTTCTAACTCGCGTAATCTTTTATATTAAGTGATTAATATCTTATTCATTATTTACTTATCTCAAATCATATTATAATTCACTTTGAGTTCAAAGGCCCCACTATTCTTAATCTGGTGGAACTAACTGATGCACCTCTCAGGATAGGATGCTCCTAAGCCACTATTAATATTTAGTGGAATGGACACACAAAATACCTCGGCCCGAGTTATGTAATATTTCACTTTAAGTGAGTAATATATTGTACATAGCTTCTTATATCAAGATCATCATGCAAGACTTATGTAGATATACATAAACCCTTAATTAAAAACACATAAAACCCAACCGCATAGTTATTGGGGTAGTCCTGGAAAAAATCCATAATTTTCCTAAGAAATCCTAATTTTACAAGATTAGCATAACTTCTCCCATTTTTTTACACTTATTCTACACATAATTATCCTAAATAATGAAATTATCATACTTAGCATATTTAAATTTTATTACCCCTTCATAATAAATAAAAATACATATTTAACTCTTATTGATCTAACAATGAGAATAGTTTAGTAAATATTTATTTTAGGGTACCCTACTCCATCCACTTATCATGCTAGATCCTAACTTTGCTACCATCCCTCAGTTAATCCTTATGCTTAAATCCATAAGATTATCTTTCCATCCAAGATCCACAATATCTACCCGAGGTATCTTGCTCTTCCTCTCCTCCTTAACTTCTAACTAACCAATTTTGTTAAAATAACAGATGGATGTGATGGTTTACTTCCATGATGTCCCCTCAACCACCACTTGAATATTAGTGTGTTGTTCCTCATCGCTAGATCTTCAACCCCCAAGCAACCCAATCTTCTAGGTTTTTGTATCACACTTTATCTTACCAAAGGTAAATTATTTCTTTCCCCACTCCCTACTTATAATAAGTTCCTTTAAATAGTGATTATGTCCTTTGTCACTTATTTTGGTATTTTGAATCGGCTCATATAAAACATAAAAAATATATTGAGAAATTTCTTGATCATCAATAGCCTTCCTACTCTAGATAACATCATTACCTTCTATTAACCTCATAAGTTAAACAATATAATTATCCTTGTTTTGATGATAACAAACATATATTAAGAACTAATATGTTTGGTTAAGTATACATGTACTATAATTGACATATAAAGAGATCTAAATAAACCTACTCAAATCATTTTTCTAGATGTGCTAATTTAAAAGAGTGATCAAGTTTCCAAGCATAAGAGATGCATGCATGATAATAACGAAGACATAGGGGTTATGAATTACATTTATAAAGTCTTAGGTTCTATGTAAAGAGTTAAGTTGAGAATGTTAACATTTTAATCAAAACTATTTAAAAATAATTTTAAAACACTTAAATTGAATTCACTTTATAAGAATTCATGGTTAATCTTAATTCATAAATCTTTCAAAGTGTTTTAAAAATTATTAATTGGTTCTAGTCAAAAGCATTCAAAAAGTCTGAAATTAGATCGACTAATTTAGTTTAATCAAAGCACATGAAATGGTTAAACTCAGATGGATCAACTATCATAGTAAACTAAAAAACTGGTTTCGACAAACCAATTGGCTGGTTTGAGGAAATTGATTGGCTGAGTAAACCAACCAATCCATGGGTTTTACTCATGAATAAACTTGTCCATTTCTATTTAAACTCATCAAATAGTTTTCCCAAAGTAATTGACTAGTTTGAGGAAACCAATTGGCTAGTTTGACCAACCAATCTATAGACTTCACTCCCACATAAGCTCATTCATCTCTGTTTGAACTCATTAACTACTTTTACCAAATCAATTGACCGTTTTGAACAACAAGGCCATAGGTTTCACTCCTGTAGAAACCCATTCATCTCTAATTAAACTCATCAACTAGAGTCACCAAATAGATTGACTAGTTGAGGAAATCTAGCAATAGTTTTGATCAACTATTCAATTGGTTTCAGTCTTATAGAAATCCATTTTTCTCTAGTTAAACTCATCAACTGGTTTCGCTAAACAGATATACTAGTTTATAACCAATTAACTAGTTTTACGACTTGTTTGTGTAATGGTAAATTTCTATTTTAGGTATGAACATAATCAATTAAATTATTTGAACCACATATTGAATGTTCATACAATCAATTGACTGATTTGGCGAGACTGATTGACTAGTGAGCATTAAATGTTAATTTTCTATCCACTAGGTAATAAAAATTTTTGGATATTTTGTGCCTACTGGCTATACAACAACGGCAAGACTTATAAATAAGGCCCCTATGCATTTTGTATAACAAAATTTCAACTACATTGATTGTATAACTAAACATCTACTCTTAAATCATTCAATTACTCATTAAAACACTCTCAACTTTTAAATTTTAAGTTTTCATTGAAAAATGTCCATTGTTCACTTCTCTTAGCTAGAATTGATCTCCAACTATAATATATTTTAGTAAGTCTATCTAGATTACATATCATCTAAATGTATACACTTTCATATATTGTACTCTAGGTGAGAATTAGTTGTAACCACAACCACCTTACAAATTCATTTCAAATGGGTTAGCGAGAGTTTACCTATTAATCTTAATAGATTCTTTTGGAGAGTCTAGAGAAGATAAATAGATCAATTTATAAAGCATATCTTCAAAGTTCATTGAGATTGTAAGGCTCATAAGCTAAAAGAAGAGGGATCATTAATAAAAAAAACATTTTACTATTTTAAAATCTAAAAGAGATAACTTTTCTAGTGGATATAGAGAGTACTTTATTCTCTAACCACTCTACGTTGTAAGTTTAAAAAAAATTATATCATCTCCCTTATATTAAACCCTATTCACCTCCCTCTAGGGCTATTTCAATTGGTATCAAAGATTGAGCATCTCTTGAGCATCTCTTAAAGGATTCAACAATCTAAGGTGAAAAGGATCTACATGCAGAATGGATTCTATTGATCTAAATAAAGGTATTTCCACCACGAAACCACCATTGTTCAATGTTAAGAAATTTGCCTATGGAAGAATAGAAGTATGTTATTCATAAAGTCATATTAATATGATTTGTTGTCAATAGTCACTACATGGCCAATCAAAATCACTAAAGAGGTCAACAATGAGTTAGTGGAAAAGATAAGGGATGAGCACATGGATGTAGAAAAGAGAAAGCTCACTCTAAACAATAAAGCCATCATAATTCTTCAATATGGGCTTGGAAAAAGGAAGTACCACTTCATCCAACCATGCTTAACTAAAAATAATATCATTCACAATCATGAAAGAAAAGAGCAAATGAAGGATCAATGAATCACACTACACACTAGAGAGTATGAACTATTTAGCGTGAAATAAGGTGAAAGCATCAATAGCCTAAGCAATCGTTTCACTTCCACTATCAACAACCATAAGGCATTTGGGAAAGACATCACTAAATAACAAAAAGTAAGAAAGATCTTGCAACTTCATACAAAAGAATTAAGTCCCAAGGTGAATGCCATTGAAGAGGTCTTCTAGAATTCCATGGTTCATCAATCAAATCTAGAAGATGGCTCCGATGAAAGAAAGAAGAAACCTCTAGATCTAACAGCTTATACTTTGTCTAGATAATATGAAATGGTTGAAAACATGGTAGAAAAGGAAGGTAATGAATACAAAAACGAAGCTCTCATGGATGGTGGAAATATGGAATTTATAACCAATCAATTCAAAAGGTTCCTTACCTCATAAGAAGGTACAAATGGAAGACAAGAACGTCTACCCTCAAGAAACACATGAAGGCCTAGAGAATCCAACATGAACGATAAGATCAAAGCCATAATTGTGGAAAAGTCAGGTATGTCTTCCGTGACTCCTATGAGTTAAGAAATAAAATCACTAAATAGTTGGAAAGAAAAAAACGGAATACAAATAACAATAAAGGAAGGAAAGGGCCAAGAAAAGCCATGGCCACCTTTGGTGAAAGTATAGATGAACCCTCCGATGAAGAGGAAGAAGTCGTCAATATTTATTTCATGGATCTAGGAGAGGAATTATCAACTTGTACCTCCTTCACAAGCTTTGATGATGATGGCATCAATAAGGTACAGCACAAGTCACTCTAGTCTTATGATCATTTGCTTTGTGCCTTGAATGATTTCTTACATGAAAATGATAAAATAACTGAGGAAATTAATAAAATATTATGATTGAATCTCCCATGCTTCTTATCAAAAATAAGATAGCTCATAAGATAACACAATTTAATACATACAAGGAATTTATTAGATGTGATCACAAGGTTAATATATATATATCATTTCAATCCAAAATGGTTGATCCACTAGCTAAATGTGATAAATTTAGGATAAATGTGTTATTAAGTACTCAATGATATTGTAAGGATCTTGAAGGCTTAGGATATGGAAATAAGAAAGTTATCAAATGCAAAACACTAAAAAAAATTCTTTGTAAAAGCCTCAAAAGCTCATAAAGTGTTTGATTTCCTAGCATCAAATGATTGAAACATGTGTGAAAAACGTGGGCACTCATCTATAACATGTAAGCATGCAAAAAATATAAAATTTACCTTCACTCATAATAAAAAGACTATGTGCAATATTTGTGGTAAACCTGCTAAGGTTTCTTTATCATGTTAATTTAAAAAATATGCCAAAGGTGTTATAAAATTCAAGTAAGTGTGGGTATAGAATAGAACCATCCCGTATGAATTGAACACTAACCCAGTGAGGACCAGTTGAAAGGGTGCCTAAACTAAGAAACTTGTGCTTGTAGGTATACTTCAAATTTAAACACAAGAAGCCACAAATGGTTCTTAGAAAGTAGAATCTCAAGACACATGATTGGTGATTGAACCATGTTCTCCAAGCTAACTCCATATGATGGTGGAAACTTTACCTTCGGAGATAACTCAAAAGGGAATATTATCAGGGTAGGTAGTATCAGTATTGGTAACTCTTAAACCTTTATAAATGATTTGTATTGGTTGATTACGTCAAGAATAATTTGATTAGCATTAGCTAACTATATGACAAAGGGTTTCTAGTTAACTTCTCAAATTCATTGCATGATTTCAAATGGTATAGATAAATCCATTATCTTTATATGCCCGCACAATAATAATGAGTACATTCTTGATGTTAAATCAATAAAGTTACACAATGCATGCCTAAGTGCAATTGACAATGATTCATGGTTGTGGCATAAGCATATTGCACATAGTAGAATGGATTTATTAAAAAAAATTGTAAGAAAAGACCTAGTATGCAGTCTTCATAAGTTGAACTTTGCAAAAGATTGATTATGTAATGTATATCAGCAAGGAAAAAAAATAGGGTTTTCTTTTAACCCAAAAATGTAGTTACCATATCTCACCTACTTGAATTGCTGCATATGGATATATTTGGAATTACTGGGACTCATAGCATGAGTGGTTGTAGATATGCTCTAGCCATTATAGATGATTACTCATGTTATATATGGTTATTATTTTGCTCAACAAAATATGATGCCCTTAACATTTTTCTTGTACTTGCTAAGAAAATTTATGTGATCAAAGTGACATTACTCACAACTTCTTAACACTAAGGGCACCATAATAAAAGGGTGTGATGGAAAGGAAGAACAAATTCTTGGAGTAGGTCGCAAGAACCATGCTATGTGACTCTAAGCTCCCAAAATATTTGTGGGCAAAAGTTTTGTTGCTAAAAACTATGTAATAGATAGAATACTCATCTAGTCCATCTTAAAGAATACTCATTATGAGATCTACCGAGGTAAGAAATGAAATATAGGTTGTTTCCACACATTTAGTTGCAAATGATTGTCCTTAATAATGGAAAAACTAATTTGGGTAATTTTAACTCTAAACCATATGAAGGTATTTTCATTTTTTACATAGTAAAGCTTACTAGATCTTCAACAAATGATTGATGTTAGATGAAGAAGTTGTACATGTTGCTTTTGATGAATCTTGATCAAATATGAAAAGTAATCGAGAGGAAGAATTAGGTCCCTCCATTCAAGTTGAGAGTCTGCTGGAGAATGGCAATAATAATAAACATAGAATAAGAAAAGGATGAAGATCCTTTAATTAATAAACAAGAGGATGAAGTAATAAGGGATCTTCCTAGAGCATGGAGATATGCCTATAGAAATCCTCCATAGTTCATCATTGGTTATCAAACTAGGGTCATTTTAGTGTGATTTTCACTAGGTAAATTTTGTAATTATTTTACATTTTTTGTCTTAAATAGAGCCTAAATCTCACTTGAAAGGCAAGAATGATGAAAATTAGATCATGGTAATGGAAGATGATCTTATCTAATTTGAGAGAAATCAAGTTTAGGAACTAGTTCCCTTACCTTCAAATAAACCTATTATTCGGACCAAATGGATCTTTAGAAACAACATAGATGAGGGTGATGCTGTGGTCAAAAACAAAGTCTAATTGGTTGCTAAAAGATTCAACTAAGAGGAAGGCATTGATTTCGAGGAAACCTTTGCCTCTGTAGCTAAACTTGAAACTATATGTATGTTTTTTTGCATTTGCATCATTCATGTGATTCACATTATACCAAATTGATGTTAAAATGTATTTATTTAATGGCTTCATTCAAGAAGTGGTATATGCTAAGCAACCTCCTTTTTAAAAAAAAAAATAATTCAAAACCTAACCATGTTTATAAACTCAATAAAGCACTTTATGGTTTGAAATAACCCCCAGAGCTTTGTGTGAAAGGTTAAGTAACTTTCCATTAGAAAAGGATTTTTAAAAGAGGTAAAATTGATATAACTCTTTTTTTATAGCAAATTAAAAAGGATTGCTTGTACAAATATAAGTTGATGACATAATATTTAGTGCTACTAATGAGTCAATATGCAAGGACATTTCTACCTTGATGTGTAGTGAGTTCAAAATGAGCATGATGGGTGAGTTGATCAACTTCCTTGGACTTCAAATCAAGAAATAAAAGGAATGATTTTTGTCATTCAAGAAATGTTCACGAAACAACTTCTCAAGAAGTTCAGAATGCATGAGAGAAAAAATTGTACTAGTGCTCCAATATCCACTATCATAAAGCTTGACATAAATGGTAAAGGTAAACAAGTTGATTAAAAGTGATATCAAGGTATTATTGAGCCACTTCTTTACCTTAAAACTTCTATACTTGATGTTATGTTTAGTGTATGTTTATGTGCTATGTTTTAAAGTAATCCCAAGAAATCTCATATGAATGTAGTTAAGAGAGTTCTCAGATATCTAATTGGCATACATAACATAGGCTTGGTTTATCATAGTGATATTCTTTCAAACTGAGTAAGCTATTCTAACACTAACTTTGTGGGACATACAAAGTTATTTGAGTACATGCTAATTTCTTAAAGAAGACCTAGTTAGTTAGTATAGTAAGAAATAATCTAGTGCAGCACTAACTATATCTGAAGTATAATATATAGTAGATGGTTTGTATTGTGCATAAATAATCTAGATAAAACATCAATTAAATTATTATATACTTAAAATTGAAAATATTACAATTAGGTGTGATAACACTAGTGCTATATACCTCACCTAAAACCTCATTCAACACTCTAAGCCTAAACATATAGTAATGAGGCATCACTTCATAAGAGACCATGTTCAGAGGTCCATTCGACTAGTTTGTACAAACTAGAAGGTAAATTACTGATGTTTGATGTCTGACCTAAGCGGTATCGGTCAACTAGATTACCAATACTAGTTGACAAATAATATGAACTATCAATTGAAATGTTCAAACAAGTTGGTTGCTTTGTTGGGCATATAAATAGGCCCTCACCTATTCAACCAAACCCATAACCTTAGTTTTCCCAAACTCATTGGCTATACTTTGCTCTCTCTCCACTTTCTCAATCAAATCAATGAAATATTTATCAAACCATAAAAAATTGAACTTTATAGGATCGAATCGACAACCCAAAGTCATTTCTCAACAGTAATCAACATCAATTTCATCCTCACTCATTTGAATATGGGGTAAGATAACCAAAACCTAACTCTTCCATTTGCCTAATATGCTTACAATCAACTCACTTTAAGGCTTAATTAGGGTTCTATTTGTACTTACCTAGATAATTATAAGCTAAAGGTGCATTTTTCTACCAAGTTTCATCAATTATAAAAATTTATCACCTTGTGGCTTCCACAATTTCCTTGATTACAAATTTTAATTATTGTGTTGACATGAAAATAAAAAAATAAAAACTAATGCTTTATCACCATTCGTGAGGGTGTTGATCCTGTCCCTGTCGAATGGGATTGTACCTAATCAAGTTATCTAGCTCGAACAACCATTCACATTGAAGAAACCTTTGTTTCATCTCATTCTTCTCCATCCTAGGAATCATCTCCTTATACTTATTCTTCTTTGAAAGAGGCTAGATACTCATCTCTACCTCCTTCTAGGCCCACTATTCCTTCCTCATCTATAGGGACACCCATTCTCTCCTTGTCTTGATTAGCTAGAATTACTAAGGCATCCCCTCACTCCACCTATTTTTTTCACACTATAGATGACCTATTATGCTAGATGAAATCATTCCATAAAAATAAATTCATTTCAAGGAAGTGTATCAACATTATATCTTGTGTTGATTAGTTCAAACTTTTCTTTATCCAACCCCTTTCTAGTCTTCATCTCTTCCCTCTATCCACTCTTAGTGATCCAGGCTACTATAACTTGGTTCACCTATTATATTCAAACCTCATTGCTCATGTTATGGGATCCACTATCACACCCATGTATTAGGTGTTACTATAATGGTGGATGAGGCTAGTCTAACCATGATAATAGGAATTAAGCACAATATATCTACTAGTATGACATATACTAAGTGAATGAGGACTAGGCTTCCTTACAATATTCTCTCCATTACGCATCGTCAACACTTTATATATGGTGGGATTGCCAAATCTTACCTCCGACCAACCTTCAAAAGGTTGTTTCATTGCATGGTATACTCCATTCTTTTTCTAAGGGTAGGCTCCAGGACAAACATGACCTGTAGGATTGGTATGAGGTTAACCAAATTCTCTCCTCTACTTCTATACAATTTGGGGCTAATATCTTCCGCCACATGTCCTATGTGGTTGGGCACGGCCAAGCATCACTTAGCTATGACTCCCTGATTACACAAATTCTTCATGACTTTAAGAGTTAAGTTTAAAGATTTTCTAGATACCTCACTTCACCTCTAGAAGGTCTTGACATTTTAGATGTAGTCACCCTTTAAAGGATGGGATATCATATGAGTGTTGATGGAAAAAACCTTTAATCTTGCACTAAAGGTCCTTATTTCACTTCATCGTAGTGGTCACATCTCTACCTTATCCGGACCACACCCTCTATATATTGAGGGAGATGATCTTCAACCACCATTGCATGACCCTATGGTTTTATCTAACATCCCTTTTTCATCCACAAGAGGAGCCTTCACATCCACTGTATCACCCTCCACCTTTCATGCCTACTCCTTCAAATCTTATGACACTATCTAGTATACATGAGCTACTTCTCTATGTGGTTAGGATAGTAACCACCATGGAGTGACTATAAAGAATCTTGAAGACTAAGTTGCATGTGCTACACTCATAGATACATCCTAACTTTGTGCTGCATCATTAGAATGACATGCACACCTACCCAAGTGTTGACTTTATCCATGAGGCCCACGACCCTTCTCCTATACCTTCTAATCAAGGCATTGTTGCTTCTCCTACCTTTGACTCCATTATCAATGAGTCACTAGCTAAAGCCACTAGGACTGATCATGCTAAGATTGAGATGGGTGGCTCTGATGATGCAGAGAGTGAGGACTTAGACATACATTCCACACCTTCCATCACTGCTGTAGCTACACCATCCCACCCACCCACCTCTGATATGCTTTGATACTATGCTTATATATTTTTATTTTTGGTTTAACATAGCATTAGCTTACTCCTTAGGCGTTGATTTCTTTATATTCACTCTATCCCATGTTTTACTAAACACTTAGCCTTACTAGGATATTGAGTTTTTGTTATACCTTATGTGTATCACTTCTTGTTGCATAATCTACTTATTATTCATTAATATCTTCTTTTAAGCAATCAAACACAGGACTATTCCTTATGCATCACTTCATGGTGGTATTCCCTATCTTTCCCTAATGGCTAACTTTATCCTTATCATTTATACACACCTATTAAGGGAAAGTTTTTCCATCACATCTAAATATTATTGTCTCTATTGCTTACAAATTTCCCTTATTCTCATCTTTTATTGATGATAAAAAGGGAAGAGATTCCAAAAGTTTGAATTGAAAGATGTGTAATTGGTAAATGAAAAAGGATATGGAAATAATTCTCTCTTAATTCATATTCATTACCCTTCCACATTTATAATTGTACACTTTATATTTTTCATGATCAAAAAGGGGGATATTATTGACTTGTTAGGTTAAATAATGTAATTGTCCGAATTTTGATGATAACAAATGGATCTTGAGAGCTAATGTGTTTGGTTAAATTTTCATGTAATATGATTGACATAAAAAGAGATATAAACATACCTACTAATATTATTTCTCTTAACATATAAGTTTAAAAGAGCATCAAGTTTCTAAGAACAAGAGAACACCGCATGAAGATAACTAAGGCTTAAGGGTTAGAAATCATATTTCTAAAGTCATAGGTTCCAAGTAAAGATTTAAGTTGAGCAGGTTCAAATTTTTATCAAAACTCTTTAAAACCATTTTAATACACTTAACTTAAATTTATTTTATAAGAATTCATAGTTGATCTTGATTTCTAATTCTTTCAAAGTGTTTTAAAACTTATTGGTTGGTTCTAATTGAAACCAATCAACAAGTCTCAAGACTGATTGACTAGTTTAGTTTAATCAAAGAACATGAAATGAGTTAAACTCAAATAGATCAACTGACGTAATGAACCAATCGACTAGTTTCAAGAAATCGATTAAATAATTTGAGCAACCATTCCATGGGTTTCACTACTATAGAAACCCATTCATCTCTTTTTAAAATTATTGAATAGTTTTTTCCAAAATGATCAACTAGTTTAAGGAAACCAATCGGTTGGTTTGACCAACCATTCCATAGGTTTCACTCCTTTAGAAACACATTCATCTCTATTTAAACTAATAGAGTGGTTTTGCCAAATTGATCGACTGGTTTGACCAACCAATGCATGTGTCTCACTCATGTAGAAACCCATTCGTCTTTATTTAAACTCGTGGAGTGATTCAAGGATATTGAGTGATTAGTTTGACCAACCACTCCATGGATTTCACTCCACAGAAATCCATTTGTCTCTTCTTGTACTCATTGACTAGTTTTACCAAAATGATCGACCAGCTTATAATTGATCGATTGGTTTTAATAAACTGATCAACACATTTGTGTAATGGTAACTTTATATTTCAATTCTAAATATAATCAGTCTACTAATTTGAACCACCAATTGACTAGTGAGCATTAAATATTGATTTTCTACCTATTTGGCGATACAACTTATTAGAGATTTTGTGCCTAAAGGCTATGCAAAAAGGGTGAGGCTTAAAAATAAGGTCCCTTTGCATTTATTACAACAAGTTTTCAATTACATTGAATGCACATTTAAACATCTACTCTTAAATTATTAAAATTCTCTTAAGTTTTAAATTCGGAGTTTTCATTGATAAGCATTCATTGCTGCCTTTTCTTAGCTAAAATTGCTCTTTAACTATCATATCTTTTATTACATATAGCTAGATTATACCTCATCTAAAGTTCTACACTTTCATATATTGTATTCTTGATGAGAATCAGTTGTAATCACAACAACCTTACAAAATTTATTTTAAAGGAGTTAGTAAGTATTTGCCTATCATTCTTGAGAGATTCTTGTGGAGAATCTAAAGAAGATAAATAGGTCAAGGCATAAATCATCTTGTAGAGGGTCAATGAGATTGTAAGACTCATAAACTGAGAGAATAATAAGCATCAATAAAAATACGTCACTATTTTAAAATCCAAAAGGTAGAATATTTTAGTAGTGGATGTAGAGAATAATTTGCTCTTAAACCACTCTACAATGTATGTACATTTTTTTTTAACTCCTTTCATCTCCATTTTATTAAATTTGATTTACCCTCACTAGGATTATTTCACTTTTTACCCTTTTAGTTTCTCATTTACCTTATCTTCCACTGGCTTCCAAGATTGTTTATTCCTTTGATTTTCCCCTAATGGAAGACCAAGATATGTAATAAGAAGCTTACTAATCATGCAGGTCGTGATATATTTAACCTTCTTTTGGAATTCTGTATCCACTTATAGCTTGATAAGCTCTGACTTTGTTAAGTTGATGCTCAATGCTAACGCAAGGTAGAAGCACTCTAATAATCTCCTCTAGTTCTTAATTATAATCCGCCGAAATTTTAAAAGCCTATAATTTAATAAATAACTTTTATTTGGGATAAATTATCTTTTAAAGCCATTTAATCTAATTATTTTAGGGATTTTTAAGTATATAAAATTGGATATAAATATTTAATAAATTAAAATAAATATTTTTTTTTATTTTATCATACTCTTATTATTTAAATAATTTTTTAAACCATTATTTTACTAAAATTATCCTTTTTAAACCCATATATTTTAATTATATTAAATTAAATTATTAAATAAACTTATTACCCAAAAATATTATATTTTATTATTTTATAAATTAAATTATTTTATTTTATCCCATTTTTCCTTTTCTTTTCCCTTTTTCCCTTTCCCTTCTCCTTTGTCTCCTTTTACTCCTTTCTTTCTTTTTCCTTTTTCCTTCCCTTGGGTCGCCGGCCTTGGCCTGCCTTGCCTCCCTTGTTGGGCCACTGGCCCATCTCCCCCTTCTCCCCTCTTTTCCTTTTCTTTCCCTCAACCTGGCTCCCCTCTTCTTTTCTTCCTTCCTCCCTACGTAAGCCTGGCCCGCCTTCCTCCTTTCTTTTCTTTCCTTTCTCACCCAAATAGGCTGGCCCACTCTCCTCCTCCCTTCTCCCGGCCTGGCACACATGCAGCCCCCTCCCATTTCTTCTTTCTTTCTTCTTCTTCCATTTTCCCCGGTGCTATACCCGACCATCCTCCGCCACCCCACTTGCAACCTTCTCCCCCTACTGCTTCCCCTACCTCTCTCTCTCTGTCTCATCATTTTCCTGCCCTATCCTGGCCCCACCACCTCTCCCTCTCCTTGCCCATACCCCTTTCTTCTCCTCTCTCTCCCTGCAACTCCCATTCCCCTACCACCTTGTCACCGCCTACCAAGCCACCCTATTCCCTCCTTTCTCCTCCTCTTCTTTTTCTTCATCCTTCCCTGCCTCATCCTACCAATGTCTCAAGCCTCACATGCCTCCCCGACCCTCTTTTTCCTCCTGTCTTCTCCTCCCATCTCTCACCCTATTTTTGCTTCACTGCCCCACTCCGTCGCTGCCATCGCTGCACTAGCTACCTGCACCACCCCCTGCCACCCTCTACCTCACCCCTGAACCATCATAGCACCCCTTGAGCCACCCCGTAGCCTCCTACTTCCTCCCCTCTTCTTTTTCACTTCTTTTTCTCCCTTCTCGGTAGCCACCCTACACCGCCTCTAGCCACCGCCATTTTGCCTCCTCTACCACCACCTGAGCCACCAAACCAACCATTGCAACCCCCTCTACCACCCCAAACCTCCTTTGGCTGAAATCACCACCTGCAAGCCTTCATTTTCTCCCTCCCTTTTCCTCCCTTCTCAACCCCTCCATCTCAACTAACCTCGGCAACCCCCCTTCACAGCCTTGCTGCCGCTACCTCCACCGCCCTTAACCGTTGTCAAACCATCCCCGACCACCACTTACACCCTCTCTCCACCTCTACATCTTTCCCTTGCCTTAAATCCTCCCCCGCACGCTCTCTTTCCTAGCCCCAAAACCCCAACCCAAAAATAGCCCATTTTTCCTCCTTCTACCCACCTTCGAGTCCCTCCCCCTCATTTCTTTGCATACAACTCATACTACATGAGCATGATGAGTTTCTGCATTTGTTAGTTTATTTGGTTAATGATTTTAAGGTATAATAATATTTTAAGTCGAGTATTTGATTAATTAAGTGTTATAAAGTCTTGTAGTTGGTTTTCTCTTATTTCTAATATAATAAATCTTGATATTATTTTTAGATATTGGTTTTGCTAATCAAAGCTTGAACCTTTATCCAGAATATCGGTAAGGTTCATTTTGCGGGATTTAAGGTAATAGTTAAATCCCACTTAAATGTATGGATAACGTATGTTAGCATATTAGGCTTTTTTAATATGTTATTATGCTTGATATATGTTTTTTAATAAAATATATGTAGTTCTTTTGTTGATTGATAAAATGGGAACATGGTAGATTATATGTTATTTATGGAAATATTATTTAAGGTAAGAGTTTGGTTATTAATGAAAATGTTAAGTATTTATCCATGTCGTATTATGTTATTGTGATCTTTAATGTATGGTTAATATTAATGTGAGCCCTAGGGGTATTTTAGTAATATATATTGTGTAAGAGTGTGGCCTAATTTGTAAGGATGTTAATGAGTATTATATTAAATATAATAGTAAGGGTGTTAATGAGTATTATATTAAATACAATAGTTGGGGAGTTGGATAATGAGAATGGGGTATTAATGCTATTAATTCATGTGGTAATGATAATTTAATATAAGTGGAGTAATAAGGAGTAAAATGGTAATTGTAAGTAAAAAGGGTAAATTGGTAATTTTGAAAGTAAATGGGGTAACATGGTAATTTTGGAGGCGAGGGAAAAAATGGTAATTTGTAAGTGAAAAGGGTGAATTGGTAATTTTGGAAGTAAAGGGGGTAAAATGATAATTTTGGAGATAAATGGGTAAAATGTTAATTCTGGAGGTAAGGGCAAAAATGGTAATTTGTAATTAAAAAGGTAAATTGGTAATTTTGGAAGTAAAGGGGTAAAATGGTAATTTGTAAGTAAAAAGAATAAGTTGGTAATTTTGAAAGTAAAGGGTAAATTGGTAATTTTGGAGGTAAAGAGGTAAAATGGTAATTTTGTAATTAAGGATAAAACAATAATTTTGTAATTAAAGGGCAAAATGGTAATCTCGTAATTAAAGGGAAAATGGTAATTTCTTAATTAAAGGGAAAAATAATAATCTTGGATGTAGGGTAAAATGGTAATTTTATAAGTAAAAGGATGTTATGGTAATTTTTAAAAGTTAAGTGGTGAAATAGTAAATTTAAAGGTAAAGGGACAAAATGGTAATTTTGTAAATAAAAGGGGTAAAGTGAAAATTGGAAAGGAGTAACTTGGTAATTATGATAATAGAGAAGGGCAATTTGGTAATTTAGCCAACTAAAGAGTAATTTGGTAATTTTGATAATGAAGAAGGGTAGTTTGGTAATTATGATAATAGAGAATCGTAATTTGGTAATTTAACCAACTACAGGGGTAATTTGGTAATTAGGATAATGAATAAGTGTAATTTGGTAATTTGACCAACTAAAGGGTAATTTGTTAATTATAATAAAGGAAAAAGGGGAAATTAGTAATCTAACCAACCAAATGGAAAATATATTAAGTGTAACAATTATGAATGGGCATTGGTGAACTAATAGGTATGGGAGATAACTTGATAACCTAAATCGAGTAAGGGGTAATATGGTAATTATGCAATGAGGAAGGTAATATGATGATTTGTCAAGTAAGGAAGAGATGACTTAGCAATTATATAAGTAAAGGGTAAATGAGTAATTTGTATCTAACATGTCATTGTGATTGTAGAATTTCGTGATATGACTCAAATAATGCTGAATAGCAAGGTAAGAGTATTTGATAATTAGTAAGTATCACGAGAACGAATCCTAATTCAGAATTAGATGATATTATGATGGCCTTAATAATTCCTCTCTATTACTTTAGATAATTGTTTGAATAAGAAATATCTAATAATATCAAAATGATTGGAAGTGAATAAGTATCTGATTGTCGTGCTTTTGTGATCACCTTAATTAAGACACTAGTACTTAAAGTGAAAGACCTCGAGATCGGGAATAGTGGCTCTTTAGGAGTCGCTACCCTAAAGACGTGGTTTAGCACATGGTTATTCTGGTATTTGTTGGTGTGCTTTTGTGTCCCAACCAGGCCCTATATCTTACTTTTTCTAGCTCTACGGACCTAGGTAAGGGGTATTGTAAATTAACTACTGAAAAATTTTATTTTTATTTAAAAGAAATACCAGAAGCAAAACAATAAGACTTTGAATTATGGGGGTATTACCGCCACACTTAGTACCAGACCAGTTTATTCTTACCGTTCCAATACCAAGTGGTAAGGCTGGAAACCATATATAAATCAGAGTAACGTAACAAACCATTTACAAGAATAAAATCCACCAGTGGTGGTTACAAAACAATAATTACATTGAAACCAGGAATTTAAAAGAGAAAGAGAAAAACCTTAACAATTTCGGATAATTCCTTACTCTCTTTCCCGTTGCCCACTTGAATAGTACCTAAAAAAGACCTGCAAAGGACACTGCCCATTGAACAGGCAGGGGCCCCATGAATGGAACCCTTCAGTACTACGGTACTGAGTAACCCTTTAAAATACACTTAAAAGTAGGCCCGCAATGTAACACATGATATACCACCATACCCATACCTAACGATAGGTGTAGAGCCGGCAAAAGTTAACCCGACCCGAAAAATCCGATGAATACCGACTTGATCAGCCCGAAATCCGATCCAATTTTATCCGAGTAATTAAAAGTTCGAAACCTATCCGACCCAATCCGATGCATATCCGATATCCGATATAACCCGAGAAATCATAAGCCCTAAATAAACCCAACCTGACCCGCTATTCACCCGAAACCCGACATAACCCGAAAAACTATAAATCCAAAATGATTCGACCCGATCCATTATTTATTGAAAATCTGATATTATCTGAAAAATTATAAATCTATAAAGATTCAACTTGGTACTACCTAAAAATTAACATTAATCCATAACTCAAAATTTGTAAAACTTCATAAAACATGTAATAATATAGATGTGCAACTAATCCATACTAGCACTTACATCAAAATCTAGAAACAATATACTTTCATAAAATTTATATCACTTATTATGTACAAAGACAATATCCATTGATACCAATAGAAATAAAAGTAGAGAAAAAAAAAAGAAAAATACTACTATACCATTTAAATATTAGTTCACTTCCATTATTCCATCTAGTACCATAAGATAATAACAGTGCGGCCTTGAACATTATATTTTAGTATTTATACGGCCATACCTTACAATATAGCACCTACAACATCATAGGAAAGTAGAAAAAATCTAGAGTGAGAATGTTAGTTATTTATTATAAAAATTGAAGATTAATATTTTTTATTACATCAACAGTGTTAAATAATAAGAAGTCAATATTAATTGGTCTTTTGTCAATAATAGTCATTATTACTTACTTTATCTAATTTTTATCTTATTTAGCTTGATATGATCTAATCAAAATATATAATAAAAAAAACTAATATGTAGTTATTATTATTATTTTTGCCATAATTGATATTCATTTATTACTATTATTATTGTTATCATTATTTTTGTAGTAGTAGTAGTAGTAGTAGTAGTAGTAGTAGTAGTAGTAGTAGTAGTAGTAGTAGTAGTAGTAGTAGTAGTAGTAGTAATAGTAGTATATTATTATTATTATTATTATTATTATTATTATTATTATTATTATTATTATTATTATTATTATATTTATTAAAATTATGTTGGTATGATGTGATCAATATCTTTTAAAAATAATATGAGAAGTACAACCTTAGAAGTCTTCATTTGTTATCAATTATCAATGACTATTATAAGTTAATATTATGTAAGGAGCGTATAAGATATAAATATAATATAAACTTAAAATAATACCAGAACTCAATATGACCAAGCTAATAATAGAGTTAAATTATAAGTTATACCTTAACATAAAAAGAAAAGTGATACGATTTAAAAACTTTTAAATTTGAAACGTCAATACATCTCCAAAAATAGAATAATGAAAAAAAATTCTAAGGCCCCAAAACAATTAATATAATAATTCACTTTTAATTGAATAAGATAAATTAAAATAAATGATCTCAAAATAATTAGCTTTTAATAATATCTTGGAATAAAAAGAAAGAAAGAAAAATGACACAAGCATGGCTCAAATATGAAATGACCTAAATCCAATCTAAATTCAACCCGAAAATATAATAATTCAAACTCAACCAAGCCCGATCCGAACCCAAACCGAAATTAGCACAACCCAAATTTACCCGAATCTGAGTCCATCCGATCTCAACCAGACCCAACCCGAGAGCTTAGAATGACCCAAGATTATCCGATACTAAGTTGATCCGAATCAAACCCGACCCAGCCCGACCCGACAAAATTATCCGAAATTATCTGAAACCGATATGACTCGATTATCATGTTACCCAATCCGATAGTGACCCGACCCACCCGATTGCCAGCTCTAGATAGGTGTAAACATAATAATCAGAGCCATGCATCCACATACTTGACAAGTCAATTAGATATTAATGGTGCATACATAAATATTCAATTTCGTACATTCGCCTACTTAATGAGTCAATCAAATATTAATAGGTCATAATGAACAATCGATACATTTAGGGTCTTTAAGCCATCATTCCATCATTAATCAATCATCTCGGATTATAAATGTCCATGTGAGTGTAGGAACCCTACTATTATAGCTGACGGACAGGAATACATATAGGACAGAACGCTCCTAACCACTATTATTCGTCGGTGGACCAGTCTTTAGAGTAAAACGCTCCTCACCACTATTATTCGCCGGTGAACCGGTCTGGCACCAACTCACAAGGTGTTCCACTGTAAGTGATTAGTGTCTTCCCTATGTCTTATCGTTATTACGTTTGGTTTGCTGAGCATGGAATCCCCCACTATTATAGCCGGTGGATCAGAAATCATGTAGGGCAAAATGCTCCTGCCCACTATTATTCGCCGGTAGACCGATCTCTGTGGCACTTTGGCTCCTGGACACTATTATTCGCCGGTAAACCGGTCTGGGTCCAGCTCAACAATCTTCCTCTTTAAGTGATTAGTTTCTTATCTGTATCTTATTCGAAATATTTCACTCTAGACATGCATGGCTACCTATAACCACACTTATCCTCCCAAGAGGACCCGTCCCATATCTTGAGACTTCTGCACCTCCTAACTCGCCCCGACATCCTTCCCTTATTCCACTTACTCACATCCGGAGCCCGACTCCTAAGTGTGTGGGTCAAGCCCACTCACCGCCTTACCCTATGGTTTCTCCAAAAACCCTAATCTGGCCCTATGTGGCCCATCCTTCTCGGCCTTACACATCCCAAACTATTTCAACACCCCACACGTCACGACCCTTAGATCCAACCCTCACTTTCTACCCCACTCATTCTCGTTTATTTTTACTATTTTATTTTTCTTTTTCCACCTTCTCAAATTAGGTTTTCTTCCCTAAATCCTAGCTCGGTCTCCTATACACCCTTATAGTATCCCATGTACTATTTTTCACCCAAAGCCTCCAGTTACCCAAACGACACTTCTATTACCTTACTCACGTCCCAAGGTAACTTTTTATATGTAAAGTTTGCCCCCATGCGGAGTCTAACCATCCCATGCAAACCCTATATTCTCCCACTCTTTCAATTTATGTAAAGTCCCCTTTTTATTCATCCACTCATGGCTCATGGATTGTTTGAGCCATTCCCACCTACATTAGCCAACTTAGTTCCCCTTGGTTATCTTACTTTCCCATTTTCCTTTTTCATCCTTCCATCCCACACTACCACATTAAATATCCTAGCATGCATATCATAGAGGGTCACATCACATAACATCATACATACAACAAATATAATCATCGTCTACATGCCATAAGAAAGTCACATAAGCATATATTCACTCCCAATTGCACTTTAAATGATTAATCATTAAGTATAAAGTACACAGTATGGCATAACACATGGTACACAAGGCACATAACACACACATAGTTGTTCTTAGCCATATCCCTACTTGGTTTGGGTTACTAAGTTATCTTCCACACTTATTAGGTCACAAATCACCCTTCATAATTGTTACATTTATCATAATTTCCATTTGGTTGGTTAGATTACTGAATTACCCTTCTCCCTTATTATTATTACCAAATTGCCCCCTTTAGTTGCATAAATTACCATAATTACCACTTTGCCCTTTAATTGGTTAAATTACTAATTTGCCCTTCTCTATTATCATAATTACCAAATTACCATTTAGTTGATTAAATTACCAAATTGCCCTTATCTTCCAAATTTACCATAATACCCCTTTTACTTACAACTTACCATCCATTTACTTACAAAATTACCATTTTATCCTTTTACTTATAGAATTACCATTTTTCCATTTAATCACAAAATTACCATTTTACCCTTTAATTATAAAATTACAATTTTGCTCTTTTAGTACAAAGTTACCACCTTACCCTTTAGTTATAAAATTGCCATTTTACCCTTTAACTACAAATTTACCATTTTATCCTTTAATTATAAAATTTCCATATTACCTTTTAATTACAAAATTACCATTATACCCTTTAATTATAAAATTACCAATTTATCCTTTTACTTACAAGATTACCATCTTACCCCTTATTACACTACTTGTATTAACTTATTATCACTACATGAAATTAATATTAATACTCCACTCATAATATCCAACTCCACCAACTATTTTATTTTAATATACTACTTATTAGCACCCACACATATTAGGCCATATTCTTACCCAAGAAATATTACTAAAATGCCCCTAGGGCTCACAATAATATTATTCATGTATTAATGGTCATAACAACATAAAATGACGTGAATAAGTACTTAATACTTTTATTAATAGCCAAACTCTTTTCTTAAGCAATATTTCCACACATGGCATATAAACTAGCATACTTTCCTTTTTATCAATCAATACAAGCAATATATATATTATATTAAACCACAAATATCAAGCATAATAACATATTAAAAATCCTAATGTGCTAACATATGTTTATCCATACGTTTAAGTATGGTTTAACGATTACCTTAGATCCTGTAAAAATCAAACATTACTGGTATCCTAGTTAAAGATTCAAGCTTTAATTTGCAAACCAATACCTAAAAATAATATCAATATTTATTATATTAGAAATAAGAAAATAAAAGCATAAGACTTTATAAATTTTACTTAATGAAATAATTGATTTAAACATTATCATACCTTAAAATTTTTAATAAAATGGGCCAATAAATGCAACAACTCATACTACTTATGCAGCATGAGCTGCATGCAAAAAAATAAAAATTGGAAGGCTCGAAGAGGGGGTGAAAGGAAGGGATAATGGCTATTTTCGGGTTGAGGTCTTTAGGCTAGAAAAGAGGGCAGGTGGGGGAGGATTGGAGGTAAGGGAAGGGTGCAGGAGTAAAGAGGGGTGTAGGTGGAGGCTAGGGATGGGGATGGGGATGGGGGTTGGTGGCCAAGAGCGGCAAAGGTGGTGGCAGCGAGGCAGCGAAGATGGCTGCTGAGGTGGACCGAGTTGAGAAGGAAGGAAAAGAGAGGGGGAAAATGGATGGGTCGGGGGCTTATTTCAGCTAAACAAGGTATGGAGGTGGTAGAGGAGGTTGCAGGGAGTTGACTGGTGGTTTGGGTGGCAGCGGAAGTGGCCGGAAGGCAGCTAATGGTGGGGTTGGAGGGGGACTGCCGAGAAGGGGAAAATGAGGAGAAAAATAAGTGGGGAGGAAGAAGGGGTTGCGGGATGGCTTGGGGTGGTCTTGTGGCGGTGCAGGGTAGTAGTAGAAGGGTGCAGAAGGTGGTGTAGGGGCTTGGTGCGGTGGTTGGAGTGGCGGAGGTGGTGGTGTTGCAAAAATAGGGGTGGAAATGGGAGGAGAAGAAAATGAGAGAAGGAGGTCGGGGAAGGAGAAGAAGGATTGAAAATATGGGGCATAAAGGGCTGGTGGGGGTAAGAAAAAGAAGATGGAGGATAGGGGTGCAGCTGGCCGGCCGATGGCAGTATGTAGGGTGGCAAGGAGGGGAGATGAAGAGGGGGAAACAAGGCATGAGGGTTGGTTTACAGGGCTGGCCAGGTCCAAAAATGGGAAGAAAATGACGAGAGAGAGAGAGAGGGAGAGAGGGAGAGAGGGGGTTACAGTGGTGGCAGAAGGTGGCAGCAGGGTGGTGGTCAGCGTGCCCGAGGTGGTAGAGTTGGCCGACAAAGACAACTCGGGGGTCTGCTGGGTCGAGGCAGAAGAGGGGAAAAAAAGAAAGAAAGAAGGGAGAGGGAGGAAGTAGGCTAATGTAGGGGAAGAAAAAAATGAATTTAGGCCGGCCCAATCCAAGGGGGAAAGGAAAGAAGAAAAGAGGGGAGGCAGCAGGGGTGCTGCACCAGGGAAAGGAGAGGAAGGAAGGGAGTGGGCCGGAGACTCAGGCACAGAGGGAGGAGGAAGCAAGCCGGGTGCGGGTGGCCCAAAGGAGGAGAAAAAAGGAAAAGTAAGAAAGAAGGAAAAAGGAGAAAGGAAGGGAAAAAAAAAAAGAAAATGAAAAATGGAAATGGGAGAAGTTAAAATAATTTAATTTATAAAATAATAGGATTTAATATTTTTAATAATAAATTTATTTAATAATTTAATTTAATATAATTAAATATACGGACTTAAAAAGGATAATTTTAGTAAAATATTGGTTTGGTAAAAATTATTTAAATAAAAAGAATATGATAAAATAACAAAATATTTGTTTTAATTTATTAAATATTCCTATCCAAATTTAAATACTCAAAAATCCATAAAATAATTAAACTAAATAATTTTAAAAGCTAATTTATTTTAAATAAAATTTATTTATTAAATTATAGGTTTTTTAAAATTTTAGGGGATGAAAGGTATGCATACTTATGGATTAGATGTCTTTATCGATAGGGTACTGAGTTAGCTTTATACACTAGTACGACCAGGGTACCTTTGTGTCCCTGGGTTGATAGTTGAAGGGTATTGAGTAGCTTCTATACATCAATGTGATCGGTGTACCTTTGTGTCCCGGGATCTTGATCTCCCTGCCGAGGCAAATAAATGGAATTGTTGTGCTGATTAAAATGGGAAAACACTAATTGTGAAAGTGAAAGATTAATGAGTTGAGCCCAATTGAATTATATTATGAGTATCGATCCACTAGATATAATAGTGGCCTAGGAAGTTTTTCCCTGGATGATATTACGAGTACCAATCTACCGGATATAATAGTGGCCCAGGTGCGTGTTGCCCTGGATAATGTATATTTGTATTACGATCTACCGACTATAATAGTGGGGGGTCCCAAGCTCAATGAATTGATTTGGTTGTGAATAAGTTATGGAAAAATACCAATCACTTACAGTGGAACACCATGTGAGTCGGGACCAGACCGGTCCACCGACGAATAATAATGGCTAGGAGCATTCTACCCGAGAGACCGATCCACTGGTAAATAATAGTGGGGTTCCCGTACTCACACAAATATTTATAATCTGATATGATTGATAGGGAGAAGTATCGATTGTTCTCTATGGACTATTAATATTTGATTGATTTGTATGAATGTGGATATTAAGTATTTACCTTTTTATTATGTATGTATGTAGTATCATGTGTTGCATTGTGGACTTGTTGTTAGCTGTATTTTAAAGGGTTACTCAGTACCATAGTACTGAAGGGTTCCATTCATGAGGCCCCTGCCTATTCAATGGGTAGTGTCCCTTACAGGTCCTTTTCATATGCTATTCAAGTGGGCTCTCGGGAAAGAACGTAAGGTACTGTGTAGAATATCCTGGGAGTGTACTCATTTTCCTTTAAAATTTATAGTTTCAATGTATTGTTGATTTGTAACCACCACAGGTGGATTTTAATTTTTGTAAAATGTTGTGTACGCTACTATGATTTAAATATGCTTGAGTTTCTCATAAGTTGTATTTTACGCTTTTAGCCTTAGCACTTGGTACTAGAACGATATGAGTGAACCGGTCTGGTACTAAGTGTGGCGGTAATATCTCCAAAATTTACAGTTTTATTATTTTCTTCTACTAATTCTTTCAATAAAACAAAAATTTTTAGTAGCGAATTTTGGGGGTGTTACATTAACATTATCTTACGATGCTTCACAAATGATCATTATGGTATCCACTTACTGTAAGTGTGTCACCTAAAGCCAATTTCTTCCCACATTCACACCCTGGACCAACCCTTTTATAGTGACCCTTCAAACAAGTTGATTGAAAGCTTCCGTGACCAACACAGAGAGATAATGGGATATGAGATCCCTTTATCTAAGACCTCTTTTCATCTAGAAAGGGGGTTATGGTGAGACATTTACCATTATTGAGATGCTAATCGTTGTTAGTCACTCCTTTATCCAACTTCTATACACCACGCCAAAACCCATTATTTCTTATATGTTATCCATAAAATCTCATATGATATTTCTGTCTCTTTTTCATCTTAAACTAGTGTACAACCTCCTTTAAAACTAATGTTCCATCCAGTATACTTCTGCTCCCAATGAAAGTAGTTTGGGAATCTGATGTGAATCTTATGAATTTATATTTAATTAATTTTGAAAATTGCTGTGAATTAATTACTTATAATTGTTTGTCTTATTTGATGAATTAATAGGAGGGTAATGCAGCATATGGATTCTGTGGAACTTTAGATACAGTTGCTGGGAAATGCAGATTATGTATTTGAAGTGTACAGATTATGTAATTTTTGTTAATAACTTGTAATCCCATATGATGCATTCGCCGGTCGAAATGGGCTAATGGAAATTAGGACGGTTGTATAATCCGCCACCCGGTCCTTAATTTGGACTAGATGGATTGTGGATTAATCAATCCTTAATAACCATGATTAGCTAAAGTATTATTTTAGCTGATGGGAAATTGAGCCTTAAACTTAATTATATTTGGGACATTTTTTTATGTTGGGTTGATGTGGGCTGGTCGACTAATTGTGGCCCAAAGTATTGATGCCTCGTTCTTTCCAGGCTTGTATTCGTGGTCTGTATTTTATTTTGTCGACGTATATGGTCTGTTATGTACATATAAATAGCTGAATACATGTAATACGGACAACTTTTTGACAGAATAATACTGGCTTATTCTTGAGCTTTCTCGTGATTTCTTTTCTCTCTCTCTCTCTCTCTCGGCGATTCTCTCGCTCGCTCGTCTTCTCTGATTCTGCTCTCACTCTCACCTTGATCGATCTTGATCATTCACCTTCAAATTTTAGTTGCCATTGTACAAATTGTGCTTCTGAATCTTTGGTCTTCCTTTGGAGTTGTTCCTTAGGTTGTACCGGCGAATCGAACATTGCGCTCGATTAATCTTTCGATCCTTCGTGAAACCCTAACAGGTTTCCATCATTTGGTATCAGAGCCTGGTTTTCTAGAGTGCTCGTAGTTCTTTGTTACTGATTAAGTTTTCTTCCATTTTTGATTCGATTTCTATATTTCGCTAACCCTATCTTGAGGTGTGAAATTTTAGGGTTTACAGCGACGAAGTCTATTTCGATTCTCGTCGTTCTAAAACCGGCAATTAAAGCGTTTTGGTCCGATGTTTCGAAAGTATGAAGAGAAACCCTAATCGACCTAGGGTTTGGTCAAGAACTTGAATCTTGACTAACAGTGCGACAGATTGTAGTTGGTAACCTTCGATTCATAAATTTTTTGTTTAATACTACTATCTGCTATACTTAATTTCCAATTTCTTCACCAATTACCTGTTTGTTAATAAGTATATAGGTTAACAACATAACCGGCGAACCATTTTGGTATCAAGAAAATGGATAGACCTCCAAGAAGAGGGGTACCCTAGATAAGTGAATTAATTGCTTAAGCAGACGCGGTAATATCGCTCTCTCTTACTTAATTAGTATTGTCGAATTATTATAGACATTGAATAACTCTGAGTAAACTTTACTGTTGCTACTACTGTTAATATTTGATGCAGTAATATTTCTTGAGACTATATTGTGTTCTGTTATCTGAAATTCTTGAATAAGTTGTTTCTGTTAATTAAATTGCTGCTGTGTTAGTTGTTAAAATGCTGTTGAATTTCATTATGTCTAACAATGGTCAGTCAATGAATCAATCTGTGTCTAGTAATGATCTTTTAGAAACCCTTAGAACTTTTCAAGAACAAATGACTGCACAATTTGGTATTTTATCTGCTAACCTAGAACAAAGACTAGGGGAACAGGAAGTAAGAATCAATGAGTTGCAACATAACAGAGTTGAAACTAATCAGGCAGGAGTTTTAGGAAGGGCTCCAATGGATCCTAGGATTAGAATTCCACCCATAGCTAATCTAGAGGAATTGGAAGACCAAGTATCTCACAATAGTGATAGGATGCCTAGACAAAACAATAGGCATGATAGGGAATTAGAGTTCATTGATAGGAATTTGAATAATCTTAAGCTTAGTATACCAGGATTTAATGGCAGGAATGACCCTGATTATTATTTTGAATGGGAAAGGAAAATAGAACTAGTATTTGAGTGTCATAATTACTCTGAAGAAAAGAAAATTAAGGTGGCTGTAGTAGAATTTACTGAGTATGCGTCCTCTTGGTATCATAATTTGGTGTTAACTAGACGTAGGTGTGGGGAACCAGCTATACAGACTTGGGCAGAGTTTAAAATCTTAATGAGAAAGAGATTTGTGCCAAGTTACTATTATAGGGAGTTGCATAAGAGGTTGCAAACTATTAGTCAAGGAGTGAGGACAGTGGATGACTATTATAAAGAATTAGAAGTTTTGATTATTAAGACAGGAGTTATTGAGGATGATGATGCTACCATGGCTAGGTTTCTGAGTGGGTTAAATTCAGAGATAGCTGATAAAGTAGAACTGTATCCTTGTGGAACCTTGAATGAAATGGTGAATATAGCTACTAAGATAGAGATTCAATTAAGGAAATCTAGGCAATATAAACCCCTTGGGATTGGGTTTAAGACTACTGTAAGGAGAAATTTTAGGGGAAATACTTCTGGAAACTAGAAGAATAATAGTAAGGTAGAATTTAAGGGAAGAAACAATGAAGCTAAGGCAGGACAGAAGTTTGACAAGGGCAAGAATGTGATGACAAATCCTGTAAATGGATCAAACAGGAATAGGGATATTAAATGTTTTAGGTGTGGAGGCTTAGGACATATAGCTTCTGAATGCCCAAACAAGAGAAACATTTTGATTAGAGAGTCTGGAGATATAGAATATGAATATGAATCTGAATCTGAAGAAGAAGAAGAAGAGGTCGATATAATTGGAAAGAATGATAGTGACCTAGAAGAGGAAGTAGAATTACCAGTGAGTAGGGATCTTTTTGTGGTTCGAAGGGCTTTAAATAGTAATAAATTACCTGATTCCAATGCTATACAGAGAGAAAATATATTCCATACTCGATGTTTAATTGATGATAAGTACTTTAACATGGCCATAGATAGTGGTAGTTGTATTAATGCTACTAGTACCCTATTGGTGTCTAAGTTAGGATTAACCACTACTAAACATCCAAAACCATATAGATTGCAATGGCTTAATGAATTGGGAGATGTTAAGGTTAGTCAACAAGTTTTAGTGAATTTAAAGTTAGGAAAATATGAAGATTCTGTTTTATGTGACATAGTTCCTATGCATGCTGCTCACCTGTTGTTAGGTAGGCCTTGGCAATATGATAGAAGGGTAACACATGATGGCTATAAAAATAAGTACACAGTACAGAAGGATGATAAGAAGATTGTCTTAGCACCTATGACTCCAAAAGAAATATTTGAGGATCAAGCTAAAATTAAATATGATTATAAGGAGTTATCTAAGTCTAATTTGGGGAATGATCTTAGTACAAAGGACATGAAAGGAACTTTTGGATTTTATGCTAAAGGTAAGGATGTAGGAAAGGCAATAAAAAGAAATGCCAATGTATACTTGATGATTTTTAAGGACTGTTATGAGTGTCTAAGAGGAACAATTGAAGAAGTACCTAGCACAGTGAAACTATTATTGGAAGAATATAGTGAGTTGTTTCCTGAGGACAAACCTAGTGGATTACCTCCATTAAGGGGAATAGAACATCAAATAGATTTTATTCCAGGAGTTGTTATACCAAACATACCTACTTATAGGGCCAATCCTGAAGAGGTTAAGGAATTAAAAAGACAGGTTTCTGAACTATTAAGTAAAGGATATATTAAGGAGTCTATGAGTCCTTGTGCAGTACCAGTGTTATTAGTACCTAAAAAGGATGGTAGTTGGAGAATGTGTGTGGATAGCAGGGCAGTAAATAAGATAACTATTAAGTATAGATATCCAATTCCTAGGCTGGATGAAATGTTGGATCAATTGCATGGTGCTGTTATATTTTCTAAAATAGATTTAAAAAGTGGGTATCATCAAATTAGAATGAAACCAGGAGATGAGTAGAAGATAGCTTTTAAGACTAATTTTGGATTATATGAATGGTTAGTAATGCCTTTTGGGTTGTCAAATGCTCCTAGTACTTTTATGAGACTTATGAACCATGTGTTAAGGGAATTTATTGGAAAATTTGTGGTTGTTTATTTTGATGATATACTTATATATAGTAAATCTTTAGAGGAACACTTGAAACACTTAAGGATTATTTTGAATGTGTTTAAAACAGAACAGCTTTATGCTAATTTAGCTAAGTCTAGATTTTGTTTGGAAAGTGTGGTTTTCTTAGGATTTGTGGTAGGAAAAGAGGGTGTATCTATAGATGAAGAAAAGGTTAGGGCTATTCAAGAATGGCTTGTGCCAAAGAGTGTAACTGAAGTGAGAAGTTTTCATGGACTGTGTTCTTTTTATAGGAGATTTGTGAGAAACTTTAGTACTATAGCTGCTCCCTTGACTGCCATAACAAAGAAGAATAATGGGTTTACTTGGGGATTAGAACAACAGCAATCTTTTGAGACACTTAAGACTAAATTAACCCAAGCACCTGTATTGAGTCTTCCTGACTTTGAAAAAATGTTTGAATTAGATTGTGATGCTTCAGGGTTAGGAATAGGGGCTGTACTTTCTCAAGAAGGACAACCAATAGCTTATTTTAGTGAGAAATTAAATGGTAGTACATTGAATTATTCTACTTATGAAAAAGAACTGTATGCTTTAGTAAGGGCTTTGGAAGTGTGGCAACATTATTTGTGGCATAGAGAATTTGTACTTAATACTGATCAGGAAGCTATTAAGTATTTAAAGAGTCAATCAAAGTTAAATAGGAGACAAGGTAGATGGATAGAATTCATTGAGAGTTTTCCTTACATAATTAAATATAAGAAAGGTAGTGATAATATAGCTGCAGATGCTTTATCTAGGAGATATGCCTTATTAAATGCTGCTGATACTACTTTATTAGGTTTTTCTAGTATTAAACTATTATACTTAGAAGACATTGATTTTAAAGAAATCTATAAAAGATGTGAAGTTTCTTCACAAGGGAAGTATTTTATTAATGAAGGATACTTGTTTAGGGAAAATAGGTTGTGTATTCCCGCATGCTCTTATAGAGGATTATTAATTTAAGAAGCCCATAGTGGTGGGTTAATGGCACATCTAGGATCTCAGAAAACTTTAGATGTTTTAATTGAACATTTTTACTAGCTACACATGAAAAAAGATGTTTTAAAACATTGTGTCAATTGTATTAATTGTAGGCAGGCAAAAACTACTTCAAAACCTTTTGGTTTATATACCCCCTTACCTGTCTCTAACCATCCTTGGGTTGATGTGTCTTTGGATTTTGTTTTAGGATTACCTAGGAATAATAGAGCTAAAGATTCAATAATGGTTGTAGTAGATAGGTTCAGTAAGATGGCTCATTTTATACCTTGTAATAAAACATATGATGCTGTAGCAGTGGCTGAATTATTTTTTTCTAATGTGGTTAAATTACATGGAATTCCTAAGACTATAGTTTCAGACAGAGATGTTAAGTTTTTAAGTCATTTTTGGAAGGTTTTGTGGGGAAAATTAGGGACTAAGTTATTGTTTTCTACAACTTGTCACCCTCAAACTGATGGTCAAACTGAGGTGGTTAATAGAACATTAGGAAACATGTTAAGAGCTGTCCTTGGAAAGAATCTTAAACAATGGGAATATGTTTTACCTCAAGTAGAATTTGCTTATAATAAGACTTTACATTCTACAACTAATAAAACTCCATTTGAGATTGTGTATGGTTTTAATCCATTAACTCCATTAGATTTGAGTCCTTTACCTCATGCTGACTTGCAAAATTTTGATGCTGAATCTAGAGCTGAAAGTATAAAAAGATTACATGAGACTGTAAGCCAACAGATTAACAAAAAGGTACAACAGATGGTTGAACATGCTAATAAAAGAAGGAGAAAAATGATTTTTAAACCTGGATATTTAGTCTGGGTTCACCTAAGGAAAGAAAGGTTTCCAAATTTTAGAAAGTCAAAGTTGGACCCTAGAGGGGATGGACCATTTACTGTATTAGAGAAAATTAATGATAATGCTTATAAAATTGATTTACCTGTTAAATTTGGGAATGTGAGTAACTCTTTCAATGTGGCTGATCTTAGTCCATTTCTGGGACTTATTCAGGTTTCAGAGGCGAAACCTTTCCAAGAAGAGGGGAATGATGTGAATCTTATGAATCTATATTTAATTAATTTTGAAAATTGCTGTGAATTAATTACTTATAATTGTTTGTCTTATTTGATGAATTAATAGGAGTGTAATGCAGCATATGGATTCTGTGGAACTTTGGATACAGTTGCTGGGAAGTGCAGATTATGTATTTGAAGTGTACAGATTATGTAATTTTTGTTAATAACTTGTAATCCCATATGATGCATTCGCCAGTCGAAATGGGCTAATGGAAATTATGACGGTTGTATAATCCGCCACCCGGTCCTTAATTTGGACTAGATGGATTGTGGATTAATCAATCCTTAATAACCATGATTAGCTAAAGTATTATTTTAGCTGATGGGAAATTAAGCCTTAAACTTAATTGTATTTGGGACATTTTTTTATGTTGGGTTGATGTGGGCTGGTCGACTAATTATGGCCCAAAGTATTGATGCCTCATTCTTTCCAGGCTTGTATCCGTGGTCTGTATTTTATTTTGTCGACGTAAACGGTCTGTTATGTACATATAAATAGCCGAATACATGTAATACGGGCAACTTTTTGACAGAATAATACTGGCTGATTCTTGAGCTTTCTCGCGATTTCTTTTCTCTCTCTCTCTCGGCAATTCTCTCGCTCGCTCGTCTTCTCTGATTCTGCTCTCGCTCTCACCTTGATTGATCTTGATCATTCACCTTCAAATTTCAGTTGCCGTTGTACAAATTGTGCTTCTGAATCTTTGGTCTTCCTTTGGAGTTGTTCCTTAGGCTGTACCGGCGAATTGAACATTGTGCTCGATTAATCTTTCGATCCTTCGTGAAACCCTGACAGGTTTCCATCAGAATCACTAACCAGACTATCAATTACATGTTTCACTATATTTGCCATAATCTTAGGGATAACCATATAAATACATCCTATCATGTTGATTAGGTCTAAAGTGATTGATTTCCACCACTTCTTCTACTTTAGAAATCATGTGACCGAAGTGGTGCTATGAGCCTACGGTAGGTGGCCGAAAGTAAAGAACTTAGTACTGAATCTGTGAACTCCTCCTCCAAAATTCCTCACATCTTACACACTCATTAAATATTATCTTCATTAATTAGTAATTACTATATGTATAGTATTATATCTAATGATATTTTTTAATCTTAATTATTAGTATTATTTTTAATTCCTCATAGTCAAATTTTAAATTTATAGTATCAATTTTCTTAACAAATAGTCTATAATTAATAAAATGTATAAACTTAATTAGCATAATCTATTAATTATGTATATCTTTCATGGTTTTATTGGTATAGAAATTAATAAAGACACGTGTAATGAAAAATCTCGTACAATGCACGAAGTCGCGAACATTCCAAAATAATTTTATAATAAGTTGAGGTACGTTTAAGATCAACTGTCCAACAGACTATTGACAATTGCACCCCAACATTCAAAACAGATAGTCTTCGGACGAGGGCATAGCGACGACAGGCAAGAAAGTGGATGCGATCATATCACGTGATTATTGAGTAATTGAAAATTAGTTTGGGATTATTGACTAATTGAAAATTAGTTTTGCAGCAGCAGCAGCAGCCGATCATTGCGGTTGCAGGTATATCTATAGTATTTTAGTTGCACCATCGCAAGTATAGTATAACATCGGTGATTGCGTTCATCACTGTCCTCCTGAGCGCGGCGTTTGCGGTACCACACCGTTGCGGGTACGTGGTTCTCCCACTATTTCATGATTGTATATTAGTTTTTCTTTGTCAGAACATAAATATGCATTCGTACCATCTCCCAGCTCTATATATGTGATTGAATTGTTTGTTACCAAATCATTTTACATTATTTATTTAATCATCTCCGCTTCAATCGATGTTCTGTAAGGTCGACTTGAGGGCGATGTCCGTGGTACAGGTCGAAATCAAAACACTCTGGAGCATCTGAGGCTGACTAATTAAGTTGAAGCCTTATGACAATCCCAACTAGAGGATTGCTTTATTCTGATGATCAACTTCTATAGCCATAAACTGAGGTCGATCCAACCATAATTGTCATACCCTCCGACATATGTGGTGAAACGATTTGCCAATTTTAGTCATTCTCTGGCCGCATTTTCCCCCCCTTCATTGGAAAGACAAGAATCCAGGATTACGCAAATAGAAAAATGCTAAAAACAGGGCTATTGACAAACCTTTACAGCATACAAGCCGACTCTGCTTGTCTTGTTAAGGGTCCAGCTTAATTCATGTGTTTATCAAGTCTTGTTTTTAAATTTACTTGTTAAATGGGCTAAGTTCGAACCGTGATAGGCTTAGCTCATTTATTTGTGAGTTGGCTCAAATTTGGCACGGACTTGACTAAGATCATTTATAGTCTATGCTAAAATGTTAGCTCGTTTATAAGCTCATTTATAGGCCTATTTATAACCTCTTTTACATGTTTGTTAATAAGTATGTATATAGAATTTGAAAGACTTATATAGAATATTCGGAAGACTGGTATATAATTTATTTAATAAATAAATTGAGTAAATAAGCAAACCAAATAATTAAATAAGTCAATTTGATCTATGTAACTTTCAAACGAGTTGAATAATTAAACGATCTAAGACATAAATTAAATTATAATAAATGAATTAATTTAGTTCATTTATATAAAACGGGTTGAGTTGATTTAAATAGCTTGAGGACCTTTTCGAGTTGAGCTTTATTAGCTTATTTCAAACTCAGCTCAATCTCCAGCTTTAAAAAAATAAACAAGTTGAGTTCAAGCTAGATGTTTCAGCTCATCAACATCCTTAGCTATACATAGGAGTGTACACTAGGCCAAACGTAGACCAACCCAAAGACTCCTTTTTACCTGAAACCTGGACTTGTTTTGAAACGGTCTATAATTGGAACTGAAATGTAAATATTGGGTCAAGCCCAAACCAGTCATTTTTATGGAAATAGTCTACAATTGGAACCAAAATGTAAAAATTAGGTCAAGCCCAAACCAATCCTATTTAAAAAATGACCTTGTTTGACTCATTTTTTACTATGTTATAATCCAACTTTACTAAGAAAATTTGTAAAAATTGGTTGAAAGTGGGCCAGATCGGACCAGACGTGCATTTTTTTAAGACAATTATGACTTGTAACCTAGATCATTCTTATTAAATTGTCTGACTTTGACTTTTTTTTTACCAGTCTATTATGGTCTCGTCTAGAATTTTGAGTTGACCCTATTTGTTCATACTCCTAGCTACAAATGCAATGATATATGAAGCTACTAACATGATTGAATAACAAGTGATTTCTCACTATAGGGGAGGATTGTCATAAACACATAGACTAAAGGGTAAGTTGTGACTTGTGTGAGCTAAGGTATCTGCTACCTTATTCGACTCTCTCAAAATTTGAACTACCTAACATGATACAAAGTTACCCATCCATTCCCTAAAAGCCTCAATATTGCTAGCATAACAGTGAAGACGAGATTTATCTACATTGAGAAGTCAAACAATAATAGCTAAGTCACTATAGATCACAAATCTTGGGATGCTTCTCTTAGTATCCTTTATAAGTCCATAGAGGACACCTAAAGTTTTCCAATTAAGATATCATCCACACCCAAATTTGTTGTTAAAACATAATAACCATCTGTCAATGTAATTTTGAGCAACTCCATTTATAGTGATATTACCTAGATTAACTAGGGTGCTCCATCAACATTAATTTTGACTATGTATCTTGTCGATGGATTCTAATCGACGACATGCTGCTAACAATGATCACCTCTTTGAATATTAGTTAGTTTCTACCATGCTACTAGCTCATACTTTGCAAATCATCAAATTCATTGTGTGGCTTGGCTACTCCAAAATAAATCATCTTTGAATATTCTTTTATTTTTCCAACACCACATATGTTAAGAAGTAACAATGAATGTCAAGGCCCAAGGTGGCTTCAAGTTGTCAAGATTTTTCTTCTACCAAAGATTAGGCCAAAACCCATCCAAGAAGCCCCCTTTGAAAATTTTTTGATGGTTTTGGTGTTGTATCAACTCAGCCCAAAAAATTTTACAACTGGACAGTTCCAAAGTATGTGGCAAAAAAAAGATTCTTGAGGATAAAAGCATATACCATAACTATCATCCAAAGGAAGAACTCATCATACTAAATTCATGTTGGAAAGGAGATTATCATTAGCATATAATCAAAGGAAAAAAAAGATAAATACGCTGTTGTAACACCCCCAAAATTCACTACTGAAAAATTTCGTTAATTAAACGAAAACTAGCAGAAGCAAATTAATAAACCGTGAATTTTGGGAGTATTACCGCCACACTTAATACCAGACCGGTTCACTCATACCGTTCCAGTACTAAGTGCTAAGGCTAAAGGAAAATGAAAAACAATTTGCAAGAATTTCAACATACTTAAATCAGAGTAGCTTATCAAATGTTTACAAGGATGAAATCCACCAATGGTGGTTACAGTATCAACATATACATTTAAAACCAGAAATTTCAAAGGGAGAGAGAAAAACCCTAGTAGTTCCGGATGAGACCTCACTCTCTTTCCCGTTGCCCACTTGAGTAGCACCTGAAAAGACCGGTAAGGGACACTGCCCATTGAATAGGCAGGGGCCCCACGAATGAAACCCTTCAGTACTACGGTACTAAGTAACCCTTTAAAGTCCCACTTAAAAGCAGGCCCGCAATGTAATACACGAAACAAGCTACATACATATATAACATTCACATAATTAACATTCACATAGCATATCAATATTTCATTACGAACAATCGATACTTACGGTCTTAAGCCATGTCATATTGCAAACTCAAAACAGTCTGGCCTTAAGCCATTGTTCCACTATAAGTGATTAGTATTTCCCATAATTTTATTCCCATACAATACTGGTTTTACTGAGCTCGAGACGCCCACTATTATTGCCGGTGGACCGGAACATATATAAAATCATCATCTAGGATACAACGCTCCTGGCCACTATTATAACCGGTGGACCGGGATATATAAGGAGTCATCATCCAAGGCACAACACTCCTGGCCACTATTATAACCGGTGGACCGGATATATATAGAATCATCATCCAGGACACAACGCTCCTGGCCACTATTATAACCGGTAGACCGGTACTCAATATCATAATCATCTGGGCCCGGCTCATTAATATTCCACTTTCAATAATAGTATATTTCCTTTCTTTAATCAGTACATCAATCATATTTATTTGCCTAGAACGGGAGATCAATAACCTGGGACACAAAGGTACACCGGTCGTACCGGTGCATATCAGCTACTCAGTACCCTTCAACCACGAACCCAAGGACGCAAAGGTACCCTGGTCGTACTAGTGCATAAAGCTAACTCAGTACCCTACCGACAATGACACCTAATCCATAAGTATGCATACCCCCTAACTAGGTCCGTAGAGCTAGAAAGAGTAATATATAGGGCCTGGCTGGGGCACAAAGGCACACCAGCAAATACCAGAATAATCGTGGACTAAACCACGTCCTTAGGGTAGCGACCCCTAAGGAGTCATCATTCCCGATCTCGAGGTCTTTCACTTTAAGTAATATTTTCTTAATTAAAGTGATCACGAAAAGCACAATAATTTGATACTTATTCACTTTCAATCGTTCTGATATCATTAATAGTTTCTTATTCAGAAGATTATCCAGGATATCACAGAGAAACCATTAAGGCCATACTAATACTCCTACTTGGCTAATCAGCATTATTTAAATCATATTATAATGCTCCACAATCTCAAGGACATGTTAGGTGCAAATTGCTCATTTGCCCTTTACTTATATAATTGTTAAGTATCCATTCCTTGCTCGCCAAATTACCGTATTACCCCTTTAAGTTATATAATTACCAAATTACCCCTTGTCCAATTTAGATTACCAAATTATCCCCTACACTTTTTAGATCACCATTCACCCCTCATAATTGCTACACTTATCATATTTCCCATTTGGTTGGTTAGATTACCAAATCGCCCTTATCCTCTGTTATAATTACTAAATTGCCCTTGAATTGGATAAATTACTAAATTACCCTCCTTCCTTATCATGATTACTATTTTACCCCTCTCAATTAGTTTAATTGCCATTTTACCCTTTTTAACTATCATGAATCCCAAATCACCCTTCTTCATAATTACCAATATTAATTTACCCTTCTTCATAATCATAATTATTAATTTACCATTCTCCATATTTATAGTTACTATATTACCCTTCTCCTTTATTTTAATTACCCTAATGCCCTTTAATTGGTTAATTTACCAAATTACCCTTCTCTAGTATCATACTTATCCAATTGCCCTTCTACAATCATAATTTAATTACTAAATTATCTTTTGTCGTTATCATAATTACCAAGTTACCCCATTACTCCCAAGTTTACCATAATATCCTTTTATTAACAAAATTACCCTTTTACCCCTTACTTTCAAATTACCATAATATCCTTTTATTTATGAAAATTACCACCATACCCCTTTTACTTGTAAAATTACCATAACACCCCTTTTTCTTCTCAAATTACTATCTTACTCTTTTACATCCAAAATTATCATTTTTATCTTTCCTTACCAAATTACCATTTTTCCCTTCTTTTCCAAAATCACCATATTACCCCTTACTTATAAATTACTGTGTCGCCATTCACTTATAAAATTTACCATATTGCCACTTACTTATGAAATTACGATTTTTCCCCTCTACCTCCAAAATTACCGCTTTACCCTTTTCTCCAAAAATTACCATAATACCCTTCTTTCTCACAACTTACAATTTTATCCTTTTGCTTATGAATTATCATTTAACCCCTTTCTTTTTTAATTACCAAATTACCCTTTTACTTATAAAATTACCGAAATACCCTTTTCACTTATAAAATTTCCACTCAACCCCTCTATTCACCATTTTTATGAATTTACCATCACTATATAAAATAATGATATTATTCTTATCATCTAAGTCCACCAACTTGTCATTGTTCAACATAATACTCATTGGCAACTACATACATTAGATCACATACTTCATAACCATAATTACTAAAATACCCTTAGACAATAATATCATTCATGCCTTAGCAACATAATACATCCTAAACAAGCATTTAACATTTCCATCAATAATCAACCTCTTCCTTAATTATCATACCTACACATGGCACAAAAGCTATCATGCATTTCCCTTTTTCTTTCAATCAATGTAAACAACCATTTATATATCATGCTTGGCTCACAAAACATACATAAATCATAATAAAATTCTTAATGTGCTAGCATACGTTTCCATGCATTTAAAGGAGGTTTAACGATTACCTTATTCCCGCAAAACTCAACCTTACCAATATCCCGGTTAAGGATTCAAGCTTAAATAGCAACTCAACATCTAAATAATATCAATCATTATTATGTTAGAAATAAGAATTTAAAAAGGATAAGACTTTATCAAAATTTATTTAATAATAGAACACTTTAATTAATTATTAATATACCTCAAAAAATTTTCCAAATAAGATACAACACAAGGGGGGAGCTCACGCTGCATGAGCAGCGTGAGTGTCATGCATAAATGAGAGGAGAAAAGGCTCGAAGAGGGGTGAAGGAAGAAAAATAAGCCATTTTCGGGTTGTGGTCTTTGGGCTAGAAAAGAGGGTAGTTGGGGGAGGTTCTAAGGCAAGGGAATGGTGCAGGAGTGAAGAGGGGGTGCAGGTGGTGGCTGGGGATGGTTTCGTGGCGGCAGAAGGCGGCGGCAAGGCAGCGAAGATGGCTGGTGATAAGGGGGAAAATGGGGAGAAAAGAAAGAAGGGGTGAAGAAGGGAGGAATTTTAGGGCTCAAAAGGGTGGCGTGGGGGTGTAGGGAAGTATGGGGTGGTGGCAGGAGTTGGCGCAGGGGTTGGGTGCGGCGGTCGGAGCTGCGAACGGCGGCGGCGCAGAGAGAAAACAGAAAAAATAAATGGGAAAGAAGGAAGGGGGAAGAGGGAGCTCGGGGAAGGAAGATGGCTCGAAAATGGGGCAGAAAAATGGACGAAGGGGAGAAGAAAAAGAAGAGGAAGGGTGAGGGGGTAGATGGCAGTGCATAGGGTGGCAGGGAGAGGGTGGCGACGGGGAGGAGAGAATTGCATACATGGATAGGGTGCAGGGGCAGCTTGGCTCGAAATAGGGGAGAAGAGGACGGGGTAGAGAGAGGGAGTAGCAGGGGGCAGGTGCAGTGGTAAGCGGCGGCAGTCGCAGGTGATCGGGCAGCGGCTACAGGTGGTCGGGTTGCTGTCGACGCCTGGGGAGAAGAAGAAAGACTAAAGGAAGGCTGTGGCAGTCGGTCGGGGGAAGGGAAAGAAGGCAGGCCAACCGGTCCTGGGGGGAAAGAAGAAGAAAAAAAAGGGGGAGCCGGCCGGGTCAGGCACGCGGGAGAGAGGGAGGAAGAGAAGGAGAGGTGGGTCGAGGCCCACTGCACGGGGGGGCTGGCCTGGGTGCAGCGGCCCAAGGGTAGAAAAAGGAAAAAAAAAGGAAAAGAAGAAAGAGGAAAAAGGAAAAAGGGCAAAAAGGGAAATGGAGAAATAGAAGAAATAAAATAAATTAATTTATAAAATCATAAAATGTAATATTCTTGATAAATTATTTAGTTTAATAATTTAATTCATTATAATCTAATATATTAATTTTTTTAAAAAAAGGATAAGGTTAGTAACATATTAGTTTGAAAAATTATTTAAATAAAAGTATCATGATAAAATAACAAAATATCTCTTTTAAATTTACTAAATATTCCCATCCAAATTTATGTACTCAAAATCCATAAATTAATTAAATTAGATAATTTTAAAAGTTAATTTATTTCAAATAAAAACTATTTATTAAATTATTGGTTTTCTAAAATTTTGGGGGATTACAGTTGTCTAACCTTCAACTTCCATATGATGGCCCATTTGGAATAGGAGGGAGGGTTATCTTGTTGAAGTAATTTATAGGTCGACTTGACTGAGAAATGGCTTGAAACATCTACACCCCAACTCATTAACACAAGTTACCATAGTTTCTACTAATTTTCCAATATGACAGTTATTGATACAGGGTATTCTATCACTAGGGATGGCAATGGATTTCGGACCCGACCCAGACCCACCATACCCGCCTCATTTTTAGCGGTTCTGGGTCCATAATTTTTGGACCCGACAGATCTGGATCGGATCTGACTCCACATATATCTTAAAGGGTCTGGGTCTCGGTCCAGTTCTAGACCCAGACCCAACCCGCCAGACCTGTTTAATATATATATGTGTGTATGTGTGTGTGTGTGTGTGTGTGTGTGTGTATACATATACATATATAAATACATACTAATATTATGTTTGTCATTATTGTCTTAATCTTATATAAGCTCCTTATTCATTTTTTTTAAATTTTATTTTTGTATACTTACTTTATAAACAATATTTATAACATTGTATTTTAAAAGTTAGGGATATAAACGGGGCAGCTTTTACTCGAAACCCGATGGACTTTTTCCAATGGATATGTATAAATGAATATGGATACTGATATAGATGATAGAAAAAAATATCCATCGGGTTTGAATACGGATACGGGTATGGAATATCCATACCCGTACCCGTAACCATACCCGTATCTATATCCGTACCCATTTATCAGATATATAATTACCTTTTTACCCTTAATTTAAAAATAAATATAGTATAAATTAAAGTTAGAATTATCATTTAGCTTAACTCTAAATGGGTTTATTTGTTGGGTGATGGATTTATCCATCGGGTAATATCCATTAACGGGTAAATGGATAATCCATCGAGTAACGGATATCCAACGGATACGGATATAGATATGTTAGCAGATATGGATTCGGATACGGGTACGAATTCGAGTACGGATTTTCTTATCGGATACGGATACGGATATGGGTATACCCGCTCCGAACCCGCCTCATTTACATCCCTACTAAAAGCATTAAAACACCATTTGAAAAGTCAATATAACTATTTTAATATATTTATTTTTTCACTTAGATGATTTTATTTAACAAAAAAAATACATATTAAGTTATATAAAACATAAATGTATTTGTATTAGCATAGATTATTAATTATTTTTAAAAAAATAACTGGACCCATTTAGGACCCGTTTACCCATTATATCCGATGGATCTGGATCTGGGTCTGAACTTTTAAGACCCGACGGGTCTGGGTCGGGTTTGGATCTAGATAGTATAAACGGGTCCGGGTATAGCTGGACCTAGTCCAAACCTGACCCATTGTCATCTCTACCTATCACCATAAACCATCCTCCAAAATGTAATCTTACGTTGTTTTCCTTTTCTCAACTTGAGGTAGATCTCTCCTTACATGTTAAAGTAAAGCTCCATATCCCGCCTACCAATTACTCTAAAAATTTATTTGATTCTCATACCTCATGCTCTAATTAATTCCTTCAAATATCTCTCCCTGAGCAACCTCACTCAAGGTAATTTTCTAGGATGATGGCTATTGATGATAAAAATCTATTTGATTCTACCACTTACTAATTTTCAAGGATGAAATCTATCGATCAAGGGTAACCTGGCACCATAACCCATCCTCCACAATGTAATCTTGTGTTGTCTTCCTTTTCTCAAATTGAGGTAGATCTCTCCTTACATGGTGAAGTAAAGCTCCATACCCCACCTACCAATTACGCTAAAAATTTATTTGATCCTAAGACCTCATGCTCTAATTAATTCCTTCAAATATCTCTCCTTGAACAACCTCACCCACTATAACTCCTTATTATGGATAAGGTGCCATAATAATTTCATTAGGTTAGCTTGGTTGGACGAATCCATAAAGCATATGACTAAGCCACCTTCGTTCTTCCCTATGAAAATAATACTCCAGCTTGAGAGATGAATGCATCTACTACCTGGGTTGCTACTCCAAATAAACGTATGGTTCAGTTTGTCAAATGATTTAGTTGTACCTTTGGAAAATAGGTAGGTTTGCATAGGGTAAAAAGAAATCACTTTTATCACTGATTGAGTCAAAAATAACCTACCCGCTAACTAAAAAGGTTTGGGTTGCCAACATTAAAGTTTCACTTTCACCCTATCTATAATAAGAGCAAACAATTTATTGGTCTTCTACATTACATTAAGTCTGACTTCCAAATATCATCCCAATGACTAAGAAGACGAGAAATTTACCAAAAAGGTGATTCTCCAACAATATGTCTCAACACATTTGACGAAAAGTTGTGCAAACAGCTCATGATAGTATGCATTTGGTCCGTACTTGCTTCCACAAATAATAGTAAGTCATCGGTAAAAAAACAAGTGCAAAATTTTACTACATCCTCTAGTGATCCCAACCATCTTCTAGAGCTTCCGCCTAACCTTCTATTGTATTAAGTGTGCAAGACCTAGGGCATATAAAAACTGATGGAAAAAGAGCTTGCCTACAGATGTGGGACTTAGAGAAGGCCAATAGAAGCTTCGGTAGTTAAGTGTTGTTCTGCCATTGCTCTAACAAGTTAATTGTTCGATTGACCGGTTTCTAATTTTATTTGTATATTATATTATTAATTACTAATTAGGGGTTATATATTATATAGCCCCAGCAAATATAAATAAATAGGAGATTATAATTCCTTCTTTTATTAGATGCAATCAAATATTCATTGTCCCATTAGATACAGTCAAATAAGGGGATTTTTATTCATTACTCCATTAGATAGGACTTAATTCAGGAAACTATCATTTTTCCATTTTTCATTATCCCTATGCCTGCTACATTTAGTTTCTATCTCATAAAGTTTTTTAGAATATACATGGGTTGTTTATATTGGTTTGGTTAGATTTTTATGGTAATATTTATATAATATTTATATCAACATCATATGATATGTTTGTCGGTGTATAATAGAACATTTTAGTTTTCAGTGACCGATGAAGCTCTCAAATCTATTGGCAGAGAGATGACAAGGGAGTAAATATTTAATTGATGGGAATATAAATGTTATATATATATATATTGATACTTGATGTACAAACGAAAGGCAACTACAAAGTAAGCAATCATAAGGGGAAAAGCACCAATACATTGGTGATGGAAAGGAGAAAACAACCCAGCGCCAAAACGTACTAAGAAAAGCATGAGTGAAAAACTAACGAAGGATATTGCAGCGGAGCTCTAAGAAAGATCCACATAAAGGGGATGAACCATATTCTTGCCTTCTAGTTGGACCTTGCGGCTCGGCTCTGAAGCACGCCCGGCTCTAATTCAGAACCGATTAATGAACCCCATCCATCCTCAATTACACAAAACCTTCATAAGAGACACCAACGGTGCCATCTGAAGTCATATAAGTGCGTGGATATTGTGAACTATATCATCCATCCTATAATCAAAGTTATCATATATACTCATATCTAATTCAAAATCCAATCCTCGTCTTTATCACCATTACTGACCAATTCTTACAAATATGATAGTTTTCAAATATTATATTAATATGTTGTTCACATTAGTACATAATGGTGTATATAGACATAATAAGCATCAAGAGGGCATATGTTTAAATGCATTGTCATGTCTTAATCCATTGATACACTATTAAAGTGAATGACATATTGTATAAATGTAATATATTTTAGTGCTTATTCCATATTCCAAATAACCTAACTAACTTGTACAATATATATCACTATCCTAAATTAATATAAAATTACACAATGAACTTGTATAATTATCCCTTTTATAGTACATTATCTAGCAAAATTATGTTTAAAAAAAATCCCTTTCACAACAAACATATCTAGCAATTTGTATGATTTTTTTTTTGTATAAAAAAATGTAGTTTCTTATAAAATGATTTTGTGGATCTTATTGCATGGTATTTGCTTGGTGTGGTTTCTTTCAAAAAAAAAAGATTACTACCATTTTCATTTATAATTCTCTATTATTGGTTATTACTCTTACAAGTAAGAATATTTATAGACATATCAACACTGTAACTAGAGCTGGCAATCAGGCGGGTCGGGTCACTATCGGATCGGATAACATAATAATCGGGTCATATCGGTTTCGGATAATTTCGGATCATTTTGTCGGGTCGGGCTGGGTCGGGTTTGATTCGGATCAACTCAGTATCGGATAATCTTGGGTCATTCTAAGCTCTCGGGTCGGGTCTGGTTGAGATCGGATGGACTCGGATTCGGGTAAATTTGGGTTGTTTTAATTTCGGTTCGGGTTCGGATCGGGCTCGGTTGAGTTTCAATTATTATATTTTCGGGTCGAATTTAGATTGAATTTAGGTCATTTCATATTTGAGCCATGCTTGTATCATTTTCTTTCTTGCTTTTTATTCCAAGATATTATTAAAAGCTAATTATTTTGAGATCATTTATTTTAATTTATCTTATTCAATTAAAAGTAAATTATTATATTAACTGCTTTGGGGCCTTAGAATTTTTTATCATTATTTTATCTTTGGAGATGTATCTGACGTTTCAAATTTAAAAGTTTTCAAATCGTATCACTTTTCTTTTTATGTTAAGGTATAACTTATAATTCAACTCCATTATTAGCTTAGTCATATTGAGTTCTAGTATTATTTTAAGTTTATATTATATTTATATCTTATACGCTTCTTACATGGTATTAACTTATAATAGTCATTGATAATTGATAATAAATGAAAACTTCTAAGGTTGTACTTCTCATATTATTTTTAAAAGAGATTGATCACATCATATCAACATAATTTTAATAATAATAATAATAATAATAATAATAATAATAATAATAATAATAATACAAAAACAATGATAACAATAATAATAGTAATCAATGAATATCAATTATGGCAAAAATAATAATAACATCATATTAGTTTTTTTATTATATATTTTGATTAGATCGTATCAAGCTAAATAAGATAAAAATTAAATAAAGTAAGTAATAATGACTATTATTGACAAAATACCAACTAATATTGATTTCTTACTATTTAACATTGTTGATGTAATAAAAAATATTAATCTTCAATTTTTATAATGAATAACTAACATTCTCACTCTACATTTTTCCTACTTTCCTATGACGTTGTAGGTGCTATATTGCAAGGTATGGTCGTATATATACTAACATATAGTGTTCAAAGCTGCACTATTATTATCTTATGGTACTAGATAGAATAATGGAAGTGAACTAATATTTAAATGACATAGTAGTGTTATTTTTTTTCTCTACTTTTATTTCTATTGGTATCAATGGATATTGTATTTGTATATACATAAGTGATATAAATTTTATGAAAGTATATTGTTTCTAGATTTTGATGTAAGTGCTAATATGGATTAGTTGCACATCTATATTATTTCATGTTTTATGAAGTTTTAAAAATTTTGAGTTATGGGTTAATGTTAATTTTTGGGTAGTACCAAGTTGAATCTTTATAAATTTATAATTTTTCAGATAATATCAGATTTCGGATAAATAATGGATTGGGTCGGGTCATTTCGGATTTATAGTTTTTCGGGTTATATCGGATTTCGGGTGGATAGCGGGTCGGGTCGGGTTTATTTCGGGCTTATGATTTCTCGGGTTATATCGGATATCGGATATGTATCGGATCGGGTCGGATAGGTTTCGGGCTTTTAATTACTCGGATAAAATCGGATCGGATTTCGGGCGGATCGAGTCGGTATTCGTCAGATTTTTCGGATCGGGTCAACTTTTGCCGGCTCTAACTATAACCGTAAAATTTATTAATTATTTTTAAAATGTTGTATATATTTTGGCATAACCATTTGACTAACTAGAATTTATACTTGAATGAACCCTTGAGATAGATATGATATATGTCCATAAATTAATGATAAATGTAGGTAAATAATTATGATACAGTTTGTCATCTCTAGAACACTTCCTTAGCGCATGACAGATTCTTGTATAACTACGCTTCATTGTAAACCTTCTTCCATAGGATATGTGAACCCTATAGTACATTTTATATTTATGTGAGTAAGACCAACTGTCGGTCGAACTCAAACAAGAATTTCACTGTCTTGGAGCTAATGGTACTGAAGGAACAGAGGAATCTTGGACGAAAGCTTTACTTCGCACCGTAAAGCCTTAGATATTTATCCGAGTGCTCGCTTCACTTGAAGACAAAATATGGCGTCAGCTATCTCGCATTCGAAATCCTGATGGCATCGAGCCTCCAATTGGAACCTCCAGAGCTTAGGTGTAGATGGGAGTTCTTTGGGCGACTTGGGTCTCATTTCTTGTGATGGTTCTAAAACGAACGATGACTAGCTGTGCTTTAGGCTTTGCTTCAATGGTCTGAGTCTCGAGCAGGACAAAGGCTTCGGACTCAAGAGTCTTACTCCGTATCGGCGAATTCAAACTAAGAATTTATCTGCACCTCTGAAAGAGTTAAGAGTACAGCAGCACCATCCTCGAAATATGCTCCTCCTACCAGAGCATCATCTGACTGATATTTTAACTAAACATGTATAAGTAATGAGGGTGAATACTGAATTTTTATTTTTATTTTTTCTGCAGGATTGAACCAACACTTCGGAGTGGTTGCATTTTCTCCTACTAGCTATTGGAAAAATGACCCAACCTATGCTACCGAATCCAGTAATACTACAGAATGAAGAGCTCAGCAATGTAAGCTACGTACATTCATGTTTATTCATATGTGATCTATGTGCATTGTATCTTAATTTTCTTTTTCTATTTTTGTATGATATCTATTTTGTTATTTTTTTTTTCTTCTTCTTCTTCCTATTATCATTGCAGTATATCTTGGAAACAAGTGTTTATCCGAGGGAGCCAGCACCGCTTAAGGCCATAAGAGAAGCCACAGCTAACCATCCCAGGTAACTTTCTAAGAAATAAATGATGAGTTATAATCCGCGTTAATTTATATTTACCTGCTTCCATACTTTACCGGTTGGAGATTCATATATACCTATATTTTATTTGATTCTATTCTTTCACTTTCCCAATTTTTGTCCTCCTCATTTTCCCACGCCTTTTTACTTTTCAATTCCTTTCTCTGGCCTATACGGACTACGGCCTCCTTTTCCTTCTCTCTACATTTCTTTCATATTTGTGATGGTAAATACAACTGAAATAAGTGCATGGATCTGCGTATCGTGTCAGGGTGAATATCTGTTAGCAGTTTTTTTGTTTTGTTTTCATCTTATTTAACTAAATAAAAAAATTTGATTAGAAAAAGATACAACGTAATATCATGGAAATATATATACTTCGCAACTATATTTTTTGTCATCTATTTACAGCGTCTTCCATTTCTCCGACAAAAAAAACTAAAATATGTTAATATATTGATAAACACAAAGTGATATAATATAACATTAAAAAAAAAAGAAAAAAGAGAATGTGACATTTGATACTCATTTATCTATACGAGTTCTTTCTAGTATTTACAATTCATAATATCTCATATATATATATATATATATATGATACACATGTTTATTACATTCATTATGAGAATGAGTTAGATGATATGAAAGGAGGTGAGAGATACGTAGAATTAGAAAATTATAACGAAAAAACTATTACAGCCTGATATAATAATATCAATATTAAACTTAGGATTTAATATAATATACATTCATAAATTGTACATTCATAATATGCAAATAAAATATTTGCAATACTACTCCTTAGATCTACATCTTACAATACTCTCCCTTAAGAGTACATATATAAATTATTACTTCATTAAAAACCTTGTTAGGAAAATCCAGTGGAGCAAAACCACGACTAAGGAAAATATTACAATTTTTTTTTCAATTTAGTATGCATATCATATTACATATGATTTTGTTTTTATGTATAAGAACACTTTAATAATTCTTACATTTGAAAACTTTGCCAGTAAAAATCCTACCAGGGGTAAAAATATAGCTTTTATACAAAGACATGTGTCACTAAATTAACTTTTAAATTATTTCTTTACGAATACCCACTTATAGCCAATTGATCTTATATATTTAAATGTTAGGTTTCTTATCCGTACAAATCATGTTCATTTAGCAAATATATTTGATTATTCAAGTCAATAATTAACAAATTTCATAATGAATTGAGAATAACTCTAAAATTTATCCATTATCAGGTGTAATTGTTTAAATAAAGACATTCAGTGTTTGCTTCATACCATCTTAACCGTTGTTGGATAATACATAGATATTTCACTTGTTGGCATAATATATTCTCAAAGTCTATCCATATGAACATGCCAACTCATTGTGGCAAGTTTTCTATCATTTTTAAGGATTATAACTCATATTAAAAGAGTTTAATTTTTTGGACCCATATCATACACTTATAGCATATTTGTATCATACTTGTCATTAACTTATTTGAAGTCACCACAAGGACTTTTATATGAGTTGAAACTTTAGTCAAAACACATATTGTTTTCATAATTTCTTGGTCATAACAAATGCAAATTATAACTAAGCTACGTCTAGAAATCATAAGCATAATCAATTGCACCTTAATTTTCCTTTAGAGACATATCTTATAGAATACATCTTCTAAATGTTTGCTTGTTTTATAATCTTAATATCTTCTTCCCTCACCCTAAGGTTGAGGAATCAAATATTTCTAGTCTTCTTTATGGCTTAATTTTATATTCATGAAGGATTGTAGGGGATTTTTTAAAAATAAGCATTATTTTTTCATCTCAATTAACCTATCTTAATGGATAATGTGACATGCGATTATTACATACCAAAAATCATTGCATGCATATTTGCATATCACTTCTAGATCTCACTAATAAGGGTCTACAAATCAAATGCATAATCAATAACTCTACCAAATCATTTTGCTTTCAACTTGAAGCATTGATTGCATGTTTACCCTAATTGAATGACTATTCACTTTTATGTCAATTCAATAATATTAGTTGTAAAATATAACATGTGACTTTAAATTGATGAATCATTATATACCATGGTAAATTTAAATAGTTCACATTTGTCAACTTGAATTCTATCAATATCATATGAAATTTTGCATTTTCTTACATTATCACAACTATAAACTTGCCAATAATAATATGTCGTTCATATGAAATCACCCATAAAAAATAATCTTCAGGATTCTCGATAGATGCTCGTGTAAGTTTCAATGATATTTACTATTAATGTTGTACTAATGCGATCTCACTTCTCGTCACATAAAGATAAATTTTTTTATAGTCCACTAACTTTTAGTTAATGATACCTTTTTATTTTTCAAATACATCAGATGCAGATATTGTGTATTTATCTTAGTCTTACTTCTAGCCGATGTCGATGGTAATAATACCATTAAATACTCATGGCTATAGTAAGTTTTCTAGAAACTTAGGTATTATATCATGCACAATTTTTTTACCTAATTGTTAAACTAGGGAACGATGTAAATATGACTTCGCGTATTGTCGTCCGTTTTAAAATGGCCTCCGAAGAGTGGTGATGAAAAGGACGGACGGTGCGAAAATTCTACGTACAGTGCATATGTCTAATAATGAACATGACATATGGGCTTTCCGCTGGACCAGCTCTTTTCAAAACGGACAAATTACTGTATGATACTTTCTGTGGGCTTGTCCACACAAGAAAGGAGTAAAGACTTCGTATGTGATGCTTTTATCTTCCGATCGAAGGAGGCCCAGCAAGAAGGCTGTTGATGGCTTCGTATATATGTCTGAATTTGAGTAACGTTGCGTTATATGCGCACGCTATTTTACTTAGAGGTGGCAAACGGGTCATTTGGGTCGGGTTAGGGTCGGGTTGATATGGGTCGGGTCAACTTTTATTTGCTATACAATCGAGTCGGGTTCGGGTTCGGGTTCGGGTCTAATTCGGTTCGGGTGTGGTTCGGGTTATGTTGCTTTGGGTCGGGTTCGGGTTCGATTCGGGTTAATTGACGGGTCGGGTGTGATTCGGGTCGGGTCAATGCTTGGTTCTTCGGATTTCTCGGGTTCGGGTCTATTTCGGGTTTGACTCGGGTCTATAGAATTCGGGTTAGGTTTGGGTTCGGGTTCGGGTTCGGGTCACTTATGGGTCGGATGTGAATAAGATCAACTAAGTGTCATATCTATCGAGTTTTTCAAATTTGGGTCTATTTCGGGTCTATAGATTTTAGGTTAAATCAAAAAACTCAAATTAGGTATTATTTATAACAGTATGAATCATGATCGATAACGAGTTTGAACATAAAAATTGGAACTTGTATGAAATAAAATAAAATTATTTTTAATTTTTACAAAATTAACTTTAAGTATTTTTAGAATACTAATAAAATCTTTGAACACACCACCATCACAATTTAAAATAAGAGAGTTTTTTCCTAGCCATATTAGTGCGACCTTATCCTATTACTATTAGTTTGGTTTTAGCTTCTTTTGCTGTGGTTTTTTAATTTCTCAGTGTGACATTGTCACTATTTTTCATTTTCAACAATAGATTTTAATATACAATAAATAAATATGTGATAAATAAAAATCACAATCATCAATAACTTTATAAAAAATGAAATATCAATGTTGTCTTATGATTATAAACCCCACCCCACTTCCAATGAATTTGTCTCAATGCCTAACTTAGTAAAACAATACTCTATCATAGCACACTAAATTCTATATTGTATGTCTGATGTCTTAAGACAATTATCTATATTATAATTATAAATATGTCGATAGATATTTATAATGGTTACAACATAGCTAATAAGTGACAATATATCGCCTTTTACATCTTAAATTACAATTATAATTTTCATGATTTCCTATATTACTTTTCCTGCATTGTTCATGTTCAATTTGCATCAACAATTCAACATGCATATCATTCATCTCCTTCGTTCTTATAATTGCTAACATGGTGGATCATGCACTTCCTTTGTTAATTATTCTAGAAGCAAGAGCATGGTATCCTCAATAATATTCTTTGGTCATTGAATCGATGCAAAGTCATTTGATCTCCTCCTATTTCAATTCCTTCAAATAACCCATATTAGTGTACACGTCATTTTTAACGTCTCATCATCTAAGTGTTAGATTATGAAATAGACTCAAACAAATTTATTGTCTTTTTATATTATACAACTTTTCTATGGATTACATCATCCAAATAAAACACTTGGGTAATTGGAAAATCATTAATCTCATGCACCAAAGTCTAAGTTACTTGTTCACATATCTCACACATTGGTCCATTCGTACCTTTCTCAACCAACCTATTTTTAGTTAATAGCTACTCCTTATAAGCCTTTGATTATTTGAAGTATTAATCTTAATCTGATATTCTTAGTGAGGATTGTGAGGTGTTATATCTGTTGTCATTGCAAACTTGATGATGATGACTCATCCTTGACTCCCTTCAGATCTTTTAGCTCAATATCATGCCTAGCTAATATTATCCCTAGTTGGTTGTAAAGTTAATAAAGCTTTAAAATATCCAATAACTTTATAGGTTGTAAAGTATAAAGATGTAAATGTTAAACATGCTGTGAATAAATTACATATATAATTTAGTCTCAAAATTTAATTAGGGTTAGAAATACAAATAACTTTTATCTTTAAATTAAATGATAAGTATAATTAATAATAACATTATATATCTAATTATTACATTTAAATACTATGAGAAAATAAACTCAAAATCTTACAATGATTAAATTTTATTTAAAAGTTTCATTTTTAACTCATTTTATTTTTTATACATTAAATACTAAATATTTTTTTAACACTTTGTCCCCTATTAAATGTTTTACTTAATTCTTATTGGTCTAACCCCCTTAATTTGTATATAAACTATAATAAGATATTAGTTAAAATATTTTTAATTTTCTAGTAACTTTATTTTTTTTTTAATATTTTACCTAAATCTTATTATTTTAGAGGGTTTAATTTTAAAAGTATTATTATTTTTCGTATTATTTCAACGGTTTAAGTATAAATTTAATTAGGTTAAAATTTTGATAGAGATTAGGTTATTTAAATTAATCCTAGTTTTACCTGTAAATCGTATTTTAAATTATTTTATTAATAATCTTTTGATCAGTAACCTAAAATTTATTTTATAAAAATTATTCTTAATTATTTTTACCTTTTTATTTTATTTATATCTATCTTAGATCGGTTTACTTTGATCGGAATTATTTTATTAATAGTCGTGACTCGTAACCAAAAATAAATTCTAAAAAATTATTTCCAATTATTTTTATCTTCTTTGTTTATTTAAATATATCTCCAATCAAATTATTTTTCTATCTGATATTTTAATTTATCCGAACTAAATTTAAAATATGATATATAATTATATATCATATTATATATGTATATATTATATATATATATATATTTTTTTTCTTCTCTCCCTCTTTCTCTCCCTCCGTCCTTTGCTATCCGGCTATCCCATCCCCGTAGACACTCTTCTGTCTCCCTCACTTTCATCCTTTACTCCACCTCCTGCAACCAATTATATGATTTATACACATATACACACGCACACGGCACCAGCACAACACGGCAGCAGCAGCACCAAACAACACCCAGCAGTCCCAGGCTCCCAGCCCTATGCGGTTCTGCCCAACCAAACAGGCAAACAGACCTTTCCAGCTTTCCTCCCTCTGTTATTTTCGGTTCAGCCAACTCTCCCTGCATCTGCGACTCTGCGTGCACCTTTCTCGTTTCTCCTGCCTTCAATCCGCAGCAGTGCAGCACCAACCCACACCAACCGTGCAACTGTGCAAGCCACCGACGAGACCCTTCTCCTTTTCTTCCTCTCCTCCGACGCCTTTTGACCACCGTATCCCCAGCTCCTCCCTCATCTTCTTTCTGCATTTATTTCTGCCCCAGGCAACCAGGCTCCCATCCACATCCAACACACCTATCCGACTATCCCAACCATCGCAACCCCTACTCCCAACTCCCTAACTGCACAGTAACCCAATGAACAATTGTCCACCATCGCCAAACAACCGTCGAGGTGGTAATTCGCAGTCAATCTAATTATTTGAGGTAATTCGCAGATTCAGTCTTCTTCCATTAATTCATAGATTTAGTCTTCTTCGGTCATTCCTCCATTGTGGAGACATGCATTTATTTGAAGTTTCAGTACCCTTTATCTCTGCATTTATTTTGCACAATGACCGTTTTGGTACATGCATTTATCTCTTTTAGAGACAAACAGCCGTTTTGGTACATACATCAAGACAAGCAGAGATAAAAGAGACAAGTTGATCTCTTCCCACGGTACCAGATCTCGTTCATTGCACCATTCCTCTCGCTTCCTCATCCAATTTGCCGTCGTTTGCTAGCCTGCCAACGACAAAAATATATCATACATCTCCTTCTCCTCACCGTCGAACCCCAAATAAATTACATAGCTTGCACCACTAGAAGAAGAGAACGAGAGAATGAGTCAAAAATACATGAAAGAATGAGAGAGATGCGAGACTGAGACTGAATGAAAAGAGAAAGAGAGCGGGGAACCAGAGAGTAATACAGACTCTCTAATTTGAATGGAAATGAGTTCGAGGAATGTGAGTAAACCTTGAAGTGTGAAGTCGGGCAAGTGTAAACTTGGAGGGGTGAAGTCATTGAATGACTGCGCCCATAGTCGGAGTAAAATCCCTTCAAAGGCCATGGTCACTTTATCCTTAGTATTTGCGGCTTATGCAAATTGATTGTTGCACGTCTCCTTCAAATGAAAGGAAAAAAAATGAATAAATTAAATAAAAGACCCGTGATTTTTTTTAAGCGAGTCCGACTATCACATCCATACCATTTGGCACGCCCATTCAATATATAATTGTATCGCCTGTAAAACATTTATTATATCGTTAATTTTGATAATTATCTAGCTTTATTATTTTATTCTAACAAATAATGTAAAGCCCAGACCGGAAGATATTTATTGAGCGTTGTGTTGTTAAATAGGGAAAGTGGTCAACGCAACAAAAGGACATTGACACTGCAGAATGGACAGAATTAAGACAGTTGAAGGAAACTAATAAAAATGCAACTGAAGAGGGGAGTGGAAATTGGGGTGGTATGACACCAAAATATTACATATTAGTTGGTATACATGCAGCTGCAATCTTTCAAGTCCCATAGTATTAGTATGTATACAAGGAGAGAGGGAGAGGGAGAGTTTTTTTGGGGGCGAGGCCTGAGGCTGAGGGGAATCGACGATATGATCCCAATCCTGAAGCTTGCGATCGGCTATGGTTACCGAACGGATGACTGTGTCATGCTTTAATGTAATTTGTCCACAAAACTCACCCCGCACACAATTAGGATCATATAGCGTGGCTCCTGCTGCTACTGCTGCAGCCCATCTGTTCGAGGAATTTAACTAGCCGTAGATGCTTAGCGGCCCACTGGTCGGCCAACTTGTGTTCTTTAACTTCAGCATCTCTCCTAAGCCCAGCCAACTGCTCCCTGTACTCGGCCTCAATCCTTTCCAGAGCAAGCTTTTGTTCTTCCCTAAGAGCCTTCATCTGTGCCTCGATCTCTTCCATCTTCTCCCTTCTCCTGCAAGCCTTCTCCGACTCCAACTGTAACTCAACCCTCTTTAGCCTCCAAGATGCTTCTTTCCTGTGAGCTGCCCATGCACGGTGCCCTTCTTCTAACTCCTTGTAACACTCGACGAGGTCGTGCACCGCCGGTGATACTAGCAGAGTACTGTGATGATCTCCATTGGCGGCAAACGGCTGCTTGTCTTGATGTCTTCTCTTAGCTTGTAGAATCTCGGTGACCTGATTCAATTTGATTCTAGATAATGGGATCGTTATCTGCTTCCATTTTTGTCTCTTTTAGAAACTAGAATACATGCACTCAAGTCATCTCGGTGAAGCTTCTTACACTAATTTATTTAGCAGTTGGGTTCAGCACTGTAACAAACAAACTCTTGCATGATTGGGTCTGACTCTAAACTGACTAATTCTAAGCCAATATAAATAAGAAATTCGAAAGCGAGAAGCAGAAAGATGCCCGGGCACGGAACGACGACAAAAAGAACGGTGGATGAAATAGCACGAGAGGCAGAGCTCAACCTTTTCTTTGGTTCTCTTCTTTAATTTTTTTTATAAAAATTAATACAATGAGTGTATTATTATTATGGTCCAAAGTGTAGAGTTTAAGTTGTAGGAAATTATCAAACAAAGTGAAGCAAAAATATAAATTTATGCTTATAAATGTTTGCATTTATTTACATGGTTTCAAAAATTAATAAGAGTATGGAGTTAAAAATATCATATATGAATAAGAATAATCAATTATCGATTCAAGTCTGCTTCGGGTCGGTTCGGGTTCGGGTTAGAGTTCGGGTTAAAGTTAAAGTTCGGGTCGGTTCGGGTTCGGGTTAGAGTTCGGGTCGGTTTGGGTTCGGGTCGGAGTTCGGGTTGGGTCGGGTTTTAGGTGTGCTCAGTTCGGGTTATCATTGATTTTGGTCACTTCGATTCGGGTCAATTTAGGTTCGGGTCTTTATCGGGTTAGCTAAATTCGGGTCGGGTCCAAATTGAATCGGGTTGTTTCGGGCTTTCGGGTTATGAACGGGTTTTATTTTTTGGGTTACTATTGGATTTCAAGTCGGATTATTCGGGTTGGGTCGATCGGGTTGGGTCAACTTTGCCAGGTCTAATTTTACTGTCTCACGACCAAGACCAATTCGTTTAAATTTATACTGAATTCGTGTTGCAAAGCAGGCGTGCAGCACATGTGATTGTGGAAAAATTATAATGTAAATCTTGTGCATCGAATTTTTAAGTGAATCACTCGTACATTTAGTATAATTATTATATGAATTCCATGCATCTAATTTTTCAGATTACCATTCGTACATTTCGTACAATTATATTTAATATATTTTATAAATATACCCTAAAATATTTTGATATAATTTTATTATATTTTTAATATGTTTTTATAATTATATATATTAAAATAAACTATACTTATTTTAAATATACAGAATTTTTTTTTTTGGCTAGAAGATGGGAAAGGATCGGAGTCGGGAGAGCAATGAAATGCTTGTCCTCGCATAATCAATCTTTCTCTATAATTAAGCAAAATTCATGGTATGACTAAATAATATTAAAATATTTATATTAATATAAATTTTTAATTCTAGAAATCTTTAGGAGTGACAAAAATACCATTTTACCCATAAAACACAATTAAGCTCATTCCGCACATAAAATCGTAACCATAAATAATTATTTTAACACAAACAACCCTATTTTAATATGTTATCATACATATATTTAAAATACATAAATTTAACATACCCTTACATAAATACGCAGTCACGCACTTAAAGAAATTAATAACAATACATAATACATGCATACTTTTTTTATGAGATTACAAGAAAGTATAAATTATACTTAAGCATAACATAAGAAACTCCAAAAATGCTATCAAATGATTTTTATATATTTAGTAGGAGCATATGGGTTACCTCTTTTCAAGCATAAATAGAAAAATAACACAAAGAACCTCCAAAAGAATATCAACACCTTCAAAAGATAGAGACACAAGAGGAGAAGATAAAAGATGGCAACTTCACAATTTAACCAAAAATCTAACCTTCTTTACTTATTTAAAAATAAATAAGGGCTAGATATAAGGAAATGTAGAAGTGAAAATAAGAGAATAAGGAGAAGGAGAGGAGGATGGGTCTTGGTTATAAGCTCAACAAAGCTTAAGAACACTTAGCAAAAATAACTAAAATGAAGAAAGAGGTAGGAGCAACCAAGAGGAGAAAATGAGAGAAATGCTCAATGAAAACAAAGTAAGACAAATGAGGTATAAATAGGGTATAGAGGGACCAAAAATTTTCAGCCACAATAAGGGGAGAGGTAGCTTGTTTAATAGTTGAATGATAAAGGATAAGGTGGTTGAGTGTGTAAGGTGGTGGAGTTTATTTAGGTTTAATGAAGTTATAAAAACCAATCAATCAACCAACGGATGGGGGAGGTGATAGTGTGTAGGTCCAAGGTCATATTTAAGCATGGGGAATGCTGGTGAAAAAGGTTGAGTACAAGAAAAATCAAAGTAACACAACTAACATAGGTAGAAAGTATATAAAAGTAACTTTGGCTCAAATTTTGGTTGAATGAATAAGACTATAGTCAAATTGATACAAAATCTGCTCATGGAAGTTTAGGAAAGTAATTTCGTGCATGAACAATAATTTAGGATTTATATATTATTTATAGTGGTCGAAAGATTAATAAAGAGGATAAAATGAATAAAAATATAAAATAAGATTATAAACTTAAAAAAAATTATGAAAACCCTTAAAATAATATTTTAAACTCACATGTAAAATTTTATGAATTTATAATAAAATTTGATATATAAAATATTAAAATAATGGTTAACTAACAAGCTTACAAGGTAATTATTAACATAAATACCAAAACTATTCCTAAAATCGCGAAACTTTCCAGATAATCTTATTTACTCATTTAAAATATAAATATAATTTTTCATAATTTTTAATGCACATTTGATATGATATTTAGCTAGCATACCTTAATTATATATTTTGCATATAAAATTTCAAACGGATAACAAATACAAATAAAATTAAATCAGAATTTCTAGATTTATATTTAAATGCATTTAGGATCTAAATAAAATTTTGTAAGAATATTTTACAGGGTTTAACTTAAAAGTTCACATATATAAATAGCATTTTATAAGAAAAGTGTGTCTAGCTGCAAAATCGCAATCACTACAGAATCACCCAAAACAATTTTGAGGTTATAAAATATTCTACAATTATTTATCGGGATGGAAATGGGGCGGGTCGGGATGGGGACCCCATCTCCATCTCCGAATCTGATAAGAAAAATAATTCTCGAACCTGACCTGATCCCCAATTTTTTTTATCGTGGACTCCTCGACACTATCCTCATGAGGATCAAATCCCCATACCCGACCCGATCCTCAATCTATTTTCTATCCCCAATTTATTTCCATAACTTAAAACCCGATCCGATCTCCGAAACCTGACTTTATACCTGATTCCTGATCCCATGCCTGATCCTTAAGTCTTTTTTTATATTATACTTTTAATTTATATTCTATAAAAAATTATATATATATATATATATATATATATATATATAATATTATATATATAAAATATTTAGAGTGGGTTTGGGGATGGGGACCCCAAACCCATCCTCACCCTATCCCCGAAAAAATTCCCGTTAAGAATCCCCAAACCCGATCTTTGAATTCTCTCTTCGAACTTGAACCCGCAGAAAAAATTGTCATCCCTAATCATTTATGTAATTAAGTACATATAATTAGAACTAGTTAAAAATAGATTATTACATTACTGCCTCCTTAAAAAGAGACTTCACCCCTAAATTTCATACCACATCACACAAAACAAGCATATAAGGCCCACATAGCACATGAGAGGTTACTACCCCTTTAAGATCAAACCCTAATCTAAGGCTATAACAACACAACTACCAAGAGAATAATTCAACATTTAACACATTAAAATTAGCAATTCAAGCAAAGTTGCTTGAAATACTGGGATGAGGGTTTTCCAAGCTCCTAGCTTGAGCATCTGCCTCTGAATGACTGATTAGACAAATCGTCCCAAGCATCAGATCTTTCTGGGAAAAGTTTTATTTTTATTTATACTTCTATTATAAGTTTGCTAGTATCTTAATATCACAACAATCCAAAAAATAAGCATATTTTGCCTTCATTCTCCACGCATAGGTATGTAAAAGTTTACAGCGAATCAGACTAACCTAAATATTTATAAAAAGAAAGGGGGGTAAAGCTAAGATTCATGATATAATAAAGACCTGGGAACAGAAGAGGAATATGTGTACTACTAGTATACTACCACTACTATTATAAATTTTAATTCATTTTCTCCCTCCTATATTAATGCGGGTGTAGGCGGAGTTAAATTTGGATGCTAATGATGGTATTACTCTGATAATTGAGAGAAGATAGATGAATAATAACCTGTTTGGATCTATTTATTAAAAAATTAGAATATTTTTTAAAAAATAAGTAATTATCTTAAATAACTACTTTTGATAAGTAATTCCAAATAAGCCATAAATTATCTATTGTCGAACGTATAAATGGTAGGAAGAGCAAAAATGACGGAAGGAGGGTGATGTGGGACCGAGTAGAACACATTCTAACTAATTAAGGATTTTTATAGTTGAATTTCTATTGATTAATTAGAATGGAGTGATTAGGCTATCAAGAAGTTCGGATAGATAAAATTGTTAATTAGGCTAAATTAGTTAAATATGGATTTATTTTTTATTTGACGATCAAAACAGAAAAAGATTTTAGTAATTTAGAGATACCGAAGTAGCATTTTAGCGGCGCCTGTGTTTTCTTCTGTGATCTTTAATTTTATCTCCATATTTTTAGGGCATTCTTTGCAACAAACCCTGATGCTGGTTCGTTGATAGCCATGCTATTGAAGCTGGTGAATGCAAAAAAGACAATCGAGGTCGGAGTTTTTACTGGGTACTCTCTTCTTTTGACAGCCTTAAATATTCCCGATGACGGTCAGGTAATTAATTTAGTAGCACGACTTAATCCTTATTATTCAATAAACGATATATTCTAGTAGTATTTTCATTTCAACCTTTGGTTCTTGTACTTGGAAGAGGTTATTTGTGACAAATTTGTTACAGATCGTGGCTATTGATGTGAGCAAGGAAACATATGAAATTGGTCTGCCAATCATCGAGAAGTCTGGTGTAGCACATAAAATCAAATTTATCGAGTCTGAAGCTTTACCTATCCTTGACAGCCTTCTGGAAGATGTAAGTATCGTACGTTTACTTTTTAGGTAATTTAATTAAAACTGCATAATGTATGTCATTAAACTCATTATAGAGATTCGGTGCATATGGTTCGGTTTAGCCCAATTTGAACTTCAAACAAAACCAAACGGTTATTTTGACGTTGGAAAATTATCTAATCAAATCAGACCAAACTATTTTTTAAATACTCTATACCAAACTAAACCATAAATTTATGGTGTGACTCGATTCAGTTTGCAGCTTATATCCTTTAGATTTTAATATTAATTTTAATACTTGTTTTACACAGAAAAAAAAAATATTTTTACTATTTGACCTTAACTTTATCGTATGTTTTTTTTCATATAAATTTACAATCAATATAAACTTTAAACTATTAACTTTTCATTCAATATACATAGAGAGTAAGTTTCATATCATATCACATTGGGGTAAAATAGAGAAGAAGAGGTTAATATAAGACCCAAAAAAAATAGAGTTGCAATGACTACATTTTACTACTTGAAAGTAGAGGTGTTTATAATTAACCTAATATTCACTCCAAATTTTTTAGATCGGATATCTAAATTTTAAAAAAAATCAAAAAATGCGGATTAGATGTGGCTTGGATATCGGATATATATGATATATTTAAGAAAATAGTATTTTAATAATTTTAATAACGTTTATATAATATTTTTTTAAATGAGCGTACATCACTATTAATATTTATATCAATATGAATGTCTAATTTTATCTAAAAAAAGGTATTAAAATATTATTATTCATGTTTAAATTACAAAAATAAATTAATTAAAAAACTTAACACTCCAAAATCATGTTATTGTGATATATTGTTAAAATTATTAATAAAATACCGAATATTTTTTCTCATCGGATAATCTAGCCAAAAATTAAATATCCTGAAGAGTGGATATCCTTTTGAAAAAAAAATACAGATCAAATATCTTAAATGTCAAATTAAATTTTTTTGGATAGTGGATCAAATTTTTAGATTTTATATTTTTTACACAATCCTACTTGAAAGTTACAAATGGTTCTATGAAAAATATTTTTTATTTGAAATTATAAATATAGCTTGCAATTCATAAATCATTATTTAATTTCTAAAATCATAATCACAATGTTTTTATAAATAAATACTAAACTAAATTATAAATTTTTAAACCATAAATTAGATCAAACTGTAAATCATAATTTTATTCAATTTAATTTACGATTTGAACCATATTATCGATGCCTTATATGTTGTCAGCAACAAAATCAAAACCCGCCACCTAAACACCAAATCATCAACATGTACTGTGGAAGCAACCTTTCTAAAATCCCTTGGACATAAAATAGTCTTAACTCTTAGGCTCTATTTGGATCTAAGAACGTTTAAGAAAAAAGAAAATTAAAATCAAAATAGTTTCTTTCAAACTTTCCTTAAAGAAAATTATATAGTTAATCTTTAGTAATTTTATTCTTTACTCTTTTTCTATTTTATTTTCTCATATAAATTAAACACAAAAAAAATTATTTTTTTCTTTATTTTTTTTTCTAACTTTCGATGAACCAAATAGAGCATTAAAGTTGCATTCTCCCTTTATATAACAGTACAACATCACGGCATCACCAAAAGGACATCAGAGAGCAAGCAATTACATAAGAAGTTCCACTGGTGACCTCTACAAAACGCAAACAAAAATGCTATAGAGACCCTTACCTGTATATCAAGGTCATCAAAAATACTTTGATAGTATTGTACTACTTGGGTATATGTATAAAAATATATATCAAAAATATAGTTTTAGATAGTTAAAGATAATCCCCCCGGGTTATCTTTTTGGTGATAATAAATTATTATTAATATATCTATAGCATTAATTATAATAGATTTACCTTATTAAGGTTGTAAATAATTTTATCCTATAATAGAATGGATTTTTGTACTTATTAATCTAATATAAAACATTCAGATAATGATCAACTTGAAATAATCTAAAATGGAGATATAAGAGGAGAATGATAGAGACTAGATTCATAAATTACATATTTTGTAATCTAGTGATTTCTATCATTGGGCGGAGAGGGCTATTTATATGCATATTTGTGCATATTCAAAGTTGGAGGTGGAAAATGGGTCATCCTTGTCAAGTTTGGGTTAGTTCAATTTAGATCAAGTTAAAATCATATATGATATGCAATTGAGTTGTGTGTGGGTTTGGGTTGTGTGCCTTTTGGATTACAATCTAACTCGGGTAATGTTGATTTAGGTAGAGTTCATGTTGAGTCTAGTCAAAAGAATATTAAGTCGGATCTAGGTTTAACTCATCGAATTTCTTTGGGTTCAATTCAATTTTATATAGTTCAAGTCAGATTGGATTTGGTTCGAGTTGATTCAGGCCTGTAAACTCTGAATCGTATCAAGTTTGGCTTAGGTTAATTAGGTTAAGAACTTGCATTGATATTGATTTTTATTAATTTAATATAATAAATTAATTAAATTTTGTGATTTATTATTATTATTGTGCTTATTATAAAAAAAATTATCATAATTTATACAGTGATATAACAAATTGTCATCATAAAATGTATTGTTGTAGTAGTAATAACAATAAATTATTATTATTATTATAGTTATTGATATAAATACAATTATAAATATTATTTTATGCATAATTATAATGATTATTATGAATGTTATAATAATTATACTTATTATGTTAATTATAATCATTATTGCTATTGTTATAATTAATTATTATTATTATAATCTTTAGAAATATAAAAACAATCATTATTATTAGGAATAAAAATATAAATTTTATTATTGTAGTTATTAAAATTATTATAGTTACAATTATATTTTTTATGTTTATAATAATAATAGAAATTTCTATAGTCTAACTTGATAGATGCCAATATGATATTAAAGTAAAGTGAAGAGATTATAATCTTATTAGTTTTGTTTTATTTGTTATATGGATTGCACAATTTTTTTACACAATATTTTATTAATGAGATAATATATTGATGTTTATGTAGCAATTTATATAAAGTAAAATGTTACATTTGTAGATCGAATTTGACTTTACTTTTGATCAAGTTTGGAAATATGTCCGGATATGAGTTAAATTTAAGTCGTGTCATTTCATATCAAGTAAGTTTGGATTAGGGTATGGTTTAGTTTGGGTCAAATCCTTTTTGGATTAGGTCATTTCTATTTGGGTTATTGGGGTATGAGGTGTGAATTTGGGTATATTCTAGATTTATTCGAATTGTTTTGGGTTTTTGGGTCAAGATCATTTGTAAATTTTTGGGTCCAAATCATATTTCAAGTCAAATTATATAGATCAGATCAGTTGTGTCAAGTTTATTCAGACATACATGAATATAGCATACGTTAAGAAAAAATCGTTTCCATAAAGATGATGTTATTTTAAACTCTAAAATATTAAGTAAAAAATTAAATTATTTAATTATATAGAATAAATAAATACTAAATAAAAATTAAAATTAGAAAATAAAAATATTATCTACAATATTAACAAGGATTTTGGAGGTTTGATACGAGGAAAAATGAAATAAAACTAATAACTAAATTAATAACTAAACTACTCTATTAACTAAACTAATCTATAATATAAATAATTAGAATCAAAATTAAAGATATAAAATTAAATTAATTAATAACTAAACTAATATATACATAGCATACCCTTCTTCATTCCAACATCTATATTAAATTCATATAACCAATTTTTTTATTAAGTGATTGATATATAAATAATCAATTTTGATAGGTTAACTGTAAAGAATTAACTCACTAACTCTTTTGGTTTCTAATATTATATTATTAGGCTTAATCCCACATTTTTCCTGATACTAATTAACTTCTCTAAATTAATTGTGTTACGTTCTTAGAAATCTCATTAGCCCTAACCAAATTTAAATTCCACATTCTAAATTTGATTAGAATAAATCATATTTTAATATAGTCAGTTACTTGTGAAGACCTCGAATTAAATTAATTCCTACTTATTCCATTTAATTGCTATCCCGCTAGAATTAATCGAATAGCTATAACCCTTAATCCTAAATATAAAATTGATCATATTTCATATAAAGGACAAAAATTTTAACATTAATCACAAATATGATTTATATATCAAAACACAATAATTCCTAATACATAATATTTAGGTACGATAAAAATAAACACTTAATAAAATATGGCTAATAAAAATTAATGCAGATCACATATATAATTAGAAATACATAAAAATTAAGCAGATGATTACATAAAAAGAAGGAAATTAAGAATAAGAGCATGAAGTTTCTGATTTGAAGTACACTTATGAAGATTACTCCTATAACACCCTAAATTTTACTATTAAAAATTTTTATTTTAAGCAGAAGCATAATATCAAAATAGTTTGGTATTACTGTCATATTTGACATAAGCCTGGCGTACCGTACCATTATTCCTACGTCAATCACGAGATAAAACAATTAGAATGTAAAACATGATAAATAAAAAATGAGGGAAGCTTCATAAACATAAATATAAGTTGGAGATTAACTCTAAGCATAATATCCAAAATACAGACAGAAAGGATACCATGGATCTAAGTGTCTAAAAAGGTAATCGGATAAACTATCATCCGGATAACATGACTCTACACCCAAAAAACCTAATATATAAAAGTCACTCTACCTCACATGAAGCATCATAGGCTATAAAATTATCTAGTGGGTCCTCATCAACCTGCACATATTAGAGTTATCTGTTCGTGGAAATGAGCAAAACTTATAAGAAAAATGATCAATATGCTGCATATTGAGTAAGGTAACGATATAGCCAAAGTAAGGCACAAGAGAGAGTAAGCATACATCCAATATACATAACATAATATGAAGTAAATACCGATCCATACTTTATTATTAGATATATTTTATTTACATTGAGCTTAGAGACCCCACTAATTTTAAATCAGTAGAATAGTCTAAAGCACCTTTTATAGAAAATATACCTGAGCTACTATTATCATCCGGTGGAACAAAGCCAACACCTCTTAGGACAAAATACTTATGAGATACTATTCTTAAATCGGTGGAATGGTATAAAACACTTGTCAAAGATAACACACATAAGCCACTATTATTATCTGATGGATTGGAAATAACCCAACAGTCCTGACTCATATACTATTCCACTTTAAATGATTAATATCTTATCCATTATTACTTGTCTTATTTTTATTCATGCTAAATGTAAGACTCCACTATTCTTAATTCGGTGGAACAGATTGTAGCACTTCTAAAGGAAAAACATACCCAAGTAACTATTATTTTTCAGTGGAATTGACTCATAAAAATACCTCGGTCCAACTCATATGATCATCCACTTTAAATTATTAGTATCATATTCGATGTCTATTATAAGAGATCGCCTAACAAGATTCATACAATTATGCATATCATAAAATTTATAAATACGTAAACACAACTACATAATTAGCAAGCCAGCCTCAAGTAATAAGTTTATAATTACCGGATTATTCTGAGTATAATTCTTAGTACAATACTATTTTATTTCTCCTTGAAATTCACCAAAATTCTATTTTAACCTTGAAGGGCCAAAATACCTTTTATTTATCAAAACCTCAAAATATCATACTAAATAACTTGTATTTTATTCAACCCATCATTTAATCCCATTACTAATTGAAAACAAGTTGTGGAAACCTTCAGTCAATTTTTTTTCAAAGGTCTAATTAAATCTATAAAACTAAATAAATTTATAAGAAGAGCTTAAAACTATAAATACCATTTCTTTAAGGTTTTACCAAGGTCACCGCACAAAGCCTTCATTTTTCGAAGGCCTAGAATTCGCTTGTGTTAAAACTTATAACGTTTGCCATTGGTTTGCGGCCTAGACTTACATGTGAGCGGCGTAGGATCGAGTCCAATCATCGCGAAAGATTGCGTTTAATATTTTTCTCCCCAGCCAGTGTTGTTGGATGACATAAATTGAAAAGGTATATATGCATATAAAGCCTGAAAATAAAGTATATAATTCGCCTTGACCGTACGATGGGTAGATTAATGCCGCAAGCAAATATTTGTTTTTAGAAATAAGAATACACAGTAACTATTATGGCTATTAATTATTCGAATATACTACTATTATCGTTTTGTCCGGCAGTTAATTTATGTATACAAGGAAAGATTTTAATTTTCTTTTTTCTAAAATATTATGACTAATGTATAAATGAGAATATGATAATAATGAAAAGAATTACTATTACTATTGTTCTAACGGGTGCTTATGATCACTTATTAATACTCATTTTTTTACCTAATATGGCATAATCACTGACTCAATTATACATAATCAAATAGATTGGTAACAATAAATGTTATTTTTCTTTATTCTTTTAGAAACATCAACGGAGAAAAACCATTGTTGTTGTAGTCGTTGTTGTTATATATACTGTGACTAATTTGTGTGAGAAGTGACCATATATTGACAATTGTTAGGACTTTGAGTTTTTATTTTTAAATAGTACAAATATTATTTTTCTTTCTACTTTTAAGGATGGTAACAAGTGTCTTTAAGGCATACGCGGAAAAAAATTAAAAATTGGTGTTATCATCATTGTTGAAGATTGGCCCTGAGTTTTATTAACTCTTACAGATACCGAAGAACTATCATAAGATTTATAAGGAGAAATCAAAAATTCTAGTAGAAGTCTTATTAAATCCAAAAGCGGAATTAATCACTACGAATAATAATAATAATAATAATAATAATAATAATAATAATAATAATAATAATAATTAAAATGACTTATATTATTTCAAATGGATTTTATAATTTAAAACAAACTCATTTTTATTCACAAAATACGACTCCATAAAAAAATTGAAATCATCTATCAAAGTCATCATTAAAAGCAAACTTAAATTATAAAATCAAAATATGCAACAAAAAAAAATAAAAATAAAAATCACATGAGTTTAATAAAATGATTATCGTGAATGAATTTATATAAAATAAAAACTCAATAATAAACAATTAATTAATTGACATATGAATGTAAATTCATCAGTAAAACCATAAAATAAATTTCAATAAATAAGTAAAATATTTTCATTCAAAGATGAAAATAAAGGTGAATATACAATTAACGCACAACTTTTGATGAAACAAAATACACAGGAAGATGGTTGTTTCACTTAGAAAATTAACGTTGTATAAATCATACTCTAAATCGGAAATGTTATTTTTCAGAGTGGGAGCTTATAAATAATTTCCTATAAATAATTCCCAAAGCCTTGAACAAAGGATCGTTGCAAGGATTCCAAATGCTTGACTCGGGAGCGTAACCTAGCTAATTTGCCCATCTAGTCCCCCTCATGTCCCCTCACCACTGAATTTATTAACATCAATTTCTTCTCATACTTATAGTTAATGTTTACTCTCTCTCCTCACCATCATCAAGCAACATTAGATTTTTTATCCACACATATTAAAAAGTATTAAAATTTATTAAAAAAAATAATATATCATTCCTAATATAGCCTTATACTTCAAAATATTTTTCACAAAAGATATTTGATTGTGAGAGAAAATGAGGCTTTTGGTATGGGATAAAATCATTTCTAATTATGAAATAAAAGACATTCACGCATAAAAGACCTTTTATTGTGAGAAAAAAAAATGTATTCTTAAATTTTTATTCTTTTCATAGAAGACCTTATATTACAAAATAACATTAGAAATCTAATACCTAGCCTCCTGTATTATGAAACGTATGACGTACACTTTTTTACATCACTTGCCAAAAACAATCTATGTATGTGATAATAACAATTATGAAGTTTGTTTTGTATGGGGGTAACAAGAGGAGGAAATTACCCCTATCTTTTAGGTGTCTTATATGGCTTATTTGAAATGAAGAGAAACTTTTCTAGATAAATACAAATCTTAGGTCTTTTTTTGAAGTGAAATGAGTATCTTTGAAAAATATTTTTGTCATTTTCATATACATTATTTAAGAGATGTAGAATTCGAAGGTATATTTTCTATTTATATTACCTTGTACCAAGTGAATACTCATGGGAAAAGAAAAGAGGGCCGGTGTAATTAAGTAAAATTTTTGAACATTTTTTGCCCCCTTCTGGCATATCTTGAGACACTATATGATTTTAGGGGGGGAAAGCACAAGCTCTCATTTACTCAAGTTTTTTATTGGCCATTGCGCAGAAGAACAACGAAGGAAGCTTCGATTTTGCTTTTGTTGATGCTGATAAGAACAACTACCTCAACTATCATGAACGGATGATAAAGCTTGTGAGAATCGGTGGATTAATAATATATGATAATACACTTTGGGGAGGAGCCGTGGCCAAGCCTGAGGAAGAAGTAATTCCACAAAAGAGATTCGGTAGGCGCCACACTATTGAGTTCAACAAGGTGATATCAGCTGATGAACGTGTCGAAATGTGTCATGCCTCTGTCGGTGATGGTCTCATTATTTGCAGGCGCCTCGTTTGATCAAGTTATTGTTCTATTTTAAAGTTGTGGATGATGCAATAGACGGCGTTTTCTTTTGGATTTTCAATTTCGAAGAATAAATTGTCTTCTTGAGACAAAGGGTGCACTGTATGTATGTACGTATGTTCATAGGTATGTATGTATATGCATGTTGTAATGGATAATACTTGGTTGTATTTTGAGAAAATAATGTATGATATGAAACTAGTGTGTTTAACGGATATCTTGTTTATGTATGAATATTGTTGAAGTAATAATATTATTTGATAACTTATATGATCTAAAATCAATTGATGTAAAGTGATAATGGTGGACATAAAATATTTTAGTAAGATATATTCTTATGATATTTTTTTTAATTTATTTATACATGTATCTTACATATTTTTATTCTTTTTAATCATTTATTAATATAATTATGTTTAATATTAGTCTTATTATTTATTTATTTATTTATTTATAATTATGATTAATATCTTTTTGATTAATTATTAATTTACAATTATAATATATATTATTCTTATTAATATGCAATTTATAATTATAATTAATATTTTTATTAAATAATCATTTATAATAATGATTAATATCACTTTGATTAATTTTTAATTTATCATTAAAATTAATATTATTCTTATTAATGAGTTATTTTAAATTACATTTAATATTATTTGTATTGATCATTTATTCATAATTGTGATTGAAAATATTTTTATTAATTATAATTGAAAATTATAATAATAGTAATATATATATATATAACATTATTTTTAATAAATATTTATTTATAATTATGAGTAATATTATTCTAATAAAACATTTATTTATCATTAAAATTTAAACTATTTGTATTAATAAATCATTTATAGTTATGATTAATAATATTATTGTGTGAGGAAAGTAAACTAATGTGTTTAAAGGATTGAGAGCTCTAGAGAGAAAATTTATGGAAAAGTCAAAGTAAAATTAAATTGTATTAAGTGAGTGACAACATGTCATAAATGACTGAAGGAGACCCCTATTTGTAGGGTGTAAGTGGCCTTGGGGTCCCTATTGCAGTCGCATGGTCGAGGGAAAGGGTGTCGTCTAGAAGGCACAACGTCTTTGGGCTTGCATGGATGGTCCCTTGGTAAGGTCAAGAGGTTAACCTAATGTAGCTGATTGAGCAACAACTGTTTTTCTAGAGAGCCTTCGAGATCCTTCTAGGCCAAGGTTTATGTAGTGGGTTGGCCTCAAAGGCCTTTATAGTGCTTAGTTTGGAAACAACTCATATCATCATTCAACATATAATGCCTTGACATATTAGATGATTCACTTATCCAGTGGTTTATTGGCTCAATCTCATACATAGGATCGGATAAGTCTAACGATATTGGGGAAATGGTATAAGGAATAAAATTCTTGATTTGTGCATTGGGAATACTATTAGGGGAAAGGTCTCCAAGTCCTTAGACATAATATATTTGCTTGAGAGTATGGTATGAAAGATTGTGGGTCAGCCATTAAGAAAGATGTTAGAACGAGGGAGTTTCCCAATTTTTTTGCCAAATATTTCAAGGAGGGCTAATTTAAGATTAAGGTTTTTAGGGAAGAAGAGTCGGTAAAACAACCTAAGTGTTCAGAGTAAAGGACATTCAACTATTTTGGTGTTCTACCATGCCAAGGAGGAGCACTAGTGTATAACATAACAACAACCCTAATTTTTTTACTATGGTTGCCATCTTTAAGATGGGGTCACCTCACACCACCACTAACCTCAATACTTGGGGTAGTATTGCTAGGAATCGCTAAGAATGCCAAAGTAATGGTAACAATTTCCAAATAAAAACATAAACAAAGGGTTTGATAATTAGGGATAAAATAGTGTACTAGAAGAAAAGGGATTAGGGGTAGATTGAAGGTTATGGTCTTTTAGATAGAAGCAAAATGAGAAAGTAGATAAGGAAAATAGAGTTAGAGAAGGGTTTAAATAATGTCACCTCAGGGTCACCGGAAGAACCTATGTTGTGGAATTCAAAGAATTAGGACATTCTAAACAATCTTGATCAATTATAATAGTTTATGCTAATTTTCTACTATTGGTTTATGCACAATCCCAAGACACCGATAATCATTCCCATTGAGTGTGCTTGCTAGAGAAGACAAACAATCTTCACAATCTTTGAAAAAGCAAATATGATGGGACTTGAAAGTAGGGGACAACAGCAAACAGAATGGGTGGCTCACATTTAATAGAAAAACCAACCCTTTAACAAGTGTCAAAAGGGGGAGGGTCAACTTGGACCTATTAAAAATTTAAGAAGGAAACAAGGCACCATCATGACACCCTTAAAATTTACAAAATCATTTTTTAAATGATTTTACGAAATCTAAAATGATAAAAACACAACAGTTGGCTTACACAAACTCTTTTATCATTAATAGGTACTCTTTATACCTAATATATGGAGGGTGCAAGGCAAAACTAATCTCGTACTTGGGAATCAGGTGTAGGAATCATTTGATCTCACTAGAGAGAAGATGACATGTATAAGGAAAATAAAGGATATAAAATCCTAGAGGGGGGAGAGAGATAGAGAGGTTTCGGATAACAAAACTATAGATCAACCGCTTAACAATCATTGCAAGCAAAATAATGAAAGCAATGAATCAGCAGGTATCATCAATTATTCTTGTAGATTCACAATTTTCTATTGAATAGGCAATTGACTACAAAATAGATCCCAGCAGTACAATAGTACTGAGTAACCTACTATATAGAACTAAGCATGCAAAAAGTCATATGGAGCACATATAAGGTATCACAAGAGAAGTATGTCATAAACACATTATGTAATATAGGCAACAAAAAAATATGATAATACATGGCATATCATAACCATCATCAAGAGCAAATTCTCAACATTTAAAGTGATCATGAACATTACAATAATTTAGTTATGTAGAGTTTGGGGACCTTACTATTATAGTTTGATAAAAGGGACAGATATGACTTTCAAAGTTGAACTATAATATCCCATACTAAAATCCTTTAAAATATGTTTAAAATTATGATAATATAAAATAAATCAGTTTTAATTTTGGAAAGGGCTTGAAATTCTAATGAAGATGGAAATTTCAAACACACCAATTAACTAATTTTCCTAACTAATTAATTGGTAAGTTCAATAAATCACATTTTTATTTCATGATGAACCAATCGATTGGTTTTCCTAAATCAATTAATAAGGTATCTAACAAATTTAGAACCTTTTTATTTATTTTAATTCAAGTATCTTTCCAATTTTTTTAAAAGTGTCTAATTAGAATCTATTTGTTCTTATAAGTATACTTTGATGCTTTGGGATTATTTTTATTATTATTTTAATCATTCCATGATTTTATTTAGCTAAATTTTTCCCCTAAAAGCACTTATATGGTATTTCTCAACTTTTCTCTCTCCCCCTCACTTTCCTCTTTCCTCTAGTAGCTATGGTTGTGTGTTTGACTTCCTACACCTTCTTTCTTAACTTACCAACCCTCTCCCATGTCCCCTCCTAACTACACTCTACCTCCCTCACATTATCATGCATCTCTCTTACACTTGATTGTCCACATTCAACCAAGTCAATATTTTCTCTCTCTTACCCTTGTGAATGTTGACCAAATCTCTTCTATACACTCTATTCTTGATTCATTATCACTACTTACCTTCTTTATTTGCTCTCTTCTCCATTTCCCTTGGTAAATTCTACTAAGAGTAGAGATATCCTTCATTACCTCCTTTTTTGTTCTTTTTTGGAAAAAATAGAGGCTTGCCTCTTTTCTTATCATCCTTTGGTTGATTCTCATCTCTTGTTTCTTCTTCTAATGTTAGCCTTATCTCTAACTTTTTTCTCTTAATAAAGGAAGGATTAAGGTTTCAACAAAGGTTGAGGATTTTTGTTTTATCTCTCTGATTTCAGTTATGAGAAAGGGTTGTGTTATGCCATTTTCTTCTTCTCCTTCTAATTTCTTTTTATTAAGTTTTGAAAAGGAGAGACTTAATCATTTTGGTTATTGATTCTTTTAAGAAATTTAGTTCATGATAAAATCCATCAAGTTAGGAATATTTTGTGCTAGAAGATTTGCTTGGAGGTAAATCATCTTTATCGCTAATATGAATAAGGTCTTGTGTTATTTGTTGTAGGATTGAGTGCTTGGTATGTTATGTAATGTGTATGTATTATGTGGATTACTTGGATTTAACATGTCACCATGTTTTAATTTCTAAAGTTTTTGGATATGTTTAAGTATTTGATGGTTTGCATGAGTTTAGTGAATTTCAAGAATGATCTTGTTGAGAAATGAGTCCTACTATTATTTATGTGAATTCATATGTGGATTATGTTTTTTTATATATTTTTTACAACATAAAAGCATGATACTATTAATTTAGAAAAGATTGGTGACTTTGATTAGTTGTGTGCCTAAACCAGTTGGTTGGTTGCTATAATCAATCAACTAGTTGTGTAAATAGTCACTCGATTTGGAATTCTTAATTAGCTTGTTGTGAGAACACTCGATTGGATTGATGAACCAATTGACTGGCTAACATGAACAATCGATTGGTCCTCCAAACCCATCGGTTGGTTTCTTTGTGACTATAATGATTTGATCTCTACTTAGAACCATCAATTGGTTCCTATGAATAGTCAATCAGTTGGACCAATCAGTTGACTGGTTTAGATATGTGATATTTATCCTCAAGTCTAGTGCGACCAGACCAATCAATAAGTCCTAACATCCAATCGATTGGTCCTCCTAAATTTGCCATGTTTGCTTGTTATTTGATGTTCTTTCTTTGAGACTTATATATAAATGTTCCCATGTAATTACAAACTTTTAATCATTATTTTAACCATGCTTAACCTCAATGTAATATGGATTGAAATGATAAAATTATGGTACCTTGAGTGTTTAAGTTTGGTTTCATCTTTAAACACCAAATTAGTGGCTTGTATGTCTTGTGTTATATTTGGTGTTATCACTTGGAAATACTCAATTGGTTATAATGGAATTAATTTTGATTTGTGATATCACTTGAAAATTTAATAATGATGGATTAAGATTTCGTTCAAGCAATTTCCATTGACTCTTGAGTTAGTTAGACTAGAGTTAGTGGGCGAGTCGCCCCATGTTTTTTATCTTTTCAGTTAATATCCATTTCCTTCTACACTAGGTTGAGATTGGTAGGGGGTATACCCATATATTTGAGGTATCAAACTATGTTGTGGCAAGCATGCATGGCATCATTGTGCATCTACTGTGGATGAGGTATCACAATACAAGCCCCTTGGCACTTTGTATTGTTCATTATTTAGGCAGGTGTGACATCCCAACTTGTGTAGCCCTCGCAGTGGATGCATTTAAGGTGCGGTGGGTGGGGTATCCCATTACAATCCCCCTTGATGTGCTCTGACCATGTGTAGTAGGTATGGTATCCTAATCTGTGTTAACCTTTGTGGTAGGTGCATTCGATGTGTGGTGGGTGTGGTATGCCCAGAGAAAATCCTCTTTGATGTATCCTGACCTTGTGTGGTGGGTGTAATATATCATTGTGTGTGTATGCTGGCATAACTTTGGTTCATAGTGAAGAACTAGGTATGGTCAAATGGATTAACATAATAACTAGAAAATATGTGGTCACTAAAGGAACATTATACTAGAGTTCTCATTCTGTGCATTTGATATATGATTTGAATTATTACATCTTCCATTATTCTTGCACGAGCATGTTTTATCATATTACATTCATGAGCTTGGAAGTTATGTTATATGATTATGTGTTATACCATGTTATCACATGACCTCAATATGGAGCATGAGCCTTACCATATTTTCGATAGTTTGTTTTACTAGTACCTCATTGTATGATACTACATTTGTGTAGTCACTTTGATGATCCGGCTTTTAGTCTAGTGAGTAGAGGATTATTTGTGGGATTACGATTATAGGCTAGAGTACATTGAGGATGATTTTATGGGTAAGTAGTTGTCCATTTCCTGGTGTTTGAAATTTACATTTCTGTTTAGTCAGTAGTTAAGCTAACTAGTTAGATGTATTTTATTGTGATGCTTTTGGTTCTTTCTGCTTATTTAAACTCTTAGCTTTGATACCTGTATTTAAATTTTGTAATCTCTCTATTCTATCTATATTATTACTGTCATCATTGTTATCGTTATTATTAATATATTATTAGTAGAACATACATCTTTATTTTGTTGTTCCATTTTGTCTTGCATCAAACATGGGTTAGAGGATGATCAAACCTCTCTTATGGTTGATATGGTGACAACGTTCCCAGTTTTTCTTTTAAAAATGCTTCCACATTGTCTTCAAATAATTTTTTTTGTTCCATAATTTGGAGGTGTTACAAAACTCTCATGGCCACTATTTTCTTCTAGTGGAACATAAAGGCACAACTTCTAGGCCAGAACACTCGTAGCCACTATTCTCATCTGGTGAAACAAACATGTATAATTCCTAGGACATAACACTCCTGACCACTATTCTCATCTAGTGTAATTAACATGTACAACTCAGTCCTAACTCACTTGATCTTTCATTTTAAATATTAATTTTTTTATTAAACTATAAAGCCAACATAATCCATATTAATATAACCAAATATATTGGACAAATCTCATTATTCTTAACCATAAACAAATTTAGTAAGTGATCATAACCATTCCAATTACTTATTCACGTTGAGTTCATAGGTCGTACTATTTATAACTGGTGGAACGATATCAATAGTAAACAACCACAGGATATAAAACTCCAAACGTCCCACCTCTTATCCAATGGAACGGACCGATACAACCCCAAATCATAAAACTCTTAGCCATTGTTCTCGTCTGATGGAATGGGTTGATACTACCCCAGGGCATACCAACCCTAGCCACTATTATATTTGGTGGAACAATAACAATGTAATTGATCTTAATTCAAGTTATCATTCATTTTAAATAACAATATTTTATTCGGTAATCACAGATATTACATAATACAAAGTTAATTCTAATTACCATACTTAACCAAAATTCTCTAATTTCTAATTATTCAAGTCAACCTTAAGGTCAACAGTCAAACTAAAGTCAAAGTCACACTAAGGCTAACCTAGCAATCTATTAAAGCCATCGTAAATCCAATTATCCACTTTTAGGCGCATTAGATCATAAATGACCAAAATGCTCCAAAGACCATAATTACCACACTATTATCCATTTTAAATGCTAATTTTATTTTAATTGAAAATTTGCCATAAAAAGGCTAAAATACGATAATTGTAACATTTCAGCATGTAAGTAGATGCTAATTTTATTTTAATTGAAAATTTGCCATAAAAAGGCTAAAATACGATAATTGTAACATTTCAGCATGTAAGTAGATTACAATACAAGGCAAATGACCATTCTGCACCCACACAAAAGTAAGCATATATATAACCCTAACGTGCATGTAATTCATCATAATTCACATAATCTCATAGTTAACATCATAAAATACATGTTGAGCATATATATTTGGGATAAAATAAGCATGGTAAACTTAAAAGATAACTCTATCCTTAGGGTATATAAATTATAACATCCCCAAATTTCACAAAAAAAAAAATCTAGTTTTAAGACATTGTGAAAGCAATAAAAAAACTAGGGAATGTTACCTTTGCAATGAACATAAAATAGGTGTGGCCATCCACCTAACCCATTCTCGATGCAAAGCTAAAGCATTTAACCATAACTAAACACAAGAATCAGAGATAGTGCGAGGGAGAGAAAAAGAAAGGCAGTGACAAGAGAGAAATAAATGATGTAAGATATGATAAATTCACAAACCAAATCTAGGAACATAGCCAAGATTTTAGGTAACTAATATAAAACATCCCCACATTGAGAACCTAACCGAACCATGTAGCCTAACTCTCCGATATTGTAAATTTTTCCCCAAGCAAACGTCATACAGAGACACACAATAAGCTGATCAACCTACAAAGCATCACCTGCTCCCCAGAACAAAAGTCAGATCATCATAGTGACTTCATCATAACAATTATTCTTTCCTTTATCATTATGGTGTGGTTGTAACTAACACATAATTTAAACTCTCCTATAGTCAATTGTAGCAATGGTAAATAAGGATATCGTTCTATACCGAAGATTGAGGGAGCTCATCTTCATTTAACTAGCTCACAAATAATGAAAATAAATTAATAAATAAAAAATCTAAATCACACACAAATAAATAATAAGAAAAACACAATAATGGGGGTTTTAAAAATAGAAAACAATAAAAAGAATAAATAAAAGAAATTAACAAAAATAATTGATAAATGCAAATATGATAAACGTGCTAGGGAAATCAAAATCCACCACTAAATTAGGTCAAAATATAATAATAATTTTTAGGTCATTATTTAATCATTAGACAGAGACTGACTAAGTTGTAAGCCAAAAGCAGGTTTATATATCTCATATTACTTTCCTATAATAATTAATACAACAAAGCACCAATATTAAATCCTATTAAATACTAGTAATATAGTAGCAACAAGCGGCTCCTATATTTAACTAAATTTAAATCATTAAGCATAAGTGAAAGGATGTCAGTCTAAGTACCAATACTAGTACCTCAAGCGTATCTAGTTATATTTCTCTACATGTATCTAAATTTTTCACTATTCTGGTTAGAATTACAAAACTGTTAGGTAAATTATTATTGAACCTAGCTGCATATAAATTCTAGCATATTTATATGGCCACCTAACAAGCATATAATCTTACATAATATCACTATAAGGAAGGCAAAACAAGGTATGCATCATAGAAATCATACTTGATAAAATCATATATATAAATGATAATAATTAAAATAGAGTTAAAGAATAATCTCATGAAACAAAGAAAAATAATATTATATCTCAAGCCATAACCTAGGGTTTCAATCTATTCTCTAACAATAACTAATTAGCCAATCATAACAATCAAATTAATTATACAAAAATATATATTAAACATAGAGAAAGAAATAATTGAAATTAATTATGGATAAAAGTTCAACAATTTATTTAGATAAAAAATTAATTAATTTCATCTAAAATAAAATTTTTTATCTCTTTTTCTCTTTTCTTTTCTTTCTCGGCCGCCTGAAATTTCGTGATTGTCTCTCTCCTAATTTTTGGTCTTGTCTTCTTTTGTGATGCATGGGGATGGCAATTGAGTGTCGTCCCCCGTCCTCAAAATGTCCCGAGGACATTTCATCTTCCAGAAACGTCCTGCCTCTTCCAAAAAAATTTTGGTGTCATAATTTATATTAAAATTATTTAATTAATTTTTTTATTAAAAAATTATTAATGATTAAAATTAACTAATATAGGCAATAATTTTAGTAGATTTGATATATTTTAATTAATATATATATAAATTTTTTGTACATTTCCTAAATTATTAAGAAATGACATTTCCGTGTTTTTCCCCATCCCCGTCCTCGTGCAATGCTGATCTTCTTTGCCCCTATGATTTGTTATACTAACTATTGAGTTGTTCTCCATTTTTCTTCTCTACCTTCTACTGTCACCTGTCTCCCTTCTTTGGCTCTCTCTCCCTCTAACAACTCTCGTCAGACCTACTCTAGGTGTCGCTAGACACTCACTCCTGCCCTCGGTTTTTTAGGACCCCATATATCAACATGTATCAACTCAAAGTGAGTAGCAGCAATAGAAGGGTTAGGAACAAAAGATTTTTTGTGTTGTTTAGTAAGATTACAAACATCACAAATGTATGTCGATAATCCATTAGAGTTATAGACTTCTATATGTTTCATTCTAGATAAGGAAGTGTGACCTTATCTAGCATGAACAAGAGATATTGGCAGTTTACAATCATAAACATTATTACACTTATTGATGGATGCACTGTTGTTGTTATCAAGAAGATATAGACCATATTGTCTACTGCCCGAAGCCACTACAACATTAGATGTAGGGTCCTGAAAAGAACAATGAATAGGAATAAAATAGGCAACCGGATTAGAGGAATCAAGAAGTTTACCTACACTCAGCAAATAATGTTTAAACTTAGGAACATATAAAACATCCTTCAAGATAATTGAATCGAGATGCACATCACTAGTCTCTGTGACCTTCTATTTTGTTTTATTAGGTAATCTAATGTATGCAGGATTAGGAAGAGTATGAAATGGCACAAATAGAGATGCATCATGACACATATGGTCAGATGCACCTAGAGCTGGCAAAATTTGCCCCGACCTGCCCAACCCGACCCGACCTGAGCGAAACCCGACACGATAAGACCCGCAAAATTAAGTAACCTAACCCGACCCAGACCCAACTCGGCACTGACCCGACCCGGCACCGACCCGATAAAAATAAACCCGACCCAAACCCGAGCCGACCCGATCCCAACCCATGACCCGTTATTGACCCGACCCGATAGCGACCCGACCCAATAGTGACCCGACCCGATATTAACCCGACCCGCTTCAACCCGACCCAACGTTGACCGGACCCGACAATCACCCGATTTGACCCAACATTAACCCGATCAGACATCAAAATATATTATAATAATAATAAATTACACATATTTTATTATTCATTTAAAGCTTTTAAAAATATAGTATTTTATAAATTGTACTTATTTTTCATAATTTTACCCTAGACATTCTTATTTATTAATAATATCCTAATAAGATATATTATTAATAAATAAAAAACTAAAATAAAAAGGCAAACATCCAATTGTAAGCTTGTAAAATAATTTTTAAAAAGTGCTCTATTACATCCACTAATCCACCTATTTGAAGAAAATTTTAATAGAAGAGCATAATAGTGTCATTTATTAGTTATCACCCACAAAATCCAACAAATAATAACTATACCCCGTATCAAGAGTATCTCACGTTACAACCCTAAATTTAAAGTTTTAGTTATATTTTTTCTTTTATTAATATTAATTTACTTTAAATATAATTTAGTAGTCTACGTTCATCAATTTTAAATTTACAATATCCAATTATTTTTTATTAATTATTTATAGTTTACATTATTTAATTTTTAATTTATATCAATTTATATATAATAATTAATAATTTATGAAAATATATAAAAATATTATTTAATTTAAATTATGTTTAAAATAACTTATTATAGTTTTTTTACTATAATAATAATAATTAATAAAAATATTACAATAAAAATACAAATATAATATAATTAATAAAAATATTACAATAAAAATATAAATATAATAACGTTAATAAAATAAATACAACTAGAGAAATTAATAAGATAAATTATGTAGAGAAATGAATATGAAAAAAAAGATAGAATAAATGATATAAAAATTATTGGATAAAAAAATAATACTTTTGCAGATAAATTTTTTCACCGTTAATATTAACTGTGTTATATATATATATAATAAACATCTAATATTTTTACTTGTAAAATTTATAAATATTTAAAGTAATCAAATATAATACTATTAAAACTTATAAATATATATCTTATTTTATTTACCTTTGTATAAATAAAACACATATAATATTCTTATTTCATTTATCTTTACTAGTGATATTATGATTGTATTGTATCTAATATTTACAATGTAATAAATAATAATTATACATTGTACATTCTTGTTATGCTCACCTTTATTTTATAAAATTATCTTTTTTTTAAGTAATCAAATATTTTAAGTAATCGATTAAATATAATATATGATAAACATATAATATTTTTACTTGTAAAATTTATAAATATTTAAAGCATTCAAATATAATACTCTTAAAAATTTTAAATATCTTTATTATTTACCTTTGTATAAATAAAACACATATAATATTCTTATTTTATTTATCTTTACTAGTAATTTTATGATTGTATCTAATATATACAATATAATAAATGATATTTATACATTGTATAGTATTATTATACTCACCTTTATTTTATAAATTATTTACCTTTGTAAAAATAAAACACATATAATATTCTTATCTCATTTATCTTTACTAGTAATCTTATGATTGTGTCTAATATTTACAATGTAATAAATGATAATTATACACTGTATATTCTTGTTATGCTCACCTTTATTTTATAAAATTATCTTTTTTTTAAGTAATCAAATATTTTAAGTAATCAATTAAATATAATATATGATAAATGTCTAATATGTTTACTTGTAAAATTTATAATGTTTAAAGCAATCAAATATAATACAATTAAAACTTATAAATATCTTTATTATTTACCTTTGTAAAAATAAAACACATATAATATTCTTAGTTCATTTATCTTTACTAGTAATCTTATGATTGTATCTTATATTTATAATGTAATAAATGATAATTATACATTGTATATTCTTGTTATACTCACCTTTATTTAATAAAATTATCTTTTTTTAAGTAATCAATTAAACATAATATATGATAAACATCTAATATTTTTACTTGTAAAATTTATAAATATTTTAAGCAATCAAATATAATATTGTTAAAACTTATAAATATCTTTATTATTTGCCTTTGTAAAAATAAAACACATATAATATTCTTATTTCATTTATCTTTACTAGTAATCTTATTATTGTATCTAATATATACAATGTAATAAATGATAATTATACATTGTATAGTCTTATTTTGATCATCTTTATTTTATAAAATTATCTTTTTTTAAGTAATTAAATATTTTAAGTTATCAAATAAATTATAATCAATGATAAATATCTTTGTTTGATTCAAAGTGCAATATTTTTTATTATTAAAATTTATAAATATATTTACTATTTATTTTAACCTGACCCATTAAGTTAACACGTAACTAATTGAATTCAACTCGTCAAATTGTATGAAATGACCCCACCCATCAACTTAACTCGAAACAACTTGGACATAACTAACCCATCATATTACATGAAATGACCTAAACGGGGAAAAGCCACCTACTCATGTAAACTAGAAAATGACCCGAAACCAACCTGACCCTACCAGTCAAGTTAACCCGAAATTATCCGAATCTGAGTTTTCTTAACCCGAACGGCCAGACCCAACCCGACCTGATAAATTAACCCGAAATGACCCGGAACCGAACCGACCCGACCCGAACCGACCCGGCCCGACAATTGACCCGAAATGACCCGACCCGTTAATGACCCGACCCGACCCACACCCAACCCGACAAATTGAATGACCCTCTATGACCCGACCCGACCCTCTATGACCCAACCCGAACCCGACCCACCCGACCCGATTGCCACCTCTAGATGCACCTGTGTCAATAATCCAAGTAGGAATAGAGGAAGTATGAAATGCCATGGCATCTGTACCTACAAAATTAGCAGTCAAAAAGTCAACTCCACTTCCATTTTGCTTCATATTTTTCATGATCTCTTGATATACAACATGCACCATTGCTGGATCTACATTAACTGGTACACCATTAGTTGAACCAAAATCCAAGGGATTGTCCATCATCTCTCGACCATCAATCACATTCACAGCTACACTTGTGTTTGGTTTTCCTTTTACCTTATCATACCAATTTAGATATCCTAGTAGTTTGAAACATTGTTCCACTATGTGTCCCTTTTGATGATAATGACAGCATCTTTTCAAGGCCTTTTCCTTTTTTGAATATCGAGTCTTATTTTGTGAGTTAAACCCCATGAACTTAGAGGCTACCATGGCATTAGCATCACTGTTTAATCCAACAATATAGTGATCTCTCTCTGTTTCTCTACAAGTTGAAGTATGTAGTAAGCCTTATTAGTAGTGAGTAAAGGATCCATAATAATGATGGAACCTCTAATATTTTTATAGTTATCATTTAGCCCTACCAAAAATTACATCAACTATTGTCTTCCATCTTGTTCCAAAATTATTGTCAGCAACAAACAGGTACACTTATCAATCACACCACAGTTGCATTTAGGTAATGGGTCTACACTCTCAATCTCATCCTATAGTCTTTTAATCTTTCCGTAATATTCAGCAATGGAAAGATTTCCTTGATTTAATAGACTGAGGTCACGGTTGATTTGTAATATAAAAGGAGCATATGACTCACCAAATCGCTTGACTATTTCACCCCATAATTGTTTAGCAAATGATGCATACATGAAATCCTTTGCTATTTATCGTTGCATTGAGTTAATGATCCAACATGTAACAACATAATCGCATCTCACCCACGCTTGGTAATCTAGAGAATTTTCTTGATATTTCAGAACTGTACCTTCAATGAACCATAATTTGTTTTTTGCATTCAAAGCCCTACGAAGTCCTCTACTTCAATTCAAGTAATTTGAGCCATTGAAAGTAGAAATGAGTAACTGTAATCCTAGATGATCATCGGATGTCAGGTAATAAGGATCATTATAAGCATGATTAATAGATTGATTTACTTAATTTCAAACTATTTACTTAATTTCAAACTATGTTCTCTTCTTGCGGTTGAACTGGAAAAGCTTCATTATTAGACATTATGATTTGATTGAAAGAAAATAGAAATAGATGAATTAGAAATCAAGAGTATCGAGGAGACATGCTCCGACACCATGTAAAATAGCACATTAATATGTTATTAGAAATCAAGAAAATGGTAGAAAACAGAGACCCGAGGAGGAAGACAGGAGTCCCGTCTGTTATTTTATTATCTTTTTAACTAATATAATAAAAACTATTGACAGATATTATTTATATTGTTAATATATATCTAATTAACTTTACAAATATGTGGGAATACATATATATCCATCGTATATTTCTACATTGGGGTCTACTGCTATTCAGTTTTGATAGCAAGATGGGAGTCTTCTTCTCAAATAGTTATCTCTTATTCTTACTGACTCATGGATGATTATGGTCTTGTGCTTGCTAGAGTTAAGACATGAGAGATAGTTGAGGCCTCTCGATTGGGCATGTATTATTTCTAACTTTTCTTGAGTCAAAATTGTTGAGATGAGCGTATAGTACTGTTATGTTGGGGGAGGTGTGATTGTGCTATTGTGTCTTGCATGATTTCTGGGAGTCACCTTTTCTTTTGGTCAAAGACTAGGAGGGTGATTTACTTTGCTACGTGACTTGCCTTTAGGAGTCTAGGTTTTATTGTTTGATAGCAACTGTGTGTTGGATTTCCTGTATGTAAAGCCATTTTTGTTGTTTTGAGACCGTAATTAGGTGTATGTTTGTGTGGGGTTTTTTTTTTCAAAATAGTTAATTAGTGATCCTTTCAAAACTATCTTAGAAGATATAGGAAAAAGGTGGACAATGATACTAGGTAGCAGAATCTTTGTTTTATTAATAAAATTGATTCACTAATGAAAAAACGTGAATTCAACATGAGGTGTGATATTAGATTAATAAAAAAAAGTATTTCAAATTAAGAATAAAATTGATTAATTAACACATGCGGATACTTTAGAAAGAATGAATTTAACCTAAAAAAAACTAAATCAAGTTATAATGATTCGTACATTTATTTCTATCTAATAAAAGTGCAACAAAATACACGGAATAATTCGGCGTATTCATTCTTGTATTGAATCTTATATAAATCAGATTGAATTTTATAGATATTGGAAGAGCAAATCGATCGGAAAAAGTATTTGAAGCATACGGTGTTTTGTGATTTTAGGTTTTTAATTGATAATGTGAAAATGTATTTATTCTTTATTTTTAGTTAAAACATATTTTTATATATAACTTAACTGAAATTTTAGTTAATTAATATTGAAGTGTCATGATTAAATGCTAATAGCCAAAGAGCCAGATTTTTCTATTACAATTTCTGGCAGAGGATACGAGGTGAAGGTATCATAGATTTTTTGCTGATGGTAATAATATATGCTACACAAGTAGCCTATAAAACACATCTTAAGATATGTGTGTGTGTGTGCACGTGTGGTTAAAAATAAAGATACTAATATAGAAAAATAAAAATACTATTACATATAAATATAGATATTGTCGTAAAGAATTGCATACTTTAAAATAGACAACACCCATACACTCTTAGAAAACATAAGATATTATCATAAATAAATAAATAAACTTAATATACTAAGATATGAAGATAAAGACATCAATTTTAAATTTATTAGCGATTAAATTTAAAAAGAATCGTTGTGTGCATTATAATTTTGGATAGGAGACATTTTTCCACTAAAAATTTATAAGAATCTCTTAATTTGCTAATAACTTATAATCAATCAACTTTAAATTATCTATAATAATATTAATTGAATCTATGAATAATTGATATTTCCAACAAAACATATTTAAATTTTATAGTGTTGTTACTTAAAGATCATAATTGAAAAATAAAGTTTTAATTTTGACTTATTGTATACATACATACAAAAAAATGATGTCGAATCTAAAAAAGGAAAAAATAATTGACTTATTTTTTTGTTCTTTTTTGATAATGAAGACACATTATATCCAACAAAAAAAAAAGGGTTAAAGTTTCTAGGGAGGCAAGCGCCCCTTCATCATTCATAGTTACATTAGCGGCAAAAGAAGTCCACGAAAAAAGATTTCAAATTTAGATGTGTCCATGCAAGTATTTCCTTTCTTATAGATATACTCTAAGATTGTTCCATTAAAGTCCCTTAAAAAGTGTCCTGCAGTCCAATACGATGACGTTATAAGTTATAACATGGATGAGAACGGCTACAATGTTTAATCAAGTTAACAAAAATAAGAGCATCTCACTGCACGCATAGCCGGACTAATGCCTATGATCGTATTCGTAGCTAACAAGTCCATCACACAAGCCTCGTACAGTGCTACATTAATCTAGTGTAATTTGCTATTCGATTATTCTCTTTTATTTATTTTGATAATGTAATTATTATATTTTTTTAATCAAAAAGAATAATATTATATCATTTTATATATTTTTTAATAAAATAATAAAATTAGTTTTAAAATTATATTAATATCCTTCCTTAAAAAAAACATAATATTTAATGCATATATAATTAAAAATATATAAAAATAAAAAATAGACTTTTATTTTTTTTAAATAATTTTTTGTAATAAAAATTTAATACTAAAATATATTTTCTCCCGAGTAAGAAGGGAGTAATATTATTTTGGTAAAAATAATATTTTTTTTTGATAGATTACTATTTAATAATTTGCATGTGGGGAGCGAACACAGTCTCAGACATCACATCCACATGATCCATTCATTTTGGGCTACTGCAGGCTCGGCTGACAACGAAAACCTTAGTTTTGGGTTTTATGGGAGTTGAGATTTAGGCTCAATTTTCTTTAAGTGGGGCTCCATGTACCAATCAAAGAGTGCCGTTGGACAACAGGATAGAAAGGTGCTGAAACCCACTTAAAAACACATCTTCATGTTGTCCCCTCTCTAATGCTTACCCGCCAGCTAAACTCGAAATCCTTGCGGACCCTGTTAAAATGCCAGAACACCTCACCTCAAGCCCCCAACTTCCACGCCTCCCACAATGCACACCATGTGTTCGACAAAATCCCTCGACGAAACCCACCTTCCGTCTCCAACTCTATGCTCACGTACATCCACCAAAACCTCAATTCCGAAGCACTCGGCATCTTCAAGTATCTGCTTCGTCACCACTACCCTCATGGAATCGACGAAGACCTCGTGGCAGTCGCTATCAAGGCCTGTTGTCGTGGTATTCTTGTTGACCCTAGACATGGGAATGCAATCCATGCATTTGCTGTATGCTCCGGGTACATTTTACATCTTCCTGTCCTAAATTCGTTGATGAACCTGTACTGCAAATGTGGAAATTTGGGTGCTGCGTACGATATGTTTACGCATATCCCTGATCCTGATATTGTTTCTTATAACACCATTCTTGCTGGCTTTTCAAATACTGAGGATGCCTTGTGTTTCGCTCGTCGGATGAATTTAAACGGGGTTGTGTTTGACCCTGTTAGTTGTAGTACGGTTCTTGCATTTTGTACCGACAAGAAAGGATTTTTATTAGGGAATCAGCTACATTCTTTGATTCTAAAGTCGGGTTTGGATTCTGAGGTTTATGTCGGGAACGCCCTGATTTCAATGTACTCGAGGTGGGATAAAATCACGGAAGCTGAGAGGGTGTTTTCCGAGATGCCAAACAAAGATTTGATCTCTTGGAATGCAATTTTGTCGGGGTATAGCCAGGAGGGCAATCATGGATTACAGGCAATTTGCGTTTTTCGTGAAATGATGAGGCTTGGAATCATATTGGATCATGTGTCACTGACTAGTGCGGTTTCAGCTTGTGGGCACGAACGGAATTTAGAAACTGGGAGACAGATACACGCTCTGAGCATAAGGGCTGGGTATGGTTCCAATGTTTCGGTTTGTAATGTACTGATGTCGACTTACGCAAAGTGTGAGATTTGTGAAGATGCAAAGATTGCATTTCTAGACATAGTTGGGAAGAATGTGGTTTCATGGACGACTATGATTACTATTGATGAAGCAAATGGTTTATCCTTATTTCATGAGATGAGGGTGGATGGAGTGCATCCTAATGATGTAACATTTATTGGGGTACTCCATGCCATAACAATGAGAAATTCAGCCAATGAAGGTAAAATGGTTCATGGGCTATCTATAAAGACTGGTTTTGTGTCGGACTCCTATGTCTCCAATAGTTTGGTGACAATGTATGCTAAATTTGAGTCGATTGGGGATTCGGTCAAGGTTTTTGAGGAGCTGTCTCACAAGGAGATTGTATCTTGGAATGCGATGATATCAGGATATGCTCAAAACGGGTTGCCTGAGGAAGCGCTTGAGGCATTCTTTTCAGCTATAGTAGAAATACAGCCAAGCGAACATACTTTCGGTGGTGTTCTGAGTGCAATTGCAGCTGCAGAGGCCATTCCTCTAAGGCATGGCCAAAGATGCCATGCTCATTTACTCAAATTGGGACTAAACACCGACCCGGTTGTCTCCGGTGTCCTTCTCGACATGTATGCCAAGCGTGGGAGCTTATCTGAAGCTAGTAAGATTTTTGTAGAACTAAATCAAAGAAGCCAAGTTGCTTGGACTGCTATTATTTCTGCCCATGCTACTCATGGAGACTATGACTCAGTAATGAATTTGTTCAAGGAAATGGAAAAAGAAAGTGTGAAACCCGATGAAATAACTTTCCTTGCTGTCCTGACAGCTTGTGGAAGAAAGGGAATGATCGATATGGGTCGCCAGATTTTTGACTCTGTCATCAAGGACCATATGATTGACCCATCACCTGAGCTGTATTCATGTATGGTGGATATGCTGGGTCGTGTGGGGCGAGTGAAAGAGGCAGAGGAATTAATGGGTCAAATCCCAACAGGACCGCCCTTATCGGCCTTACAGAGCTTGCTTGGTTCATGTCGGATACATGGTGATGTCGAGATAGCTGAAAGAGTCTCTGATGCCTTGATGGAATTAGAACCGAATGAATCAGGCTCTTACGTTTTGATGTCAAACTTGTATGCAGAAAAAGGGAACTGGGAAAAGGTGGCCAAAATAAGGAGAATGATGAGAGATAAAGGAGTCAAGAAGGTAGTGGGATTAAGCTGGGTTGATGTGTATAATACTCATGGTTTCTTATATATGCATAAGTTTTCTTCAGGTGATAAGTCACATCCACAAGCTGAGGAGATACATAACATGGCAAAATGCTTAGGATTTGAGATGAAACGTTCGGAAAAGGAAAGAGGAAAGGAGATAACCATGTGTAGCATGGATTGAAAAGCAGAACATGATTTAAACATTACTATGGAGTAGTAGGGTACCATATACTTCCCTTTTAAATCCACCTTAGTGCTCAAACCATAAGCCATTTGAGAAAAGGCGATGGAAATTAGAAGGTATTATCTTCTTTTACTTTTAGTTGGCGACTTTCGTATCTCCTGAATTATCGTAGGAATATCAAATGTAATTTAGGTGCAAAATATGCAACTAGTCCATGTTCTAGTGGTCTCTGTATGAGCTAGTTTAGCTTAGACCATTCTCCTGTATCCACACTTTTTCAATTTGTTTGGCTTGATGGGGCTTAGTGCTATGGAATTTTTCTCATCTAGTGAAAGTCTGCAATTTAAAGAGCTTCCATCTAGCGGTTGATACTATAGCACCTAATATCATAGAATTGGTGGAAGAACAGACAAAAGTTGTTTCAACCCAACATATCTTAATATATTCATCAACCTAACTCGATCTAAATTCTACTAAAAATTGACTTGGTCCTAACTCATAATCTACCATCAACTCGATTTGTTATTAACTCAAGCCGATTCAACTAAATTAAATTTAATATTAACCGGTTATGATAATAATAATAAAATACGCATACCCTATTATTTATTTAAAGTTTTAAAAATATATTATTATTTAATTTTTACTTTTTTTTGCTAACTTATTCAACAATAATATTCTAATTTTATTAATTTTTGCACGTAAAAGTACAACATTAAAAAGTTATAATAGTAATAAACAAATATCAATTAATAATATATTATTAATCGCATGCTTACATAAAGTTAAACTTAATACTTACCCGTGAGGTTAATGAATTAGATTAATTTTGATATTCAATGTATAATTTAGCCCCAATCCAAAATGATTCAATTCAGGATTAATTTGGCCCAAACCTAATTCGACCCATCAAAACCTAAAATTACCTTAGTCAAATCAACCTAAACTTGACTTGTGAAATTAATTTGAACACAAAATTACTTGAATACGAGCTTGCTTGGCCTAAACCCGATCCAATTAATGGGGCAGGTATGCCCATACCCGTTTTCATACTCGATAAGAAAATTTATACTCAAATTTGTACACGTATCCCAAACGGATATCCGCTAACACATCCATATCTGTATCCGTTGAATATCTGTTACCCGATAGATAATTCGTTTACCCATTAATAGATATTATCAAGCGGATAAATCCATTACCCAACGGATACACTCATTTAAAGTTAAGTCAAATAACAATTTTACCCTTAATTTATACTATATTTATTTTAAAATTAAAGATAAAAAGATAATTATATATCTAGTAAACGGGTCAGATATGGATACGGGTATGGGTAAAGGTACAAATATGGATATCTCATTCCCATATCTGAATCCAAACCCGTCAGATTTTTTTTCCCATCCTTCATATAATTTGATACATATCCGTTTAAGTATCCAAAAAATAAAACCCATCCGATTTCTAATAAAATATATCTCATTTACATCCCTAGACATGACCCAATCAGATCCGAATAGCTAATCCGAAATAATTTGAATCTAACCTGACTCAAACCCAAACTATCTCAAGATTCTCAACCCAAATTCGACCCGGCACAATAAATTAATTTGATACAATCCAAACGTGCAACGATCTAAATTCGACCCAATCCGAATAATAAAATGATCTGAAATAGTCCAACTGAACCATAACTAATCTGTAAAGATAAATAATCTACAAATAATACAAAATGACCATCTATAACCCAATCCGATTACCACGTATAGTTAGTGGTTGTAGAAACAAAACAATGATACTAATTTTACTAGATATTTACAATTTGCTTACTATTTTTTTACATTGTTTGGTCTTTGATGTGGGCCATATATGTGGTACTCGCACTTTTATAAGCTGTAGTAGTAATTGTAATAGGAAAAACATTTTTTTTTTCTACTCTTGTGATTTCATGAAATGTATCATAGCAACTTCCTTGCCATTAGTTTTACTCCGATGTACAATTACTTACCAGCTAATTAACACTTCACAGCCGATACATTCAAAATTAAGAGTCTGATTTTTGCTAATTAATCTCATCTTAAAAGATGGAAAAAAAAGAGGCATATTTTCTCAATTATTATTATAGAAATTTGATCTAATTTTTTCCCCTAATCGGTAACATAATCTAAAAATAAGGCAAAAACAATAAGCCTACGCCAAGGTATCATTTCAATTGGAAGTTACCCAAATTTCAGAAATTTGACACAAAAAGAATCACAAACACACAATTAGAAATTCGAACCAAAACCAATTGCTCGCTTATATGTCAATTATTAGAAAGTTCAGGAGCTAAGAAACCACAGTGACAAAATGCTAATCCAAATCACTCGCACAGAAATAGTAATCCATTCGAATGGCCTTCATACAGATGCTGCAACAACTACTACAATGGTTCACATTATCTCAACGAAGGTTGGGGAATTTTGGTGACTGCCTAATTATTCACTCGCTACTGGTGAAGAAAGATCAGGTCTCGTAGCTGTCTCGTGTATAAGAAAATAGCAAACTCGTGAACTAGATTATAAGAAACAAAGATGTACCAGGAGATATTCAACATCAAGAACTTCTATGTGCATATGCAAAATTGTACAGTAATATAAAGATGGACACACAACACTTGCGGTCCATGTGAAACACACTGTAACGCTATTTTAACGCAAATCATTTAAGATCAAATCTGTAATAACATTGGTTCAAGAACAGTCGCTTGTCAGAAAAACATAATCCCTTAACAGACTTTAGAGGAAAAAAAAAACACTTCCCGAGTGGTACAACTTCATCAGTCAAAGCCTCCAAGGAACAACTTATCAACGGTCTCCAAGGGACCTATCACCCCGAGTAGGCAAGCCTTGATTCTTCATATCAAAAGCTTCTCAATAGCATCCTGCATTTTTATTTTTATTTTCCACGTTTCAATACATCTCAGAATGCAATGTTATTTTTGTAAAACACTAGATGAAAAAGTATGCTCTCAAAAAAAATATATGTAGAAAAGAACCTTGAGTTGATTAATTTGGGGTTTCAATTGGCTGCCCTCATTTGAAGTCACAGAACAAGCAATGACGGGTCTTGTAACTCCACATGCCCTACCAAGAGCTTGCTTTGAGGGAACAAAAACGTATGGTACATTCTACAGGAAGTACAAGGAGAGCTTATTTGAATGATTCAATCAGCCACTCTAGATAGAAATCGTTATTCCAAGTGCCCAAAAGTTAAAAGTCAATAAAATTAGCCACAAGAGACATGCAATTTGTTTTGTGACAAGCTGCCATGCAACTGCTTATACTTCTCATGCTTTAGAAATCCACATAACCAAAGTACAAGATAAATGGATGGTATACAATCAAACCTCTCATTCAAAGACCAGATTTAAATCAACCTTCATACCATCTTTGAAGGCATATATTCAATATTTGAATTCATAATTTAACCTAGTAAATGATAACACCGAAGAAGCACCTAAATTATCAATCAGCTGTTTCATAAGCAAGTATTCTACAAATAGAAGAGCACTGCCAAGTCACAAGATAGAGACAAAGCAGCACGTAGGCCATCATGCACAGCTTCTGTGATCCCAAAATTATGCAGCAAAGGACTAGGATTACCGATAGGATTAAGCAAACAATATGTTTCAAGAAGTCTGCTGCTTGCCACACAATTGCTCACGAAATAACAGGCTAGATTGCCCAAAGAGCTGGAAAGATAACCAAAGAATTTAATTTCGAGTGCCGAAAAATGGACCACTTACTAAAGCAATAGACTTCAAAGCACTCATAGAACAACTTCCAAAGTTTGCATCTGCATGTGCAGCGTATTCAACTTACCATCTCATGAAACAATGACAGGCATTTTACAGCAGCTTAAAAGAAGTAGAAAAAGTAAAGTCAACATTTCAAAGTCAAAAGGCTCAAAACATAATGGTAATATTGACAAATTACACCATGCCCGGCAACTACAACCCGAACCTAAAAAATAGAAACAGTGCGTATTTCACTAAAGACAACAGAAATCAAACAGCATTATGTTCCAGCACGAGAAAGGAAAAAAGGCTACCTTGTCCTCGGCAAGTAAAGGCAGGTGAAGTAGGATCTCAAGTGGCTCAGTATCAGCAGCCATAACGATAAACTCAGAGATACCTCTGTTAAGTGTCTTGGTAGCTGCGATCAAATAATTCAAAGCTTCAAAACCCAGAAAAACAGACCCACAATAGGACCCCCAAACTGTAAAATCAAATCAATCATCCAAAAGGAACTGCTCAATTAATTATCGTCGAGTGTGATATATAGTTACCTTCATTGGCACCCTTTTTTAGTTGCTTGTAATTGGCAGCTTGTTGAACAAGGTCCATAATTGTTATAGTCAATTGGGCATCTGCCAATGGGTATGCTTTGGGATTCACTGCTTCTCCTGTCTGCAAAAACCCAACAAACATTCATCAAATTAAACGGACACTGGTCAAAGAACATATAGGTTACGGGATACTTGAAAAAATATTAGACTGAACCCATCGATAGTGGAGTTTTATTACGAGAGAGTGAGAGATCGTATACCATGGTGGAAGGCTGAATACAGCAAAAGAGGGAATCTAGGGTTTATGTCGTCCTACGGCTGCAAACGAAGGGTTCTGCAGAAAGAGGCAAATAAAAAGAAAATTCCGTCTATTTAAGCAAAGGAAAACAGTGTAGGAAAACCAACCGAAGGCCAAACCGACCAGGTCACGGCCACGGGTGGCGGTTAAATCACATAAATCTGTGGGACGTAAGTTACGCAACCTAATTATATGATTTAGAAGAATCGGGATGAATTTAAACTACTTCAGTTTATTTTCTCTGACAAGATTATATTTCCTATCATAGTTAGCCACAATTAGAGTATGTTAATGTTAATGTTTTATTAAAAAAATTATCATTCTTGATTATTTTAATATATTTTGTTTTAGATCTCAAAAAAAACATATTTTGTGTTAATTGTGGATTATTTTTCACTACCATAAAAATGAAAAGAATAAATTTATTATCTTATATATTCTTTAGGATATATACCCTTGTATTTAACAATAACATATCGGATACCCTTTATTAAAATTATTCTTTACCAAATGCCACTTTATTTTAGTTTTAAGATATAAAATACCATATGTTAATTCATAAACTCATAACTTTATCTTTTCTAAAATATTCCTACTTCGTCCACTTCATATTTATCTAATTGTAACGATATCTTTTTCTTCTTCTATTTCAGTTTTAGAACAATGGCTGCACTACTGCACCTTTAACTTTTGATTTTTAGCATAATTACCATTAGTTATTTTTCTTTTCTCTTTCTATGATTGAAAAGAACAAACCATTTAAACTAAACTAGTTCATATCTATTATGTAAAATCCCTTCTCTTTGACTATGACACATCTTCTTGTCAAGCTTCGTTGTTTGATTTAGAGTGAGGAACCATTTTATTAGACACTTCAATCCACAATTAGATAAGTACGCAATTCTTATGTTTATGAAACTTAAAGGTTTAAAGAGATCTCAATGTGTGGGCATGATGAAGAGAAAAAGGATCTTAGTGTCTAATTGAATGTGTGAGGTATAACTCATTTTATGTCACTCCATGGGGAAAAAAAAACACTAAAATGAGACCTATTTATCCTACTCACATCCTACCCTTGATTGGCGCCTTCATCATCTCAAACCCATTGTTGTTAATACTTCCTACCTTCAAGCTAATTACCTAATACATTTGTCTTAGATCTAAAGGCTTCAATGTTTTTTTTTTCAGTGTTAGATGGCTCAAATCTAGATTGTTTAGCTTCGATTCTTGTGTTCCCTCCAAAATGGCTCTAGGCTAGTTCAAGTTGTTAGTGGTAAAAAAAACACCAGAAGATGAAATTGTTGTGTTGTGAAATTATTATTGCCCTGAAAAATAAATTAGTTTTGATTAAGGTTCAATTGTTCAAGGTTGTTTGCTCTCTAAGGGTTTACACAACTCTTCTCAAACTCATGTACTCAAGGTTAAAGGAATAGAGAAATCCAAAAAAAATAATTGCCTAGGAGTTCGAAGGAATGTGGCATGTAATGATGGAACTCAACATCCACTAAATATAGGAAAAGCTTTATCCATAAATATCAATATCTTTTGATTGAATTGATACATAAAGACGTGAGGTTATAACATAGTCTAAGTAGTGAATTTTTCTTAAACTACCTAGATTTGAATATCTTCCTCATAACACATATTGCACTTTTAAATTGTACAATGGCTTCACGATAACAAAAATAATAATTTACTCTTTAAATGTCATTGTGCATGCCTTAAGTACTCTTTAATTCTTTAGATAAATAACTCAACTCTCACACAGAAGGCAACCCACCTTCACACCCAATTAGGTGAGTCTATCAAGTGCGCCTCTCTAGCTCCACAAAGTATGGTTATGAACTCATTAAAAGCTTCAAACTCACCCTCAACATAATCAGTAAAATCCAACAAGTGTCTTAAAGGACTACTAGTACTGGTTATGGATTCAAAATGAGCATACAACTCAAACTCAGCACTACCACACATGTGAATTTATCAAATGTGTCTCAATAGCATCACTAAAACTAATTACGAATCCAAAAGAGTGTGTGCAACTCTATAATTCATGTCATAAGGATGGGATTGTAATGAAAAAGAGTAGATCTATTGTATCATATTGGGTTTAACCCCATTAAATTTAACCAGATTAGGTATCCACCATACTTTCTTCTACTCTAGGCCTATCCTTCTTGAAGATTCAAGAACAACTTTTCTTGATAAGCCTTTTATGAGAGAAACTGCCAAATTCATTTTTGAACGCACATATTGTAAAGTGATCACTCATTCTTTCAATGAATTCTTTATTGTCCTGTGACTGACACGAATAGATCTCCTATTCCTATTGTACACGCTATTCTTAGTGATTCTAATGGTCGCTTTTTAATCACAATGAAGCAAAAGCAAAACACTAAGCTTCCCCCACAATGGTATTTCTACCAATAAGTCCCTTAGTCATTCTACTTCTTGGCTTGCCAACTCAAGAGCAATACATTTATATTTCATAGTGGAACGTGATATATGTGTCTAGTTTGGTGACTTCCATAATATAGCACCTCTACCCATTGTGAACACATAACCACTAATGGAGTTAACTTTTTTATTGTCACTTACCAAATTTGCATCATAGCTACCTTCTAACATGGTAGTAAATTTATCAATATGGAAACACCAATTTGTTGTACCCTTAAGGTACCTAAGCAAATGAGGAAGAACATTCCAACGATCATCATTAAGGTTGTGAGTATAACAACTCAAGCGACTCACAACATAGGTTATGTTAGGTTTGGTATAGTTCATGAGGAATATCACACGTCCTATAATCTTAGCATATCTATCCTAAGAAACACTATGCCTCGTTCTTCTTAAGGTGTATGTTAGGATAGTAAGGAGTTTTCACCGGTGCCACATCATAACAACCAAACTTTTTCAATCTTTGTTAATTTAACACCAAGTATTACATCTGTCTCGCCTAAATCCTTCATCTCAATTAGGGAATATAAGCGATTATTTGTCTCACTAACCATCTCCATGCTTTTACTAAATATAAGTATGTCATCAACATAGAAACATATAATCACACAATCAAATCCAAACATCTTATAGTAGACACAAATATTTTAGGCATTCACTATATAATCATTACTCACTAAGGTTTTCTTAAGTTTTTCATACCACTATTATGGGGCTTGCTTAAAACCATAAAAGGGACTCTCTTAGCTTACAAACCTTGTCCTCTTAACGAGGAACTACATCACCAATAGGTTGTTTTATATAGATTTCTTCCACTAACTCACCATTAAGAGATGTTGTATTTACATTCATTTGGTGTACCACACGACCATAAATAGCAACTAAGGCAACTAGAATCCTAATGGTGCAAGTTTTGGTCATAGGGTAATAATTATCAAATTATTCAATGTCCTTCTTCTTATTGTATCCCACAACTAATAGTCTAGCCTTATATTTATCTAGAAGCCATCTATCTTTAGCTCTTTTTTTTTTCTAAAGACATATTTACTCTTGTTTAACTTAAAACCCCTAGGTAAGTCAACTAAGTCCCAATTATGGTTAAAAGTTATAGAATCAAACTTACTTCTAATAAATTCTTTTCAGAAATCACCATCACTAGAGTCAACTGCCTCTTTGTATGTTTTAAGGTATTCTTCTATCTAGAAATCTGATATAATAATACCACTAATCTTATCAATTCTAGAACTTTCTATCGAGAATATAGTAATAAAGTCTAGTCCAAAATTACTCTCTACGCATTACATTTTGCTTCTTCTAGGCTCAACATTACTTTCATTTATAGTAGAAGTACAAGCAAAAAAAGAAAAGCACACATACTAGTAATAAAAGAATCAACATTATTCATAGTAGCACACATTTTCAATGGAAAAATAATCTCAAAGAATTCAGCATCTCTAGATTCATATTGAAAAACCTTATGGATACTTTAAAGGGGATGAATAGAGTATTTGTAATAATAAGTGCCAAATTAAAATTTTATAAAAAATAAGTAGAAGGATGACAAAAAATGAACACACAATTTGCAGTGGTTCAAGAAACTTTACAAAGTCTCTCTACATCCACTACGAAAAGGTTTTGCCTTTCATATTTGAATATCTCTTTATTTAAAGTCGGTGTTTGATGATAATCACTTATCTCTTAGTTTATGAGCCTACAATTTCAACGACCCTCTAGGAGATGATTTACACTTTTCCTAGTTATCCTCTCTAGCTTTATGATACTACAATCTCAATAACTTCTATTTAGAATGCTAAACAATACTCTACTCTTCACTTGTGTTTGAGATATCAAATCAAAATAGTATATACTAAACGGGTTGGGTGGTGTTGATTCGATGTAAGTCATGAACATAGGGAGGGGGAGATGGATCGATTGCTAATGGTTGGAGGTGGTGGTTTGGTGGTTATGATTGAGTCATTTGGTGCAAAAGGCAGGGGTGGTGGAGATGATAGTGAGTGGGTGGTGTGTTGTAGGAGGGTCAAAGGCAGCGACACCGGCAATATAGGCTGCAACAAGGAGGTAATGTAGAGAAGGTAAAGGAGAAGAAGAAAATGAGGAGAAGAAGAAGGAGGGAGATGGTGATGGGGTGGATGAGGGGTGATGGCACAGGATTGGGTGGTGGCTGTGGCTAGAGGTGGGCAGGGTAGGAGGAGATGCGGTGGTGGAGGAAATAGAGTTGGAATGAGGCAGCTAAGAGAATGTTGTGGAGGTAGTGGTGGTGTGTCAAGTGGAGGAGATGGATGCAAGGGTTGCAGGAAGGTGGATGGTGTAACACTCCATTTTTTACTACGAAAAATCTTCATTTTACAGAGGAAGTAACTAAGTAAAATAGTGGGGGGTTACCGTCGTGATTGACATAATTTATGCAACCATCCTTATATTAATCACAAGGCTAAAATATTTAAGGTAATATAAGGAAATTAGAAAACAAAAGCACATTTATAGTACAATACTGAGTTTGGAGTTTAACTCCGAGTTTTATAATACCAAAATACAAAAGGAGGATACCATGGATCAAGAGTCCAAAAAGGGTATCTAGTTAAATACATAATCTGAATAACATGTACTCTTCACCCGACCCCGACATAAATGGAGTCACTTATCTCTATATAAGGTGTCATAGGTCGTAAAGTCATTTATCAAATCCTTTGAGACCTGCACATAAGATCTAGGGCCTTCTACTCATGAAAATAAGCAGCACCCATAAAACAGGTGGTCAATACGCAACATACTGAGTAAGGGAATGATACTATCGAAATAGGAATACAAACAACACATTGCTTCTACATTAGATAATAAAGGAATATAACCAAGTAAATGAAACATCTTATAAGGCATACTACGATCCAGATTCTTTTATTAAATGTAGTCCATTTTCATTCTTTTATATATGTTGAGCGTAAGAACCCCACTATTCTTAAACCAGTGGAACGGTTTAAAACTCTCAAGGACAACACACCTAAGCCACTATTCCTTCCAGTTGATCAGAGGTTAAAAATATCTCCTCGGGACAGAACTCTTTCGAGCCACTATTCTATCCGTGGAACGGGAATACATATACATATAGAAAATATATCATCCTGGTCCTGACTCACATATTCTTCCACTGTAAATCATTAGTATCTTTTTCATAGGTTATGAAGATATGTTTTATTTCATGATGAGTAAGGACCCCATTATTTTAAAACCGGTGGAATGATCTAAAACTTATTAGGGACAACACACCTGAGCCACTATTATTTGCGATAGAACGGATGTTAAAAACATCTCCTTTGGGCAAAACGCTCCCAAGCCACTATTCTTCTTGGTGGAACAGGATACATATATATAGGTTTACAAAATTAATCACCATGGCCTTATTCACGTGCTCTTTCACTTTAAGTTATTAGTATCTTATTCAAGATTGATTCTCAAGCATAGGACACAGTCAAAACAGATATACATATGGCATAGGTCCAAATTCTTAAGTCCTGTCAAACCCTAATTACACTCCCTTTAGTGTTCATTCTCCCATGTTGGTGGTTCTACTCACATTATTTATGTCATCTCCCAAATCCCATTATTAGTATCATACCCAAAATGTACAACCTAATTTCCATGAGTTTACTTTAATAATTTCATCTCGATACATTAATCACTAAAGTATCCAAACCCAAATTCCATAGAATTTTCATAACACTTCCCATGAAATTTTCATGATATCTAATTACAATAGATAACCTCTAAACCCTGAACATGGAATAACGATATTAACATTTCAGGATAGCTTGCCCCAAGTTTACTATTAAACATGTAAGAACTCCAAATAACGATAATCCTCCCATGAATTACTCAAGCTATTATTGTCATAATGTAAACCTCCTAACACATAAATTACCAAAACTTCCTTATTGTCCTATAATGACCAAGTTACCCTTTAAGCACAATGAAAACCTTTATTTTATAAAATCTTATACCTTCCACACATATTATTTTTCTAAGTCCCCATTTATCATCATACGCCATGAGAATCCTTAAGTCCATTTATCAAAACTCATTCAACCCATATTTTAGACCATAAGATGTATTTCCATAGATATGACATTATCATCATTTAACCCATATTTCATATCATAAGATATATTTTCACAAATATGACATTATCATCACTCAACCTATATTTCATACCATAAGATGTATTTTCACAAATATGATATTATCATCACAAATAATGATATCTCTTAGCATTTCTTATTTTCTTTCAATATAACATTCATATCATCACAAATTATCAATATAAACATATGTTATATAATATAACAACAATATCATGAAAAACACATTTAGCCATACAAGCAAACATCATCAAAAGTCCTAAGCATTGAATAATATCATTACCAACTAGGACACCGGGGCTCTAAGCACGCAAGTCCTAGACTTCCTTCTCTGAAGCTAATGGAATACCACCTCCAAAAATAATAAAATGTACAGTTAGGCTTAAAGAGTTAAATTGAAGGAGAAATCAAGGTGAAGAGGGTAAAAATAGGTATAATCATAGTCAAATGGGATCTTCAGATGCGTGGATGTGTAGAGGAATGTGTGGTGGAGCTATGGTTAAATTTTGGTGGTGTTTAGTTGAGGTTAGGGGTGAAAATAGGGATGCACAGCCAAAGGAATGAGGTTGCATGACTGTACAGAAAGCGGTAAAGCTTCTGGTCGAGAGAAAACAAGGTGCATGGCCAGGCGGTGCGAAATTTTCATGATCGTGCAGAAACAGGCTAAGAGGAAAAATTATGCATGGTTAAATAGTGCAAGGGTTGCATGATCGTGTAGCAGGTGGTGCACCGGCTGTGCACTCTGCAACGCTACAACACACAAAAGAAAGAAGAAGGGAAAAGAGGTGGCGATGGAAGGCAATGGATGGTGACAGCGAGATGGAAGGTTGGGGTGACCTTGGTGGTCAGTCCGCCAGCTAAAGGGTGGCAAGTAATGGCCTAGGTGGTGAACGGTGGGGGAGATGGTGGTGCGAAAGCTAAAAACAGGGAAAGGAGGGAGAAGAAGAAGAAGAAAGGGAGAAGGGGGAAAGGAGAAGGAAGAGGGAGCTCGGTAATGGCTCTTTAGCATAAATATTAGCAGAGTGAGGCAAAACCAAATAGAAATAGGGAGAGTGTGAGGTATATATATATATATACATACATACATATGTGCGTGTGTGGTGTGAGTCGGGAAAGAAGAAGAAGAACAGGGGTACCACCGTGTAACGGTGATGAAGGTGATTTTACAGCTGCAAGGTGATGGTGATGGTTGCAGGGGATGGTTAGGGTAGGGTAATAGCTGCGGGGTGAGGGTGGTGATGGTTGATGGAAGTGTTGGATAAGAAGAATAAAAATGGTAGGGGGAAAGATGGATGTGTAATGGGGTGTAGTCGGGCAGGAATAAGGATGCAAAAGGAGAAGAAGAAAAAAAGAAAGAAGGTAAGGTGATGGTGCAAGTGGATGGTGCAAGTTGTATAGATTCAGGAGTTGCAGCTCAAGTTTGGCAAAAGGAAGAGAAGAAGGAAAAGAAAAAGAGAAAGAAAAATAAAAGAGAAAGGTTAGGGGATTAGTTTAGGGTTATTTTAGTTTAGCTAATGGTAATTAGGATTAGCAAAAATTTTAGCGGATTTTGATTTTAGTTTACAATTTACGGTTTATCAAAGTTAAGGTTTTCATAATCAATTAAAGTTTTGGGATTAAGGAGTTAGGTTAAGGCTAACATAAGATTTATTGAGATTAGAATTAGATTAGGGTGCTAATGATACGATATTAGACTGGGCAAATTTTTGGGGTATTACAGATGGTGGCATTGAGATGGTGTTTTGGGTTATGTAGGGAGGTTGTAGGGTGGAGGGAGTTGTGACTTTGAGTGGAGGGGGTGGCAACAGTAAAAACTGACGTTTCCCTAAGCGTTTCTGCGAGGGTTGCGACTGGTGCCAGAGGTAGAGAACTGCAAGAAGTGTCGTAGGGGAGGAAAGAAAGGAAAACATGGCGGCAGAGGAGGAGGAAGAAGAAGAGAATGAGGGAACAGGGAGGTTTTGACGGTAGAGGTTAGGATGGTGATGGAGGTGATGGGTGTTGTTGGTGATGGTGAGGAAAAAAAGGAGTGGGGAAGAAGAAAGAAAGAAAGGAGGTCGGGGAGAGAAGAGTCAGGGCACGAGGGAGAAGAGACGAAGGAAAGAAGAATAAGAGAGGAGGTAGGGCATGCCATGCGACAGATATGTGAGAGTTGTAGGGAAAGGGTGTAGGCAGAGTAGGGGGCGTTATAGGGTGTAGGGTAATTGACTCGCAGGGGCGTTGCAAGGCAGACCAGTGCAGGCAAGGGGAAGGGTGCTACAAGGGCCAGAAAGGGAAGGAAAGGAACACAAGGAGGGAGGAGGTGCAAGTCTAGTTTGGCCGGGAGTGGAAAAAGGGCGACATAGGTGTGCAAAGGTTGGTGAGGTAAAGGGATGTTTAGGCAAAAGGGTGCAAATAGGGAAAGAGGAGAAGGAAATAAAAGAGGAAGAGTGGGTTGGGGCTAGGTAGGCCAGGAAGGGAAGAAGGAAAGAAAAAAGAAGAGGTGGGCTTGTTGGGTCGATCAGGGATAGAAGGAGAGAAAAGAGGGGAAGGAAAAGTGGGTTGAGGCTCGAGGAAAAGAAGGAGAAGAGAGAAAAAAAAAGGTGGGACAATGCAGGAAGAAAGAAAAAAGGAGAGAAACAGGGTGGCCCAAGAAGAAAGAAAAGACGGGAGAAGAAAAAGGAAAGGGAAAAGGAATAAAAGGAAGAAAAAGGAACAAGGAAAAGAAAAAAAATAGATTTGGGGTTAGAATTAAAAATTATATTAAATTTAGGTTTTTAGAATAATATTATATTAATTTATCCAATAATTAGGGTATCAAATTAAGAAAAATAATTTTGATAAAATTATGGGTTTGGGGTTTATTTAGATAAAAGGAGTAAGATAAAATAATTATATCAATTTATTAAATAGTTTATCTAAATTTACAGGTTAAAGATTAATAAAAAAATAATTAAATCAATATTTAAAGAAAAATAATTAATTTATTGGATAAAAGGTTAAACATTCTAATTAAGAGTTATAAAAAATTCAAGGTATTAAAAGCTAGTCTTTTAGGATGATTTTGTGATATGTTAGGGTTTAACGTATCTTTGACTTAGCATTTGACATTTTATTATGATATTGGCCTTGAATGATTGAATCGAAGGGAAGATGATGGCTTATTTATGCAATGTATGGCCTTGGATTGTGTGTGATAACTTGTAAAATGCTAATAAAAGGATTTATATTTCATTCGAGTCATCTCCTCTAACTCTGGGACAATTAGCCGAAAGCAAACGGGTAAGTCACTATAACATTCCCAAAAGGCACAATTGAAAATTTTCGTTTAATTAAAACAAATACAAGCACGAGAGTGCTACCGCCGTGATCAGTACAAGCCCCGCCCCGGCTAGTCTTGTACCAACCATAAGGCTAAGGAAAAATTCTCATAAAACATTAGACACACATTAAAACAATGATTCATAGATAGCTAAAATGTTCATAACATAAGAATCAGAGTGCGCGATGAAAAGTTATTACAATCCAAATGGGGTACATGGCCAAGGTTCTCAAAAGGAATAAAAGGTAAAATAATAAAATGAAACTGAAATACAATAAAAGCATTAGTAAATCGGGATAAAAAGAGAGTCTGACCTACATCACTCTCGGGCCCCTATACCAAGTTCAACCATCAACACACGTCCCCACCTAACACATCTAGTACGTCATAGGTATCAAACACAGTACCTCCTACTTGTACAAATTCAGAAGGGCTCTCTACTCATGGGAATGAGCAGCACCCATGAAACGGGTGCTCAGTATGCTATGTATATGCTACGTACTGAGTAAGGTAACCATATGGGTAAGGTTAGCAAGAACCAAACAAGTAAGACATACAAAGCATGATTCGGGTTCATAACATCAGGCCAGACTTAAACTAATATTTTATCTTACACATTTATTATTCTAATTCCACATGAGTACAGGAACCCCACTATTATAGCTCGTGGACCGGAACCACTCAACAAGGTAGAACGCACATGACCACTATTATAGCTGGTGGACCAGAATCACTCCACAAGGCAAAATGCACCTGACCACTATTATAGCCGGTGGACCAAAAAATCAACCTCACTGGCCCCAACTCACATGGTATTCCACTGTAATTAATTAGTGTATTTTCATGTCTTATACTTCTGTCATACACATTTCTCATATTAATTTTGTGTGAGTACGGGAACCCCACTATTATAGCCGATGGACCGGAAAACTTCCACAAGGTAGAACGTACCTGACCACTATTATAGCCGGTAGACTAGAAAAATATATCCTCGCTGGCCCGACTCACGAGGTGTTCCACTGTAAGTAATTAGTATCTTTCCATGACTTATTATCATACAAAGTTTGGTTTATCGAGCCTGGAATCCCCCACTATTATAGCCAATGGATTGGAAATACTTAACAGGGCAAAACGTACCTAACCACTATTATAGTCGATGGACTAGAAAATATATAACCTCACTAGGCCCTGGCTCGATAATCTTTCACTTTAAGTGTTTTAGTGTTTTATTGTATCTTATTCTATAACCCTGACTTGATATACATGGCCCACTGGACTTCCCATGCTCACTCTTTTATTCTCAGCATCCCGAAAAATCCTATCCCATATCTTGGGACTCCTACACCCTCTAGTACATCCGGATATTCCTTCCCACTCTATCCTCATTACCATGAATACTCAACTCCAAGGTCCACCCTCCATATCTCTAAGTCAACTCAATATCACCCTCTATGGTTTTCCTCCTGGAAACTCTAATTTGGCCTATATGGCCCAACCTTCCTCTATTTTACACAGCTCATGCTCCTTTGCTCCCAATTCATCACCTCACTCGATTCGTCACCAAGCACCCCACTTTACTTCCCATTTTGCACATATGTCTATAAAACTCTAATCAGCTATCCCAAAACCTTAGCACCTCTCTTTCCTCATACAATGTTATCCATTTATCACTTTTACTTACCATTCCCTCTTCCATATGACACACATCCAACATAACCTATGACCTCGAGACTTCCTTACCATCTTTCCCACTCACCATGAGAACCCAAAACTCTTATTTGTTACCAAAACCATAAATTTCCTCAAATTCACACGTGACATCCCAACCTCACTATCCAACTCCCACAAATGATCATAAAAACCCTAGTTCACTCCCCGAAACCCTAGTACTTCTCTTTTCTTTTATGTCCCCCCCTTAACACCCAAATACATTTTTATCACTTGGCTCACTTTTCCCTCATGCGACACCCCTTCCATATTTTATTCCCCATTCTAACTATTTCCATTAGTTTTTCCCTCCTTACACACTTCTCTCACTTGAGGTTTCCTCCCAAAACCCTAGTCAAGTCTCCCATGCATCCTTACACTAACCCACGTACTATTTTTCACCCATGGATTCCAATTACTCTAACATGTCTTCCTTTACCTTACTTAATCCTCAAGTCAAATTTTTCCACGTAAAAATCATCTCCATGCAAAGGATAACCATCCCATGCAAATGTTAGACTCTCCATGCGTGTTTTGATCCATTCCTTTAAATTATTCCCATTATTCCTCCTTTTATCCACCCATAGGTCATAAGATATTTAAGCCATCATTACCATTATCTAGTCAACTCACTTTCCTCACTCTTTTTCCATTTCTCTCACAACCACATCACACTATTTAGGGCTTCCTATCATGCATGTCATGAAGGATGATATTACATAAGCATAATTCAAGTTCAAGTAATAATATCACATTACACATATCATAAACACATGCAGCTTACCTGAGCTCCATGCTTAGTAAGCTGCACTATAAGATCAAGATACATAATATATAAAGCACACACCCCATATCAACACACATAGCACATTCTCACACACAAAAGGTCTTAACCATATCCTTACCTAATACGACACCAGGCTTGGAGCACACTCCTATGCCTCCTTAAAGTTTTGACTTAGTTCACCTATAAGAGGGAAATACTAAGGATTAACTTCCCTCTAACCACAATTATCATTATTTACTACCTAACCTTTATTATAGCCTAGTATTAGGGTTAATAATAATAGTAGTAGTTTTATAAGTAAAAGTAAGGGTATTATTCTTAAAGTAGCTAATCATGCTACTACTAGTCAAAATAGGTCTTGGTAGTTATATTGGTCCATGTTAATTATTAGTAATATTTATATTACTAAAGATAATAACTTTACTATTAACAACAACAACAACAAAAATAATAATGATAATACTAATAATAACCTGAATCATAACAATAATAATAATAGTATTAGTAATATTAAAATAGTGACAATAATGATACTACTAATAATAATAATAATAATAATAATAATAATAATAATACCAATAGTAATAGTAATATTATTGATATAGGTAATAATAATAATAATATTATTATTAGTAGTAGTTCGAATCTTAATAACAATAATAACAAGGGTCCTAATAATCTTAATGATAGTAACATTAGTAGTAATAGGGCTAATGTTAATAATGACGACGACGACGACGATGATGATGATGATACTTCAAATCTTTGTAATAATAATTATAGGGTTTTGAATAATCATGTTAATATTAGCATTAGTAAGAATAGTGCCCAAGTTAATAATAATAATAATAATAATGGTTCAAATATTATTAATAATAATATTAGTAATAATATGCTAAAGTTAATAATAATAATAACAATAATAATAGCCATAGTAGTAGTAGCAGTAGTAGTAATAATGATGATGATGATATTAACACAAATAAAATAATTAACAATTAAATAAATTATTTTTAAAGGTTAGGGATGCTAGAGTACAACCCAAGGGTGGCGGTGACTAGGCGGCGGTGGCGGTGGTGCACGACGGCGGCAGCACCGGCGGTGGAGGAGGAAGGAAATTTGGAGAAGTGGATTTCTAGGCTAGGAGAGGGGGAGTGAGATTGTGGTTGTGGTGGTGGTGGATTATTTGGGTTAAGAGGGTTGGAATAATGGTGGTGGTAGTGCAGCAAAAGGGGTAGCGCATATGGTGGCTACTGTGGTGGCCGAAGGTGGAGGAGGAGGGAGGGTAAAGGAGAGGGAGGCAGGGAGAAAGGAAGGTAGGGGAGGTAGAGGAGGCTTTGGTGGGTGTTTTGGAAGTTAATGGGAGTGGTGGTTGTGGTGGAGATAACAACATAAGGCGGCGAAAAGGGCGGCGATAGAAGAGGATGGGCGAGTTGGGCAACCAAATTTACATGGCTATGGCGGCTCATGCGGGAGGAATTAGAGGTGGTGGATAGTGTGGTTTGTTGGAGGGTGATGCAGGTAGGAGTTTGGTAGGTGGTTCAAGTGACAGAGCTGGGCGATGGTAGCGGAGGAGACATATGAAGAGGCAGTGGTGCAAGGGAGGTAAATTTCTTGGCAGGACAAGGAAGCTCAATTAAGGGGCCAGTTAGGAGTATTTATAGGCTAATGGGGGTGGATACGACAAAGGGGGAAGAGGACAAGAGGGGGCAGGTGTGATAGGGTTGCCGACAAGCGGTGAGAGGCCGGTACAGGTCTACAATTTTGCAGATGCAGTTTAGTTGGGGGAGAAGAAAAGGAAAGAAAGGGGGCACGCAGGAGGAGGTACGAGGGTGGTTGGGGTCGGAAAAGGAAAGGAAAAGGATAGGGAGAGAGAGAGGTAGTGTAGGCTAGCAGTACAATGGTGGCTGGTTAGCCATGGTAGACTGTAGGTCTCGTGTGGGAAGAGCGGGAGGAAGAAGAAGGTGACAGGGTTAGTCCTGCTGGTCTAGGGGAAAGAAAAGAAGAAAAAGAAAGAGGGAAACCAATTAGCTAAGCGGGGAGGAGAAAAAAAGAAGCGTGCGGGCTAGGCCACACGGAAGGAAGAAGAGGGAGGAGGGTTTGCGCCGTAGGGGAGGCTAGCCCATTCCGGGAAAGAAGGGAAAAAAAAAGAAAAAATGGAAAGGAGAGAAAGGAAAGAAAAAGGAAAAAGAAAGGAAAAAAAAAAGAAAAAAGAAAAAATAGGTTGGTTGGGGTATTTAGAATATTTTAGTATTTTTGAATATTTAAAATAATGATATTTAGTAAAATAATAATTAAATTTCCTTTTTATATTAATTTAGGATATTTTGAATAATTTTTTCTAAATTCCATTTTAATTAGTAAGGCACCCTAATTTTTTCCTGATTAAATTATTTATTATTTTCTCTTGATTTTGCCTTAAATATGTCCCCTTATTTTAATAAAATAATTAATTTAATTAATTTTTCTAATAAATTCCTATTTTAACATAATTTTATAAATTAAGGTTTTGGGATATTTTAGTCACCCATATGATTTTTATCTTTCCCTTTTTACTTTGTACCTAATTATACTGTGGAAGATAGTAATCACAACAATGCTCCACAAGGTTGCAACTTGTGGATGGTGTGTCATGGTTGATGGGGTTTCATTCCTTCTTTACTCGGTTTCCTTTTCCATCTTACTAGGTTGAGGCTTGTATGCGGGATTAGGAATAATGCTCTGGCAGACTGTCATAGTGTTGGTGTTCTACATGGTTTCAGCTTTTAGAGTGTATACCATGATTGGTAAGTTTGTCCTTTATGTTTGGTGTTATCACTAACAAAAACCCATACTATGATCAGTGCTCTACTGAGTTATGGTCAGTGGAGGATATGCCCAAGTTCGATTTTGGTGTTATTGCCTAGAAACATATATACTAGGATCGGTGTTCGATCGATTTGTGGTCAGTAGAGAGTACACCCATGTTTGCATGTGGCCTTATCGCCGAAAAACATTTATATTAGGATAAGTGCTTTATAGGACTGTCATCGATAGAGGGTATGTAACATCCCCAAAATTCACTACTAGAAAATTTCATTTTAAATGAAAGAATTAACGGAGGTGAAATAACAAAACTGTGAATTATGGGGATATTACCGTCATACTCAGTACCGGACCGGTTCACTCTTACCGTTCTAGTACCAATTGCTAAGGCTAAAAAGGATTATCGTCGAACAAGAGCTAATACATAAACAAGAATTCATAAGGGAGTTAAATCGTTCACAATATAAAATTCAGAGTACGTGTAAAAAGGTTTACAAGCCAAAGGGGTACATAAATAAAGTTTTCAAAGAACATAAAGTATCGTACGATAGAATAGATCTAAAATAAAATGATACAGGTTAGAAAAAATGAAAGGGAGAGTTCGGCCACGTCACTCTCGGTCCCCAAGCCAAGTCTAGGCTCAACTCTCAGCCCCGTCCGATGCCTCGTAAGAGTCATAGGCATCGAAGATATCATCGCCTACCTACACAAACTCAGGTGGGTCCTCTGCTCGTGGGTATGAGCAGCACCCATGAAATGGGTGGTCAGTGCGCTATGTATTGAATAAGGAAACTATGCAGCTAAGGCCAAACATATAAAACATGCAACATAGCATACATGGCATAATCACATAAGCAGCATGTAGTAATATAGATAATGAAGGCCGGCTATGGTCCGAGTAGACTCATTCTTTAGATCTCTGGTAAATATAGTCGATTCACATCATAGTATTTATTAATCCATGTGAGTGCAGGAACTCCACTATTATAGCTGGTGGACCGGTCATGTAGGGCAAAATGCTCCTAGCCACTATTATTAGCTGATGGACCGGTCTGGCCCTGACTCACATGATGTTTTACTATAATTACTTCGTATCTTTCCCATGTCTTATCATCATTATGTTTGGCTTGTTGAGAAAAAAACCCCCCAACTATTATAGTCGGTGGAATGGTCATGCAAGGCAAAATGCGTCTGACCACTATTATTCGCCGATAAACCGGTCATGTAGGGCATCCCAGCTCCCGGACACTATTATTCGCCAGTGGACCTGTCTGGGCCTGACTCAATAATCTTTCTCTTTAAATAATTAGTATTTTAGTTTTGTCTTATTCGGTAAGTATTTCACCCTTGACATACATGTCACCAACCTTCTATTTCTATTCTCTCAAGAGGGCTCGTCCCATATCTTGAGACCCTTGCACCTCCTATCACACCCCGATATCCATTCTTCCTTCCACTTATACATAATGAAAACCAACTCATAAGGGTGTGGGTTAAGGCCCAACACCTCGTGACATCAAACTCCACCCACTATCACCCTCTAGGTTTTCCCTTGAAACCCTAATTGGACCTATGTGGCCCAACTTCCTATTACTTTACTACCATT